>JAPTOF010000015.1:9652500-10852500 GCA_028554755.1 Cordia subcordata
TTCTTCGTTCTTGACCAAACAAAGAAAACCCTCTTCACTGTTAGCCCCAAAAAAAAAAAAAAAAGCAAAAAAGGCGAACCCATCTTCAGTCTTCGCCTCTCCCTCTCTCTGTACAACCCTCCTAACAATGGCGAAAAACAACCTTAAAAAACGCAAGCTCTCACAGCAACCCAACTCCACCAACACCAAGAAGAAACCCGACAACGATAAGGAAAAACTCAAAGCAACCACTTCCGGTTCCGATTCCGAAGACATCGAACAACTCTTACAACCCTTGTCCAAAGACCAAGTCATCACTCTCCTCACCAACCTCGCCCTCTCCAACCCTTTCTTATCCTCTCGCATCCGTTCCCTTGCCGATTCTGACATCTCCCACCGCAAAATCTTCGTTCACGGCCTCCCCTTTGACACAACCGACAAAACCCTACTATCTGCTTTCAAACCCTTTGGGGAAATCCAAGATTTTAATCTCGTGAAGGATCGAGTTAGTGGTAGAGCAAAAGGGTATGCTTTTATTACGTATACGACGCGAAAGGGGGCGGAGAAGGCGCTGGAGAATCCGAATAAGAAGGTTAGTAATCGAGTTGTTTCGTGTCAGTTGGCTTCCGTGGGGCCCAGTAGCCCCGCAGTGTTGGGGGATAGGGATGTGAGTGGTAGGAAGATTTATGTGAGTAATGTGCCCGTGGATGTGAATGTGGAGAAGATGAGGGATTTTTTTGCGAAGTTTGGGGAGATTGAGAGTGGGCCATTGGGGTTTGACGTGGAGACTGGGAAGTGTAAAGGTTATGCTCTGTTTGTGTATAAGAGTGTCGAAGGGGCGAGGAAGGCGTTGGAGGAGCCGTGCAAGGTGTTTGAGGGGAGGCAGTTGAGTTGCCAGAAGGCGGCTCAGGGGAAGAGTGGAGGTGGGGCGGCTGGGATTACTACCACAGTGATGTCTGTCCCAATGCCAATGTCATTGCCATTGCAGCAACAGCAGCAGCCAATGTTGGCAGCTGCTGGTTTGCAGAATATGGCATTGTTGGGGCAGACGTCGAATGCTGCTGCTGCTATGGGTTTTTTGAATGTGACTTCATTGTACGGTGGGCTGATTGGGAATCCCAGTATAGGTGGCTTGGTCAACATGGATGCGCTCAATTTGGGGCAAGTTGGTGCTGGTGGTGTAGGGATGGTGGAATATGGACCATATGGTGGTGTTTTAGGGACTCATGGGTTGGGTAGTCTAGGGGGATTTAGTGCGTCTCCATCTGTGCTAGGGGCATATGGGGTTGGTAGTGCTGGAGGGGTTGGATTGAGTCCACCAGTGGTGCAGGGATTGCAGCAAGCATATCCAGTTAAGCAAAATGGTAAAACATCTTCACCAGCTAAAGCACCAACTACTAGTGGTCGCTCTTCATACAAGTGGTATGGATATGTTTAATAGTAACATTCTCTTGTAAAATCAATTTGTTTTCTGTTTTGATGGTTTACAATGTCTTCTTTGGCATATTGCTTTCTGAAGTTATCATTTGCAGCTCCGTCTCCTATTTTGGGTTTCTGGTCCTCAAATGTTATTCCACCAGGGCACCGTTTTTTTCCCATGTAAACTAGCTGCAAACAATAAAATTTCTGCTATGACAGCTACCTGTATGACGAGCTGTTTCTAATGATACTAATGTAATGCTGGTTTAAGATCTCTTTAAAAGCTATGTTCGATGGCCTTAGTCTGAGCACCTGTTTTTAGATTTCTTGTTGCATACTGATGCTATGTATGTGATCGCAGTTCACCGTAGTATCACTGTCTGTCAAGTTTGCCCATAGTTTTATCTGTCTGCTATTTGCGTGTGCTATTTTTATTCAAATGTCACTTTACTTTCTTCCTAACATGTTATGCTGTCTGTCTTATTGCTTCACATTTGTATATCCTACTTGATGCTAGCCCAATGTGAGACAAGTATTTTAAGTGTTTGTACACTTAATCCAGCAACCCCCCCAGGCAAGAGTATGACCTTTTTCCTTTGTGCCATGTGGAACAAAATGTTGTGCATGTTTGAGATAACACTACAATAAAAGATCATGCTTGGGTAGATAATTATATGTTTTTTTTTTAAGAAAAGTAGTTTGAGAGAGAGAAAAATATTAGTTTTAGCTTTAAGGTGCACCAAAAACCTGAACGATAGCATGTGCTTGGTTTTTATATGAGGGTGTTATTAGGAATATAAAAAGTATCTTGTAATTTTTTTTAAAAAAAAAACAAATAAAGTAATGAAAAGACCTAGATGCTCCCTTTTTTGCCTTTTCTCTAATTGTTAACGTTTTATAAAACTTGTGTACAGGAAGAAACTGGAAGATGTTTTGCATTGTGACCATATTACTTAGAAAAACTATCTGATTCTTCATTCTTCTCTTTCAAGTTAACAGGAAGATATTAGTCTTTTTATTACATAATCTATGTATTTGTTCTCCCATTGGAACTGGCTGAGACCTAATTTATTGGAGTACTTGTTCTTTCCTAAATTATGAATTAGTAGTTTAGGCTTACATTGTGGTTCCACACTTGCAGATAATTTGCATGAGCTGAAGAGACAAAAATCTAGCAGGTGATGGGCTTTGTCTGTGATTGGATGAGTTGAACAGTGAAACAGGAGTGATATGCTTTCGAGTTTCATTACTTTCTTTATCACATAGTTTTATAAAATTATCAAGCCTAAAAAGTTATCTTAGTCAACTTTGTTTTTCTTATGGCTTAATCATTTGCAACCTATTTGTATTATTTATTTGTGAATTTTACACCTTTTCTTGAAGCTGGTTTTTATCCATTTTAGCCTTTTTCTTTCTACATTCTCTTTATGGTTTCTTGATGTTTTCTGAGCAGGGTACTTTTCCTATGTTTTGTTTTTTTTTTTTTTCCTTCCATTTATCCCTTTCTTTTGTTTTCCTTTTCATTCTTTCCATCCTCTTCTTGTTTGAAGTAAAGCAGTATTTTGAGATGCAATAGTTTTATTTGCTTTCCATTTTTTGAATCTATATTCTTGTTTCGGAGCTGAACTTAAAAGGGGAAGCCATTCTTCGAGAATGAATGGCTTTTTCTTGTGTCTAAGGTCTTAAACTGAATTAAAAGTTATATACTTTTCTTCAATATGCTCTATGCTTTCTCTATCTGTTAAGATTTAGTATCATTTTTCCCTATAGCTTGAAAAATGAGCTTTCGTATTCAGTATTCACATACTGTAACTAGCCTATTTCGCAGCCATATTTTCATGATACCTGAAAATGAACTATTGTAATTGTTCAACTAGAGTCAATTTTCAAACATTTAAAGTCTTCATATGTGGAAATCTAATACTTGGACCTACTCTTTTTAGTTTTCCGCATTTGTAATTTGAGTATTTCACCAGCACCTTCGTCTAGTAATGGTGTAATACTTGGGTGCTTTCTTAACATTTTAATGGAATGGTCATGAATCTGTCTGGTTCCTTTCACTTCATAACTGCTTCGGTTTTTTAACTTAGAAAAAGGTCTTCTTTCCTTTTATTCACATTTGGTGAAATCATGTTTTTGGGCTGGAAATTTTCCCTCTGACTGGGGAGAAAGTTTGAATTTTCTAATTAGTAATTTTTCTTGCAGAGTGACAGATTTAGCAATCCCTCATGTAAAGGGGGGATATTATTTGGATTGAAGTTCACATTGTTAAATTTTTTCCTTTTTATTTTTCAGATGCTTTGTCAGATTTACCTATGAATAATTTTTAATTCCAAGTGGCACTCAAATTAAAGCTACGTTTTCACACAGTGGCATGTATTCCTCTTTTGCTTCCACAAAGTGCCGTCTTGTTGCTCCTATTTCATAAAAATAGTAGGGATCCACTAGAGGTGGTGAAAAGCTATTTTCCCACTTATTTTCCATTTTATCCTTGCAGTCTTTCAACTTGGGCTTGAAATCTAAACTTATAATCTTGCTCTTTGTTTTCAATTGACTGTTTTTGCCTAATGCTTGGACCTTTGTTTTGTTTTGTTGTTCTTTTTTTTTTTTTTGTGGTTTTGTTTTCTGTTGTTGTTGTTTTCTTTTTCATTTTCCCCCCCTCTTTTCCTTTCTCTCATATTTTTATCGTTTCAAAAGCTTCTTCAAGCAAACTAGCATTTCTAAAATATCATCATTTATGCATCCATAACATTTGATTGATGGAAGGGTGGACATTCAGGAGTCGTAGTTCGGAACATTCTTTGGCCCTCTCCTGCCAACCCTGAATGGGTACAAGTAGTAAGAGCACTGGGAAAGGTAATGTTCCTGTGCAATGTCTTCTCCTTTTTGCTTCCTGCAAGGCACCACTATTATTCTGCATGTTTATAACTGTAAGATCTTCAATCATTGTTCTCTCGCTAGAGAAGTTCTTTATCCCATTAGATTTGTCTGAGATCCCTTGTTTTGCATATATGTCATCAACTTGTAGGTAGATAGATAGAAATAGGGGTGATAAATAGAGGACAGTAACATAATTGAAGTGTGTGGCAAATGCTGCGTGTATAAGTGTGTATAATTTGTGAGTACCAATACTGTCGGTTTAGCACTTAATAGAGATATGTTAGTTTAGCACAATTTATCTCTATATAATGACATTTGTTTGATTTAACATCTTTAATCATTGTTTCTGGTGATTGAATCTTGTTATAGTGTACATGTCTCGTTTGCTTTAAACCTTTAATATCGAAGCAGTTTTTGTGCACTAAATCTTGTGGTGATCTCTGTACATCTAATCTTGTAGCAATAACCAAACAACACTCGTACATGTAGTCGTATGTTTGGTTCCTTGAAACATTTGGAAAACATTGTCATAGTGAAATGTGTAACATTACGATTATGCTGATGATAGTTGAAGGTTTTGAGCTAGGATTTTTTGCTGGGCACCTTTTGTGAAGCCCAAGTAGAGAAGAATAGTTGTCGGGTAACCCGGATAGATTCTTAAATACTTGTAGTACGTTTGGTATGTAGGAATGATTTGGAATGAAATTGTTATTCTTGCTTCTTATTCCCTTTTTTCTATTTGGTAGAACTAATTGAAGTTGGAAAGTTTATTTCCATGGAATGGCCTTTTTTGGAAAAAATAGGAAAACCTATTCTGTAGCCAAACACAAGGAATGAGTATTTCACCTTAAGTTGAAATCATAAAAAATAAAATAAAACCAAAAAATAATTTATTATTCCCCATTTACACTCACAAAACTTCAATCGTTATTAAATAGAGAAAAAATAAAAAAAATAAAACTAAAAACTTAAAAATACACATGTTTTTTCTTTTTTCATTTTTAACTCTTTTTCACCCAAAAAATAGGTGTAGTTTTATTGGATGATTAACTTTTCTCTCAATTATGTTAGAAAAATAAATAAATTAAAATATGGTGATAAAAATAAAAAAATGATTGAATAAATAATGTTATGTTTTATCGTTGATCAAAAGACAAAGAATATTTTAGTTTATGTTAATATTGTATAAAAATAATTGTCTCGTATAAATCTAAATTTATGCCAAATTAAAGAACGAGTGTATTTTGGTTACCTGAATTGATTTTTATACTATTTTTATTTTGTTTTAAAATATTTTTATCAAATATATCAAATAAGATAGTTATTCCATTATAGCTTTTTTATAATTTTAACCAAACATAAGGAAAAAAAAAAAAGTAGTCCATGGTCATTCTGCATTGAATTTCTTTTTGCCTTGAATGACCATTCCTTTCCAAACTATTCCATTATACCAAACGGGTCATTAGGTCATTCAAACCTTTTTTGGTTTACTTCATAGATACTCTGAAGTTTGTGTCATTTAAAGGTTTGAAGAAGAAGAGCCGGTATGCCTAGGGAGTTGTAGAGGTGCGGAGGAGTCATCTAGGGGGTGTTTGGTTCACGAATTGATTTTTAATTCTCTAGAATCACGTTTCCAAGAATGTGATTCTCGAAAATGTTGTTAAAACTGTTTGGTATGCTAAAAATAGTCCTGGAAAACTAAGAATAATTTCCAAGAATATTTATTTGTTATATTTGATTTAAACTTAAGATTTGGGAGTTTTGAGTTATATTCTAAACATGTCCCTAATTTTTTTTTAAAAAAATAAACTATCAAATTTATATAATTTGTGTAATGTATATGCAGTGTGTATTCTATGTGTAACGTATATGTGCAATATATGTAATATGTGTGTAGTGTGTGCAACATGTAGTATGTGGTATCTGTGAAGTGTGCGTGCGCAATGTGTGTGAGTGTAATGTGTGTGCAATATTTGTGATATGTGCGTGTATGTACAATGTATGTATGTGCTTAGTGTGTGTAAAATTCGTGTAGTATGTGCAATATATATAAGTTTAATATGTGTAGTATGGTGAAGTATGTGTAATGTGCATGTAGTGTGTGTAGCATGTGTGATATGTTAGTATGTGTGTGTAGCGTGTGTGGACATTGTTAGTAGTATAGGTAATGTTTGTGCATTATGTGCAAGTATGTCAGTAGAATGCATGATATGTTAGTGTGTGTAATGTGTGTGTTGTATGTCTTGACTAAATATGTGCTTTCAAAAAAATAAAATAATAGAAAAGAATTATTTCTTTATTGTTGCTAATATGGGTAGTTTTGTCTTTTGAGGCGTCTAAAACATTTTCATAAGTCGGATATGTAGGATTCCTGTCCTCTCTCAAGGGAATGAAAATAGAGAAATTATGGGATATTCTTAGGAATATTTTTCTATTTTGCAAACCAAACGTGTGAATCTTATAAGATTTTGTGAATCAAGTGGCCCGTAGGCTTTTGAATTCCTAATACATACATACATACATGTCTGTGTGTGTGTGTATATATATATATGTATATATATAATGGTTTTTTCCTATACTTGAGCTGATAGGGCATTATTTAATGGCTCTTTTTATTGAGATAATATTAACAAAATAAATCATTATGAAAACATAGTGGTTTTTTCTTTGGGTTTTAAAATATCATTTTTGCTCATGCGGGGGGTGGAAATGGGATCTTTTTTTGTAAAAAAATGGCGCTATTTTGTAAATTCTTTTCAAAATTGGCGTTGTTCTCAGAGCTTTCTCAAAAATGGCGTTATTGTGTTTCGGAAACTCGAAATGGACATGGAAAAACAAAATTTTGAGAGATGAAACATCAAGCCAGTTTCGGGGAATGAAAGTTTGAAATGGGAAATTGAATCCCAAATTCGGCACATCAATTCAAATTTCAAATTTCAAATTTGATTTTTCATGGGGTTTCGTGTTTTTGGGTTTTCAAAACCCAATTTGGGGTTCCAAAACCTGATTTTGGTCAAGCTGTCATGCGCTATTAGCGTCATTTTAACTGTCTTTGACTTTGGTAAATTATAACTCATTTCAAATTTTCAAAATTCGATTTCGAATTTTCAAAGCACAATGAAACTATCTTGAAAAACACCCTAAAAATAACGCTATTTTTTCAAACGATTTTACAGAAGCGCGCCAAAAGATTTGCGAAATACGCCTCGGCAGGTCTGTAGGCACAGACACGTAGACTAGTAGCTTTGCTTTTCTTTTCTTCTTCTTCTTTTTCATCTCATTGGTCATTTATCTTTCCAAGTCCGCTTAAAGAAAGTGTAGTTTTGGCCACAGATCTTTTTCTTTATTTTTTAATTATAATTTAGGGTAAAAAATATTTTTATCTTCTTCAAAAGCATTTTAGTCATTTTTGGCCAAGCACTTTTTTGTATCTAGCAAGGTCCAGTATGGGGAATGATTTCTTTTCTTTCTTAATGCAATTACATTTTGACCAAAAAAAAAAAAAAAAGAGAGGGACGCGTGTTGGGATAGACTGTCCTCATTTTTTTGTCTTAAAGTCACACTACTTTCTCTGTCTGTCCCTCTTCTCACGTGCCTCTCCCTCTTTTTTGTTAAAATATAATTGCATTAAGAAAAAAAAAAGAAATTATATTTGTTAGTCAACATTTATTTTTCACTTATATTTGTTTTTTTTTAATATTTGCTTTTTATCATTACAAAATTTGACTCCATAAAATTCAGATAAATTTTCTTCTAAAAAAAATACTTGTCAAATAAGAGTAAATTAACAAACGACAAAAATAAAAGGATGATATTTTGACTAGATCAAAGCATTAAAAGGTGAATGAAAATATAGTTTTAAGTTTTGTTTGACCCGAAGGCGAGATTTTAGTTGTTAAGTGGCAAAGTTTTTAGTAATAGAACTTTGGTAAAAGTATTGTTTAACAAAAGTCGTTGGTTTTTGGCTTTGTGTTTTATGAATTGAACTTTCAGTTGTTTTGAGAGTCATTGGAATTTTAAAAATATGGAGTGGTATTTTTTGGAGAAAGTTGTTTAAAAGCAACTTTTGGCACAATGTAAAAACGTTAAGATTGTTAGAAAAAGAACAAAAAGAACACCAAAAGGTAATTTGAAATGTTAAAATTGTTGGTATTTGAAAAAACTAATTTAAGCACTAAAAGCTAATGTGAGAGACAAATTTTCAGGTCAACAAAACTAGAAGTAGTATCTTAACTAGGTCAAAACATTGAAAGTAATTGAAAAGTTATTTTTAGATGCTATTGTTTAAGACTTAAGTAGTTTAAGCAGACTTTATTTAACATAAAACAAGTAATCTTATAATATTAATAGAAATAGTCAGTTAAAAATATATTTTTACTAATCCTTTATAATAAGTTATTATTTTCATCATTATTGCCATAAGTGTATATATAACTAGAGATGAACACAGGCGCAACCAATACTCCGGCACATTTATGTATTAGTTTTTTTAATATATGTTTAAAAGATTAATTATAAAAATATAAATATTAACATAATTTTTACGTTATAAATATTTAAAATTTAACATGATTCATTAATTCACCAAAACAATAGTAATTGTCAAAAGTTTCACAATTTGTTTTCTTTGTCTAACTTCAGAAATTTTTTATTTTTTCTTCCTTTTAAACTATGATAATATTATTTGTTTAAAAATATTTAATAATTAACCATATAAATTGTACATATAATTAAACTGATAGTCTTTCTTTCAACATCTTTCTTTGCTCATAGATCACAAAAAATAGAATCTTATGTCTCATTATTTTGAGCAAGACCATGCTATTAATCAAAAGTTTCACATTTTATTTTACTTATACTGTCACGCTTTCATTTTTGTTGTATTTATCTTGAATCATTATAATATTTATTTGGCTATAGATAAAGTTTTAATAAATATTTATATAAATAACTAAATTGATGATATTTTTTTTTTGTAATTCTACATAAATAAGGCTTCCTTAATTATATATCATAATCACTAAAATTTTAATATGATTCACTAAATGGGCCAAAACTATGATAATAATAAAAACCTTCACGTTTTCTTTTACTTACCCCTTTTACTTATCCCTGTAACTTTGCTTTGGTTAAAAATAAATTTTTAATAACTAACTACAAACCTAGAACTAAATCTAAATTGTTAATATATTTTTTAATTTCATAAAAATGAATATTCCTTGATTATAGATCATAAACATTGAATTTAATATGATTTACTAATTAACTAAAACTATGATAATAGTTTAATGCTTTACATTTTTTTTTATTTACTCCTATCAATTTTCTTTCATATTTTTTCTCAAATTGTAATAATATTATTCAGTTAAAATATATTTTAACAACTAATCATATACATTGCCGGCAACTAAATCAATGATCTTCTTTCTCTAGTCTTACAAAAATAAGCTCTATTTAATGATGATGACAATTGGATTTTTAACATGATTAATTGATAGAACTAAAAGCATACATGATAATAATCAAAAGCTTTATAATTTTTATACTTACAAGAATCAATTTTTATCTTTTTGAACATAATACTATTATTTGGTTGTGAATAAAATTTTGATAACTAATAAGATACATAATTTCTGTGACTAAATCAATGATCTATTTTTCAATTCTACAAAAAATAAGTCTTCATTGCTTTAGATTATAAACGCTGAAATTTTAAATTTTAAACGAGTTACTAATTCCTCCAAAGTTTTGATAATAATCAAAAGATTCATTTTCTTTTACTTATCTTCGTTAATTTTTTCTAGGTTTTCTCTCAAATTATGATACTATTGATTGATTGAAAAGATAAATTTAGTAATCAACCATATAACTTATACATACATCTAAATGGATGACCTCTTTTGCAATTTTGGGGAAAGTATTTCTTTCTTCACTATAAATAATTAGAAAAAGGTATACTTTTAACATGATTTGTTGAATGGACAAAAACCATGATAGTAAAAGAGTTTCACATTTACTTCTATCATTTTCTTTTTGTTTGATTCTTTCTCTTGAATTATAATTAAAGTTTTTAACCAGTCTCTCATTAGAGATGCAGCAAACCGTCTTCAATTTTAGTAGACTGAAGTTAGAAATAGAATAGAGACGATTATTTTTATCTCTAAATATATAAAATTGACAAAAAATTGCAATATGTGTGTGTGTGTATATATATATATATATATATATATATATATATATATGAATATATATCTACTGGAAAAATATTAAATAATATTATTAGCATGTTATTATGGGAAAATATCCCAAAACACTATGTTAAAAGATATCGTAATAAAGTATCACTTTTAATGGTAGAAGAGGAAATTGTTTGAGTTATAAAGCAATTATTGCGACATATTCATACCTACTATGATTTTAAATGCATGATTTAAGTAAAAATTCTTTATCAATATATACTGATAACTTATAATTATCAAAAAACAATTGTAACATTATATATATATATATATATATATATATATATATATATATATATATAAATACCCGTGTGATGCACGGAGAGCGACATATGTGATTGGATATATTAAAATTATAGAGTTTTTACATCTTTTTAAATAGTTATTAAAATAATTATATATTATGAAATTAATAAAATAATGATGATATATATATATAAAAAGGCATAATATTAATTAAATTAAAATATTTAATACAGGAATGGAACTAAATAAATAATGAGCAAAAAAAATGATTTAAGAATGGGCATATTTAATTAATTGATAAGTAATTATAGAAAGCTTGTTATATAGAGCGTTACTTGGTAGTACAAAATTAAAATTTATTTTGTTTTATTATATAGTATTGATATATGTATGTATATGTATATATATCTACTGCAAAAATATTAAATAATATTATTACTATGTTATTATGGGAAAATATCCCAAAAACTATGTTAAAAGATATCGTAATTCAAGTGTCACTTTTAAAGGTAGAAGAGGAAATTGTTTGAGTTATAAATCAATTATTGCGACATATTCATACTGACTATGATTGTATATACATGATTTAAGTAAAAATTCTTTATAAATATATACTGATAATTTATAAGTATCAAATCACAATTATAGCATTAATTATAAGATTATAAATTAATCCATTCTTTACATAGTAGCCCACAAGCAGTGAGGGGTCATGATTCTCATTAACTTCTCTAGTGTATACTGGTGACTTTTAATTACATTTGTTTAATTGTTTTGAATGAGTTTACTAAAAAAATCCACTTTTTGGTTGTAAAATAGTGTCGTATTCATGTTTATTAACCTAGTCACAAAATTACCACCATCCAACTGCGTGATGTTCCACGGGTAGGAATTGTTTAGATATGTTTTCGTACTAAATTGCTGGTGTGTACTAATAAAATGTCATATTTTTTGGTAATGAAATTTTCTTGTTTTGAAAAAAATAAATAAATAAATAAAGAACTAGTCAGAAACGGTTTGATAAGTACGAATAAAAAGATGACAGCTTATGTAATAACTAAAGGGAGGCAAAAAGTCAAACTATGTCAAAAGATAATTATTTTGTGGTCGTTAGACTTAACAATGACAAAAAGGGGAAGAAAAAAGTTATAAAATTATTTAATTAGGATATATATGTCAAAAGATATAGTAAATTACAAATCTATCTCTATTTCGGCCATTGTTGGTCAAGTTTTTTTGGCCACAAATCATTTCTCATACTTATATTAGTGGAAATTTTTAAAAATATTTATATTAGTGAAGATTCTTTTTTAACTATCCACTAATGTAAATATTTTGTAGAAATTTCAAAAAAAAAAAAAAAGAAATTGTGACTAGTATATCCACTTATAATGTGATTTAAGAAAATTTGATAAGATTAGAAATTCTTATATAATGATAACCCAGTAATTTAATTAGTTTTTGTTGGGAACAACTGGTTTGACATCTTACCACTTTTGTGGTAGCATCAAAATATTGGGGAACCCAAAATGGAAGAAGATAAATTAATTTGGCTATGGGGACTGAAGCTCTTCCTTAACTAACGAAGCGAAGCTGTTTGAGATCTTAAAATGAAACAAAATTAATAAAATTGACTATTTTATGCTGTAGTAGAACTTTTAATGATATTTTTGAAACAAATAAAAATCATTATATTTTTGTAATATTAAAGGCCTTGCTTAATGTTGGCGCTTGGCAGGTCTAGTTTGCTCAAAATGCTGCTTAATGAAGGGAAACAATATTTCGCGCGATGGTTGAATTAAATGATATCACTTTAATCTAAATATTCATGAGAATTAAATCTTCATTCTTTATTATTAGCTTTCCTGCTAATTATTACAATTTGCTCTCCTATTGTGATTTTAAAAAGAATTGGGAAATTAACTGATTTTATAACACTTAGAACAAAATTTCCAAAAGTGTAAAGAAAAACAACTTGGCATTTATGCATAATATATAAAATAATTTTATGCTTAAAGTTGAAGAAAAAACACTAACAGTGCTTGAGGTAAAAAGGAAAAATCAGCAAAGGGGGAAAAAAACCAGAAAAAAAGTTTATGTCTTGTCTTATTTCATGTGTTTGGTGAATGATTCTAACAAGTCAGAATGGAATGGCTTTTTCAAAATGTATCTTTGAGTAAAGTATGTTTGAGTGTCTTGCTAAAGTTATTTTACTAAAAATTTAATATCAACACACAAATTGTTTTTGAAAAATAAACTTCCAAAAAAATTATTGAAAAAGATTTCAAATATCTTATGAACTCCTCAAATATTTTTAAATAATATATGTTTAAAATTAATTTTCAAATATTTGATTAAAACTATCTTTAAAATTTTATTCTAAACTCACGTAAATTATTTACGTTTATCTTTTAAATCATATATGTTAAGGAAAAGTTTCTTAGTTTTTATGCGGCAATAATATATGACATTACTTATCTTTTTTCTTTTTTATTTTACCATTATTTTTTATTATTTACATCTTTTTTAACATAATTGAGAAGAATAGATATTTACATTTCCTACTTTATTCTTGAAAAGTCATTCTTTGAGTTAAGATAAAAAATGACTTTTCTGACTTTCTATTAAAAAAGGCTTTTCTCATGAAACGATCTTTACAACTTTAATTGATTATGCCCAATTAAGTAAAAGGAATTAGAAGCTAAAATGCCCATCCTCCCTAGCCAAATCAACATTCAAAACAGCCCCGTGGTGTAGTCAACCAATACTTGACTGGTTTTGACGATAAAATGAAATTCGAAATTCTGAAAGCTATCATGCTATATTAACAATTGTCATCATATTATGCAATTGTTTCTTGTCTAAAATAAATTTTCTTCATCAAAATAGTTTCTTAATTGACTAAATTCATTTCCAGTGCATATATATATATATATATATATTATCTAAATTAGAGAATATGCCTTTTTCGTCAATACCACGTGCATGTCTTTTGTATTGATGTCCATGCATTTCTTTCAATTTTATTTTCTCAATTAAAATGTTATATTTAATTACAAGAAATCTTTTATTAAAAAATATGACTAATATTAAAAATTTACCAAGTATTAAGTTTTATAGAATATATTTATATTTTATCCTTACACAAATTTAAAAATATAGTCATCAATAATAAATAATGACATTAGAAATACTTATTTTTGCTGTGCAACGCATGAGTTATATTCTAGTTTTAAAAGTATTTGCAAGTAATCTCGAATGTGTTCGCTCAAACAAGTAGATTAAGATGGTGTTTGGTTCGCATAAATAATTTTAATACGAGGATCAGATGCATCCTATGAAACTTTTCATCTTTCCAACTTTTTTCTCCCCCTAATAGTGGGAATATTATTTCAAAAATAAGCAAAAATATGTTATATCAATATCTTCAATTAATAATGTCTTGACTCAGATTCAAATATAACATCATTTCCCAATTCTTTTCATAGACCTATCTTAATGTGGTGGTGGAACAATAAAATATATGTAGTGCAACAAAAATATTTAGATGGAAATCTTTTTGATCAATGGTAGTAATTTTTGATAAGTACTAGTATTCTTCTATAAATGCTGCAATATATTATATAATATGTTCCTGAATAAATTTAGGCAACTTCATTATCATAAATAATGGTCTAAGAGTGCGCTTTTAAGCATTCAGTGAAAGATTCTATTATATATATACACCCCTTTTGAATTTGTTATTGGAATTTAGACGATTCAATGTTTTTACTTCGGGAATGTCTATTAATTTATTTTTCCTCTCGAAAATAAGCAACACATATATTTCTTGATTTTCTCATAATCAAGTTATCTAACCATCATAATATTTATAACCACATCTATAATAATATATCATTCTCTTTAAGGAATGTTTTTGAGCAAATTGACATAATTGATAATAATTCGTTCTAAATTAATGGTTTTGAGCAAATTGACATAATTGATAATAATTTGTCCTAAATTATTTTGCTCATAAGACATGATAATGCTCAAAATAACCTTCAGATCATACTCTCAGTATTGATAATAAAGGAGTACATTCAAGGCATCTATATTTTTGCATTAATATTTGAGGAATATTAGTAAATATTATGAATTTATACTTGCTTTCAACTTCAAAATTCTGTAATTGCACTACGAGTTTTGAAATATTTCCTTTTGATGATCATATTTCTATCAGATTTCACAAAAGGATCTAAAAATCCTTTGTCAATAAATATTCAAGATGATACATAATTTCCTTCTGTAAAATAATTTTCCATAACTGATATCATCCATATGAATTTTAATCTCAAAAGATTTATCTCATATTTATTGCCTGATATAACAAAACGACTAACTTCTAATTCGTGATCACATGTTTGTGAGTTTGACCTTCTTAGGCAAATTGCTCAATATATGTGTAAACAAAGAAATTTTATTTTGTTATATATATATATATATATAATTCAAAATATAACTAAAAATGTTAAAAGAAAATTTTATCAAAAATCACAATATTACTTTACGGAAAATTGATAGTATGGAATATCCTCATGTTGTTAACCAAAAAAAAAAAAATTTCTATTCAAATCTTCATAATGTCTCTTTGAATCTCTAATAATAAAAAGATAATGATTAGTAGAGACTAATTGTGCTGATAACGTGTTATAAAAATAACTACAAGATATAAAAGAGATATATAGACAACAAAAATAAGGAGAGAAAAGGAGGAAATAGAAGAGAGAGAAGGGGGTGCTTTATTGTTTCTCTTTATAGTTGGTACAACTTAACAATGCAAAGGCACTTATTTATAGGAGCAATACAAGGGTAGTTCCATTATGCTAGAATTGTTATTGTGTGAGTTTTGATATTAATTTAGTGTTATCAATTTACAAAAGTAATTTATTATATGAACCAATTGTGAAATAACTTAACTTAATTAATAGCTTGATTATAATTAAGTATAAGATAATGTGTGTTGGAAAAGGAAGTGACATGAAAAACTTTAAATAGGAAAAACTTTTTCAGATGAAGAGAAAGTTGTTAATTAAAAAAAAGTTGTTAACTAAAATAAATTTTTGGAACGAAAAAGTTGTTAATTGAAAGCTTGCGAGGGAGGCTTGTGTATTTTTTTTTCAATAATACTGTATTGTGCATGTCAAATAACAGAATGCTGTGCTTTGAAAATGTAGAGGGAAGCAAATATAAGATTTGGGGTTACTTTTTTAATATATAGTATAAATAGATAGACTTAAATGAACTCAGAATACATAAGCTAATCTAACTTCATAGTCCATATAATCATTAACCATATCTACAGCTTAGATAATAATACACTAGTCCAAAGATGAATATCCACAATAATTTAATAATTTCATAACATTTATCATAAAAGTTTCCAAACAAGTCTTACTTTTGTTCACAAAAATTATTTTTGGATTGTGTTTTGAGGAATTGATTTCAGAAAAAAAAAAAAAAGACATAACCAAATAGGCCCCTAATCTCTCTTCAATCTCTTTTTACATTTTACCTTTTTTAACAAATATAAATGAAGCTATAAAAATTAATTTTAAATTCTATTCACATAAGAATATACTAAAAGAATAAGTATTATTAGTTTATTTTATTATTTTCCCTTGACAAAATAAAATTTGAGTCTACTAAAAATACTTATTTATAATATTATACAAATACTTTATAAAAAATTAATTCTATTATGTTTTAATAATAAAATTAAATGAAGATACAAAAATTAATTTCAAATTCTATTCACATAAGACTATACTGAAAGAATAAGTATTATTAGTTTATTTTATTTTTTTTTCCTTGAGAAAATAAAATTTGAGTCTATTAAAAATACTTTATCAAAAATTAATTCTATTATGCTTTAATAATAAAATTAAATGAAGATACAAAAATTAATTTCAAATTCTATTCACATAAGAATATACTGAAAGAATAAGTATTATTAGTTTATTTCATTATTTTTCCTTGAGAAATAAAATTTGAGTCTATCAAAATACTTCTTTATAATATTATGCAAATACTTTATCAAAAATTAATTCTATTATGCTCTAATAATAAAAAATAATTGTATTAAAACACAAATCTTATTAGAAAATAAGTTATTTTATTTCAACAATAGTAATAATTATTAATTATAATAACAATAATAAAGTGATATAAATATCCTTTTTGGCATTTTGCTTTATCACCTAATCTAAAAGTTAATTTTATCGGATATATGTTTCGTTCAATGAGTTAGTTAAACAGTTATTTGTTATCAGTTAAAATGCAATAGCTATTTGCATAGGTATTTATGAAAGAGAGGACAAGAAGGAAAGAAAGAAAGAAAAATAAATATTTCTCATTTGTGGCTAGAGTCCCTCTCTTTGACTTTTTATTTTGTCGAAAACACTCCTATAGCTTGAAAATTCAAACTCCCATCAAATCACATGCGAATAATGCCAGTGGTTGATAAGTTTTATGTATTTGATATAACAAGATAATATAATTAGAAATTAAATATTAAAATATTAATTTGATTATATTTAGTTAGTATTGAATATGGAGATCAAATTTGAGGGTTTATTATTTATAAATTAAATTTTTTATTATTAACTTGAGAAGCTTGTAACTTTAAGCTTAATGGGATTGGACTTACTGGACATTAAGGATTGGACTTTATGGAAAGCTAATGTTACTTTTTCAAGTGGGGCTGCAAGGAGCGGGCTTTATAGAAGTCCAGGTCTTTCTTTTAAAAGAGACACCACATTACGTTTTGTAATTAAGAGATTCTCAGAATAACTCTAATAAAGGACTTGTTTTCTGAATTCTCTGCTTAACATAAATAATAATCTCTTCATACAATTCTTAAGCTGTTGAAGTTGGCTTTTAATACTTATAAGCAAATAAGTGTTTGGGTAATATATGTTTATAAACTATAGACATATTTAGGAAATATATACTTATAAGTAGCAATATTTGTCAAAATGATTACAAAGGAAATTTTATTAGTAAGGGGTAACTTTTTTGTGTTTTTAAGTTGGTCAACTCTCATGACTTATAAGCAGCTAAAAAAAGTTCGAAAGTGGGTTTTTTTTTTTGGCAATTTATAAATAAAGTTTACTTATATGTACAAGTGCCAAACAATTAGATATTATTTTTCTGCTTATAAATAGATTTGACTAGCTTATAAGCGCTCCTAAACACCCTTTTAATGGCGTAAGAAAAGAATAGGCTACATGCTTTTGCTTGATGATCTCGTAAATGAATTTTGAAATTCACAAACAATTTGAGTAAAATCAATTCATTTTATGTTAAAAGTTAAAATTACAAGCACTTGATCCTGTGCGCAAGATCAAGCTCTTGAATATCAAATTTTAACTCAAAAAGTCTTTCTGGCTTGGGAAAAAAAAGAAAAATCAGCAAAGGGATAACAAAGCCAGAATAAAAGGTATGCTTTATTTCATGTGTTTGGTAAATGATTATAAGAGGTCAGAATGGAATGTCTTTTTTCAAAAAGTATATTTAAGTGCCTTGCTAAAGTTATTTTATTAAAAATTTAATATCAGCACACAGATTGTTTTCGAAAAATTATTTAAAAAATTTCAAATATCTTATCATAAATTATTTCTTTTAAAAAAATTAATATGGACTCTTCAAAATTTTGAAAATAATTTAGGTTTAAAATTAATTTTCAAATATTTGATTAAAACTATATTTAAAAAATGAGTAAACTAATATAAATTATTTACGTTTATTTTTTAAAATCATATACGTTAAATAAGTTTTCTTAGTTTTTATTTGGTAATAATACATGGCAATACTTATTTTTTTGTTCTTTATTTTAAGTTTTGAACATTATTTTTTTATTTTATTTGCTTTTTTTATAACATAACTGAGAATGTGTGAGATGGTAAATGAAGAATAGCTAATTTTTTACATTTCCTATTTCATTCCCGAAAAGGGAATAGATAATTTTTTTTACATTTCCTACTTCATTCTCGAAAAGTTATTCTTTGAGTTAAAATAAAAAAAAAAATGACTTTTCTAACTTTTTATTAGAAAGGCTATTCTGATGAAATGCTCTCCATAACTAAATAGAAGGCATCAAAAGCTAAAATGGCCATCCTCCCCATTCCAAATCAACATTCAAAACGGCCACGTGGTGTAGTCAACTAGATTTTTCTTCAACTAATACTTGGTGGTTTTGACAATGAAATGAAATTCGAAATTCCGGAAGCTAGACGATATGTCATCCATATATATTATAAAAGAAAGTTTATATCATACTAATCGAGACTATTGGTTATCATGCCATACATTTTTTTTTTTAACTTAAAAAGATTTCCTTCATCAAAATAATTTTTAAATTTAATAAATTTATTCCCAATTCATATATTACCTGAATTAGCGTATATGCATTTGCCATCAATGGCACATGCGACATGTTAATGCTTTTTGCATCAATGTCTATGCATTTGTTTTTCTATTTTACTTCCTGAATTAAAATGTTTTTATAAAATATATTTATATTTCTTATCCTTACACAGATATCAAAATATAGTTATGGACAATAAATAATGACATTAGAAATACTAAATTTTCCCGTGCATCACATGAGCTATATTCTAGTTTTTAAAATTTTTGCATGTAATCTCGACTATTTTCGCCCAAAGTACAAGACTAGAATACTGTTTGGTTTACACAATGATTTTTCATTTTTGAAAATTACTTTTTTAGGAGTATTTTGGTAAATCTTAGAAATTATACTAATGTTGCGTTTAGTTTAGTATCAATATTCTTAAAAATCTCGAGCAAATATTCAAAAATATCTCTAAATAAAAAAGTTAAAAATTATATATTATATGTGCGCGTGTGGCTGAATTTATGTGCGTGTGCAGCAGCCTTCAAGTATAAGAAATTTCAGGACTCCTTGCTCATCACTAAATCAGCTTCAATTACTAATAAAATTAAAAAAAGGTCACCAATGTTTATTTCACGAAAGCAATCCCAAATATTTGATTGCGAGTGTGTTAACCGTGTGCGTTCAATGGGTATGTGTTTGATCATGTGTGTAGCCCTTTTTTCTTTTTTGTCTAATTATGTGTATAACCATCTTTGGTCAAACCAAAAATAACTTTTCAAATAACTTTCAGTATTTTGACTTAATCAAAGAATTATTTCTCCAAATTATTGTAGTTCATTAAAACAGTGTTTTGAGAAGCTTTTCAGGTAGCATTTCAACTAGCTTTTTTCAAATAACTTTTAATATTTTGACTTGATCAAAGCATTATTCTCCAAATTATTGTTGTTCGTTAAAACAATATTTTGACTAGTGTTTTTAGGTAGCTTTGGATATTTCAACTAACTTTTCTAAACGTTAAAAATTTTAACGCCGTATAATAACTTTTAGCGCCCTTTTTCTATTTCTTTTTTGGCAATCCTAGGGCGTAATTGGAAAAAGTTTCTAGAAATAGTTTTTATGTTTTAAAAAAAAAATTATTTATAAAGATTGTTTTTATTTTTAGTTTTTAAAAACAGTTTTCACAATAGTTGTTTCAAAGAAATAGAGAACAACAAAAAGATGTTTTCAAACATCTTATTCTCAAAAACTCTACAAAAATAAGGAGTATTTTATTAATGGCAATTTTGTAATTAATATATCATTATAATGGCAATCACTTTTCTCTTCATCTATCTCCACTTTCCATCTATTTTACCATGAAAGTTCCCAAACAAGTCTTATTTTTGTTCTCAAAAATTATTTTTGAATTGTATTTTCTAGAACTATTTTCAAAACAAAAAATAAAAATAGAACCAAATAGATCCCCAGTCTCTCTTGGATCTTTCTTTACATTTTATCTTTTTCTTTTCACAAATATAAATAAGAAAAACACAAAAATTAATTTCAAATTCTATCCACACCAAATATACTAAGAAGTTTAAGTTTTATTAGTTCATTTTATTATCTTATCTTGACAAAATAAATTTTGAATCTATTAAAAATATGTTTTTACAACATTAACAAATACTTTATCAAAAATTAATTTTATTATGCTCTAATAATAATATATTATTGTAAAAAACATAAATTTAATTATCAAATAAGTTATTTTATTCTAATAGTTGTGATAATAATTATTAATTTTCATAATAATAATAATGTGATATCAATATTTTTAGTCATTTTGCTTTATCACCTAATCTAAATGTTAATTTTATTGAATATACGTTTTGTTCATTCACTAGTCAAATAACTATCTATTATTATTAGTTAAAATACAATAATTATTAGTTATCTAAATAACTATTAACTATTTAAATAGCTAATTGTGCTGAATAGGAGTTATATGGTGTTGATCATGCACAGGTGTGTGGGAAAGAGAGGACAAGAAGGGAAGGAAGAAAGAAAAATAAACATTTCTATTTGTTGATTATGAACTTTAGAAGATTGTAACCTTAAGCTTAATTGATTGGACTTACTGGATATGAAGGATTAGATTTTATGGAAAACTCATGTTGTTTTCTCAAGTAGGGCAGTGTGGACTGGGCTTTATAGAAGGCCAGATCTTTCTTTTAAAAGAGTCACAATATTACGTTTTGTAATTAAGAGATTCTCAGAATACCTCTAATAAAAAAAGAACATGTTTTGTGAATTCTCTGCTTAACATAAATAATAATCTCTTCATACAATTCTTAAGCTGTTTAAGTTGGCTTTTGACACTCAGAATCAAATAACAAATAAATAAATAAGTGTTTGGATAAAATGTATTTATAAGCTATTCCTATATTAGGTAAATATATGTGTAAAAGCAGCAATATTTGTTGAAATGATTACAAAAAACATTTCATTAATAAGGGATAATTAACTTTTTTGTGTTTTTAAATAATACAAATGGAATTTTATTTGGTCAATTCTCAGGGCTAATAAGCAGCTAAAAAAAAGTTGGAGGGTGATTTTCTTTTTTTTCAATTGCTATTTATAGGACAACTTTAATTGCTTATAAACACAATTTGCCAAACAGGTAGATATTATTTCTACTTATAAGTAGATTTGACTAGCTTATAAGCACTCCCAAACACCTCTTAATGGTGTAAG
This sequence comes from Cordia subcordata, assembly GCA_028554755.1. Classification (NCBI taxonomy): domain Eukaryota; kingdom Viridiplantae; phylum Streptophyta; class Magnoliopsida; order Boraginales; family Cordiaceae; genus Cordia; species Cordia subcordata. The sequence goes on from JAPTOF010000015.1 coordinate 9,674,392, forward strand.
AAAATATGCTTTTGCAAGATACCTCGGAAACGAATTTTGAAATTCTCCACACACGATTGGAGTAAAATAACTTCATTTTATGTTAAAAGTTAGAATTGCAAGCACTTGATCCTGTGCACAAGGTCAAGCTTTTGAATATTTAAAATTTTAACTCCAAAAGTCTTTCTGGCTTGGAAGAAAATAGGTTTTCTATATGATGTTTTCTGTGCGGCAATGTGAGAGAAAACTTGTTCTCATAGAAACAAGATATGGACCTTATTTAAAGCCCAGTCTTACAACCCACTAAAGCCAAACTCTTTAAACTTGGGCTTATGAAATATTAATTCCTTTCATATAATTAATCAAAATCTATCTTCTTCTTATAACTGTGAATAATTCTTTCCTTTTTTCTTTTAAGAAGATAGATTTTTGCTGTGTTTGTTTACAGCTTATAATAAACAACTTTTCTTATTTTACATCTTATCCAAAAAAGCATGTTTGTTTTTTGCTTATAATAAGATGCTTATTTTAAGATGGCTTATTTTAAGAGCAAAAATTTAAGCTTGTATCAGCCATCTTATTGCTTAAAAGGGACACGGTTGGAATTTTAAGAATTTTTAATGAAACTTTACTTTCCACTATTGCCCTCGTGTTTTAGCTTAATACCAAGATTGCCTTTTCCTTTGAATTTATTTTTTAAATTTATTTAATACTTCTTTAAATTTTAATTTTATAATTAGTTACATTATAGTAATATATGCGATGACACAAAAGGGTTATTTTTTTTGTCAAAATAGGTTATATTAACAATTGTAGAGTAAATTTATAATAGTTATTCACCAATCAATTCTATTATTAAACATTTCAGGGCATTTTGGTCAATTCAGCTTATTTTAGCATTTCAGATTATGCTAATAAGACTCCAGACCAAACAATCTTTTTACATCAGACACTTATTTCTTATCAGACACTTATCAGATAAGATGCTTATTAGATTTTAAATTTCAGATAAGACTATTCCAAACAGGCCATTTATAAGTTTAGAACAGTCGCTTGTTCTTATAAAAGTTTGTACACAAAATAAGCTTTTTACTTTAGGCTCATACTATACAAAGCATAAAAATTCAGAAATTTAAAGGAATATTATTTTTTTTTTTAAATTTTGACCGACTTATTATCATTTGACCAAAGTCGGGCAAACTGAATCATATATCTCTGCCAAAATATTAAAGAACCATTGCAAACTTTTTTTTTTCTTTTTCCTTTTTTCCTTGTTCATTTGTTAGTATTTTCCTCCTAAGTTTTTCCTGCTTTCTTCTTGTTCTTCTAACACGTTACACAGACATTAAACACACAAAATTCTAAATATATATACATATTTATAATGATGGAGCCAGGAAATGCAAGAATGCACAAATTCAAATGGACGTCTGTGAGATACGTACGCCGTCAAGCAACGCAAGATTGCACCCAAGTCCGATATGTAGATATACACTTACGTACATGCCACGTATATTTACATGTACATATGTACGCGTATAATAAGACATGGATGCTTTGCTTTAACTCGTCAAATATAGCATAGTGAAAAATTATTAATTTGCTCAAAGGTATATCTTTTACTCTCTTTTAGGAATACTGAAAATAATTTATATTTCATAAAGTCACATTAATCATTTGGATTAGGATAATTCAAGGATTGTGTAGTTCTTCTATTGACAAACACTTTTCATGATATTATTCCCTTATATATTTAAGACACTTCCCCGAAATTCAGTTGAAGAATCTCTACAAGTTACAAGTTAAGCATCCGATTCTTATTCCCCGTGCAATATTTTAAATCTTTAGGTTGAATGATCACATCTGATTCCCTTAAAAGATTACGTTTTATTCTCTCATAGTATTTTCACTTGAAAACACCATGTCTGCCAGTGCATAATAAATTCTTTTAACCTGCCATAAAATTTTTTTTTTTTTTGGGTGGGGTCAAAAACCTGCGACAAAGGTTGAAAATGCAATAATCTAAGCAGCAATTTGTTAGATCAAATGTTTCAAATTTGATTTTTTTTCCCTTTACAAATATTATTTAACCTTTGACAATAATAGGTACACATTAAAGTAGGAAATGCGAGTTACCTTGCAACATTTTGTAATTAATAAAGGTCTATTTATAGTCTAGAAAGTTGATTTAACTTTCCTTGAAGAAATTATTTATATAATAATGATTGAACGTTTTTAATCCCATTGAATAAAAATGTTGAATCAACCCTTATCTTTCAGTGATATAGGGGAGTTTTAGAGCATATTTGGCTCTGCTTATTTTGTACCTTATAAGCTCTTACAAAAGAGTACATTTTCATATGCTTTGTATTATAACGTTTCTAATCTCACCGAATAAAAATGTTGAATCAACCCTTATCTTTCATTGATAAGGAGGAGTTTTGGAGACTATTTGGCTATACTTATTTTGTAACTTATAAGCTCTTATAGAAAAGTGTCTGTTCATACATTGTGGGTGCAAATATCTTAAGAGGGGGGGGGGGTGAATTAAGATATTAATACTAATTTTTGTTTTTAAAATTTATAGAAAATTTACAACTTCTAACAATCAATATATCAAATACAAGATAAGTAAGGTAAGTAAGAATAAAAATAGAAGTGTAAGGAGAAGAGAAACAAATGATTTTAAGGTGGTTCGGCCAAGCCTACGTCCACCGCCCAAGGAAGCTCCCCTTAGGTCTTCAAAGATCTCCACTAAGATGCTTATTCAAAACTTGGTGAAGTATAAACCAAGTTCTTACAACCTCTTTGAAGCCTAACTTCAAAGAACCCAAGAGATGTTCTCTATAGGATTTCCCCACACTTTACAAGCTTTAATGAATAAATCTTACAAAGATTATAGCTCTCAAAGTGTGTATGTACTCAAGAATAAGAAAAGATTGAATATGAGATTTTCTTCAAGAAGAAGATGAATAAGCTCTTGAAAGCTCAAATATATTGCAAGAATGGCTCAAAGATGGATTGAATGATGATAAACACTTTAGCACACTTCAATTGATGATTAGAAAGTGTATTGAATAAGTATTTAAAGAGATTTGGGGGTTAGGGATTTGGTAGGTGAAGAAGATTTTCGGCCAGAACGATAATAAACGGCTAGTGCATTTATTACAGCGCCCGTTCAGCCGGTCGACCGACTGGGTCGTCTGGCTTACCCTTTACCTTCTCTGACTAGGCTGGACGCCTTAGCCGGTCGACCGGCTAGGGGGTCCGGCTTTTCCCTTCACCTCTCTGCTTTGGCCGGGCGACCCACCCAGGTCAGCCGGTTGACCGGCTGGGGGGTCCGGCCACTCCAGAATGTGAAGTAAAGCTAGATTTTTGCAAAGTCCATTTAAAGAGCAAATTCCACAACTCCAAATCTTTTTGAATAATTTTGTAAACACATGTTGTGAATTGAAACGCCCCAAAAACTCATTTTAACTCTATGTGTGCATTCAAATACATTTTTGCATATGTTATATCAAATGTGCAAGACTTGAAAATTTTTGCTATGAATAAGAAAAAGATTTTGAACCAAGTCCACATAATATATAGGCATTTCACAAAAAAGAGTAAGAAGAAAAACAAATCCGGTACCCCTTATGGCTTCTCTTCTCCTCCTTATACCTTCTCTTCTCCTCCTTATGCCTTCTCATCTTTTCTTCCTTCAAATAAGGCTTTTTGCACATCTTCATATCTTTCAAAGCTTCAACTAGATATAATCTCATTTTCACAAGAAGCTATTTAGTAAGATAATGCATATATTTTCATCATCAAAACCAATAATGAATATTTAGCTAACAATCTCCCCCTTTTTGATGATGACAAAATTTTAAGATATGAGACAAAAGTACTCCCCCTTAATATATGCATTCCTTTAGAAAATGAATTTTTGGGAAAATGCTTTAACTGTCAAATTTAAACTCATTTGCAAAGACATGCAAATAGCCATATTCAAACAAGTAAAACATATCAATAAAGCATACCATTTACCATTTACTTTTCCAAACAAAGCTTACACCATTCAACATATATCATGCACCAAAGTATACCATTCACCATATATCATGCACCAAAGAACTACCATTTACCAAAGTGTAAATATCATTCACCATACTTCTCCCCCTTTGGCATCATCAAAATCAATATAAAGGTAGGAAAAGAAACAAAGGTTAAGAGTGTATAAAAGAAAAATCTTGTTAATCAAAGTCAAGAATGTAAAGGTCAACTAAAACTAAAAATTGTTTTCAAGTGAAATGAAAAATGTTTTTCAAAAAGAAGAAAATCAGGGTACGCCATCATGATGATCCTTGAAGTATTCTCTCATGTCTGATTTCATAGTAGCCACTTCTGAATCAATATGTTGCCTCCAAACAGTGAACTCGTCCCATTGGCTTGTCATGGTAGCCCTCATTTTGCCCATACCAGTGTTTAAAGCCTGTAATTGGGACAGAATCTGAGCCATCAAAGAAGGATCTTCCTGTTCTCCCATCGAACTAGAACCAGCACCACGACGAATTTCTCTTCGGCGTTGCTCATCAATGTGCACTTGCTCCCTAGATTCTCTCAACACTCGCCTACGAGTTGCTTCCTCAATATTTTCCTCTTCTTCAGAGGTACTAACAACCATGGGTGTGGTTCCTGGTATGCCTATATCGGGATTACCCTCAATTTCTTGCCCTTCATCTTCTTCAAAGGTGATATCTACCCCACCAAGTATGTCATCAAGGTTTTGTGCAGTGGTGCCAAAGACAGGGTCGGTGAAAGTAGTCCCCTTCTTAGTCCCATTCTAATTGCAGCTTGAGTGCTTTGGGGCAAACTTTTGAAGGTCTCTCTATTTATGGGCTCCATATTGTACCAATAAATGCCCATGAAGTTCATATATAGCATATCAAAATTCCAAGCAAACTTTCTATATGGAGCATCTGAAGATATGTTGAAATGAGAGAAAATATGCATTAAGGCCATACTATAACCAGGAGTGGTCGTTTTTCCTCCATCCTTTCTACTAATATGTAACATATGTTGAAGGATTAGGAAAGGCAAAGCTATCTCCTTTTTCTCCCTAAGGCTATAATAGATATAAGCATCCATGACTGGAATTTTGCCATCATTGATATTTCTAGGGAGAATTACTTCACTCATGATTTTAAGAGCAAGTCTCATATTAACATCAACATCTCTCAATAATGGAAGAATTAAATTAGGATCCTTAGGCCCTACTTTCTCCCACATATATTTTATGACTTCACCCAGGGTGGCGGTTCCCTTAATTCCTTCTGGCCATCCTTGACTATTGTAGTGGCCTTCCCTATCAACAGGTATATGAAACATTTCATGTAAAGTTTCCTCCTTAAGCACAAAATTTATCCCACAGACTGTAGAAGATAATTCAAGTTTTGGGCTTCTACAATGTATCTCAAGATTTTCATAAAACTCAATTACTAATTTATCTTGCACATCACAATGCAGATGTAGAAATGCAGACCATCTATCAAATAACGGCAAGATATCGGTGCCAGCAAAGTTAGAGTCCATGATATATTTACCGTATAAAATTGATTGCTTGCCTTGAATCTTGGATACCGGAGGTGGTGGTGGTGGAGGATATTGAGTTTTTGGCCTTTTCCCTTTTCTCCCACGTGCTTGACTTCTTCCCCTTGGATTCACCATGACTTCGCATTGTTTTTGCAAGAATAATCGGTGAAAAACTTTGTTTTTGAAGTGGGCAAGCAAATGTTAGGAAGAAATTTGGAAGAAAACGGTTGAAAGTTGAAGATTTTGAGATGGGTTTTGGAGAGTTTTGGCTAGGGTTTAAAAAATTTGATAGAATGTAGTGAATTTGGGGTGAAAAACCCCCAAATTTTAACCCTGTCCGCGTTCAGTCGGTCGACTGGCTGGTCGCGAGGGTCGACCGGCTAGGTCGACCGGTCGGATCAGAGAGCATATTAAAAAGTTGTGTTTTAGCCGGACGCCTAAGGCCTTAGTCGGTCGGCCGGCTGGGTCAGAAGGTGCACAAATTTCTTATTTTTCATACCCAAGCCACATAAACACATATATATGCCATTTAACCACATTTTATCATTCCAATTTCTCTCCTAATCTTGCAAAATTGATCCTCATGCAAAGGTTTAGTGAAAATATCAGCAACTTGGTGTAAAATATCAACAAATTCAAGAATTATATCACCTTTTTGTACATGATCTCTAATGAAATGATGCCTAATCTCAATATGCTTAGTTCTTGAGTGTTGAATTGGGTTCTTAGTAAGATTAATTGCACTAGTATTATCACAATATATAGGAATATGATCATACTTCAATCCATAATCAAGTAAATTTTGTTTCATCCACAATATTTGAGCCACACAACTACCAGCTGCAATATATTCAGCTTCAGTGGTAGAAATAGCAACGCCATTTTGTTTCCTACAAGACCAAGATACTAAGGAATGTCCTAGGAATTGGCATGTTCCACTAGTGCTCTTACGATCTACTTTGCAACCAGCATAGTCAGCATCAGAAAAACCACATAGATCAAATGACGCTCCTTTAGCATACCAAAGCCCTAAATTAATTGTTCCCTTAAGATATCTAATTATTCTTTTTACAGCTGTTAAGTGAATTTCCTTAGGATTGGATTGAAATTTAACACATAAGCACACTGAGAACATGATATTAGGTCTAGAGGCAGTTAAATATAATAGGCTACCGATCATACCTCTATATTTCTTCTCGTCTACTGATTTACTTTTCTCATTTTTACCTAGCTTTGTTGAGGGGCTCATGGGAGTTCCAATCTCCTTTGCATCTTCAAGTCCAAATTTCTTGATGATTTCCTTGGTGTATTTGGCTTGATTTATGAAGATCGCCTCTTTTGCTTGTTTGATTTGGAGTCCAAGGAAGAAAGTTAATTCTCCCATCATGCTCATCTCGAACTCCTTGTGTGTGCACTTTGAAAAATTCTCACACAAGGAAACATTAGTAGCACAAAAAATTATATCATCTATATAGATTTGGACAAGTAGAATGTCATTGTCTTTTCTTTTGATAAATAGGGTTGAATCAAGTTTTCCTCTTTCAAAATTGTTTTCTACCAAAAATCCACTAAGTCTTTCATACCAAGCTCTAGGAGCTTGCTTTAAGCCATATAAAGCCTTTTCTAATTTAAAAACATGATTAGGAAAGCATGAATCTTCAAAACCGGGGGGTTATTCAACATAAACTTCTTCTTCAATGAATCCATTTAAAAATGCACTTTTTACATCCATTTGATAAAGCTTAAAGTCCATGTGACATGCAAATGCAAGTAACATACGAATGGATTCAAGTCTAGCTGCAGGAGCATAAGTTTCATCATAATCAATTCCTTCTTCTTGATTGTATTCTTGTGCAACTAGTCTAGCCTTATTCCTAGTCACTATTTTGGCTTCATCTAGTTTGTTTCTGAATACCCATTTGGTTCCTATTACTGGTCTATCTTTAGGTCTTTCAACTAGCTTCCAAACTTTATTTCTCTCAAATTGATTGAGTTCTTCTTGCATTGCCATTATCCAATTTTCATCTAGTAGAGCTTCTTTTACATTTTTGGGTTCAATATGAGAAATAAATGCATGATGCTCACAAAAAGTACTAATATTATGCCTAGTTCTTACACCTTTATTTGGATCACCGAGAATAAGATCTTGAGGATGGTTTCTCACGAACTTCCAACTCTTTGGTAGATCTTCATGAGGTTCTTTTGTTTCATCATCTTTGTTTGAGAAATGTTTGATTTCCTCATTTGCTTGAGACCTCCTTTCTTGAAGTTCTTCTTCTTGCTTCGTTTGTTTTTTTTTGTCTTTTGGAGTTGGATCTTCAAGCATTGTCTTTTCCAAAAGATAACCTACATCATCAATTATCAATTTCCTTTCTTGGCTCAAATGGATTAGTCTCATCAAATGTAACATGTATTGATTCTTCTACAACAAGAGTTCTCTTATTATATACCCTATATGCTTTGCTCTTTGTGGAATAACCTAAGAATATTCCTTCATCGGATTTAGCATCAAATTTTCTTAAGTGGTCCTTAGTGTTTAGAATAAAACATTTACAACCAAATACCTTGAAGTATGATATTTTAGGTGTTTTACCATGCCATAGTTCATATGGAGTTTTGTTTAAAATAGGTCTAATCAATACTCTATTTTGCACATAGCATGCAGTATTTATGACTCCACTCCAAAAATATGTTGGCAAGTTGTGTTCTTTTAGCATAGTCCTTGCCATTTCTTGTAATGTACGATTCTTCCTTTCTACTACTCCATTTTGTTGAGGAGTACGAGGGGCCGAAAAGTTATGCTCAATGCCATGTTCATCACAAAAGTTCATGAGAGGAGTATTCACATATTCGGTGCCATTATCACTACGGATGCAAGTCATAAAGTAGCCTTTCTCATTTTACACTTTTCTACACAATCTTGCAAATTCATTGAAGGCATCATTTTAATGTGCAAGAAACATGACCCATGTAAATCTAGTGTAATCATCAACTACAACAAATGTATACCTAGATCCTCCTAAGCTTGCCACATCAATGGGTCCAAACAAATCCATGTGTAATAGTTATAATGCTCTATTTGTTGAAACTTTATTTAAGGATTTGAAGGATGTCTTGTGTTGTTTTCCTAATTGGCAAGCATCACAAATTTTGTCTCTGTCAAATTTTAACTTTGGTAGGTCTCTAACTAGATCATGCTTTGACAAATCATTCAATAAGCTCATGCTAACATGTCCTAATCTTCTATGCCATAACCAAGTATTATCATGCACAACAGATAAACATTTAACATGTTGACATATAAGTTGATCAATTTCAACAGTGTAAATATTTTCATTTCTCTTAGCTACAAATAACACATTTTCATTTCCACATTCATACACAAGGCATTTAGACGATTGAAAAACGACTTTATGACCTTTGTCACATAATTGACTAATGCTAAGTAGATTAAATTTTAGACCTTCTACTAGTAGGACATTGTGTATAGCAAGAGAATTTTCGTTACCAATGCTTCCTTTTCCAATAATTTTTCCTTTGCCATTGTCCCCAAAGGTAACATCTCCTCCTTTTGTCCTTTTTAGTTTGTAGAAAAGTGAAGAGTTCCCCGTCATGTGCTTGGAACAACCACTATCCAAGATTCATTTTATTTTGCTTGAATTGCTTTCATTGCATACCTATACACATGAAATTCAAATGCAATTCTTTATTTTGGGGTCCTCAACACCTTGGGTCCTTGGCGTTAGTTTACTTTTTGTTTTTGACCACCCATTTAGGTCTTTGCCAATACGGAACATGTGATCCCTTATCACGAATTTTCTTGTAATAACAATGAGTAGATACAGGTCCTTTCTTTTCACAATAGGTACAGATAACATTTGACTTTGGTGGAGAAGAGGATGTAGAGGTAGAAGCTTTGACAAAATAGGTTTTGAAATATTTTTGATTAATACTAGGTTTGTATCCAATACCACTCTTATCAAAAGACATTTTTTGACTTCCAAGAAGCTTTTCAGAATTTTCTTTCCCATTTGTAAACTTTTGAACAATTCCATTCAAATCCTCATTTTTCTTTTTTAAATCTTTAACCTCTTTTTCAATCTTTACAAAATCTTCGGCATATGAATCATTTATTTTTTCTAAGATGTCTATTTTTTTAATAAGAGAAGCATTTTTCTTTTCCAAAATTTCTTTTTCGTTAAGAACAAGTTTCAAACTTTTATGCATTTGCTTGTTTTTTGCCAAGGCTAAGGATAGATCATCATGTAATTTAGCAAATACGTCTTTTAGTTCATCAAAACTATATTCCTCTTCCTCTTCTTCACTAGATGAATAATAAATAGATAAAGATGGTGAAGATAGTACCTCATCCTCATTGGCCATGAGGCAAAAATTGGCTACCTCATGATGCTCTTCCTCATCTTCTTCGGTTTCGGAGAAGTCCCATGTGGCCTTAAGCGCCTTTCCTTCCTTCTTCTTTGAAAGCTTAGGACAATTTGGTTTTATATGTCCCGGTTTGTTACAATTGAAGCACTTTAACTCATCTTTTGCATCTTTTATCTTTTTGAACTCCTTGCCTTCTTTTCCTTTCTTCTTCCAATTTGTGTTGCTTGAAGAAGCCCTTTTTCTCATCTTTCTATATTTCATAAACCTTTTGAAATTTCGGGCTAGAAGTGCAATTTGTTCATCTTTCGGGTTCTCATCATCTTCTTCATCGTCACTTGATGGATATTTTGATGCAACGAGAGCAATGGACTTCTTTGCTTTCCTTTCTTCTTCTTTTCATGATCTTTTATCTCAAGCTCATGAGTCATGAGTGACCTAATGAGCTCATTGAGCTCCAATGTATTCAAGTCCTTCGCTTCCTTTATTGCCGTGACTTTAGGTTGCCATGATGATGGCAAGCTCCTTAGCACTTTCCTTCCCTTCTCTACATTGGAATAATCTTTACCAAGAGCCTTCAAACCATTAGTAATTTCAACAAATCTAGAAAACATTTGTTGAACATTTTCATTTGGAAGCATCTTGAATAATTCATATCTATGTACAAGCATAGCAATCCTAGATTCTTTCACTTGGCTAGTTCCTTCATAAGTTACTTCTAATTGATCCCAAAGTTCTTTAGCCGAAGTGCAACCCATTACTCTAGTAAATTCGGTGGCATTCATAGCATTAAATAAATAATGTAATGCTTTTTGATTTAACTCAAATAATTTAATATCTTCATCATTCCATTCATTTTTCGGTTTGGGTATTCTCCTATCACCCTCTAATTTTGTAGGTAAGGTAGGCCCATTTTCTATGATTTTCCAGGCTTTATAGTCATGTGATTATATGAACACTTTCATTCTCATTTTCCAAAATGCATAATTTGTTCCATCAAAAGGGGGTGCTTGTTTAATAGAAATTCCCTCCATATTTGCTAGAAATTCTACTAGTTGTTAGACTATATGTAGAACCCTAGCTCTGATACCAATTGTGGGCGCAAATATCTTAAGAGGGGGGGGTGAATTAAGATATTATACTAATTTTTTTTTTAAATTTACAGAAAATTTACAACTTCTAACAATCAATATATCAAACACAAGATAAGCAAGGTAAGTAAGAATAAAAATAGAAGTGTAAGGAGAAGAGAAACAAACGATTTTAAGGTGGTTCGGCCAAGCCTACGTCCACCGCCCAAGAAAGTTCCCCTTAGGACTTCAAAGATCTCCACTAAGATGCTTCTTCAAAACTTGGTGAAACACAAATCAAGTTCTTACAACCTCTTTGAAGCTTAACTTCAAAGAACCCAAGAGATGTACTTTATAGGATTTCCCCACACTTTACAAGTTTTAATGAATAAATCTTACAAAGATTATAGCTCTCAAAGTATGTATGTACTCAAGAATAAGAAAAGATTGAATCTGAGATTTTCTTCAAGAAGAAGATGAATAAGCTCTTGAAAGCTCAAATATATTGCAAAAATGGCTCAAAGATGGATTGAATGATGATAAACACTTTAGCACACTTCAATTGATGATTAGAAAGTGTATTGAATGAGTATTTAAAGAGATTTGGGGGTTAGGGATTTGGTAGGTGAAGAAGATTTGGGATTTTCGGGCAGAACGGTAATAAACGGCTAGTGCATTTATTACAGCTCCTGTTCAGCCAGTCGACCGGCTGGGTCGTCTGGCTTACCCTTTACCTTCTCTAACTAGGCCGGACGCCTTAGCCGGTCAACCGGCTAGGGGGTCCGGCTTTTCCCTTCACCTCTCTGTTTTGGCCGGGCGACCCACCCAGGTCAGTCGGTCGACCGGCTGAGGGGTCTGGCTACTCTAGAATGTGAAGTAAAGCCAGATTTTTGCAAAGTCCATTTAAAAAGCAAATTCCACAACTCCAAATCTTTTTGAATAATTTTGTAAACACATGTTGTGAATTGAAACGCCCTAAAAACTCATTTTAACTTTATGTGTGCATTCAAATACATTTTTGCATATGTTATATCAAATGTGCAAGACTTGAAAATTTTTGCTATGAATAAGAAAAAGATTTTGAGCCAAGTCCACACAATATATAGGCATTTCACAAAAAAGAGCAAGAAGAAAAATAAATCCGGTACCCTTTATGGCTTCTCTTCTCCTCCTTATGCCTTCTCATCTTTTCTTCCTTCAAATAAGGCTTTTTGCACATCTTCATATCTTTCAAAGCTTCAACTAGATATAATCTCATTTTCACAAGAAGCTATTTAGTAAGATAATGCATATATTTTCATCATCAAAACCAATAATGAATATTCAGCTAAAATGCACTTTGTACTATGTGCAGCTTATAAGCCTCAAATAAATTTAGCCAAACAGGCTGTCAATGTATCAAAAGTGATTTTTTTTTTAAACAAAATTAAAGAAGATAATGACCCCCCCAACCAAAAAAAAAAAAGAAGAAAACCCAAGAAATTCTTTTGGGGCTTGTAAGCTGCACATGTGCATGTGAATCAGACTGATATCATGCTTTCAGTCTCCTATCCCTGCAGACCAGACATGGAAATTTTGACATGAAATTTTTTTTTGAACTTGATTTTAAATTTTTATGGCAAAAATATCATACTTTTTAAATTCATTTAAAAAATGCCCATTTTGAAGGTGGCTTACTGTTCACGGGTCCCGAAATTTGAAAATTTTTTTAAAAAAAGTTGCATCTTTAACGAAAACGGTAAGTCACCTATCGAAAATGGGTTAGTGGTTAGAGAACCAAATGTCCCCTTATGGGACCATGCAGATAAGCATGCTATCATGACTTATTATGTAGAAATTTACCTATATAATAATAGTTAACGGGATCTCAATTTACGCTCAAAATTAAGGTTTTGGGATTAAAGTGTCTTACGTTAAAAGTTTCAACAATATTAGGGTATATAATAAATTATTTAGGACATTAATTTCTCCAATAATAATATAATTTGTAACTTTTTGAGGTCAAATTTCCTAACTTTTAATTAAATGGTGTTCTCCTACCATGTAATAAAGATCGGTCTAAAGTTATCATTAATTATATATAAAATTAATTGTAATACACATAGTTTGATTTTTGATACAGTTTTTGAGACAAAGGCTTTTTTTTCCCCATTTTTTTTTCACCGATTATTACTTATATTAGAAATCATTGAAATTGTTGAGGTTTAAGGCAAATTAGTCCATTTTCAGTAGGTCACCTACCGTTTCGGCAAGTGAAATTACCATTTTCGTTAAAGGTGCAATTGTTTTCTTTTTAAAATTTTTTCAAATTCCAAGATCCGTGAACGGTAAGTCATGTACCATGGTAAGTCACCTACAGAAATGGTAGGTGACTTACCGAAAAGGGCATTTTTGAAATAAATTTAAAAATTAGGATATTTTTGCCACAAAAATTTAAAATCAAGGTAAAAAAAATATTTCACCAGACATCCAATTCTATCAATGATTTGACGGAGGTGACCTAAATGATCCAAAATTAGTCCATATACTCCATAAGCACATTAGGATATTTTTACCACAAAAATTTAAAATCAAGGTAAAAAAAATATTTCACCAGACATCCAATTCTATCAATGATTTGACGGAGGTGACCTAAATGATCCAAAATTAGTCCATATACTCCATAAGCACTACCACTGAAGTCTTGAAATAATTATGTTCCATTCCACTTCATTTTTTTTTCTTTTGGGATCATCACAAAGTCTTCTATAAATAGTAAATTGATGTTTGGTGTAGCCTTATTGCATCCCAGCTCGAGGGAGAGAATCTAATAAATTCTCAAAGATCTTCATTGTATATGAATCTTCTATCATTTTGTTTTTTGGGTGACGACACATTACTAGCCACTACAAGTGGAAATCCACTTTGCTAATAAAGTTGCACTTGAGAAAACAACCACAAAATGGGATGATATAAAAAGCAAAATGTTGCGCGACGTTTCTTTTTGTTTATTCAAACATATACACAGAGAATATGAAAAGGAAAATCACTAATGGAATCAGCCAGGGCCAGCCAACTCAAGGTATCACTCTTATCATTCTGTCTTGTCACACTGTTTTGCACACCATTACCTAATTTAAGTATCGTATTAAACTTATCCTGTTAATTCTTTTGAGGAAAAACTGTATAATGTTGACTTTTTGATACGTGTATGTGTGCATGCATGCGTAGCTACTTACGTGTGCATTGGAGACTTCCCAAATGCCTAAGAAAATCTTATGGTGAAAGTTGAGACTTCTGTTAATTATGATTGTGTCATGTGCAGGATTCCTTAGGATGCCTTAAAAGATAAGTGTTAGAAACGAATACAACTTAGTATAGGGGACGTGTTGTGTATTCGAAATTTATTAACTGGTGGTCGGATTTCGCCTGTTATAGTCAGACTCCGCGAGCTGAATTTTCCTTGTTGCCCAAAAAAAAAAGAAATGATTGCACCGTGTGGGACACTTCAAAGAAGAAAAAGATATGTAGAGAATTCACCTTGGAGGAAATGTTCTTTTTGCTGGGTACCTTAGGTGATTGTTGGTTCTTTGATTGGGACCTTTTTTTTCATAACTGCAACAGTTCTGTATTTTTTGGTACCTATTTATGTTCAAGATTTATCATGTATATAATGTTTTGTATAAACCCTGTGGCTTGTAAGACTTATCCTAAATTTGACATACAGAACAAAGGGTGAATCTTTCTGAAAGTGTACAGTGTGTGGCCAGAAAGGTGCAACATACTCATTATGAACAAATTGTACGTGAAAAAGTCAAGGAATGTTGGTCATAAATTCCTTTACTTTGGCCTCCATTTTTATCTCTATATGAGACAGAAAGAAAGCTAGGGAGAAAAGAAAATGTGGGTTCGTTTAAAGGCATTACGCAAAAGCCAACTTGCGCAAAAATCCGATCACTTTGTCGACTAAGTTGGATAGAATATTGATTTGTGGACCATCCTCAACTCAACAACCATCGAAACCAAACTTACAAATAGAATAAAGAAAGAAAATTTCCACTCGGAGCCTAGCTAGTTAAGAAAGCTACGTGTGGTGAAGCATCACTACGGGATCTAGCTAGCTATTTGATCCTTTTGGGTAAAATACCTTCACTTTGATTCTGTGCTTCAAAATATTCCTACTTAATTAGCTATCATTATTGTCTTCCTGCTCTTCAAACCCCAAATATTTGCGGACCCTTTCATTTGCTAATCATTACTGGGGCTGTTACAGGTCACTAATTCGCAGATCAAATGGAAAATTTTTAATTTTACCCTTTTTTTTAAAAATTATTACAAAAATATCCTAGTTTTAAAATCGTTTGCAAAAATACCTTCTTTGGTAAGTCACCTACCGAAACGGTAAGTGACTTACCGTTTCCATTAATTCCGGAAATAAAAAAATTTTAAAAAAGCCGTTGGGAATTTAAATACTTTCGGTAAGTCACCTACCGATATAAGCACAGAAATGGTAGGTGACTTACCGTTTACTGTTTTACCGGGATGCGTTAAAATTAAAAAAAAAAACGGTTGGGCCATTATGATTTTCGGTAAGTCACCTACCGAACGGTAGGTGACTTACCGTTTATTTTGGCTATAAATACCCCTTCCCCCTCCCCATTTTTCCCCACACCCGAGCTTACCCCACCTTTCACTCTTCCCAGCTTTGGTATTGTGTGAAAAAAAAATATATTTTGGTCCTTTTTTTTTTACAAAAAAGTTTGCTCCACGCGCAGGAAAGTGCCTTTACTTGTAAGTTTTCTACATTCTCGCCTATTTATTTGTTATATATTGAATTTTATATGTATATACATGTTGTTAATATGCATCGTATGTATGTATATATGTAATGTATATAGCATGTATGTATGTATATAGTATATGTACATGTGATATTAAAAGGTCTACAATCTTGATATGTATTATTTTGTGTGTTATATATATGTGTTTATTTTAGTTGCATATATGTGGGTGTGTGTTTATTTTACATGCATATGTATATATTTTTTTTACATGCATATGAATAGGATATTTATCGTAATTTTGTAATGTATGGCCTTTTCATTTGGTAGAGATTTATAGTATTTAAAAAATGTAGAAAGATTTTAGAAGTTGATTCCGAATTTTAGAAATCTCATGATTTTATAGTATTTAGAAAATTTAGAAAGATTTTAGAAGAAGTTATGAATTTTAGAAATTTCATAGAGCCGAGATTTATAGTATTTAGAAAATTTAGAAAGATTTTAGAAAAAGTCATGAAAATTTAGAAAGATTTTAGAAAAAGGTTTTAATTTTAGAAATTTCATAGAGCCGGGATTTATAGTATTTAGAAAAGTTAGAAAGATTTTAGAAAAAGTTATGAATTTTAGAAATTTCATAGAGCCGAGATTTATAGTATTTAGAAAATTTAGAAAGATTTTAGAAAAAGTGCTTTTAGAAAAAGTTATTAGGAACGAGAACTATGTTTAGTTATTTAGAAATGTAATATAATTCAATAGAGAATTAATTTAATTTATTGAAAAATAATTCCTAAGGAATTTCCTTAGGATTTTCTTAAAATGTACTAGGAAATTATTTGATTAGAAGATTAATATAAATGTTTGTAACTTATTAGCAAAATTGTACAACTGTCTAGGAACAAGAATATGGTTTATTTGCTAGAAAATTATTATAAAAAATTAGTTACGCATATTAACTATTTGATCGCAGGATACTATCATGGATGTCCTCCTTAGACCCCAGGATGCATCCTTTTTGGTGCATTACGCCCAGCATAGGACGCAGATGTTGACGGGGGAGACTGCGTCGAAGGATTTGCGCACGTAGCGGGGAGACGGGTACTTATTCCAGACCCCGGAGCACCCGTTAGTATAGGAAGAGTTGTTGCATACGGGGTTCTATGGCTGTTACAAGACAGGTTGGCATGAACTAGACCACGCCTTATTGACAACCGTCTTGGAGAGGTGGCGGACAGAGACACACACCTTCCACTTGCCTGTCGGAGAGGCCACTATCACATTACAGGATGTGGCCGTTTTATGGGGGCTACCTGTGTCTGGGAACCCCATCCCGCACTTACCCATGACGAGGCGCGATTATGGTGAGTGGGCAGTGCTTTTCTATGATCTTTGCGGCATTACGGTGGAAAATAAACATATGGAGTTGAAATCCGGAAAGATCAGGCTGTCTGAGGTGAAGTGGTTGTATGAGATGACTTACCAGCACGAGGTCGAGGGTGCAGCCGCAGCACGACGTGCCCGTCTATAGATGTTCGGGTACATAGTCTCTCATCTCTTCGCCGATACCAGTGGCAGCTAGGGGAACATGAACTGGCTGACTTTGCTCACGGATATTGAGGCCGTGAAGGGATTGAACTGAGGTGCTGCTGCGCTAGCACATTTGTACAGGGGGATGGATGCCTTTGTATATTTCGATAGGACATACCTCTGTGGCGGCATCACCCTGCTGCAGGTACTGCGCATAAGTCAATTAATAATTGTTTGTAAATATCACGTGATTTCTATATGGTATTAACTTACTTGTCCATTTATTTGCAGTAGTGGATATGGGACAGGTTCAACTGTTTCCGTCCCACACTTATTGAGTCCAGGCCCCAGGACATCCAGGGCAAGATGCACCCGCACGAGGTTGGATGGAACCTACCAGACGCGCCACGGGGGGCAATGTACCTTATGGAGAAGTCCTTTGTAGACACGGCCAACGGGGGCCTACTACTATATCGCGATGTCATTGACAAGCTTCAGCCCGACCAGGTTCGTTTTTCATAGCAAATGTAAGTAGTATGTTAAATTTATTTCAATGCTAGCGAAGTAGTACTAACCTTAAGTATCTATGCACTTTTACATTATAGATTATTTGGCAGCCGTATAGGAACATTATAGGGGATCTGCCGGATTATTGTACAGAGGGGTCGGACTGGTGGAGGACGAAGGTCTCCCTGCTCTGTGGTGGATTGGTTGAATGGCATCGAGCTGATCATGTGCTGCACCAGTTTGGGATGCGCCAGCCGATCCCAGACGCCCCTGAGTCATTCGTCTCCCAGGCACACTTGAAAGGGAAGGAGATGTTGAAGCCCCTGGACGTAGAGCAGTGGCATGGGCGATGGGCCAGGGCGCATGACGCTGTCGTGAACGGTGTCGTTGAGGATAGGCCAGATCGGCACCTACTGGCGGTACATGCGTGGTACCGACGCGATCTATCATTCGGATTGGCCATCCGTCATGGGTGCCTCGTCGTGTGGGATAAATGGCGGCAAAGACAGGATGAGCATTTTATGGTAAGTCGACCTTATTGGTTATTGGCATACTGCATAACGTTTTTCCCGATAGATGTATGATACGAAGTAAATATCTTTTTCGTAATTATGTTTTGCAGGCTTCGACATTGGGCCGTGCATTCCATCACATGCAGCGGGCCTCGCAGCAGCACAGCCAGGGAACGTTGGCACAGGATTGTTTCTGGCCGGAGATGGATCATGTCGTGTCCCAGATGCAGCGGGCCTTAGAACAGACTAGGCACGACGATATTTTGGCGACGCCCTCGTATTTTGACCTGCCCGATGCATCGACCCAGCCATCGATGCAGCCTCATTGGTCGCAGCCACCTCCGATATACCCATGGACCCAGACGCCTCCCCAGGCTACCCCGTCATACTGTTCGCATCCGGGGCAGACACTTACACAGCAGCCCCCACCGGTATACCCATGGGCACACGCCCCACCGTAGCAGCCCCCATCGACCTACCAGTGGGGCTACCAGCCATTTTCACCACATCCCACACCATGGTCTCAGCCCATAGAGTGGGGCCAGCCGGGGCTAGTGGATCGTCTTACATGCAGTATACCCCATCTAGTCAGGGTATCCATCTATTTACATCTACACCAGTCGTCCCACCGCGTCCGCCCATGTCATCGCCGTTTGTGTACGAGCCGACGCAAATGACCATGCCGATGGGGGTATCGACGGACCCGTCCACATCCCCACTACAGGTTGAAGACTATCTTGCCCTACTACAGGATGTGGAGGGTGGGGATCAGAGCGGTGGTGAACAGAGTGATGCGCAGGGTGGGGAGCAGCAGCCACCGGCCGAGGAGGTACCGCCACATCGAGCTGGGAAGTGCCTTTCTACGTTGCAGCCGCAACGAGTCCAGAGCTCTCGCGCTAAGAAGGGACAGCCTCCGGCGTGTGGGACGCATTAGCTTTGTTTTTTTCTTTCAATTTTTAATTTATGTAAAAATTCTTTTCTTTTCCAATATGTAAATGAATACCTGTCATTTAACAAACTAGTTTTACATGAATTACATTTCAGTTCAAGTTCAATAATTTTGTCTACAACAAAGTTTAACAAACATTAAAGCAATCCACCTACATTACATCATACATTACATCCCGAAACACATTCAACTTGAAAGCCATTCATTACTCTAAAAATTACATGTAGTGAACAAAGTACGATACATTTCTAACAAACATTATCAGAACTATTGTTGTGTGGGCCTAGGTTGATTTTGAGGGCAGTTGGCCACGTTGTGACTCGGTTGACCACAATTTGAACACCTTCGTCTACGAACTTGGTCCGAGCGATCCATCTCATTAGGGATACGGCTTCCCCCGGGTGGTCCTCTGTTCCTGTGACGCAGTCTACCTGGATTGGGCTGCAATTGCCAAGCAGGTACATCTAGCCAATAATCAACATGTCCCAAAGGTTGAAATGGGATGGCATACGTATTCGTGTATGCTTCGACTTTATATTCAACCAGAAACATGTTAACTAATGCTACATTCAAGTAGCGTGCAACAGCCTGTGCATGTGAACATGGCAAATGGTACGCTGTCCACTTACTGCAGGTACATGTCTTCTTATTAAACCTGACCACTTGTACAGGACGTCTGTTAGTAAATGATTCCGGCAACCGGCCTATCTATGTTGTACCTGTTTCGTAGTGAAAATGAAACACGTTATGAAGGTGTGACTTTGCCTCCCATTTGTCAAACAATTCCCTGACTCTAGCAGGCAGGAGAAATTGTTGTCCAGCCAAGTGCCTCGCATGCATAGACCGGTTGTAGAAGTATTCAGCACACTTAGTGAAAGTGTGCGACACTAACGCTGTAATAGGCAAATTTCTCGCCCCAACAAGGACACCATTGAAACACTCAACGTTGTTTGTAGTCATTATACCCTACCTCGAACCTCCATCGGCACACAGCGTCCACATCTCTCGGTCTATGTTGGTGAGATAGTCGTATGCACGTTTACCAGCTCTGGTTGGTGTTGGGTCAACTCCCAAAATTTTTTGCATCACTTCTACGTGTTTGCGTACTTGATTTTCCTTACCAGCTATCCAACATAAGTCCTTTATATACTGGTTGTGGAACTGTTTCATGACATTACTTTTGAGGTGCCTCAAGCACATCCGATGCTTCACCCGCAATTGCCCGTCAGATGAGATACGATTCACAGCAGAGAAAATTCCAGCATGTCTATCAGACACTATACAAATCTCATCCATATCATGCAGCAAATGCATCCGTTCAAGTTGAAAGAACCATGACCAACTTTCGGTTGTCTTTGCATCGACAACTGCAAATGCCGACGGTAAAATCAGACCGTTCGCATCAGCTGTCAATGCTGTTAGTAGATGGCCCTTATATGGACCGCGCAAGTGAGTACCGTCGAGAGAAAGCACTGGACTAGAATACTTCCACGCTACAATGCATGGGGCAAACGCCCAAAACACATAATCGAAAATTTTGGTTCCTTGCGTCGACCCTTGGAAGAACTTGTATGTTACAATTGTCCCTGAATTAGTTGCCTTGATAGCTCTAAAAAATCGCGGAAGAAACTGGTACGACTTGTCCCAATTGCCGTACACCATTTCAATGGCCTTATTTCGGCCACACCATGCCTTTTCGTATGAAATGTTCACGTGAAAAGTGTCCATAATGTGTGCTCGTACAAAACCCACATCGAAATCAGGTTTGTGTTTTACGAAGTGCATAATCGTATAACCGACCAGTGCTGCGGTAACATTTTTATGGTCAGCCCTTCGTCTATCACCGAACCAATTATGCATGCTCCAATACTTCGTTATTTCAAACTGGCGATGCGTGGATTTCTGAATTGCCCGCAACTCCCACCTGCATGGATTTGTAAGGTTGGAAGCATTTACGCAACAAACAACCCATAAATCTGGTTCAGACCTCTTCACTTTGTATTCACATTGTACCTTTATCGAGTACATCTGAACTGCCCGAATCACGTCCTTCTTTGACGGGAAAATCATTCCTTTGGCCAATTCCTTCTCGGCCTAAAATATTTGCTTTTTGTGCTCCTCTATACTGTCAATATAATATTCTTGGTTAACGGTATGAAGTAGAGCAGTTTCATGTACAGTGTGCATTGGTATAGCCCCGTCAGTGGACCCTGCACCAACTGATGGCCCTTCATGTTCCTCATTGACGTTCGCAGTGTTTTCGTTACCATTGAAGACGTCATTATCATCGTACCAGGCGTCGTTCTCGTTCAGGGCCATGTTCTCATCTTCTTCGTCAGGTTCAGACATAAATGTGTCCATGTTCAAGTCCACCATCACAATATGAGATGGCCTTGCTATGTCACTCCCAGCAGTGTCATGTGATGGTTTGGCATTCAAGTCGGGAACAACGCAACCACGTTGGAAATCACTGCTTCGTTGCGGGATGTACACGTCGTCTGCCTTTACTTCGACAATAACATGAGCATTATTCATGTTATTATCATTACATGCTATTCGAAACACGTCCATCAAATAATCATTGTTGCTGATTGCCGCCTCACTAAAATATGGATACTATAACTGCACGACCCTCAATTGGAAACTATGTGATAGCTCCACCCTGTCGATGCCATACCGCAAATTAAGATTCTCATAGACACTATAAACAAATTCATTGTATGATGTTTCATGTGTTATTTTGATCTTACGAACAGGCCTCGTTGTTTTATATTCGATACCGTACGGGCCATTAATTTTTTCTCCGCCATAATATAAAAGAATAGAGATTGTATTCATATTTTTCTTACTGACTAAAATATTATATGGATAGTACACAAGAATGTATGTGTGGAAAATAATTGGAAAGATTTTTGGCGATTCGAAAATCAAGGATACTAGGCGGAGTGTGAAAGAGAATAAGAAACTATGTACTTTGGTGTTGGGGCGTTCGGGGATGGAAGAGCAGGGGTTAAATAGGGGTTAAAATCATAAATAAACGATATGTGAGTTACCGGTCAATGGGGAATAATGGCACAAAGAGCGGTAAGTGACTTACCGGTCAAAGCTAATAACGGTAACTCACTTATCGTTCCTGGAAAATTGCAGCGGTAGGTGACCTACCGTTTATTCCCTAGTAACAGTAGGTGACCTACCGTTTACTCCCTAATAACGGTAGGTCACCTACCGTTCTTGCTGACACCCTACCACACTCGATATATTCTCTGATAGCTGGAAGAATGGTACGAAGAGGGTATTTTTGCAAACGATTTTAAAACTAGGGTATTTTTGCAATAATTTTTTTAAAAAAGGGTAAAATAAAAAATTTTCCCAGATCAAATCCGCTTGATCTATAAATGGTTGGTCAAATAAACAAGTTAATCTGAGCACTGCAGGAAATCTTACTTTTTTCGGTGGTTTTGTTGAGCTTTTTCGGCAGTTTTAAGCAATGCTAAATCTGTTACTAAATGAACTTGATTTTAAGATTTAGATATGTTTAGGAGTCATAATTATATTAGAATTCGTTTATTGGTTATTTTCCTAGTCAAATTAGGATTGATATATTAGCTATTTTATTAAGTAAAGGATTAATTTAATCAAATCTTATTTAGTTTTGGATTTCTAGAGTAGCCTATACATAGCAGTGAGAGCTTTCAGTTATAGATGCCCTAGTTAGAAAAGATAATAAAATTTAATATCTTCTCTCTATATTCAAAATATCCTCTTCGACTTTCTAACAAAGGGGTGGGTGTACCATATTTGGTCACAGAAAAATTATTTCTTTTGAGTAATAGAGAATTACTCCGTGGATGTTGGCCTTAGCCGAACCATGTTAAAATCTTGTGTGTTTCTATGTTATGTTACTTCCGTTATATTACACATGTTTATTGTCTTTGTGTCCTGTGTATCTACGTGCACGATCCTTCCAACAAAATCTTCCACCAGGGTTAGCACAACTGCTAGGCTGTATGCCGTTGTTTGACTAGCCGATGATAGTGTATGCCGGTCTAAAAACAGCACTGTAAAAATACCTTTTTCCAGAAATGTCGTTAACTCCAATTTTTCGTGTCGCTTTTTGAGTATGTGATTTGAAAACCAACCACCGTTTATGTTGCTTTTGCGGCGGTTTTTGAGCTCGTCATAAGCAGGAAGAAACTGTCGTTTATGTCGCTTTTTGTGGAAGTTTGTGGAGCAGCTAAACACCTGACAAAGAAGCTTCTTGAGGGTTAAGTAAATTCAATTCTCCAATAGAGCAACCGTGCTTCTTGATTGACGCTTCAAGTCGTACTAAGAAGCACACATTCATAGAAAGCTTCTTGATTGACGCCGTTAATCTCTGGTTCCTCTCAATAGGTTTAAACAATCCTTAAAAAAATAAAAAATAAAATTAACATGGTTAAAGACAAAAATAGCAATAATTTGGATATACACACACACATACACACACATGTACGTTTGTGTGCTTATTGTTGGAGCGTTTGAAGAAAAGTAAAATGTGGCTTCATGGAGAAGTTTGGTGTATTTGAGCTTGCATTAGAGACCCGTTGCTATAATTGAAAATCACTGTAGAAAGCAAGCTTATTTTTCTCTTTTCCCGGTGGTTCCAAAAGCGAGGCAAAACAAACTGTTGCTGTATTTGATATTTCTTGTAGTGGGCCTAACCTGTTTGATACCTCTAATCTTAGCCTTATTGGTTCTTCATTAATATGCTAACATTTGGAAGTGCTATACATGTTTTGGCAATAAAAGATCAAAAATCTTTAGAGCATTTTACTCTTTTGCTTTTTCTTAAAGTGACATAAAACTCCCTTCGATTTCAAATTTAGTTGATACCCCATGTGTTTGATAAGATATTGCATACTGGTGAAACATGTGATGGTCCTTCTCGTCAAATTGGAGATGAAGCTCTTGCTAAGGCAAACTTATTGCTAATGAAGTTTAATATTAACTGTCATCATAGTCTACCAAAATGTGGAATGTGATATTCTTAGCCTAATCAACCCTTATAATGTTTTCGATGGGGACATTTGGAATTTTTTAGGCATTTTGGCGTGATCAATCTTGTCCAAGAAAGATGTACATTAATGATTGTTCTAAAACCCGCAAACACATGGATTGGAAGTAGTGCAGTGTGTGTGATAGTACAAGTATCGTCTCCACAGGGAGGCTTCTAACTCGGGTTCTAAGTGCTATATGTCCTAGACTAACTACGTGCTAAGAGGGAATTCTTTTTTTTAAGGATTTTTAATTGAAGGGAACTTGAAACTATCCTAGTGAAATAATGTCTCTCTAAAGGTGCAAGCCTAAAGACCCGCAAGCGCACGAATCGGTGTAATATAGTGTATGCGAGATGGGGTGCCGAACCACAGGGAGGCTGTAGCGTGGAAAAGATCCTAAGCGTGTATGTCCTAGAAAGTCCCTAAAAGAAGACCTAAACTAAGTATATGTTTGGGGTTTTCGATTAACGGGAGCTTAAAGAAAGAGAATGAGACAACACTATGGAAAATAGGAATGAAAAGGGTTAGGGTGACTTATACTTACTAATGGGTGATTTCTAACTCTTGTGCTGTAGCATTATGGGAAATGGCTTAATTATGGGACGCTTTTAACTAGGTTTCTATCTAGTACCCTAATATATCCATAGGACTCAGTGCGGTTTCGTCCCTAGGCGGCAACTTGTAGAGCTACAGCATGGTCCTTATGACCTAGGGCCATAGGAGGGACTAAAAACTTCCTAGGTAACCTAGAACAAACCTACTGTAGCTCCTAAACCATTGGCTAGATTTAAAGCCAAGACCTAATGTTACTTAGGTCGACTAAACCTATCCGGACTCCTATTAACTGGATTTAAAGATAAAGAGAACTCGATCTAGGCTAGTCCTTAATTATGTGCCATTATTCTAGGGCCACATAGTGGGATTAGGCTAATATGTGCAATCCTAGATGTGCTAACCTGTGGTGTTGTAAATATGGGGACCTATTCACTACCAAAACATCATCATGCTAGATTTACACCACTAATAGTAATTTGGTACCAACATGTAGGCAATTTTGGAGTTATATTCACTACAAATCATGCTATTACTCATATAGACATGAACAAAGCAATACCCACTTCATATAGTCTATAAATAAACACATAGACATGATTATAAGATAGACTAGAGGTGTTTAATAGCAAGTAAACTCCAATTTATACACATATTCCTCACATAGACATTTAATCAAACATATAGACATGTAACGAGTAAAAGCCATTAAACATGAAGAACAAAGTATGTGTATATATATACACACACACACACACACATATATATATATACACACACATATATGATGTATACACACACATACACATATATGTATACACACACACATATATATATACACACACACATATATGCATACATATACGTATATGCATACATATGCATATATATATATATGTATATGTATATGTATATATATATGTGTGTATGTATATATAAATTTGTATATGCATACATATGCATATATCTATATACATATATGTATATATACATATGTGTATATATAGATATGTGTGCATATACATATGTGTATATACAGATATGTATGCATATACATATGTGTATATACAGATATGTATGCATATACATATGTGTATATACAGATATGTATGCATATACATATGTGTATATACATATATGTATATATACATATATATACACATACATATATGTATATATATAGATATATACATCCATCAAGATCCTGTAACATAAGTGTTAAATCAACCTGTTACACAAGCTAAATCACCCTAATCAAATCTACTCAAGCATAAATGGAAATAGGATGAAAGAGAAAATATGAAACTTCCCTTCCATCCTAACTATTCTTGTACAAAATTTGAGCAAATCCTTACTCCAAAGTTATTAAATCCCTCCAAACAAGCTTGAATCCAAGCGGGAAGCGTGTGAAAAGGTGTGTGTGAGGTGGGTGAGAATTAGGGTTGAGTGTGTGAGAAGTGGGTGTGAGTTGATGATCATTTTCTACAAAAATCGAGCCCTTTATATAGATTTTGCAACAATGCCAGTTGACTGGCTCTTGGCGTATAGGCAATTGGCAAAACAAGGCTGCTTTTTGGACCTACCAATCGACAGGCTAGAGACTTCACTCGATTGGTAAACAGAGTTGGTCTCTGGACTGGCTGGTCGACTGACCAGCCCTGCTTCTGGGTCGACAGGTCCTACAATTTTACCTCCGAACTTCTTCGTTTTGGCCTATGGTCTTCTCCCCATGACCTGTGCGCTTCTATCTTCATCACTCATCATCGTCCAAGCTAAGCATTGACCTAAGACTCACCTAAATCATAAAAAACTAGCAATTAGTGTAGCATTTATTACTTGAACTCAACTATGTACAATTGTTTATGCTTAAGCCTATTCTACACAATGTACTACACTAATGCAACTATACAAGTTCATAACACCTCTAAAACATAAACAAATCGCAATATAAACACACATAAAAATGAAGCACATCAACACCCTTAAACTTTCTTGTTGCTTGTCTCCAAGCAAGTCCAAACCTAAGTTATTCTCAAAGTCAATACAACGGGTTGCCTAAGGGATGGACTCGTTATCAAGGTGAAAGTAAGGAGCATGAAGGGGTCATTCCTATTGTATAGGGATCCCTAAGCCTTTTTGGATATTTCCTTACTCATAAAGGGCCTTGTACCTTAGGGGAAATTTCCTAGTAGCCAAAATACCACAAGCTTAGGATTCCAATGAACACACATAGGATGTTGATTTTTTATGCCCCCTTGACTAATATGGCCTCCCTAACATGCACAAAGCCTCAAAGACAAGAAGAGAAGAAATGGACAAATACAATGACTCACAAAATGATGTAAAGAGCCTTATTTACATACTTGTGCTAAGTTGACATTGTGTCACTTATGCACTTATTCAGTGAACTTTTTGGTGCTTTTGGCTTTTTATCTTTTTCACTTTTTTTTTTTTCAATTTTTCAATCTTTTCATCTTTTTGCACCTTTTTTCCTTTTTCAAATTTTTTTTTGGATTTTTCACATTTTTGCATTGCAATCACATAACAAAGAAAAGAAAAAGAAAGGCTTAGACACATAAAAAAGAACTAATCAAGGAAGGGGCACTTATATCAACAATCCTTTTCACTTTTTCCAACCAAGCCATGGGGTAACTATAAGGTGCATTCTTAAAGTCACTCACTCCTCACAACTTTCAAGGGCATCCTTTCCAAGACTTGAATATCTCTCCACTCTATTAATTCCCTATAATGCAAATTCATTTTCACCAATCAGTTGAGTCAATTACAAAAGCCAACGCATTAATCAACTAACAGATAAATAACTCTATATGCGTCAAAAGTCAAAAAATTTTCGCCATTTTTAAGAAAATAATGCAATCTACCCTAATGAAACATAAAACAATAAAAACCAAATCCCCACATCCCCAAATCTAAACTTTGCTTATCCTCAGCAAATGGAACAAAGCACACAACAAGCAAATAATCATTACAAAGCAAGTAAGGGTGATGGGGATAGGGCAGATAAATGAGGAACAAGTGGAGAAAGGATTGATACAACCTTGCATTCTTCTTTAAAGCTTTCCATGCCAATGATTAATCATTTAACTAATAACCCTATTACTCAACAACCCACAAACACTCACAGAAAACAAGTTTAGTAGCATTTTCCAAGCAAACTTGCATTGATGTAGGCAAATAATAAGCAAAGATGCATCCTATAGGAAAAGGAATTGGGGTTTAACACTTTGTGTGGGTGGAAAGAAAAGAAAGGAAATAAAAGGAAAATGAAACAAAGAATAAAAATGACAAAATTTAGCCTAGGTTGCCTCCTAGTAGCATTAACCACCACACCGTCAGCCAGGCGATCAACAGCTCATCTTCAACCTCTATAGATGGGGTCCTGAAGTGCTAAAGTTTCCACATGAGCCATGCTCGGATCATATGCATGCTTTAGGCACTACCCGTTCACTGTCAAATCTCGGTTATCCTTCAAGTCCTTGATCTTTACCGCTCTGAAAGAGTAGCCAACCAACATCTTATACGGACCATTCCATCGTGTCTTGAGTTTTCCTAGAAAGAGTTTCAAACATGAGTTAAAAATAGTCAAAATTTATTAGAGGGAGAGAATGATTTCTTAAGAATATGTTTATCATGAATCCTCTTCATGCTATCCTTATAAAGTTTGGTATTCTCGCACGCCTTAAACCTAAGCTCATCAACTCCACAAGGTCAAGCTTTCTTTTCTCGCTTGCTCTTGCCATGTCAAAGTTTAGGGCCTTGATTGCCCAATAAGCCCCATGTTCAAGACAAGCCTTCCCATAAACCAATCTATGCTGGGGATATATCAATGGGAGTATTAAAAGCGGTATGGTAGGCCCATAAAGCATCATTCAACCTAATGGACCAGGGCCTCTAAAGCATCCTTCAACCTAATGGACTAACTATCCAATCGAGCCTAATTGTTTTCTTGAAAATGTGTTTGATCTCTCTATTGGACATCTTTACTTGTCCACTAGTTTGAGGGCGATGAGGAGTAGCAATCTTATGGGTGATTGAATATCTTCTCAATAAGGCCTTCACTGTCTTATGGCAAAAATGCAAGCCACCATCATTAATCAAGTCCCTAAAGACTCCAAATCTAAAGAAAATGTTCTCTTTAACAAACCTAACCACTATCTTATGCTCATTAGTGCGTGTGGGAATTGCCTTAACCTATTTAGACACATAGTCAACAGCAACTAAAATGTATTGGTACCTGAAGAAAGGTGAAAACAGACCCATAAAATCAATACCCCAAACATCAAATAGCTCACATGGAAGAATAGGGGATAAAGGCATCATGTTTCTCCTAGAGATGGACCCAGATTGTTGACATCTAACACACTTTTTACAATACTCTTAGGCATCCTTAAAGTGAGTGGGCCAAAAGAATCCATTTAGCAAGACCTTCACTGTAGTTTTCTTGCCACTAAAGTGACCTCCACAACCCTTATCATGACACATGCTCAACACGCTCTCAAACTCGTCCTTGGGTATACATCGGCTAATCACTTGATCTGCACAAACCTTGAAAAGATAGGGATCCCCCTAAATGAAATGTCTTATTTGAGCTAAGAACCTATCTCTTTCTCTCTTTTCCTAGTAGGAGGGAAAATGCCCTGTGGCAAGATAATTGACTGTATGAACAAACCACAGTGTGTGATAGGAAACGACAAACAATTGCTCATTGGGAAAGGAATCATGAAAAGGGGGAAGAATCACTAGAAGACTCACTAACAAGATAGGAAAGATGATCCACAACCAAATTCTCATTACCCTTTTTGTCTCTAATTTCAACATCAAACACTTGAAGGAGGAGTATCCACCTAATCAAGCGGGGCTTGAACTCTTTTTTAGCTAAGAAATACCTCAATGTCATATGATCAGTGTAGACAATCACGTTAGACCCTAGGATGTATGACCTAAACTTGTCAAGGGAGAAGACTAATGCTAGAACCTCTTTGTCTATAGTGGTATAGTTCTTTTGAGCCTCGTCAAGAGTCTTATTAGCATAGTACACTACATAGGGCAACTTATCTCTCCTTTGGCCTAAAACAACCCCTATAGCAAAATTGAAAACATCACACATAACCTCAAAGAGGAGACTGTAGTCAGGCGGCTAGATGATTGGGAAAGAGGACAACAAGGATTTAAGCCTATCAAAAGCTCTAACACACTTATCATCGAACTCAAAGGGGATATCTTGTCCTAAGAGCCTAAACAAGGGACGCATTATGTGGCTAAAATCCGTAATGAACCTATAGTAAAACCCTGCATGCTCCAGAAAAGATCTAACATCCTTAACACATTTAGGGGCATGCAACTTCTTAATTAATTCTACCTTACTCGAGTCAACTTGAACGCCACTAGATGAAATTACATGACCCATGACTATCCCTTTCTACACCATTAAGTGGGATTTCTCCCAAGCTAACACTAAGTTCTTCTCTACACAATGGTCTAAGACTAAAGAAAGGTGACTCAAGTACTCATGAAAGCTATCATTGAAAATCGAGAAATCATCCATGAATCTCTAAATGTTTCTCTATCATGTCACTAAAAATGGCCATAATACACCTATGAAATGTCGCTGACGCATTGCAAAGATTGAATGGCATCCTCTTATAGGCAAAAGAGCCATAGGGACAAGTAAAGGTGGTATTTTCTTGGTCCTAAAAAACACAGGGATCTGATTATACCTGGAATAGCCATCTAAAAAATAATAGTAGCTATGCCCAGCTACTCTATCTAAGATTTGGTCTAGAAAAGGCAACAGGAAATGATTCTTCCTAGTTCTAGAGTTGAGATTCCTATAGTCGATACGGACTTTCCACCCCATGAGAGTACGTGAAGGAATAAGCTCTTCTTTCTCATTCTCCACAACCATGATTTTGGACATCTTGGGGACTACTTGAACCAGAATAACCCACTCACTGTTGGAGATCAAATAGATAATTCCTGCATCTAACAACTTTGTAATCTCCTTCTTAGCAACTTCACTCATGTGTGGGTTCAATCTTCTTGGCATCTCCCTAGAAGAAATGGCTCCATCCTCAAGGTGAATTCTGTGCATGCACACTGAAGGTCTATGCCTCTCAAATCATCTATCTTCCACCCTATAGCCTTCCTATGGTTTCTAAGAACTCTTAAGAGATGCTCTTCATGCTCACTAAACAAATTGGATGCTATGATCACCAGAAGGGTCTTAATAGGGCCTAGGAATGCATACTTCAAATGCTCAAGCAGGGGTTTGAGCTTTAATGATGGGCTAGGCTCAACCAAGGGGGACTCAAACTCAACATCATCAACATGGACAACATTAGAATCAAGACTAGAAGGAATAACCTCGAGTGATTTATCAATCAAAGAATCCTCAACTAAAGGGGTGGAAGCTACACATTTCTGCTCCAAGGTCTCCAAATCAAAGCTAGTCATCAATTCCTAAAATTTTCTCAAATCCTCGCTATCAATCATAGTCTTCTTTACAAAGTCATTAATACAAGAATCAATGACATCAATCTTAAAGTACTCTTCTCTATCTTTTTCTCCTCCTATACTGGCTTTGTTCACCACCTCAGCAACCTTCATAATGGACTTCAAATTTCCAAATCTACAATGAATAATGACATCTACGTAACAAGGAAGCGGCAATCTAAGAGGAAGGGTGTAAAATGCCTAGAATCATGACCCAAATCCATATCTAACACTACAAAGTCTACAGGGCACACAAATTCTCCTACCTAAACTAGCACATCTTTTACTACACCTCTAGGTCTCTTCTCAAACCTATTAGCTAGCCGAAGGGTAACGTGCATGGGGGGCAAGTCTCCTAGACCATGTTGCTGGTAGACTGAGTAGAAAATGAGGTTCACACTGGACCTTAAATCTAGCAAGGCATGATTAATCTAGGTCTTTTGGATCTTACAAGGAATGATGAAAGCTCCGAGGTCACTCATCTTGGCCGAAAGGCCCAAGGTACGAATACTACTCACCTTCTCCGTGAGCTTCACCTTCTTAGGCATGATCAAGGCTCTACACCTTCTTATGCAAAGATCCTTAAAGAACTTGGAGTAGGAAGGAATAGAACAGACTGCATCTATTAATGAAAGATTTACTTTGAGGTCTTTAAGATGCTTTCAGACTTTGAGAAACCTAGTATCCTCACTAGTTGATGGCCTCTTTAAGGCAGATGGGTAAGGAACTTTAGCCTCAACATCTCTAGAATCATGGGAATCTACAATGGACTACTTTCCATCCCTATGTGGGTAGGAAGTACTACACTCACCATGGTCTCTCATAGGCTTAACTCTCTCTATAGGTCTTTCTCTATGATCTCTCTCCATAGGGCTACTATCAGGATCTCTAAATTCAGGGGGACTACTAGATATAGGCACTGCATATTCAATTTCTACCCATTTGTCCACTATCCTACCACTTCTAAAAGTGGTGACAACCTTGGCTTAGGCCTAAGGGGAATAAGTGGTGTCAGTGGAGAAATATGACCAGACTCTAGGGTTTATCTCCAGCTGAGAAGGCTATTTGTTGGGATCTCTAATGCTCGACTAAGTGGGATACTGCCCTCACTAACCATTTACCCTAGCCTGAAGACTATCTAACTACTACTGCTACCTTTGAAACATCTGAATAAGGAGATCTAACTTCTCATCACTATGGGACTGAGGTACAGGTACAGAAAGAATAGGCTGTGATGGGGCAGGTAGTACAGAGAGTACCTGACACTGAGGGATGCTAGGAAGTCTACCCTGATTAACATTATAGAACCCTGGAGGAATAATAGGATGCTGTCTGTATTGGAGTGGGACTTGGGGTTGGGAATAGGAAGACTTATTCTAACCCTGTCTCCAAAAAAACTTAGGGTTGTCTCTTTAACCTTGATTATAAGTTTTCAAGTACAGTTGTACTCATGGGAATAACCTTGGGTAGCACATACTTGCTCCTGCATGAACTCGGGAAACTGGGGTACTAGTGGATAAGGTATAGTCTCGTGAGTAGACTCAGAACATAAAGCATATAGTTTAACTACTGAAGGGGTAAAGGGCGAACCTACATAACTAGTCATATGATCGTGGGAGGAAAGAGTCAAAGAAATGAATTGATCTAACTTATTTGTGAGGGCCTCTACCTTAACAGGCAAATCTAAGGAAACTACAACCTCATAAACATCTCTTTTATTTGTTCCCTGACTAGACCTATTTATAGTTGAATTTTGGAAAGAGTTTTTGGGCAACAAATCCATTTTCTCCTATGCCTCACTCACTTTCAAATTATAGAATCCACTACCAGAGGTAGCATTGACCATTATCCTATTTTGATCATTCAAACCTCGAAACAAATACTAGAATAGGTCAAGATTACCATACCCGTGGTACGAACACTACCTAAGAAGTTCATTGAACCTCTCCCAAGCCTTATGAAAGGACTTTAAATCATGTTGGGAGAAAGTCATAATGGAAGTCCTAAGGTCAGCCGTCTTGGCCATGAGAAAGAATTTCTGGAAGAACTTAGATTGAAGCTTATTCTACGATGTGATGCGACTATTATGTAAAGAATGATACCAAGACTGATAAGTCTGAAATAAGCCTTTAATTCATAGTTGATTGTTCTTAATTCTCGAATTGAACTCTCCTTAATTGGTGTTTTTGATTATTTTTTGCTTGTTTGTGCTTAGGAAAAGGAGTTGGATGCATTATATAAGGATGCAAGGGACTTTTGGACATATTTGTAGCTGATAAAATTGATTCTGCAACTTTAGAAAATACTGTGCAATTTCCAAGCGAGATTGACCAAGCTTTGACCAAGACTAGAGATATTTTTGCAACACTTATGGAAAAGAATTGTATTGAAGACTTGCCATATTTTGGAAAAGAGGAAATTAATTCTAGAAGACTTTTATTAAGGATTTTTACCTTTTTATTTTCCCTTAGCTTTAAAGAGTTTCCTTATTCGAGAAGGACTTTAGTTAGGAACTTTTCCTATATATTTTCTGACATACGATTCATAGAGAGGAAGACTTTATTCAAAATATTTTCAGCAGACTTTTATTTTCCTTTAGACGCTATCTTGTGGACACGAAGTTCTAATTTTCTTTTCTAGCCAAGGTTTAATTATGATTTTGGTTCTTCAATTCTATGAGATCTAATTGTTTTATTCCTTTCATGCTATTTTGATATTTGCATATTTATTATTTTTATAATTAGTATTGTTCTATGATTGTTTAATTTCACGCGCGGTTATTCAATTGGATGAAAATAGATAGCCAATTAGATTAATTTAAATAATGACCAAGTTTCCTGTGCAATTACGCAATCTAAATGAGCGATTACCGCGAGAGTGTCGACTTTTAGAATTAGGTTTTTCTAGATTTTATTGTTGCCATTAGATAGATTTTGCGGGCATCTCCGGGGGTTAGAACGTCTAATAGATAAGGTGATAATGGGGAAAAATCGTAGGAGATTTAAACCGCATCAACACTGTAAGGAAAGATGAGGTTATTAGGCTGTGCCTGACTGATTTATCAAAATAGTTAGAAGTATCTTTGCATCTAGGATTGGATTTGTTGATTGAAATTGCAATTATACCTTAGGCTAGATTTAATTCTCATTGATTTCCTATTTTACCAGCTTTACGTGAACCTAGGATAGCGTGTTTCTGTCGATTTTATTTTTATTTACATTTTTTATTTTCTGCCCAGTTGTGTACCACGCTCAGCAGACCTATCTGCTGGACAATTTTGTTTATTTTACTTTTTCGCACTAAAACCCTCTTCTTTAATTGTGACTTATTTGATTAATCTATTTGGCATAATTAGCATATTATAATCTTCGAATCCCCATGGATTTGACCCTTTTCTCACTATGTACTCTATTTAAATTCCCAAGGTAAGAATTGGTATTTTATTTTTGGTAGTTTCCACGCCCATCAAATTTTGGCGCCGTTGCCAAGGATTGGTTCTATAATTTTTGCTTTTTTATAACTAGGTTAGATTGTACAAGTGAGTTGCATTTTGATCCGAAGATTGAAAAGACCACAAAGAGCTTGAAAAATGAAGCACGTTGCAGAAACAACTAGAGAAACAAGCCGAAACATCACAAGATTTGTCTGAATCATCTAGTGAGTCGGAAAAAGAAGAGGAAATGGCCAAAAAAATAGAACTTTACATGAGTTAGCCGCTATCCCTTTGAATTAACCACCTCTTTGCATCACTTATCCGGAGCTTAATGTCAATTTTGAGCTAAAACTGGGATTAATTTGTCTTTTACCTATGAGACTCAGTGGTGTAATAGAGGACCAAATTAAATTAAGAGTGTTTCCTTTTTCCTTGGCGGAAGCACAAAAGAGTGGTTATTCTATTTTCATTCGGTTCCATCACTACTTGGGGAGATATGACTAGAGCATTCCTTGATAAATTCTTTCTAGCTTCTAGAGTCGTAGTAATTAGGGGAGAAATCTGTGCCATCAAGCAAAGGGATTCAGAGTTGTTTTATGATTATTAGGAGAGATTTAAGAGACTTTGTGCAAGTTACCCCTAACATGAGATTTCTAAACAATCTCTTATCCAATGCTTTTATGAAGGATTGCGTCCAATTGAGAGAAGAATGATGGACACTACTAGCGGAGGAGCATTCATTGAGAAAACTCCTCGAAAGGCTAGAGATTTGATTTCCATCATGGCTGGAAATTCACAACAATTTGAGAATAGATATAAGCCTTCAAGAAGAGTTAATGAGGTATGTGTTTCTTCACTTGATTCAAAGTTAACTCAACTAATTTCTCTTGTTCAAAGTTTGGTTGTAAGTGGTAGTGTTCCAATTCAAAAAGTTTACGAAATTTGAGCCATAGCGGGACACCCAACTGATACGTGTCTCACGCTCCAAGAAGAGGATCCATAATATTTTAATGCCCTTGGAGGGTTTCTTGGTCCACCACAACAAAGATACGATCCTTTTTCAAATACATACAACCCAGGTTGGAGGGATTACCCAAACTTGAGCTATGGAGCAAGGCTACAAAATTTTAGTTTACCAAATTCGCAATACTTCCAGCCACGACCAGCCCCACCACCACAGCCTACACCTTCAAGTTCAGGTTCTTCTCTTGAGGATACTATGAAATCTCTTGCTTTTAACACTCAATATTTCAATAGGAACAAGGGCAAGCATAAAGAATTTGGAGAACCAAATGAGCCAATTGGTAACATCTGTGGGTAGGTTGGAGTCCTGTGGTAAATTACCTTCTCAAATGCTTGCTAATCCAAAGGAGAATGCATGTGCAATCACCTTATGACGTGAAAAAGAGTTGCTGGACAGCCACTGTCAAACCAAGTGTGGGCATGCAAAGTTGAAAGCATTTGAAACAGAGAAAGAAATCAAAAAAGAAGGCCCAAAACATGATGAAAAAATGGTGGACAACAATGAAACAGAGTCTAAAAATGGTACAAAACTGGTGGTTAAGCCTCCTTTCCCCGTAAGATTTGCAAAGTCCAAAAAGGAGAAGGAAAAGAAGAAGATTTTCAAGTTTTTTCAGAAGATCGAGCTAAATATTCCCTTACTTGATGCAATTAGGCAAGTACCTCAAATTTCAAAGTTTCTAAAAGAATTGTGGACTAACAAAAAGAAGCTCATTGGGAATGAAAAAATAAGTGTGGGGAAGAATGTTTTCGTCATGCTTAAAAAGGATTTGCCTCTAAAATGCAAGGACCAAGGTATGTTTGCTATTTCTTGTCAAATAGGGTCTCTAGGTATTAACAAAACTATGTGTGATCTAGGAGCGTCCATTAATGTCATGCCTAAGTTCATTTATTCTACTTTGAATGAAGGACCTATGAAAGTAGGACCTTTGAAAGAAACAGGAGTTGTTATTCAACTAGCTGATAGGTCTTTGGTTTATCTTGAAGATGTCCTAGAAGATGTTTTATGCGAGTAGTTAATTTAGTCTTTCCTACTGATTTTTATGTGCTTGATATAGAAGAAGATTCACCCTCCAAGTCTTGTGAAATTTTGCTAGGAAGACCATTCCTTAGTACAGCTAGGACTACAATTGATGTGCACAAAGGTATTCTCACTATGGAGTTTGATGGAGACATTGTTAAATTTGATGTTTATAATGACATGAAAAATCCTAGTAAGGTGTCTCGTGTTTTTGCTTTAGAAACAATTGATGATAATAAGCAAAGTGTTATCTCTTATGAAAGTCCTACTCTTGAAAAGACGAAAGAATTTAAGAAGACTTTTGTAGGTAACACTAATTTGTAGGAACTAATTGCCAAGTGGAAGAATCAAGGCAAGCCAATGGGAGAAATTCAAAGCCGCTTGAATCCACCTATGGTGGATAAGAGGGATGCATATAGGAAGTTACAATCCTAAGAGTTGGAGAAGAAGAAAAGCAATGCTCTTGAAATGAAGAGCTTGAGTAATGACAATGTTATCAAAGTTGATAGGCATCGTTTAAAGCCTATCCGTGAGAAATTGAGCAAGAAAAGCCTCTGGATAAAGCTGAGATGAATTGGTTACGTCGAGCCAATGACATTAAACAAAGGCACTGGTGGGAGGCAACCCACAAAGTTAGAAATTTCAATTTTGAGTTTTCTAGTGTTTTCTAGTTAGTTTCTAATTTTTACAATTTTTTTTTAGGAATTTTAATTTATTTTTGGTCTTCTTTTTCCTTGAGAATTCTAACTTTGGTCTAAAATTGTTATGGTAGAGTTTCGATGTTGACAAGTATGAGGTGCTTTTGAAAATGACAGATTTTAATGGTGTTTTCTGAATTTTTTTGGGTCACTGGGGGTTTAGGCGTGGACACGTACAGGTGCTATTTTAAAGAAGCATAGAATTAAGAAAACATATTTTACTTTTATTTTCAATTCCACCTCACTTTCTTCTTCTCCAGAGAAGCCCACCACCTTCTTCCGCCATAACCACCACTCCAAACACCAAAATCACCCAAGATCTTCCAAACCCACTTCACAAAAACACATGGGGAAGAAAAGAATGACTAAGAAAACACCAAAAATCACACCTACCACCAAACCCACCACTTCTCACCGTACGATAAGCGGTGCCAATGGCCGACTAGTAATCAGAAATGTGTGGTCAAACACCACCCCAGTTCCCACGTTACTCCTTAAGTTGCTTCCATGTATTGTAGATTCTAGATTCAAAGTGTCCAACCTCGCATGTTCCGAATTCTGATTTTTTGCTAAGTACTTCCTTTTGTTTTTCATATTTGGTGCAATAAACAAGGTGTTTCAAAATCTTTTCATGTTCTTTTTTATTTCTTGAACATTTTTACATTGAGATTTTGGAAATTTTGTGCTTTAAGAATGTGGTTGATGGACTTTGTCGCAAGTTTGGTTGGATTTCTCACTTGGGGATTGTATATTATGATTACTATGAATTTTGTTAGAAGTTTTATGCAAGAATTAGGCATGCTTATCATGAAAAGCGCATTTTTAACACCCTGAACAGATTTATTTTCAAATATTTTTTGTGTTATTTTGGTCTATCAATCATTGGAGTTAACTAAACAAATCTTTGATGAATACTTGCATAACTTCTGGACAATTTTGAGATGAGAATTAATTTAATTGTATGATTAGATTTAATCCCAAAAGGGGAGAAAAGTGTGTTTCTTTGTTTATGTAGATCAAAGCTCAAAAAAAAAAAATTGACAAATCTCTCGTTGAGTACCATGGCCCCACTCGAATGAATGATAGTTAGTTTCACCACCTCCCGCGCCTCTCTTAAGGGAAGTCCTCTTGCTTCTTTCTTTTTTTAAATTTGTCTTATCTTTCTTTTATTTTGTTGCTTTCTTTTCTTTACACATTGAGAGCAATGTGCATGATAAGTGTGGGGAAGGAATGCTTTGTTTTAGTCCTTTATTTTGAGTCTTTTTAATATTTAGATGTGTTTTTAATGTGGGTACTGAGTCTTGTGAATATATATATTTTAGTTAATATTTCTTGAATCTTTTTGTGTCCTCATTAAAAAAAAAAAAGAAAAGAAGAAAAAAAGAGAAAAACCAGAAAAATGACAGGAAAAAAATTGTTAAGTATTTATAAAAATATCTTTTAGAGTTCTTTAATGTCTTTGTTTTCATGTTTCTTTGAGTTAGAGTCAAATTAGTAAGTTCTAAAAGCTCTTTTATCAACTCATTTCTTTTTACTCAACTTTCTCCTTTGTAAACTTGACACTTCTCTTGGGAAAAATCTAATCCCCATGCTCGGGAAACTTGTTTTTGCAACGGTAAGTTAGTACATGTAGTAAATCCATCCCCATTGTATTTAGTTTCTTGATAGTTATTTTGAACATGCCGTGCTTGAACCTCACTTAATCTTAACTCGGGCTTAAAAATATGCAAGTGCTTAAATTGAAGGCCAATGCTTAGTTTGAGTTTGGCAGGTACTTGCCTTGATTTATTTTTTATGGTAAAATTGTGAAAGTAAATGCCTACGAAAGTTATGTTGGGGTTGAGGTCAATCCTGCAAAAGTGTTGAAAGCTCAAATTATGAAAAACAAAAGCGCAAAAAAGGTAAATCAAATAGGCGCCTTCTTACTCCACTGGTCTAAAAAAAAAAAAGAGAGACCATGATTAGAGTTAAAAGCCACCTAGGATTGTGACCAACTGAGTTACTAGGGGCATTCATCACAAATGTTTGTCATTGCATAAAATGGTTGAATAACATTCAAGGCAAGTTATGAAAATAATGGGTATGAAAGTGAATGATACCAGTTGAAGTGATTCGACCTTTTAGTAGTTGGGCCTAGGCACAAACTTGTTTTTTTTTGAGGAAAATTGCACATCAAGGTACTGCTTTTGATTTCTCTCCTTTGCACTAGCGTAATCATACTTGGCTATAATCTTTTGTGTGTGCTTTAACCAGTGCGAGGTTTATTTACATACTGTTTGAGTGCTATCTAGGTAACTTGTACGTGCAGCGGTGCTTGTTTTGTCTTGCTAGAAACTGGCTTACTTTTGTTTTCCTTCTCGAGTTTCTTTGAGTTGTGGAAGCAGGACTTTTGAAGGTTTATGTGCTTATGTTTTTTTGAGAAGTGGTTGCGGTTATTTTGAAGCTTGGTGGAATTCTTTTTTTGGTAAATCTTAACTGTGGCCATGTTTTCCTGCTGAAAATGCCTATTTTTAGAGAAATTCTTTTGCTGAAAAGTTGGGTTTTTCAAAGCTTTTTGGTTGAGTCAAGTCTTCTTGTCTGAGGTACTGCAAAAGTTTTTGAAGTCTAAAGCTTTTTTCTATTGAAGAAGCATTGCATGATTGATGAAGAAAGAAAGTGGTTAGGTTTGTGTATTTGGGAAGTACTTTGAGATCTTGTTTGATGTAGCATACTTGAGCTAGCTTTGGATTAATGCTTGCGTTGACAAATGAGTTTAGAAAGAATGTATTCTTGTGTTGAATAATGGTATAAGTTGAAGGGTGCTTATGTTGATAAGATGAAGTTTTGATTGCTAAATGTTTTAGTTGTGATTGGCAATGTGCATCAAATTAGCAACTGGTTGTGAAAAGAAAAGTACAGAACATTGGCTGTATGCTAAAAGATATTACATTGTTTTATGAAAAGGTTTATTCCTTGGTTTTGAAAAACTAGCATCTAACTTGGCAAATATCACTTATTGTCAATCTTGCTGTGCACTCTATGTTCTTAACTATTTTCATGCTTAAGGGCAAACATGGTCTAAGTATGGGGGAATTTGATAAGTCTAAAATAAGCCTTTAATTCATAGTTAATTGTGCTTAATTCTCGAACTAAATGCTCCTTAATAGGTGTTTTTGATGTGTTTTTGCATGTTTATGTTTGGGAAAAGGAGTTAGACATAGATTCAAGGGAATTTTGGACGTATTTGTAGCTAATAAAATTAATTCTGCCACCTTGGTAAATACCGTGCAATTTGTACGTGGGATTGACCAAGCTTTGAGCAAGACTGGAGATATTTTTTCAATACTTATGGAAAAGAATTGCATTGAAGACTTGTCATATTTTGGAAAGGAAGAAATTAATTCTAGAAGACTTTTATTAAAGATTTTTACCTTTTTATTTTCCCTTAGCTTTAAAGAGTTTTCTTACTTGAGGAGGACTCTAGTTAGGAACTTCTTATATCTATTTTCCGACATATGATTCATAGAGAGGAAGATTTTATTTAGAATATTTTCAGCAGGTTTTTATTTTCCTTTAGGCACTGTCTTATGGAGATGAAGTTCTAATTTTCTTTTCTAACCAAGGGTTAATCAAGATTTTGGTTCTCCAATTCTGTGAGAACAAAATGTTTTATTCCTTTCATGCTATTTTAATAATTAATATTTTTATGTGATTGTTTAATTTTGCGCGCGGTTATTCAATTACATGACAATAGGTAGCCAATTAGATTAACTTAATTAATCTAAGAATAGTGGTGACCAGGTTTCCTATGTAATTACGCAATCTAAATGAGCGATTACTGCGAGAGTGTCAACTTTTAGAATTAGGTCTGTCTAGATTTTATTGTAGCTATTAGATAGACTCTGCGGACATCTTTGGAGGTTAGAACATCTAATAGGTAAAATGATAGTGGGAAAAAAATCGTAGGGGGATTTAAACCGTTATCAACACTGTAAGGAAAGATGAGGTTATTAGACCGTGCCAATAATCATAACTAATTTATGAAAATAGTTAGAAGTATCTTTGCATCTAGGATCGGATTTGTTGACCAAAATTGCGATTATAACTTAGGCTAGATTTAATTTTCATCGATTTCCTATTTTAACATTTTTACGTGAACCTAGGATTGCGTGTTTTAGTCAATTTTATTTTTATTTACCTTTTTTTTTTGCCTATTTACATGCCCATGCTCATCGGACTAGTATGTTGGATAGTTTTGTTTATGTTACTTTTCCGCACTAAAACTCCCTTCTTTAATTGTGACTTATTTGATTAATCTACTTAGCATAACTAGCATATTATAATTTTCCAATCCCTGTGGATTCGACCCTTTTCTCACCACGTACACTATTTACGCAAGGTAAGAATTGGTATTTTATTTTTGGTGGTTTCAACGCCCATCAAAGACCTAGCCTTATCCTTAGGGGGAAATAGGAACAACTTAAGGCGAATGACCTCTTGAGGCACATTGGGGACATAAAGGGTAGAACTCATCTCTTCAAAATCAGTTATGTGGTCCAGGGGACTCTCGTTGCTCCTCCCATAGATGGAAGGGAGCATAGCCAACATGTTAGGCTTAAGCTCAAAATTTGCTTCCCCTAACCCCAGAACATGGATAGCCAAATTCTGCTTAAAGGCATTGGGGAGGAAGAATTACCTAAGCATGGGCTCGTCATCTATGGGTGGGTTCGACCTCAGGGGCTCTTGTCGAAAATGATCTTAGGCTTGATGCCTATGGTGATCATGCAGTGGGATGGGATTCATAGAGGGAACAAGAGGAGGAATAAGCAGATTATTTGGATCAACAATCTCCTCAAGAATATCTCTTAAATTCCTGAAATGCCGTGCAATCCTATCGGGTTCGAGATTAAATGGAATTAAGGGATTCCTAAATTCCTAATCTCCTACTAAGCATGCAACACTATCCTAACTCTAGCCACTTTAACCCTCGAAACTTCAACAATGTCCTAAAACTATAGCAACAAAGCCATATACCTATGGGGTTTGCCAAAAACAAAAAGCAAAAGCAAAATAAGAAAGCTAAACAAACAAGCTATGCTAGGCAATAAAAGCAAACACAAGAGATCAAAGGAACTAAAAGCAAAACAAGATAAATAACTAAAGTAAGCTATCTAAACAAAAAGCATAGTAAGAAAGAACTAAAGCAAATTAATCAAGATAAAGCAAAACAAACAAGTAAAGCAACTACTAAAACACACAAACAAAGAACACAAACCAACGTGCCTCCCTGGCAATGACGCTAAGAACTTAATGTCCCTCTAGAGGTGCAAGCCCTAAAGACCCGGAAGTGTATGGCGTAATAAAGTGTATGCGAGAGCGGGTATCGAACCACAGGAAGGCTATAGCATGAAAAGGATCCTAAGCATCTGTGTCCTAGAAAGTGCCTAAAAGAAGACCTAAACTAAGCATAAAGTCATGGGGTAATAGCTAGGTAGGTTCCTAAAGTCATTCACTCCACACAGTTTTTTTGAGGATTCTCCTAAAGACTTGGTTGACTCCCACACTCAAGTCATTTCTCTTGTACATCCTTATTGCCTTCATTCAATAGAGTCAAGAACAAAAGCCAACACTTCAACCAAAATGAAGATAATTCACTCTCAAAACATGCCGAAAAATAGAAAATAGAAAAATTTTCCCAATTTTTAGCAAAACCATGCAAATATGCTTCTTTATAAAGCATAAAACAAACATAGAACTCCAACAATCGTAGACCTAAACTTTGCTTGTCCGTAAGTAAATAGCATCTAAACATGCAAACATGCAAGCAATAAAACACATGTACTGGAAGTGTGGAAGGGTAGAAAAATAGGGATAAGAGGATGCAAAGATACAACCTTGTGTTCGTGTGACTCCATAAATGCCAATGACATTCCATTCATCTGCTAACCTGTTTCTCAACAATAAACAAACACTTAAAAAGCACACGAGATTAGTGGATATATGCCATGCAAGTCCGCATTAACAACTAAGAACAAAGATGTATGCAAAAATGGAGAAAAGGAATGCAAGGAATAGGAACAATGCTTTAGCTATAAAAAGGGAAAAAATAAATGCATAAAACAAAAGAAAAGAATGAAATTACCAAACTCTAGGTTGGCTCCTATTAGCGCTAACCATCATGATGTTTGCTAGGCTAGCTCCATTCATCACGTGTCATAAGAAGGCTTCCAAAGCTCGACGGACTCTACTCGAGCCTCGCTCAAGTCAAATGAATACTTCAGGCATTGCCCATTTGCACTTAATATTCTTCCATTCAAATCCTTGATCTTTACATCTCTAAAAGGGTAAGCTGTGATCACCTTGCATAGACCATTCCATTGACTTCTCAATTTACTTTGAAAGATTTTCGATCTAGAATTAAACAACCAAACTTTGTTATTAGGAGATAAAGATTTCCTAAGGATATGCCTATCATGCATTTTCTTCATTCTTTCTTTGTAAAGCTTGGCATTCTTATATGCCTTATATCTCAGCTTTTCCAACTCAGCCAAATCAATCTTCCTTTTCACACTTGTCACAGACAAATCAAAATTTAGGGCTTTAATAGTCTAATATGCTCTGTGCTCTATGCGCTAACTTAATAGGTAGATGGCAAATGTTTTCATATACTGACTTATATGGAGACATACCTATTGGAGTTTTATAAGCAATACGGTAGGCTTGTAATACATCACTCAGTCTGTAGGACCAATCTCTTCTATTAGGCCTAATCGTTTTCTCTAAATTGGACTTGACCTCTCTATTCGACATTTCTACCAGCCTACTTATCTAAGGGTGATATAGGGTAATAGTCTTATGCGTGACTGAATATTTCTTAAGTAAAGCCTGAAGTGTCCTATGCCAAAAATGTTGATCTTTGTCACTAATCAAGACACAAGATGCCCCAAACCTCGAACAAATGTGCTCTCTAATGAATTTGACCATAACCTTGTGGTTATTGGTTTGGGTAGAAATCACTTGGACCTATTTGGACACATAGTCAATAGCCACTAAGATGTACTAATACTCAAAGGAAGATGGAAATGGATCCACAAAATCAATTTCCAAACATCAAAAGGTTGACACATAATAATAGGGAAAAAGGGCATCATATTTCTAATAA
Source organism: Cordia subcordata (assembly GCA_028554755.1). Taxonomy (NCBI): domain Eukaryota; kingdom Viridiplantae; phylum Streptophyta; class Magnoliopsida; order Boraginales; family Cordiaceae; genus Cordia; species Cordia subcordata. Next base: position 9,719,064 of record JAPTOF010000015.1, read on the forward strand.
AAATGGACTTGGATTGTTGACATCTAACATACTTTTTACAAAAGTCTTAGGCAAACCACTTTGCAAGATTTTAGTTGCAGTTTTCTTACCTCTAAAGTGACCTCCACACGCCTTCTCATGACACATGTTTAAGATACTTTAGAACTAGCTCTTAGGCACACATCGGCGAATAGCCTAATCTGTAAATACCTTAAAGAGACAAGGATCGTTCCAAAAGAAATGCTTAACCTGCATTAGAACCTATCCCTATCTCTCTCTCTCTTTTCTCTCAATGGGGGGGGGGCAACTGTCCTATAACAAAATAGTTCGCTATGTGTACATACCATAGTGTGTGGTATGAAATAGCAAACAATTGTTCATATGAAAGTGAATCATGAAAGGGGATGGAATCACTAGTGGACTCATGAATAAGTCGGGACAAATGATCAGAAATAGAATTCTCACTATCCTTTTAATCTCTAATCTCTATTTCAATTTCCTCCAAAAGGAACATCTACCTAATCAAGTAGGGCTTAGATTCACACTTAGATAAAAGATACTTCAAAGCTGTATGATCGGAGTAGACTATGACCTTAGACCTAAGAGTGTATGATCTAAACTTATCGAAGGAGAACACAACTACTAGAAGCTCTTTCTCGATAGTGGTGTAATTCTTCTAAGCCTCATCTGGAGTCTTAATAGTATAGTAAAACACATAGGCCAATCTATCCGTTCTTTGTCTTAAAATAGCTCCTATGGCACAATCTAATGCATCATACATAATCTCAAAAGGAAAATGCTAATTAGTCAACTAGATGATAAGAGAAAAGAAAAGTAAAGATTTAAGCCTATCAAAAGCTTTAGTGCACTCATCATTAAACACAAATGGAACACCTTGCACTAAGAGCCTAGACAAGGGATGGGCTATTTGGCTAAAATCCTTGATGAATCTCTAATAGAAACCTGCATGGCCATGGAAGGATCGTGCATCCTTAACAGACTTAGGAACAGGAAACTTCTCTATAAGCTCTACCCTGGTCAGTTCAACTTGGATACCATCAGAAGACACTACATAACCCAAAACTATTCCTTCTTTCACTATGAAATATGACTTCTTCCAGCTCTACACAAGATTCATTTTAATGCAACGATCAAGGACTAATATAGGTGAATAAGGAATTTATCAAATTTCATACCAAAGATTGAGAAATCATCCATGAAAATCTCTATGTACCCCTTAATCATGTTAGAAAAAATAGCCATCATACACCTTTGGAAAGTCGCGAGTGCATTGCATAGATTGAATGGCATTCTCTTTTAGGCAAATACACGATAGGGGCACATAAAGGTGATCTTTTCTTGATCCTAGGGAAACATGGGATTTGATTGTATCCTGAATACTCATCTAAAAAGTAATAATAACCGTGACCAGTAACACTATCTAAAATCCGGTCAACGAAGGGTAACAGGATGTGGTCTTTCCTAATCCTAGAGTTGAGCTTTCTATAATCTGTGCACATTCTCCATCTCATAGGAATACGCATAAGAACTAGCTTACCTTTATCATTCTTGATGATCATCATCCTAGATTTCTTCAATACAACCTGAATAGGACTAACCCACTCGCTATCAAAGATCGTAGAAATGATACCTATATGTAAGAGTTTAATGACTTTTTTACACACAACTTCGCTCATATATGGGTTCAATCTCTTTTGCATCTCACAGGAGGGCACCGTACCTTCTTCTAGATAAATCTTATGCATACAGACTAAAAGATATATGTCTTTCAAATCATTAATTGTCCACCCTATAGCCTCATTGTGGCTTCTAAGCATTCCTAAAAGATGCTTCTTGTTTTCACTAGATAAATTAGAAGCTATAACTATGGGATGGGTCTCATTAGGTCCTAAGAATGCATACTTTAAATGTTTAGAAAAGGGCTTAAGCTTCAAAGTTAGGGGAGAGTTAACCATAGAGGGATCGCTAGATGCGTCAAAGAAATGGGATTAAAAGGAAAAACTTCAAACAACTGCTTAAGACTAGAGTTAGAAGATATGCAAGTGGATGGTACAAACTCTCTCATGAAGGATTTAGAGTAAAAAATAGCTAAAATGTCCTTAAGCTCTGTCAGTTCATCACTATCAGTTAGCATCTTATAGGTATGTTTCTTAACACAAGAGTCAACGATGTCAGACGTGAAACACTTCTTATCATCTCCATTTAGCTCATCTTATTCGCTACCTGTGCTACTCTCAAAGTAGACCTCAAATTCCTAAACTTAATGATGTGTTGGTTTTGTATGTGGTTTTGTATTATATTGCTATATCTATTTAGAGGTGTTTTAGTGCTTATTAGATAGCCTTAGTATAGTATTTGTACTATATTTGAGCATACAAGGATATAAGTGTACATAGAAGAGCTTATAGAGAAAATACTACATTAAGTACTTATTTCATACATTGTAGGTAAAAATTGATGCAATGCTTGGAATGGATTGAAGATGTTGATGGATTGGCCATGCTTATAAAAGGGTTTCAAGGATAAAAAAAGCAAGGAAAACACGTTTCAAGGCATGCGGATAAAGCTCAGAGCCATCGGGAAACACTGGAACACAATCGATAAAGTTTAAAGCACTTGCAGAAGGAACCAGTTAGCCTCCCTTGTCAGTCGATCGATTAGGGCGACCAGTTGAGGTAGAGAACACCCTGAAGAATTGGTCACCCCTCTTATTTTTCCAGTTGACTGGTTGGGCCTTCCAGCAACACCCGTTGATAGCTTTTTAAGCTCGATTTTAGACATTTTTTTAGGGGAACTTTAGAGAGCTTTCACATACACACACACACACACCCATCTCTAAAGACCCTAATCCTCTCATCACGCACCTCATACATACTTACCTAAACACATTTAGCACTAGGAATCAAGTATCTAGGAGGATCAAATACAAGGATTTGGGAATATGCTCTTGGATTATAAAGTATGACTATGGATAAAAGGGTATCTCTCTGTTATCCTAAACCAATCTATGTATAATTAGAGCCATGTAGGGTGATTTAGTCTTGTATTATGGATTTATTATTATATTATTGTTATGGATACTTGATGGATTTATAAATTTATATATATATATATATATACATACACACATATATATATATATATATATATATGCGTATATATATAGTGCTTATGGTTTCTATGGCAAATTTACTTACATGTCTATGTCTCTGTAGAAATTTCTTAATGATGTTGCTTATATATATACTAAAGTCTATTACGCAATTAACCATCTCTAAATCATTATGCTAGCATGTCTATGTGTTTTTCTGGTGATTACATGAAGTGGGTATGCTTGTATACATGTCTATGTATGTGTTCACATAATAATTTAAATAACTTCTATTGCTTATATGTTAGGTGCTATTGCTTAAATTGGAGTAATCTAAGTATGTCTATGTGCTTAGTAGTAGAATATATTGGAATATTCTCAAACACCGTGCCCTAGATGTTTATGCTTTGTGCTTAAACGTTAATACCCGCTATTGTGATAACAGTTGGTGGTGCTTAACTAATGACTAGACTAGGTCAAGTCTCCTTTAACTTTAAATCTAGCTAATGGGTTTTAGAGTAGGTTAATCGACCTAAACAATCCATCAAGAAACCCTAATAGATGTAGTAATCATCCATTTGTAAGTGGTAATCACCCTAGTCCCTATTTCCACGTGTTAGAGTCCTCTTAGATTACTTGATTCCCCTATCATACACACATAACTTTTATTTTCTTGCCCTTAGATTAGGTTTTCCTTTCCCGACTTCCCCTTAATTCAAAAACTCCAAAAATATTGTAGCTTAGGGACTCAACACATAGCTCCTTAAGACACACATAGCTTAGGATACCACACATGTCTGGCTTCCTCGTTGATTCAGCCCGCACTCACACATACTGTACGATACACAACTTGTGCACTTGCAGGCTATTTAGGGCTTGTGCACCAAATAACATATCATGTTCTTGGTGCCATTAATGGGTAGACATGTGTGTTTGGTTTCTTTGTTTTGTGTCTCTTACCTTGTTACGTGTTGTTTTATCTTTTCTTTTCATGCTTTCTTTCTTTTGAATAATAAAAGAAAAATCTAAAAATTTTTTTTTATTATGCTTTGTGAAAAGGAATACTTGTGCTTGATCGAATATGAGTGACCCAAATGTTTCTTGGTGGTCCTTAGTATCCTCTTCCCCATTTCCTGAACTTTTTCCCAATACATGTCGCTTGTGTGGAAGTTATATGCATCAAGCTTTCTTTTGTCCCCTTGAAAATCCCTAATCTAGGGCTAGTGCTAACTATGACCCCTACAGTTATGCATCATCTTAAACATCTTTATCTAGAAATCATGAATGTAGGAATGCATATTCTTGTTATTGCAATCATTATGGAAGCTGTGCTTATTTTTCTAGTATTTGTCCTACCTTCCACCATTGTTCCCAATTGCATACAACTCCCAATGCCCCTAGCAATCATGTGCCCATGCATGCATTCACATTTAGTATGATTATAAGGAACAACATCATGCATTTTCATATTGGGGTCAAGATGACTCTTGATGAGCGTTGAAACCACCAAAAATAAATTCCTATCTCTTACCTTGCAACTTTAACTTGTGTACGTGATGAGAAAAGGGTCGAGCCCGCAGGGATTGGAGAAATTTAGAATATGCTAATTATGTCAAGTAGATTAACCAAGCGACTCACAAGCAAAATAGGGGGATTTTAATGCAAAAATAAGTAAAATAAGCAAAACCGTCCAGCCACTGGTCCACTATGCACGAGCATGCAGCTGGGTAGAAAAATAAAAATGTAAATAAAAATAAAAATCAACCAAAGCACGCAATTCTAAGCTCACGGAAACACTGGAAAATGAGAAATCAATGAAAATTAAGTCAGGCCTAAAGTATAATCACAATTTCGGTCAACAAATCCTATCTTAGATGCAAAGATCTTTTCAACTATTTTGATAAATCAGTTATGGTTATTGGCACAGCCTAATAACCTCATCTTTTCTTATAATGTTGATAACGATTTATAAAAAATCCCATATAATTTGTCCCTGCTATCGCCTTACCTATTAGACGTTCTAACCCCCGGATATGCCTGCAGAGTCTATCTAATGGCAGTAATAAAACTCTAGAAAGACCTGATTCTAAAAGTCAACGCTCTTGCGGTAATTGCTCATTTAGATTGCGTAATTACATAGGAAACCTGATTACCACTATTCTTAGATTAATTAAATTAATCTAATTGGCTACCTATTATCATGCAATTGAATAACCGTGCAGTAAATTAAACAATCACATAACAATAATAATTCTTGATATCGTAAATACGCAAATATCAAAATAATGTGAATGGGATAAAACAATTAGATCTCACGGAATTGATGAACCAAAATTTTGATTAATCCTCAGCTAGAAAAGAAAATTAGAACTGCATCTTCATGAAGATGGTGTCTCAGAGAAATAAAAGTCTGTTGGAACTATTCTGAATAAAGTCTCGATCTCATCTATAAAACGTACGTAGGAAAATATATAAGAAAAGTTCCTAACTGGTGTCCTTTTCAAATAAGGAAACTCTTTAAAGCTTAGGAAAATAAAAAGGTAAAAATCCTTAATAAAAATATTCTAGAATTAATCTCCTTCCTTTCCAAAATATGGCAAGTCTTCGATGCAATTCTCTTCTAAAAGTACTACAAAAATATCTCCAGTCTTGGTCAAAGCTTGGTCAATTCCGCGTAGAAATTGTATGATATTTTTCAAGGTGGTAGAATCAATTTTATCAGCTACAAACATGTCTAAAAATCCTGTGAATCCATATTTAATGCATCTACCTCCTTTCTCCAAGCATAAACATGCAAAAACACATCAAAAACACTAATTAAGGAGCATCCAATTCAAGAATTAAGCACAATTAGTTATGAATTACAAGCTTATTTTGGACTTATAAAATTCTCCCACACTTGGACCATGTTTTCCCTCAAGCATGAAAATAGTTAAGAACAAAGAACCCATATGCTAGATGACCACAGGTACTGCTTTCCAAAGTCAAATGCTAGTTTTCAAATATTCATAAAACAAAGCAATCTTTACCAAGCTTAAAACCAACGTTCCTTCACCTTTCTTTTTCAAAACTACTAGCTTATTTCATAAAACACACATTGCAAATAGCATTTTAAGAACATGCAGTACCAAGTCTTAAATTAACATCTTGAGCTTTCAAAAACCAACCCAACTTCAACTCTTTCCATCATTCAACTCAAGCATAAGTCCATTTGAAATTCAATTTATCGAGACAAATTATTCATCTATATTTAGCTCAATCAACTACATAAACAAATCATTCAAAAGTTCTTTCCAGTCACAAAACCAAGCTATTTTTCTTTCCTTATTATTTTGTAATGCTGCAACTTGCAATCTCAAGAATTTGTAACACTTTAAGAACAAGACTTGACTCATATAAAATTTTCAAAAAAAAAACCCAACTTTTTAGCAAAAGAATTCCCTAAAAAATAATCAATTTTTTTCTCATCGAGAAAACATTGCTACAGGTAGTATTTCCACCAAGCTTCAAAACAACCTAACCTCCTCACAAGCAAACATAGGCACACAAACCTTCAAAAGTCTTTCCACTACAACTCAAAGAAACTTGAGAAGGAAAGCAAAGGGAAGCTAGTTTCTAGCAAGACAAAACAATTACCACCACACGTATAAGTTACTCGGATAGCACCCATACACTATGTAAATGAACCTCGCACCAATTAAAACACACACAAAAAGATTAAAGCCAAGTATGATCATGCCAATGCAAAGCAGAGAAATCAAAAGCAATGCCTCGATGTGCAATTTTCCTAAAAAAAAAAAAAACAAGTTTGTGCCTAGGCTCAGCTGCCGGAAGGCTGGATCACTTCAACTGCTGTTATTCAATCTCATACACAACTTTCATGATTTTCCTAGAATGTCACTCAACCTTTTTATGCGGTGACAAACATTTGTGATGAATGCCCTTGGTTACTCAGTTGGTCACAATTCGAGGTGGCTTTTAGCTCTACTCATGGTCCCCTTCCTTTTTATTTTCTCTTTTTTTGTTTTTTGGTAGAAAACCAGCAGAATAAGAAGGCGCTTTTTATTTAATTTACTTCAATTTACGTGCTTTTTTCACACTTTAAATTTCAATATTTTTGTGGGAGTGACCTCAACCCCGACATAACTTTCCTAGGTATGCTCTTTTTCACAATTTTACCACAAAAATAAATCAAGGCAAATACCCAACAAACTCAAACTAAGTATTGGCCTCCAATTTAAGCACATGCATATTTTTAAGCTAAAGTTAAGATTAAGCAAGGTTCAAGCACGGTGTCTTCAAAATAACTATCAAGGAACTAAATACAAGTTATCGTTGCAAAAACAAGTTTTTCGACCATTGGGATTAGACTTTTTCCAAGAGAAGAGTAAAAAGAAAAAGAATTTGACAAAAAGAGCTTTTAAAACTTCCTAGTTTGACTCTTAGAAACTCAAATAAACATGAAACCAAAGATATTAAAGGTATCTACAAAAAACATTTTTACAAGACATAAGAAAAAAAAATAATAATAATTTTTTTTGTCATTTTTTGGGTTTTTCTCTTTTTTTTTCTTTCTTTTTTCATGAAGACTCAAAAAGACTCAAGAAATACTAACTAAAACACATATATTCACAAGACTCAATATACCATATTGAAAACACATCTAAACATCAAAAAGACTCAAAATAAATGACTAAAACGAAGTAGTCCTCTGCCACACTGATCATGCACAATATCCTTAATGTGTAAAGAAAAGAAAACAAGAAAATAAAAGAAAAATAAAACAAAGGTAAGGAAAAGAAAAAGCAGGAGAGGTGGTGGAGCCGGCTATTATTCATCTGAGTGAGGTCATGGTACTCAACGAGATTCATCAATTTTTTTTTGAGTTTTGATCTTGTTTGTTGCACCAAATTTTTATAATTTTTCAAAACAGCCTTTGCGTGCCGACACCTAAGCGTTCAATGCCCAATTTTTCAAAAAATAGCTCAAAAACTCACCAAAATTCCAAAGCAACTCCTACCAATAAACATCAAAACTCTCATAGAACACATTTAGACCACAGTTAGGATCCTCAAGGAAGAGGAAAATAAAAATAAAAAAAAGAAAAATTACTAAAAATAAAAAAAATAAAAAAATTGTAAAAATTGGAAATTAACTAGAAAACACTAGAAAGCTCAAAATTGAAATTTCTAACTCTGTGGGTTGCCTCCCACCAATGCCTTTGTTTAACGTCATTAGCTCGACATAGCCAATTCATCTAAGCTTTATCCGGAGGCTTTTTTGGCTCAATTTTCTCATGGAAGGGGTTCAAACTATGTCCATCAATTTTGATGACTTTGTCATTGCTCAAACTCTTCACCTCAAGAGCATTGCTTTTCTTCTTCTCCAACTCTTGGGGTTGTAACTTCCTATGCGCACCTCTCTTATCTACCATAGGTGGATTCAATTGGCTTTGAATTTCTCTCATTGGCTTCCCTTGATTTTTTCGCATGATAGTTGGTTCCTGCAATTTAGTACTACCTTGTTCCTTGCATTTCGGAGGCAAATCTTGTTTAACCACATTGGAGATATTCTTTCCCACACTTATCTCTACCTTGCGAGAAAGCTCGAAAATCTCATTCTCTTCCTTCTCTTTTTTGGACTTTGCGAATCTTTCGGGAAAGGAGGCTTAACCACTACCATCGTACCAATTTTAGGCTCTATTTCATCACTCTATTTCATCACTGTACACCATTTTTTCATCATGCTTTAAGCCCTCTTTTTCTATTTTTTTCTCTATTTCAGGTGCTGTCAACTTTGCGTGCCCATGCCTAGTTTGACGGTGGCTGTCCAGTAGTTCTTTTTTATTTCATAGAGTGATTGTGCATGCATTTTCCTTTGGATTAGCAACCGTTTGAGAAGCTAATTTACCACAGGACTCCAAACTACCTATGGATGTTGCCAATTGGATCATTTGCATCTCCAAATTCTTTATGCTTGCCCTCGTTTCCAGTTGAAATTGTTGAGTGTTAAGAGCAAGAGATTTCACAGTTTCTTCACGAGAAATACCTGAATTTGAAGGTATGGCCTGCGGTGATGGGACTGGTCGTGGCTGGAAATATTGCGAATTTGGAGGATTAAAATTTTGTGGCCTTGCTCTATAACTCAAGTTCGGGTAATCCCTCCAACCTGGGTTGTATGTGTTTGAAAAAGGATCATATCTTTGCCGTGAGGGATCAAGAAACCCTCCAATGACATTAACATGTTTTGGATCCTCTTCTTGGAGTGTAGGACACATATCAGTTGGGTATCCCACCATGGCACAAATTCTGCAAACTTTTTGAATTGGAACACTACCACCTACAACCAAACTTTGAACAAGAGAAGTTAGTTGAGTTAACTTTGAATCAAGTGAAGAAACACTTACCTCATTAACTCTTCTTGAAGGCTTGTATCTATTTCCAAATTGTTGTGAATTTGCAGCCATGATAGAAATCAAATCTCTAGCCTCTCGAGGTGTTTTGTCAATATTGGCACCTCCACTTGCAGTGTCCATCATTCTTCTCTCAATTGGAAGCAATCCTTCACAAAAATATTGGATAAGAGATTGTTCAGAAATCCCATGTTGGGGACAACTTGTACAAAGTCTCTTAAATCTCTCCCAATAATCATAAAGCAACTCTAAATCCCTTTGCTTGGCACAAATTTCTCTTCTAATTACCGCAACTTTCGAAGTTGCTTGGCACAAATTTCTCTTCTAATTACCACAGCTTTAGAAGCTGGAAATAATTTGTCAAGAAAAGCTCTAGCCATATCTCCCCAAGTAGTGATGGAACCAGATGGAAGATAGAATAGCCACTCTTTTGTCACATCTGCCGTGGAAAGAGGAAACACTCTTAATTTGATTTGGTCCTCTATTACACCATTGCATCTCATAGTTGAACAAACTATATGGAACTCTGGGTGGCTAAAAGACGAATTAATCCCCATTTTAACTCAAAATTGACATTAAGCTCCGGATATGTGATGCAAAGAGACGGTTGATTCAAAGGGATAGTGGCTAATTCACGCAAAGTTCTATTGTTTTCAGCCATCTCCTCTTCTTTTTTCGGACTCATTAGATGAGTCAGACAAAGCTTGTGATGTTTCGCTTGCCTTTCAAGTTGTTTCCGCAACTTTGCTTTTTTTTTTTCAAGCTTTTTGCAGTTTTTTCAATATCTGGATCAAAATGCAACTCACTTGTATGATCTGACTTGGTCATAAAAAGAAAAACAAATTTAGAACCAATCCCCAGCAACAGTGCCAAAATTTGATGGGCATCGAAACCACCAAAAATAAATTCCTATCGCTTACCTTGCAACTTTAATTTGTGTACGTGATGAGAAAAGGGTCTAGTCCATAGGGATTGGAGAAATTTAGAATATACTAATTATGTCAAGTAGATTAATCAAGTAAGTCATAAGCAAAACAGGGGGATTTTAATGCAAAAATACGTAAAATAAGCAAAACTGTCCAACCACTAGTCCGCTGTGCGGAGGCATGCAGATGGATAGAAAAATAAAAATGTGAATAAAATAAAAATCAACCAAATCACGCAATTCTAAGATAATAGAAACGTTGGAAAATGAGAAATCAATGAAAATTAAGTCTAGCCTAAGGTATAATCGCAATTTCGGTCAACAAATCTGATCCTAGATGTAAAGATATTTTCAACTATTTTGATAAATCAATTATGGTTATTGGCACGACTTAATAACCTCATCTTTCTTTATAGTGTTGATAACGATTTAAATCCCCTACGATTTGTCCCTGCTATCGCCTTACCTATTAGACGTTCTAACCCCCGGAGATGCCCGCAGAGTCTATCTAATGGCAGCAATAAAACTCTAGAAAGACCTGATTCTAAAAGTCAGCACTCTCGCGGTAATTGCTCATATGGATTGCATAATTACATAGGAAACCAGGTTACCACTATTCTTAGATTAATTAAATTAATCTAATTGGCTACCTATTGTCAAGTAATTGAATAACCATGCACAAAATTAAACAATCACATAATGATATTAATTCTTGAAATAGTAAATACGCAAATATCAAAATAACATTAAAGCGATAAAACAATTAGATCTCACGGAATTGATGAACTGAAAGTTTGATTAATCCTCGGCTAGAAAATAAAATTAGAACTGCATCTCCATGAAGATAGCGCCTCAGAGAAATAAAAGTTTGTTGGAAACATTTTGATTAAAGTCACGATCTCCTGTATAAATTGTATGTAGGAAAATATATAGAAGTTCCTAACTAGAGTCCTTTTCAAATAAGGAAACTCTTTAAAGCTCAGTAAAATAAAAAGGTAAAAATTCTTAATAAAAGTCTTCTAAAATTAATCTCCTTCTTTTCCAAAATATGGCAAGTCTTCAATGCAATTCTTTTCCAAAAGTGCTACAAAAATATCTCCAGTCTTGGTCAAAGCTTGGTCAATTTCGCGTAGAAATTGTATGTTATTTTCCAAGGTGGCAGAATCAATTTTTTTAGCTATAAAGATGTCCAAAATTACCTTGAATCCATATATAATGCATCTACCTCCTTTTTCCAAGCATAAACATGTAAAAACACATAAAAAATACTAATTAAGGAGCATCCAATTTGAGAATTAAGCACAATTAATTATGAATTAAAGGCTTATTTTGGACTTATCAACTCTTCATTTGGTCCATCTCCTTATAATGAGAATCCATTATTCACACCATATTTTCCCACCTACCTTTTGTCCAAGTACTATAATAATTGTGCTAGTAGTGACCCCAATCAAGATGTTTACCATTTTCACTTAGTTAAACCCTTTTCCATTATGTCTACACTCTCAGAGTAGTTAGATCAGATGCTTGAGCAATCTTAATCTCTCATCCAATCCAGTCAAGAGGAATTAGAGAGTTTGAAACGAGACACCAAATCTGTAGGTCAGCGTTTGAAGAGATTGGCTGAAAGTGTGCAACTCATGAGCGAGAATGCTGAAATACCTTTAGATTGAGTTAAAGAGATAGAGATAACACCTAAAGATGAGGTGACTAGGGGTGGAAAAGATGACATGTTGGAGAGAAAATTAGAAAAAGAGGTGGATAAAGAGTTCATATCATGTAGTAAGGATGAGGATGAATTTGATGACAATATGGTTCTTGATGATTCTTATGGATACATTTTAGAGGAAGTAACACCTTTTCCTTTCAACACCCTCCATTGAGTCACTTGAGCCTATTCTTTCTTCTCATCCCACACTTTCCATACACTTAGAGGTTGAGGCTCATGATCATGCACTCATTTGTATCTCGAGTCTACATCTAGGGAGTTTAGCATGCACACTTCCTTTGGGCATTCTTGTTTGCATGACTCGATATCCTTTGATTTTCCATTGTTCCTGCTATATATATATTCCCCGTATGAGAAGCATGACGGTGAGATGACACATACTAGCGATGAATGTATGGATGGATTTGATGAGACTTTAGCCAGTGAATGTTTAGAGTCATCCATTGGGGAGAATAAGACATCAATTTCAGAGTTTTTAGATGATAAGTGTCCTGGAGTTAAGGGTTATTATGTTGAGGAGAATAGCAACTATAAGAAGGCACCTAAGAAAGAAATTAGTTAGCTTAGAAAATTGATCTATGGGTCTTTTTGGATGTTTGATGAATCTTTATTAGAGAGAGAACCCATTAGGATTAAATCCACCCCTCTAGAGGAGTTAGAGAGACCTAGACTTGATTATGACATATCTTGCGGATAGGAAGAGTCTAGAATTTCCACGTCCCTTTCCATTGACCTTTCTTCTCCAAGAGTTGCTCCTACTCCCCTTTCCCATTCCGTTGAGCCTCTCTCTTTAGAGCTCACGTTTGTGCTTTCATGCATAGAACATTTTCATCTAGGGTTAGAAAACATTTCTTCCATGTTGCATGCATTAGACCTATCTTTGACCTATAGGGAGGGTGTGTTTTTAGCCCTTGATTATGAGAAAAAGGCCATGAAATGACTGATTAAAGAGTAAATAGAGCATGGTCTTCCATGTTTATACATGACACCTTCTACGCTTCTGCACACATTTTCATTTGATAGTTCAGGGTGGGACTTAGAAAAAGGGTGCATTGTGCATTCTTCGCCCTAGTATATGTTGCATGGCCCTTTTCCATCTACTGTCTGTGCCTGGTCGAATATCCAACAATTTGTGCCTCATAAGTTTAAACATGACTTACTTTGACATTAGTGCTCGACCGGAGGCATTAAATCCAGTGCTATAAGGAGGCACCTTAGACATGTTTATACTCTTTTTCTTTTCCATGTCTTTTACTTGCCTTTTTCTTTTTTGTTATTTTAGTCCTTTGATTTTCATTAGCTTTGCATGTCCTTTAATTTTCATTAGCTTTGCATTTGTTTTCCTTTTCACCTTCTCTTATGTTGATCTTTATTTCTATCATTTCCTATTCTTATATACCTTGTTTATCATTAATTGATGCCAATGCAAGCTTGTATGGCAAATGCTACTAATCTTGTGCTTTGTGAGTGTTATGGTTTATTGAGAAATTGGTTTAGTGGATGAACCATTAAATGATTGGCATCAACGGGCTTTCAAAGAACACAAGGTTATAGCTATCCTCTCTCTTCTTGTTCCCCATTTATCTACCCTGTCCCCACCATCTTTACTTGCTTTATGACACCTATTTGCTTGTTATGTGCCTTTGTTTTATTTGCTTGAGGACAAGCAAAGTTTAGTTGTGTTATTTGCTTGAGGACAAGCAAAGTTTAGTTGTTCTATTTGCTTGAGGACAAGCAAAGTTTAGGTTTAGGGGTGTGGGAGTTTGGTTTTCTTATTATGCTTTGACTAGGGTAGATGTGCATTATATGGTTAAAATGGTGAAATTTTTTTGATTTTAAGCATGTAGAGTCATTTTTCTTTTGGTTGATTAGAGTGTTGGCTTTTGTGATTGATTTAATTGATTGGTGGAGATAGGGTTGTATTGTAGGGAGTGAATTGAGTGGAGGGAGATTAGAGACTTGGAGGAAATGCTTTTTGAAAGTTGTAGGGAGTGAGCACCATTAAGAATGCATCTTGTAGCTATCCTATGGCTTGGTTGGAAAAAGAGTTGAAAAAGGGGTTTTGATATGAGTGCCCCTTGCTTGATTAGTTCTTTTTCATGCGCCTTAGTCTTTCTTTTTCTTTATTTTTTCTTATGTTATGTGTTGATAAAAAGCCCCAAAAAATGGAAAAAGGCAAGAACCATGAAAAATCTGAAAAAAGGAAAAATGCAAAAAGGCCAAAAGGCAACAAAGATATGAACAAGTGAAGTTCATTGAATAAGTGCTTAAATGACACAATGTTGACTTAGCACAAGTTATTGTTTCATTCTTTTGATGTTTTATGAAGGATCTTGCATCATTTGTGAGCCATTGTGTTTGTACATTCTTTCTCTGCTTCTCTTTGAGGCGATGTATATATTGGGAAGGCCATGTTAGTTGAGGGGGCACGAAGAATCAACATCCCGTGTACATTAGAATCCTAGGCTTGTGGTGGTATAGCTAGTTGAGAGAACTCGCCATGAGGTACAACACCCCTTGTGAGTAAGGGGAGGACCCAAAAGGCTTGGCAATCCCTCTACAGAAGGAATGACCCCTACATGCTCCTTAGATTCACTGAGATAGCTAGCCAATCCTCTAGGCAACCCCTTTTAGCAACTTAGAGATAAACTTAGGATTAGGCTTGTTTAAGGACAAGCAAAGAGAAGGTTTACGGGTGTTGATGTGTTTGTTTTGTGTGTGGTTTTACATTATATTTATATATCTATTTAGAGGTGTTGAAGTGCTTATTAGATAGCCTTAGTATAGTATTTATACTATATTTGAGCATACAAGGATATAAGTGTACATACACGAGCTTGTTGAGAAAATACTACATTAAGTGCTTATTTTGTGCATTGCAAGTGAGATTTGATTCAATGCTTGGAATGGATTGGCCATGCTTACAAAAGGTTTCAAGGCTAAAAAGATCAAGGAAAACACATTTTGAGGCATGCAGAATGATATGCGATTTTGAGCACAAGCCTAAATAGCCCTCAAGCGCACGGGTTGTGTGTAGTATAGGGTGTGTAAGTGCGGGGTCGATTTCACGGGAAGGCCTAACGTGTAAGGTGTCCTAAGCTAAATGTGTCCTAAAAGCTATGTGTTAAGGCCTTAACTACGATATTTTTGGGTTTTTGGTTTGAGGGAGCTTGAGAAAGAAAAACCTAATCTAAAGGCAAGAAAATAAAAGGTATGTGCAACGGTGGAATCAAGTAATCTAAGGGGATTCAAATGTCGGAAAGGGGGAACTAGGGTGATTACGCCTTGTTTATGGGTGATTACTATGTCTTGCTATGGTTGCTTGACGGATTAAACTAAGTGCTCTCGTCTAGGCCTTTAATTTGCCTCTTAATTGGTATCCTAAGCCGTAGTGCAAGTCTATCCCAAGGTGGAAATGCCTAGCAGTACGGCATGGTCTTTATGACTTAGGAATTAGGGCTATCTAATAGGGTTCTAGTTGACTAAGATCGATCTAACCCTAGCACTAAGTCCACTAATTAGTTCCCTAGTCTGACCCTAGGACTCAATGTGAGTCTGTCCCTAAGCCTCGCCCCACTTAGCAGTGTAGCGTGGTCCTTATGAACCTAAGGCATTAGGGAGGACTAATTAGCCTTCCTAAGTGAACTAAGGTCAACCAAATCTATTCGGACTCCTATTGGCTAGATTTAGAGCTAAAGGGAACTCAACCTAGGCTAGTTACTAGTTGTGCTCCATCGATCGCATGACAATAGTGGAAATTAATGATTACGGGCAAAGTGTACACATCTAAGGTGTGGCATTCAAGAATATTCCAGAGTATTCTACTACTAAGCACATAAACATACTTAGATTACACCAAGTTAAGCAATAGCAACCAACATGTATGCAACAGAAGCTATTCATGCTGTTATGTATGCAAATACACACATAGACATGTATATAAGCATATTCATTTTCTGTAATCACCACACAAACACATAGACATGTTAGCATAATGATTTAGAGATAGTTAATAGCACAATAGACTTCAATATACACAACATTATTGGGGGATTTCTACAAACATACAAACGTGTATGTAAATTTGCCATAAAAACCCAATGCATAAAGCATATATACATAAAACCATCACGTATCCATTACAAAAGAGTCATACTCAATCCATAAATATAAGAATAATCACCCTATATAGCTCTAATCATAAATAATTAGATTTGGGATAAAAGAGAGATATCCTTCTATATAAATCCATGCTTTACAATCTAAGAGCTATGCCCAATCCTTGTATTTGATCCCCTTAGAAGCTTAATTCCTAGGTACTAAATATCTTTAGAGGTGAGTGTGCGAGGTGGATTTAGGGTTTAGGGAAATGGGTGTATGAAATAGTGGGTGTAAGATGATAAAATTGCAGCAAAATTAGGCTTTTAAATAGTTGCAGCACATAGCCGGTAGACCCTGCTGGCACTAGAGCTTAGGTGACCGGTGATGTGTTGAGTTTTTGTGTGTATTTGCATTGTTATTTGCCTATGTTTAAGTGGTGTTTTGAGCTTTAATAGATGCATTAGTATAGTACATATACTAGAGTTAGATTTAAGTGTAAGCAAATATACACGGTTGAGTTTAAAGACAAACGCTACACTAATGCATGCTTATTTCCCATCTTTGGTAAAGTTAGGTCAAATCTCGAGACTTGAATTGATGGAGAATTGATGTTGGAGACAAGCTCGAGGTGCTTGGGACATGAGAACAACATAAAAGAAGTGTTTGAAGGCAACCGGTTGAAGAAAAGAGCAACTAGAGCAAAACAAACTCAACGCTAGAAAATTGGCCAAACTTCTGACTTGGCCAGTCGACCTCTCTTCTAGAGCCGGTTGACCAGCCAAGGCGACTAGCCAAAATAGAAAGCAACCCTCTTTGGGCTGGTTGACCTCAAGGCTAGGCTAGTCGATTGGCCAAGGTCTCCGGTTGGACGCGTATGCTGCACTATTTAAGCCCTTTTCCAGACAATTTTTAACAGATTTTGATTCCTTTTTCACCTCCCATTCACACACTCACTTCTCACACACAAAACTCTACTTTCACCCATCTTTAATACACACACTAACACGTACACCCACCTAGAATCAAGTTGATTGAAGGATTCAAACATCATTTGGTGAAGATTTACTCAAGTTTGTAAAGAAACAAGCAAGGATGGAAGGGGAGATTTCTATAACCTCTTTCATTCTTATCTATTTCATGCTTGAGTAGATAGACTAGGGTGACTAAACTTGTGTAATGGGATGATTTTTGTATTCTTTACTATGGGATTTAATGGCTTATATATATGCATATGTTGTTCTTATTTTGAGAAGCTTTATATCATTTCATATCCATGTGTTTGATGTAATGCTTGAATAGTTGTATGTATATAAATTTTGTTGTATATGCTTTAGAACACTTCTAATCCTTAGATTATGCATGTCTATATGTGTGATTATGGATAATATAAAGTGGGTTGATTCTATTCATGTCTATGTGAGTATGAAACATGCCTTATAGTAGATACATACTCAATTAATGCTACATGATAATGCTTGAATGCTTCTAATGGTGTAAAACAGACTTGTGTGTATTTGTATCATGAATAGGACGTCATATTCATAACGCCTTGCCTTAGAACATGTAGGACTACGCTTATTAGGTACCAATCCGCTTAATGTTTCTAGAATGATGATGCATAAGTTAGGACTAGTCTAGATCAAGTCCCCTTTAGCTTTAAATCAGCAAATAAGAGTCCAGATAGGCTTAGTCAACCTTAAGAACCCTAGCTATTAGCTTTAAATGTAGCCAATGATTTAGGAACTTGGGTGGGATTATTTTAGGACACCTAAGTAACTCTCTAGTCCCTCCTATGGCCTTAGGTACATAAGGACCACGCAATGGCTCTAAGTGTGCACGCTTAAGAACAAACCCGTACTAGTCCAGGGTGTAATTAAACACTAGTTAGTTGCTTAGTATTAGAAGCCACATTTAGTAAGCCAGTCCCCGAATCCCATAGCAAAGAGGTATGAAGTTACCTATTCGCAAGTATAGGCTACCTTGTCACCTTTCCATTATTTTAATCCCCTAGATTAGCTTAGTTCTTACTTCTTTCCCTTTTTGTTTTTATACTGTAGTCTTTTCACTTTTCCTCTTAGCTCTCAAAAATCCAAAAGTACAAAAACATGTTAGCTTAGGTTCCCTTTTTAAGCTTCTTCTAGAGCACACTAGCATAGAATTCCTTCTATAATTCATGCCTGCCTGTGGTTTGACACCCACACTTATACACACTATTATTTATGATCCATACACTTGCGGGTCTTTTAAGACTTGCACCGAAAAGGCATATCAAGTTCTTGGTGTCGTTACTGGGGAGGCATGGTGGTTTGCATTCTTTGCTTGTGTGTTTTGGTAGTTACTTTGTCTATTTACCTTGCTTTTCCTTTTCAGTTTGTTTAGATTTTGCTTATCTTGCTTCTTGTTTATATTATCTTACTTTGATACTTGTTTATCTATCGTTGTTTTCGTTTCCTTTTTAGCGTTGAGTTTATTTTCCATATTTAGTTTGTTAGCTTGTTTAGCTTTATTGGTTGTTCTTGTTTTTGTTTTTGGTAGACTTTCTAGGATTATGGCTTATTTGCTGTAATTTTAGGTTTGTTGAAGTTTTCAGTGGTTGAAGTACCCGGAGTTAGGATAGTTTGTGCATGCTTGGTAGGAGATCTCTTGGAAATCCCCTGATTCCCCTAAATCTTGAACCCGATAGAATTGCTAGGCATTTTAGGAATTTAGTAGATCTTCTTGAGGAGATGGCCATTTCCAATCATCCTCCTAACCCTCCCATTGCCCTAATGAATCCCATTCCACCTCATGATCACCATGGGCATCAAGTCCAAGATCATTTTAGACAATAACTCCTTAGACCGGATCTACCTATAGATGAGGAGCCCACTTTTTGGCAATTCTTCACCCCCAAAGCCTTTGAGTCTAATTTGGATATTCAAATTCCGGGTTTAGGGGAGAAAAATTTTGAGATTAAGCCTAATTTGCTGGCCATGTTTCCTTCCTTCCATGGGAGAAGCAATAAGAGTCCTCTAAAGCATACTACCAATTTTGTTGGGATGAGTTCCACCTTTTATGTCCCTAATATCATCTAAAAGGTCATACATCTAAGATTGTTTCTTTTCTCTTTTAAGGACAAGGCTGGGATTTGGTTGCATTGCTTACCTAATGGTTGCATTATTTCATGGGCCGAGCTTCAATCTAAGTTCTTTCAGAAATTTTATCCCATGGCTAAGACGGCTGACCTTAGGACCACTATTATGACTTTCTTCTAGCATGATTTAGGATCTTTTCATGAGGTTTGAGAGAGATTCAAAGACCTTTTTAGACAGTGTTAACACTATGGGTATGGTAGTCATGACCTACTATAGTACTTCTTTCAAGGTTAGAACAAACAAAATAGGGTGATAGTCAATGCCACCTCCGGTGGTGGCTTCTATACCTTGAGACTGACTGAGGCGTGGGAGAAAATAGAGTTGATGGCCAAATATTCTTTTCAAAACTTTACCATGGATAGGTCTAGTCGATAAGGTAGTAAGAGAGGTATTAGTGAGGTGGGAGTTTCTTTAGATTACCCGCTAAGGTAGAAGCCTTAACAAATAAGTTAGATCAATTCATTTCTTTGTCTTTTTCGTTTCACAGTCATAGAACTAGTTCAATAGGTTCATTCTCCACCCCTTTGGTAGTTGAAGTGTGTGTGTTATGTTTTGAGCCATCTCATAAGAGCATAGCTTGCCCTTTAGTACCCTAGTTTCCCGAATTTATGAAGGAGCAAATATGTGCTACTCAAGGTTGTTCGCATGAGTACAATCCCTACTCGAACACATACAATCCAACAAAAAATTTTCTTGGAGACAAGGTCAGCACGAGACTAGTTCACATGCCTAAGTTCCACCCCAACAGTGACCCCGTCCTCAATATCCCCTAGGTTTCTACCATCTTAATCAGCCCCGTCTCACTAGTGCTCTTCAACCTAAGGCTTTACTTACACCTTCTAGTAGCCAACCTCCTAGCAATGACATAATGAAGATAATGCAGTTCATTCAAAACTAGTAGGAGAAGTTAGCAAAAAACAGGTAACACATGGCTAGGATTAAGGCACAATTAGGGCAGTTGTCCAGTCAGTTGAGTATTAAAGACCTTGGGAAGCTACCTTCTTAGTCAAAGGTGAACCCCAGAGTCTAGTCCTATTCCTCCACCAACACTACTTATCCTCCTCAGGTCCAGAATAAGGTTGTCACCACTCTTAGAAGTGGTAGGATATTGGATAATAGGGTAGGAGTTGACTTTGTAGTGGCTGCACCTAATGGTCCTTCTGAGGCTAAAGAGCCCTATTGTACCCCTATTGAAGGGGATTCTAGAAAGGGTCTTGTTGAGAGCTAGAGACCATGAAGAGTAGTACTTTCCATCCCCATCAGGAGAGAAAGGAGCCCATGGATGATTCCCATGTGTCTAGAGGTTTTGTACCTAGAGTTCCTTTCCTATCCACTTTAGAGAGGCCCACACCTAGTGAGGATTCTAGGTTTTTCAAGATCTTAAAGCATCTTAAGGACCTTAAGGTTAATCTTCCTTTGATAGATGTGATCCTTTCTATTCCCTTATATTCGAAGTTCTTCAAGGACCTTTGTACAAGGAAGCGTAGATCATCAAACATTCCTAAGAAGGTAAGGCTTATGGAGAAAGTGAGTAATAATTGTACTTTAGGCCTTCCGATCAAGATGAGTGACCCTGGAGCTTTCACCATTCCTTGTATAATCCGTAAAGCCCAGATTGATCATGCCTTGTTAGATTTAAGGTCTAGTGTGAATCTCATTCCCTACTTCGTCTATCAACAACTAGGTCTAGGTAAGTTGTCCTATACACATGATATTGTTTAGCTAGTTAATATGTCTAATCGTAGACCTAGAGGTGTGGTAGAGGACGTTATGGTCCAAGTAGGTGAGTTCGTGTACCCTATTGACTTTATAATATTATATATGGATTTAGGTCATGATTCTAGGCATTACAACCCCGTTCTATTATGTTGTCCCTTCCTTGCTACCATAGATACCATTATTCATTGTAGGTCGGGGTTATTAGAGATAAAATTTGAAAATTTGAGGTCCACTATGAAGGTTGCCAAGGCGATGAATAAGCCTAGTATAGGAAGAGACGAGAATGGAAAAGAGTGCTTTAGAGTGGATGTTATTGATTCTTGTGTTGAGAAAGTTGCAGAGCAAACTATGACCAATGAAGAAGATTTGAGGAAATTTGAGAAATTGTTGACTAACTTTGATTTGGAGACCTTAGAGCGGAAATGTGTAGCTTCCAGCTTCATAGTTAATGATTTCATGATTGATAAGTCACTTGAGGTTATTTCTTCTAGTCTTGATTCTAGTGATGTTCTCATTGATGATGTTGAGGTTGAGTCCCCCTTAGTTAAGCCTAGCCCATCTTTAGAGCTCAAACCCTTCCTGACCATTTAAAGTATGCATTCCTAGGCCCTAGTGAGACCCTTCCGATTATCATAGCTTCCAATCTTCTTAGTGAGCATGAGGAGCATCTCTTAGAGGTTCTTAGGAAACATAGGAAGGCTATAGGGTGGAAAATTGATGATTTGAGAGGAATTGACCCTTCATTATGCATGTATTATATTCACCTTGAGGATAAAGCCATTCTTTCTAGGGAAATGCAAATGATGCTAAACCCACACATAAGCGAAGTAAGAGATCATTAAGCTTTTTGATTTGTGTCAGTTGTACGTGTTTGCATATAGTTTTTGCATGCACATTTAAAGGTGTTTAGAGTATAATTGAGTGCACTTAGTGTAAAGTTTATGCATATTTCTTAATATTTGTACATAATGTATTTAGATGCATAAATACTATACTAAGTGTTATATTCCATGTTTTAGGAGTGTTTTGGAAGGGTTCAAGCTTACGTAAGGAAGAAATGAGCTAATGAATGAAGACCGGAACAAAAGGAATGAAGAATGGATCATTCTGATCCAGCTCCAGAGAATAAAGAATTTAAGCCGGTCGAGTTCCTCAAGGAGCCGGTTGACCAGTCATTCCAGAGAGCATCATGATTGAAGCCGGTCGAGCAAGAAAGAGGAGCCATAAAAAGCTCGTTTCAGCTCATTTTCAAGGGAGGAACTTTTATTTCTTAAATCGTAATAAACCATAACCCTTTACCCATTTCACAAAACACCTTAAATCAGCATCTAAACCCCACACCAAGCTAGGATTGAAGCATTAAACAAAGATTTGAAGGATTTGTACAAATTTGGAAGCAAGAATTTAAGGAAGTTCTTCTTGTTCTTTCTCTATTTCTTGTAAATATGTTACTAGATTAGGCTAGATTTAGGGTTGATTGTTGTTGTATATTAGATTAGGGTTTTGAATAATGGATTTGTGTAGATCTTTGGCTCTTAATACATGTTTGTTTACATAAATATATGGCATGATTCAATATGTCTATGTATTGGAAATCAAACATGTCTATGTGTTTGTTAAAATGCCTAAGTGAATATGCATGTGTTATTTGTGCTTCAAATACTCTTATCTACTTATATAGGTGATGTGATTATGCTTAATCTCATGGCTTTGCTTAGTAGAGTAGGCTTTAGCTTTAAATCCAGCTAATAGGTTACATGCTATGCTTAGTCGAGTTTAGGTGCTAGTCCTTGGCTTTAAATCCAGTCAAGCGGATAAGTTAACCTAGACTAGAGTATCCTTCACTCACGTTAGTGTTGGTTAATCGAGCCTTAATGTCACGTAGTGTTTAGGTGTCAGTTCTTGGCTTTAAATCCAGCCAAGAAGATAAGTTCTAAGCACGGATTACGTAGGCTAAGAGGGATTGGCCCTTAGCTTTAAATCCAGCTAACGGGTTAAACCACTTGTATTGGTTAAGAGAGCCCCCGATCGACACAACGGCAATAAAAGTGCCGAGCCTTAGATAGACCTCATCCATTATTATAGCCCAAGTCTAGCTGTAATGCAATCACCTTAGGTCCCCTTCTTCTTTGTTAGTTTTTCCTTTCTTAGTTTGGCTCCTTTAAGTTCCTCCATAGATTAGTTTTTATTTTCTTTTTTCTGAGCCCCCTTCCATCTTAAAGTTAGCACACACATGCACGTAGCTAGTTTGAAGCACCCAAGCACATAGAGACCTAGCTAAGGTAGCCTCCCCGTGGAGACGATACCCGAACTCAAATCCGCTATACCACGAACTATCCGTACGCTTGCGGGTGTAAAACTTGATACGCACACATCACTTTTAGATGCAGGCATTATCTATCTGATCTTTTATAGTAAGTGTGTTAGCTCGGTCTAAGTTGTCCCTGAGAAGTCCGGGATCATGATTGTGGAGAATGAGAGAGGAGATCTTATCCCTATGCGTACTCCCACGGGTTTGAGAGTTTGCATTGACTATAAGAATCTCAACTCCAAAACCAGGAAAGATCATTTCCCATTGCCTTTTCTAGATCAGGTCTTAAATATAGTAATTGGGCATAACTACTATTGCTTTCTAGATGGCTATTCGGGTTATAATCAGATCCTTGTCTTTCCCAAGGACCAAGAGAAGACCACCTTTACTTGTTCCTATGGCACTTTTGCCTATAGGAGGATGTCCTTCAGTCTATGTATTCCCCAAGCAATATTTCAGAGGTATATAATGGCCATTTTTAGTGATATGATTGAGAGACATTTAGACATATTCATGGATGATTTATCAGTCTTTGGTGATAGTTTTGATGAGTGCTTGAGCCACTTCTCTTTAGTCTTAGAACGTTGTGTGGAGAAGAACTTAGTGTTAAGTTGGGAGAAATCTTACTTCATGGTGTAGTAGGGGATAGTTTTGGGTCATGTTGTCTCATCTAATGGCATTCAAGTTGACCTTGCTAAGGTAGAATTGATTGAGAAGTTGCCTATCCCCAAGTATGTTAAGGATGTTAGATCTTTTCTAGGGCATATTCCACCATAGGTTCATTAAGGATTTTAGCCATATAACATGTCCCTTGTCTAAGCTCTTAGCACAAGATGTCTCCTTTGAATTTGATGATGAGTATGGTAGAGCTTTTAATAGGCTTAAATCTTTATTGTCCACATCCCCGATCATATAGTCACCTGAATATAGTCTCCCATTCGAGTTTATGTGGGACGCATCCGATTATGCGACAGGAGCTGTTTTAGGTCAACAACGAGATAAGCTACCCCTTGTAGTGTATTATGCTAGTAAGACTCTTGGTGAAGCCCAAAAGAGCCACCATAGAGAAAGAGCTTCTAGCAGTTGTCTTTTCCCTTGACAAGTTTAGGTCGTACATCCTAGGGTCTAAAGTGATTATCTATACTAATCATACAGCGTTAAGATATTTGTTGTCCAAGAAAGAGTCTAAGCCCCACTTGATTAGGTGGATTCTCCTTGTTCAAGAATTTGATGTTAAGATTCGGGATAAAAAAGGCAGTGAGAATTTAATGGCGAATCACCTTTCCCATCTTGTTAGTGAGACTTCTAATGATCCATCTCCTTTCCGGGATTCATTTCTCGATAAGCAATTGTTTGCCATCTCTTATCACACAACATGGTTTGCTTACACGGTCAATCATCTTGCCACAGGGTGTTTGCCTTCCTATTGGGAAAAGAGAGAGAGAAATAAGTTCCTAGCACAAGTTAGACATTTCTTTTGGGAGAATCCCAATCTCTTTCAGGTGTGTACGGATCAAGTGATTCATTGGTGTGAACCTGAGGACGAGTTCGAGAGTGTGTTGAGTATGTGTCACAATGAGTGGTATGGAGGTCATTTTAGTGGAAAGAGAAGTATTGTAAAAAGTGTCTTCGATGTCAACAATTTGGGTTCATCTTTAGGAGAAACATGATGCCTTTATTCCTTATCCTTCCATGTGAGTTATTTGATGTTTGGGGTATATATTTCATAAGGCCATTTTTACTTTCCTTTGGGTACCAATACATTTTAGTGACCGTAAACTATATGTCCAAACAGCTTGAGGCTATTCTCACATGCAGTAATGACCATAGGGTAGTAGTGAAATTCATTAAGGAGAACATTTTCTCTAGATTTGGAGTCCCTAGGGTCTTGATTAGTGATGGGGGTTTGCATTTTCGCCATAGGACTTTAAGGGCCTTGTTGAGGAGATATTTGGTTACCCATAAGATTGCTATCCTTTATCACCCGCAAACTAGTAGACAAGTGGAGGTGTCCAATAGGAAGATTAAGCATATTTTACAGAAAATGGTTAGGCACAATAGGAGAGATTGGTTTATTAGGCTAAATGATGCTTTGTGTGCTTATCGTACTGTCTTTAAAACTCCCATTGGTATGCCCCCATATAGATTGGTTTATGGGAAAGCTTGTCACTTGCCAGTAGAATTGAGCATAGGGCTCTTGGGCCATCAAGGCCTTCAATTTTGATTTGGCAAAAGCGGGTGAGAAAAAGAAGCTTGACCTAACAGAGTTGGAGGAGCTTGGATTTGAGGCGTATGAAAATGCCAAGCTCTATAAGGATAGGATGAAGAGATTGCACGATAAACACATTCTTAAGAAATCATTCTTTACCTCCGATAAAGTTTGGTTGTTTAACTCACGTTTGAAGCTCTTTCTAGGTAAGCTCAAGTCAAGATGGGATGGTCCATAAGAAATGTTGGTTTCCTACCCTTCAAGAGCAGTTAAGATTAAGGATTTGAAGGATGGCCGAGAGATGACAGTGAACAGGCAATGCCTAAAGCATGCATATGATCCAAGCATGGCTCGTATGGAGGTTTTAATGCTTCAGGATGCCATCTATGGAGGTTGAGGAAAAGGTGGTATTTGCCTGGCTGACGGCATGGTGGTTAGTGCTACTAGGAGGCAACCTTGGTTAAATTTTGCAATTTTGCACTTGTTTCATTTTCCTTTCTTTTTGCTTTCTTACTTTTTTCTTTCACCCACATCAAAGTGTTGAATCCTGATCCTTTGTCCTATAACATATACCATTGCTTATTATTGCATATGCCAATGCAAGCTTGCATAGGCAATACTACTATTCTTATTTTTCTTTATGAGCAATGGTGGTGGCTTATGAGTCATAGGGTTAGTAGTTTGGTGATCTATCATTAGCATGGAGAGCTTTGAAGACAATGCAAGGTTGTATCTATCCTTTCTTCACTTGTTCCCCATGTTTTTACCCTATCCCTACTAGCCTTACTTGCTTTGTGATCCAATTTGCTTGTTTATGTGCTTTATTCTATTAGCTTAAGGACATGCAAAGTTTGGGTTTGGGGGTGTGGGGGTTTAGTCTTATTGTTTTACATTTTCTTTGAGTAGATTGCATTATTTGGTTAAAAATGGTGAAAATTTTTCAAATTTTAATGCATGTAGAGTTGTTTATTTCTTGGTTGATCTTTGTGTTGGCTATTGTGATTGACTTAATTGATTGTTGAATATGAGTAGCATTGTAGGGAAGTGAATAGAGTGGATAGAAAATTGGGTCTTGGTAGGGATGCCTTTGAAAGTTGTAGGAAGTGAGGACCTTTAAGAATGCCCACACCATAGCTTGGTAGGAAAAAGTGATAGAAAAAGGGATGTTGATATGAATGCCCCTTCCTTAATTGGTTCTTTTTTATATGTCTAAGCCTTTCTTTTTATTTTCTTTTTGTGTATACACAATGCAAAACATGAAAAATCCTAAAAAGTTTAAAAAGGTGAAATGGTGCACAAAGATCAAAAAGATGAAAAATTGAAAAAAAAGAAAAAGAGAAAAAAAAAGCTAAAAGCACCAAAAATTTTGTGAATAAGTGCATAAGTGACATAATGTCAACTTAAGCACAAGCTATCCCCTTTGTATATATGTGAATAAGACTTGTATAAGCCACTGCATTTGTATATTCTCTCTTCTTGTCTTTGAGGCTTTGTGCATGTTGGGGAGGCCATGTTAGTTGAAAGGGCACGAAATATCAATCTCCTATGTGCATGAGTTAGAATCCTAGGCTTATGGCAATTTGGCTACTTGGGAAGCTCCCGTGAGGTTTGAGGCCCTTTATAAGTAAAGAGAGGATCCAAAGAGACTTGGGGATCTCTCCACAATAGGAATTTCCCCTTCATGCTTCTTAGACTAACCTTGATAGTGAGTCAATCCCTTAGGAAACCCTTTGCATCGGCTTTAGAAAGAAACTTAAGATTAGGCTTGCTTGGAGACAAGTAAGGAGAAGGTTTGTGGGTGCTGATGTGTTGTGCTATTGTGTGTGTTTGCGTTGTTATTTGCCTATGTCTAAGAGGTGTTTTAAGCTTTAATTGATGCATTAGTATAGTACATATACTAGACTTAGGCTTAAGCGTAAACAAATGTACAAAGTTGAGTTTAAAGACAAACGCTACACTAATGCATGCTTATTTCTTGTCTTTGGCAAAGTTAGGTCAAAAGCTCGAGACTCGAATTGATGGAGAATTGATGTCAAAGACAAGATTGAGGTGCTTGGGATGTGGGAGAAGTATAAAAGAAGTGTTTGGAGGCAACCAGGCAAAGAAAAGAGCAACTGGAGCAAAACAGATGCAATGCGGGAAAATTGGCCAAGCTTTTGACTTGACCGGTTGACCTCCTTTCTAGGGCTGGTTGACTGGCCAAGGTGACTGGCCAAAATAGAAAGACACCCAATCAACCTCAAGGCTAGGCCAATCGACCGGCAAGGCTTGTGGCTGGACGTGTATGCTGCACTATTTAAGCCCTTTTCCAGGCCATTTTTAGCAGATTTTGATTCCTTTTTCACCTCCCATTCACAAATCTACTTTTTACACACAAAACTCTACTTTCACCTATCTCCAATGCACACACTAACATACACACCCACCTAAAATCAAATTGATTTTGGAGGATTCAAACATCATTTAGTGAATATTTACCCAAGTTTGCAAGGAAACAAGCAAGGATGGAAAGGGAGATTTCTTTAACCTCTTTCATTCTTATCTATTTCATGCTTGAGTAGATAGATTAGGGTGACTAAGCTTGTGTAATAAGATGATTTTTGTGTTCTTTGTTATGGGATTTAATTAGCTTATATATATGTGATGTCTTCTTTCGAGAGCAAGCTTTAAAAGACCCGCAAGTGTACGGATGTGCAATATAGTGTATACGAGTGCAGGTGTCGAACCACAGGGAGGCGTGAATGATGTGAATGAATTCTATGCTTGGTATCCTAAAAGTGCCAAAGAGAAAGATCTAAACTATATATATTTCTTTTCTTTTGGATTTTGGATTGTCGGAAGCTCTATGTAAATGAAATAAAACTAAACTATGAATAAAAACAAATGGAAACGCAAGTTGATTAAGAGGAAACTAACAATTGGAAAGGGGTTAGGGTGACTTTGGCTTATGAATGGGTAATTCTATACTCAAATGCTATGGGATTAAGGAATGATGGATAACTCTCATAATTGCTCTTAACTAGGTTGCTAATTAATGTCCTGATTTCCCCTTAGGACTCAGTGTGGGTCCGTCCCTAGGCGACGTCTCCTAGAGCTACGGCGTGGTCCTTATGACCTAGGGCCTCAAGAGTGACTAACTAACTTCCTAGGTGGCTTAGAATGAACCTACCTTAGTACCTAAACCATTGGCTGGGTTTAAAGCCAAGACCTAGTGTTGCTAAGGTTGACTAAATCTATCCTGAAACCTATTGGCTGGATTTAAAGCCAAAGGAGACTCGACCTAGACTAGCCGTAAATTATGCTTCGTCATTCTAAGGTCACTACAGCAGGATTTCACTTGCTAGTGCGTGCAGAAATATGCGCTATTGAAGTTATGCTCGTTACTAGGCATGCTAATATGCATATAGACATGAATAAAAGCACTACCCACTTCATAGCATCCACATATAAACACATAGACATGAGTATAACATGGATTAGATGTGTTTAGTAACAAACAAACTTCAATTTATATACATGTTATTCATCTAGGCATTTTATCAAACACATAGACATGAATGAAAGAACACCCAATTAAACAAGACAAATCAAAACATATATATATTCAGCCATCATATCCCATATCATAAGAGTATAAAATCAACCCATTACATAAGTTTAATCACCATATACAAATCTACTCGAGCATAATGGAAAATAGAATGAAAGAGATATAACGAAACTCCCCTTTCATCCTAGCTAATCTTGACTGCAGCTTTTGAATAGATTTGCTCCAAAAGATTGTTGAATCCTCTAACTCAAGCCTGGTTCTTGATGAAAAGTGTGTGAAATGGGTGTGTGAGGCGGCTAGAGAATAGGGTTAAGTGTGTGTAAGGTTTAGGTGTGAAGTGCGTGTGTGGCTCTTCGAAAATTCTGCTCCGCATCGGGCTTTATTTATAGGTTCGCGCATAGCCTGTCGACCGGCTAGGTCAACCAGCCTCTGGAGTACTCGACCGGCTTTCTACTAGGGCTCTCTGGAGTGGCCGGTCGACCTAGCCAGTCGGCCGGCTCTTGAAGGAGGGTTGTCCGGCTTTTCGATGGATCTTTCTGGAGTGGCCAGTCGACCTAGACGGTCGACCGGCTCTTCTTCCTTGGTCGTCCGGCTGACTTCCTCCATCCAATTTTTCGTCTTTTTGGTGTCTTATCTTCATCACCTTTCATCGTCCAATCTTTGTCTTAACCCAAAGTCCGCCTAAATCATTGAAAACAAGCAATTAGTGTAGCAATTTATCTCTTAAACTCAATATGCACATTTGTTCACGCTTAAGCCTATTCCTATCAAAAGTACTATACTAATGCATCATTATAAGCATTCAACACCTCTAAAATATAAGTAAATGGCAATGCAAACACACACCAAATCACAACTCATCAACACCCCCAAACCTTCTCCTTGCTTGTCCTCAAGCAAGCCTAATCTTAAATTTTATCTCTAAAGTTGATACAATGGATTGCCTAAAGGATTGACTCGCTATCAGTATTAGTTTGAGACGCATGAAGGGGCATTCCTATTGTGAAGAGATCCCTAAGCCTCTTTGGATCTTCCCTCTACTCATAAGGGATCTCATTCCTCATGGGAATTTCCCAAGTAGCCAATCCATCACAAGCCTAGGATTCTAACTCACGCACTCGGGATATTGATATTTCGTGCTCCTTCAACTGACATGGCCTCCCTAACATACACCAAGCCTCAAAGATAAGAAGAAAGAGTATACAAACACAACGGCTTTTTATAAGCCTTATTCACATGTCTACAAAGATGATAACTTGTACTAAGTTGACATTGTGTCACTTACGCACTTATTCACTAACTTTTAGGTGCCTTTGGCTATTCTTCATTCATAGATTTTTGCACCTTTTTGCCTCTCTTTTTTTTTTTTCATATGCTTTGTATTGGATGCTCAAAACGGAAGAAAAAGAAAGGCTTAGGCATATCAACAAGAACCAATCAAAGAAGAGGCACTCACATCAATAACCCTTTTTCAACACTCTTTCCTACCAAGCTATGGGGTGGCTACAAGGGTTATTCTTTTAAGGTTCTCACTCCCCACAACTTTTAAGGGCATCCCCTCCAAGACTTAGTTTTCAAACCACTCTATTCATTCCCCCACAATGCCTCTCATCTTCATAAATCAATAGAGTCAATCACAAAAGCCAACACAATTATCAACAAAGAAATAAATGACTCTCTATGCATCAAAATTGAAAAATTTTCACCATTTTTATGCATGATGCAATCTACCCTAAGTAAAATATAACAAGAAAACCAAACTCCCACACCCCCAAACCTAAACTTTGCTTGTCCTCAAGCAAAAAGAACAAAGCACAACAAAAACAAGCAAGTCATCATTACACAACGAGTAAGGATGGTGGGGATAGGGTGCAAACAGGGGGGACAAGTGGAGAAAGGATAGATACAACCTTGCATTCTCTTCAAAGCTTTCCATGCCAACTCCCAATCACCATACTACTAACCTGTGACTCACAATTCACAAACACTCACAAAGAAAACAAGATTAGTAGCATTGCCTATGCATACTTGCATTGGCATGTGCAATAATAAGTAGTGGTGTATCTTATGGGACAAAGGATTGGGATTCAACACTTTTAGATGGGTGCAAGAAAGATAAAAGAAAGAAAATAAAAAGAAACGAAAGTAAAACAAATGCAAAACTACAGAATTGAACCTAGGTTGCCTCCTAGTAGCACTAACCACCAAGCCGTCAGCCAGGCAAATACCAGCTCATCTTCAACTTTCATAGGCGGGATCCTGAAGCTTTAAAACCTCCACACGAGCCATGCTCGGATCATATGCGTGCTTCAGGCGTTGCCCATTTACCGTAAACTCTCGGCCATCCTTCAAGTCTTTAATCTTGACTGCTCCGGAAGGATAAGCAATCATCACCTCATATGGACCGTCCCATCTCGTCTTAAGCTTTCCTGGAAAGAGTTTCAGTCGTGAGTTAAACAACCAAACTTTATCAAAAGGAGAGAATGATTTCTTAATTATGTGTTTATCATGAATTCTCTTCATCCTATCCTTATAAAGTTTAGCGTTCTCATATGCCTCGAATCTAAGCTCTTCCAGTTCCGCTAGGTCTAGCCTCCTTTTCTCACCCGCTCTTGCCAAGTCAAAATTTAGGGCTTTGATTGCCCAATAAGCTCTATGCTCTAGCTCTACCGGCAAGTGACAAGCTTTACCAAATACTAATCTATACGGAGACATACCAATAGGAGTCTTAAAGGCAGTACGGTAGGCCCACAAAGCATCATTTAACCTAATAGACCAATCTTTTCTATCGGGCCTAACCATTTTTTCTCTAAAATGTGTTTGAGCTCTCTATTGGACACCTCTACTTGTCCACTAGTCTGCGGGTGATAAGGAGTAGCTACCTTATGGGTGACTGAATATTTCCTCAACAAGGCCTTTAAAGTCCTATGGTGAAAATGCAAACCCCCATCACTAATTAAGACCCTAGGGACTCCAAATCTAGAGAAAATGTTCTCTTTAATAAATTTAACCACTACCCTATGGTCATTAGTCCGTGTAGGAATAGCCTCAACCCATTTGGACACATAGTCAATGGCCACTAGAATGTATTGACACCCAAAGGAAGGTGGAAATGGACCCATGAAATCTATACCCCAAACATCCAACAACTCGCAAGAAAGAATAGGGGATAAAGGCATCATGTTTCTCCTAGAGATGGACCCGGATTGTTGACATCTAAAACACTTCTTGCAATATTCCTGGGCATCCCTAAAGAGAGTAGGCCAAAAGAGTCCACTTTGCAAGACCTTCGTGGCAGTCTTCTTCCCACTAAAGTGACCCCTACACCCCTCGTCATGGCACATGCTCAATACGCTCTCAAACTCCTCCTCAGGCACACACCGGCGAATCATTTGATCCGCACACACTTTGAAAAGATAGGGATCCTCCCAGAAGAAATGCCTAACTTGTGCTAGGAACCTATCTTTTTCCCTTTTCTCCCAATGGGAAGGAAAACGCCCTGTGGCAAGATAATTGACAATATGAGCGAACCAAGGTGTGTGATGGGAGATAGCAAATAATTGCTCATCGGGGAATGAATCATGGAAAGGAGTTGGATCACTAGAAGACTCATAAACAAGACGAGAAAGATGATCTGCCACTAAATTTTCTTTACCCTTCTTATCCCTAATTTCTAGGTCAAACTCTTGAAGGAGGAGCAACCACCTAATCAAGCGGGGCTTAGATTCTTTCTTGGACAACAAATACTTCAATGCCGCATGATCAGCGTAAACAATTACTTTGGATCCCAGAATGTATGACCTAAACTTGTCAAGAGAGAAGACTATTGCTAGAAGCTCTTTTTCCGTAGTGGTATAACTCTTTTGTGCTTCATCAAGAGTCTTGCTAGCATAGTATACAACATGGGGCAACTTATCCTTCCTTTGACCTAGAACAATTCCTATTGCATAATCGGATGCATCACACATAACCTTAAATGGGAGACTGTAGTTAGGTGGTTGGATAATTGGGGGTGTAGACAATAAGGATTTAAGCCTATTGAAAGCTCTAACACATTCATCATCAAAGTCGAAAGGAACATCTTGTGCTAGGAGCCTAGACAAAGGGCATGCAATGTGACTAAAATCCTTAATGAATCTACGGTAAAATCCTGCATGTCCTAGAAAAGATCTAACATCCTTAACACACTTAGGGACAAGCAACTTTTCAATTAATTCAACCTTAGCTGGGTCGACTTGAATTCCCTTAGATGAGACAACATGACCCAACACTATCCCTCGTTGCACCATGAAGTGGGATTTCTCCCAACTTAACACTAAATTCTTCTCCACACATCGGTCTAAGACTAGAGAGAGATGACTCAAGCACTCATCAAAGCTATCTCCAAAAACTGAGAAATCATCAATGAAAATCTCTAAATGTCTCTCAATCATGTCACTAAAAATGGCCATCATACATCTCTGAAAAGTCGCTGGGGCATTACAAAGACCGAAGGGCATTCTCCTATAAGCAAAAGTGCCATAGGGACAAGTAAAGGTTGTCTTTTCCTGGTCCTCGGGAAACACAGGGATCTGATTATAGCCCGAGTAGCCATCTAGAAAACAATAGTAGTTATGTCTAGCTACTCTATCTAGGATCTGGTCTAGAAAAGGCAGCGGGAAATGATCCTTCCTAGTTTTGGAGTTGAGCTTCCTATAGTCAATACAAACTCTCCATCCCGTGGGAGTACGTGTAGGGATAAGCTCTCTCTCTCATTCTCCACAACCGTGATCCCGGACTTCTTAGGGACTACTTGGATGGCTAACCCACTCACTATCGGAGATCGGATAAATAATGCCTGCATCTAAAAGCTTAATGATCTCCTTCTTAACTACTTCGCTCATGTGTGGGTTTAACCTTCTTTGCATTTCCCTAGAAGGAATGGCTCAATCCTCAAGGTGAATACGATGCATACAAATGTATGGTCCGCCTCGCAAATCATCAATTTTCCACCCTATAGCCTTCCTGTGTTTCCTAAGGACCTCTAAGAGACGCTTCTCATGCTCACTAGAAAGATCGGAAGCTATGATGACCGGAAGGGTCTCACTAGAGCCTAGGAACGCATACTTCAAATGATCCGGAAGGGGTTTGAGCTCTAAAAAAGGGCTAAGCTCAACCAAGGGGGACTTAACCTCAGCATCAGCTATGCGTTCATCACTAGAAATGGGAGTAGAAGAATTAACCTTGAGTGACTTATTAATCAAATAGCTCTCAATCAAGGAAGTAGAAGCTACACATTTCTTTTCCAAGGTCTCCAAATCAAAATTTGACATCAATTCTTCAAATTTCCTCAAGTCATCTCCATCGGTCATGGTCTTTTCTATGTAATCCTCAATGCAAGAATCAATCACATCCACTCTAAAGCACTCTTCTCCATCCTCCTCTTCTATACTCGCCCTATTTATCGCCTCTGCAACCTTCATAGTAGATTTCAAATTCCCAAATTTCATCTCTAATACCCCCGACCTACAATGGATGATAGCATCTGCGGTGGCAAGGAAGGGGCGACCTAGAAGAATGGGTGTAGAATGTCTAGAGTCGTGTCCCGAATATCTAACACAATGAAGTCAACAGGGTACACAAACTCACCTACCTGAACCATAACGTCCTCCATCACACCCTTAGGTCTACGCTCAGACCTATCAGCTAGCTGAAGAGTAATATATGTGGGAGACAACTCACCTAGACCTAGCTGCTGATAGACAGAGTAGGGAATAAGATTCACACTAGATCCTAAATCTAATAAGGCGTGATCAATTTGTGTCTCACGGATCTTACAAGGAATGGTGAAGGCTCCGGGGTCACTCATCTTGGGCGGAAGGCCCGAGGTACAAATACTACTCACCTTCTCCGTAAGTCTCACCTTCTTAGGAATTTTCAATGACTTACGTTTCCTTGTACAAAGATCCTTGAAGAACTTAGAGTAAGATGGGATGGAAGTGATCGCATCTATCAAAGGAAGATTAACCTTAAGATCTTTGAGATGCTCTAAAATCTTGAAGAACCTAGAATCCTCACTAGGTGTAGGTCTCTCTAAAGCGGATGGAAAATGAACTCTAGGCTCTATACCTCTAGATACATGGGAGTCATCCATAGGCTCCTTTCTCAATCTATGTGGTCGGGAAGTACTAATCTCTCCCTGATCTCTAATGGTCTCATTTCTCTCACCAGGACTCTCTCTAGAATTTCCCTCAATATGGCTATCATGTTGTACTTTAGAATCGGAAGGACCACTAGGTGCAGGCACTGTAGAGTCAACTCCTACCCTATTATCCATTACCCGACCACTCCTAAGAGTGGTGACAGCTTTAGCTTGAGCCTGAGAAGGGTAAGTGGTATCGGTGGAGGAATAGGATTGGACTCTAGGGTTTACCTCCGGCTGAGAAGGCAATTTCCCGGGATCTCTAGCGCTCAATTGACTAGCAATCTGTACTAATTGTGCCTCAAACCTTGCCATTTGCTGCCTATTTTCTGCCAACTCCTGTTATTGGTTCTGAATAAACTGCATTATCTTCATCATATCATTACTAGAAGATTGGCTACTAGAGGGAGCAGGCAAAGCTTGAGGTTGAAGAGCACTAGTGAGACGGGGTTGATTGACATGATAGAAACCTGGGGGATATTGAGGACGGGGTCGCTGCTGAGGTGGAACTTGAGGATGTGAACTAGACTCATGCTGTCCTTGTCTCCATGAAAATTTTGGGTTATCCCTCCAACCCAGATTGTATGTGTTCGAGTATGGATTATACTCACGAGAATAACCTTGTGTGGCACATACTTGCTCTTTCATGAATTCAGGAAATTGGGATGCTAAAGGGCAAGCCATAATCTCATGAGATGATTCGGAGCATAATGCACAAACTTCAACAACTAAAGGGGCGGAGGGAGAACCTAAAGAACTAGTCCTATGACCCTGGGATGAAATGGACAAAGAAATGAATTGATCTAGTTTATTTGTTAACACCTCGACCTTAGAGGGTAAGTCTGAAGAAATTCCAACCTCATTAACACTTCTCTTGTTACCCCATCGACTAGACCTTTCCATTGCAAAATTTTGAAATGAATTCTCAGCCATCATTTCTATTTTCTCCCATGCCTCAGTTGGTCTTAAAAGATAGAAGCCACCACCGGAGGCGGCATTGACCATCATCCTATTTTGTTCGTTTAAACCTCAAAAGAAGTATTGCATTAGGTCATGATTGCCGTACCCATGGTGTGGACATTGTCTAAGAAGATCTTTGAACCTCTCCCAAGCCTCATGAAAAGATTCTAGGTCATGTTGGGAAAAAGTCATGATGGCAGTCCTAAGGTCGGCTGTCTTGGCCATGGGATAAAATTTTTGGAAGAACTTAGGTTGAAGTTCAGCCCATGTAGTAATGCACCCATTAGGTAAGGAGTGCAACCAAGTCCTAGCCTTGTCCTTAAGAGAGAAAGGAAACAATCTTAGACGTATGACCTCTTGGGAGACATTGGGGACATGGAGAGTGGAACTCATTTCAACAAAATCAGTAATATGATCAAGAGGACTCTCATTGCTTCTCCCGTAGAAAGAGGAAAGCATAGCCAACATATTAGGCTTAATCTCGTTCCCCCCCAAACCTGGAATTTGAATAGCCGAATTGGGCTCAAAGGTTTCGGGGAGAAAGAATTGCTTAAGCGTGGGTTCCTCATCTATGGGTGGATCTGGTCTACGGGGTTCCTGTCTAAAATGAGCTTGGGCTTGATGCCCAATGTGCTCATGAGGTGGAATGGGATTCATTGGGGGATTGGGTGGATTGTGAACATGATTAGGATCGATCATCTCCTCAGAAAGATCTCCTAAATTCCTGAAACGTCTAGTGATTCTTTCGGGTTCAAGATTAAGAGGAACTAGGGGATTCCTAAGGGATCTCCTACCACGCATGCACAAACAATCCTAACTCCGGCCACTTCGACCCCCGAAAACTTCAATATTCCTATACTACAGCAAATAATCCACAATCCTATAAAGTCTACTAAAAAAAATAAAGTCAAAAGCTAAAATAAATCAACAAAATTTAAAGAAAGATAATATGAGCAGCAAACAGAATAAATAAAAAAAAAACTAAACAAACTATAAAGAAAAAGCAAGAAAAGCGACTATCAAAACACACAAGCACAGAATGCAAATCACCGTGCCTCCCCGGCAACGGCGCCAAAAACTTGATGTCTTCTTTCGAGTGCAAGCTTTAAAAGACCCGCAAGCATACGGATGTGCAATATAGTGTATATGAGTGTAGGTGTCGAACCACAGGGAGGCGTGAATGATGTGAATGAATTCTATGCTTGGTATCCTAAAAGTGCCAAAGAGAAAGATCTAAACTATATATATTTCTTTTCTTTTGGATTTTGGATTGTCGGAAGCTCTATGTAAATGAAATAAAACTAAACTATGAATAAAAACAAATGGAAACGCAAGTTGATTAAGAGGAAACTAACAATTGGAAAGGGGTTAGGGTGACTTTGGCTTATGAATGGGTAATTCTATACTCAAATGCTATGGGATTAAGGAATGATGGATAACTCTCATAATTGCTCTTAACTAGGTTGCTAATTAGTGTCCTGATTTCCCCCTAGGACTCGGTACGGGTCCGTCCCTAGGCGACGTCTCCTAGAGCTACGGCGTGGTCCTTATGACCTAGGGCCTCAAGAGTGACTAACTAACTTCTTAGGTGGCTTAGAATGAACCTACCTTAGTACCTAAACCGTTGGCTGGGTTTAAAGCCAAGACCTAGTGTTGCTAAGGTCGACTAAATCTATCCTGAAACCTATTGGCTGGATTTAAAGCCAAAGGAGACTCGACCTAGACTAGCCGTAAATTATGCTTCGTCATTCTAAGGTCACTACAACAGGATTTCACTTGCTAGTGCGTGCAGAAATATGCGCTATTGAAGTTATGCTCGTTACTAGGCATGTTAATATGCATATAGACATGAATAAAAGCACTACCCACTTCATAGCATCCACATATAAACACATAGACATGAGTATAACATGGATTAGATGTGTTTAGTAACAAACAAACTTCAATTTATATACATGTTATTCACCTAGGCATTTTATCAAACACAAAGACATGAATGAAAGAACACCCAATTAAACAAGACAAATCAAAACATATATATATTCAGCCATCATATCCCATATCATAAGAGTATAAAATCAACCCATTACATAAGTTTAATCACCCTATACAAATCTACTCGAGCATAATGGAAAATAGAATGAAAGAGATATAACGAAACTCCCCTTTCATCCTAGCTAATCTTGACTGCAGCTTTTGAATAGATTTGCTCCAAAAGATTGTTGAATCCTCTAACTCAAGCCTAGTTCTTGATGAAAAGTGCGTGAAATGGGTGTGTGAGGCGGCTAGAGAATAGGGTTAAGTGTGTGTGAGGTTTAGGTGTAAAGTGTGTGTGTGGCTCCTCGAAAATTCTGCTCCGCATCGGGTTTTATTTATAGGTTCGCGCATAGCCGGTCGACCGGCTAGGTCGACCGGCCTCTGGAGTACTCGACCGGCTTTCTACTAGGGCTCTCTGGAGTGGCTGATCGACCTAGCCGGTCGATCGGCTCTTGAAGGGGGGTCGTCCGGCTTTTCGATGGATCTTTCGGGAGTGGCCGGTCGACCTAGACGGTCGACCGGCTCTTCTTCCTTGGTCGTCCAGCTGACTTCCTTCATCCAATTTTTCGTCTTTTTGGCCTTTAGTCTTCTCTCTTAGACCCGTGCATGTCTTATCTTCATCACCTTTCATTGTCCAATCTTTGTCTTAACCCAAAGTCCGCCTAAATCATTGAAAACAAGCAATTAGTGTAGTAATTTATCTCTTAAACTCAATATGCACATTTGTTCACGCTTAAGCCTATTCCTATCAAAAGTACTACACTAATGCATCATTATAAGCATTCAACACCTCTAAAATATAAGTAAATGGCAATGCAAACACACACCAAATCATAACTCATCAATATGCATACGTTGTTCTTATTTTGAGAAGCTTTATATCATTTCATGTCCATGTGTTTAATGTAATGCTTGAATGAGTTGCATGTTTATAAATTGGCTTGTATCTACTATAGAACACTTCTAATCCTTAGATTATGCACGTCTATATGTGTGATTATAGATAATATAAAGTGGGTTGATTCTATTCATGTCTATGTGAGTATGAAACATGCCTTATAGTGGATACATGCTCAATTACTGCTACATGATGACGCTTGAATGCTTCCAATGGTGTAAAACAGACTTTTGTGTGTTTGTATTATGAATAGGACGTCATATTCAAAACGCCTTACCTTAGAACATGTAGGACTACGCTCATTAGGTACCTGTCTGCTTAGTGTTTCTAGAATAATGGTGCATAAGTTAGGACTAGTCTATATCGAGTCCCCTTTATCTTTAAATCTAGCTAATAGGAGTCCAAATAGGCTTAGTCGACCTTAGGAACCCTAGGTCTTAGCTTTAGATCCAGCTAATGGTTTAGGAACTAAGGTGGGATTGTTTTAGGACACGTAAGTAACTCCTTGGTCCCTCCTATGGTCTCATGTACATAAGGACCACACTGTAGCTTTAAGTGTGCACACTTAGGGACGGACCCGCATAGAGTCTTAGGGTGTAATTAGGACATTGGTTAGTTGCTTAGTAATAGAAGGTATATTTAATAAGCCAATCCCCGGATCCCATAGCTAAGAGGCATGAAGTTACCCATTCGCAAGTGTAGGTCACCCTATCACCTTTCCATTGTTTTAATCCCCTAGATTAGCTTAGTTCTTACTTCTTTCCCTTGTTGCATTTATAATGCATTCATTTCACTTTTCCTCTTAGCTTCCAAAAATCCAAAAGTACAAAAACATGTTAGCTTAGGTTCCCATTT
Source organism: Cordia subcordata (assembly GCA_028554755.1). Lineage (NCBI taxonomy): Eukaryota > Viridiplantae > Streptophyta > Magnoliopsida > Boraginales > Cordiaceae > Cordia > Cordia subcordata. Next base: position 9,759,176 of record JAPTOF010000015.1, read on the forward strand.
TAGGCTTCTTCTAAAGCACGCTAGCATGGAATTTCTTTCACAATTCATGCCTCCCTGTGGTTCGACACGCACACTTTACACACAATTTTGCACGATCCGCATGCTTGGGGATCTTTTAGGGCTTGCACTGAAAAGGCACATTAACTGGCAAAAAATGGAGCTTTTTGGTTTTGCCGATCGCCCTTTACTGGTCGACTGGCAAAGCCTAAGAGGCAACTAGCAAAAACAATGTTTTGCCCATAACTCGCTCATTTCGACTCCAATTCATGCACCGTTTTTTTCTATGGCTTCGTACCACTTCTAGGGATCTCCCAAGCCATTTTTTCCTCATCTTTTACACCCTATAAACATGTCCAAACTTGGACCATGTCATCATTGGTTGCAAGCTTCGAGCTTCTGTTGCGCTCGGTTTGGCCCGGTTACTCTATTCTTCGTCCGGGAGTTTCCAAATGCAATCTTCTTACTTTCTTCTCACCCAAAACTACTTTTTCTTGGCTTCATGATCATATCTTCATCATTTTAAGCTCCAAGGATTGTTCCAAATCTCATCTAAAAGCATAAGAAATAAGCACTTAGTGTAGCATTTTTCTTATAAACTCAATTATATACGCTTATGTCCTTGTATGCTCAAATATAGTATAGATACAATACTAAGGCCTTACATCTAAATATATATAGGAATACAATTCAAAACCACACACGAAATCGACACATCAACATCCTCAAACCTTTTCTTTGCTTGTCCCCAAGCAAGCCCAAACCTAAGTCTATCTCAAAGTTGGTAAAAAAGGTTGCTTAAAGGATTGATTTGCTATCATGGTGAGTTTAAGGAGTATCAACAGGTCATTCCTTTCGTAGAGGAGTCCCCAAGGCTTTTTGGATCTTTCTCTTACTCAGAAGGGATCTTACACCTCCAGGAAATTCCCAGGTGGCTTACCCTCCACAAGCCCAGGATTCTAACACACACACACGGGATATTGATACTTTGTGCCATCTCGACTAACGTGGCCTCCCTAACAAGAACAAAGCCTCAAAGATAAGGAGAAGAAAGAACGTACAAACATAATGGCTCACAAATAATGCAAGAGCCTTATTCACAACACATCAAAAGAACGAAACAATAAACTTGTGCTAATTCGTCATTGTGCCACTCAATCAATTATTCATTGAACTTCTTGGTGCTTTTGGCTTTTTCTCTTTTTTTCATTTTTTTGATTTCTCAATCTTTTTCATCTTTTTGCACCTTCTTCCCTTTTTTCATTTTATTGGATTTCTCACATTTTCACATTGCATCACAAAAAGAAAAGAAAAAGAAAGGCTAAGTCACATTAAAAAGAACCAATCAAGGAAGAGGCATTCATATCAAAACCCCTTTTCAACACGTCTTCCAACCAAGCCGTCGTGTAGCGACAAGGTACATGCTTAGAGGCACTCACTCCTTAAAACTTTCAAGGGCATCTGCTCCAAGTCTCCCTTTCCTTCCATTCCATTCATTTGTATAATACAACCTTATCTCCACTAATTAATTAAATCAATAACAAAAGCCAACACTTTAATCGAATGAGAGACAAACGACTCTATATGCGTAAAAATCGAAAATTTTCACCATTTTCAAGCACATAATGCATATCTACCCTATACAAAGTATAAAACAATAAAACAAAACTCCCATTCCCCCAAACCTAAACTTTGCTTTTCCTCAAGCAAATAGTACAAAACCACATAACAAGTAAATAGGCGACACAAAGCAAGTAAAGGTGGTTGGGACGGGGCAGTTATAAGGGGACAAGTGGAGAAAGGATAGATACAACCTTGTGTTCTTTTTGGAAGCTTGTCAATGCCAATGATCAATAATTTGCCTACTAACCCTATTTCTCAACAAATGATAGACACTCAAAGCACACGATTAGTAGCATTGCCATGCAAGCTCACATTGGCATCAACAAACGATAAACAAGGGGTATAAAAATGAGAAATGATAGCAAGGGTCAACACTTGGGAGGGTGAAAAAGAAAAGCAAACAAAAAGAAAATAAAAATCAAAGAACGATAATATTAATAGCAAGTAGAGAAAAAGGAAAATGAGGAAAGCAAATGGAATATAAACATGTTTAGGGTATCTCCTAGTAGCTCTGGATTTAACGCCTCTAGCTGGTGCTAATGTTCGAGCAAATAGTGTTTAAAATTGCGAGGCACAAATTGCCAGATATTCAACCAAGCACGGATAATAGAAGAAAAAGGGTCATGCAATAAATGAATAGGCAATGACTGCATAATGCACCTATTTTCTAGATCCCACTCTGAAACATCAAATGAAAATGTGTACACAAGTGTGGAAGGTGTTATGCATAAACACAAAGAATCATGCCCATTTGCTCTCTAACTAACCACCCCATGGCCTTCTTTTCATAGTCAAGGGCTAGGAACACACCCTCCCCATGGGTCAAAGATAGGTCAAATGCATGCAACATTGGAAACGTGCTTTCTAACCCTAGATGAAAGTGTTCTAAATTAGAAAGCACAAACATGAGCTCCAAAAAGAGAGACTCAATAGAGCGGGAAAGGGGAGCGGGAGTGACACTTGGAGAAAAAGGGTCAAAGATAAGAGACGTAAAGATACTAAACTCTTTCTCTCCACAAGATACATCATGATCAAGCCTAGATTGCTCTAGCTTCTCATGAAAGGTGGATTCGATTCTAATGGGTTCTTCCTCCATCAATGATTCATCAAAAATCCAAAAATACCCATAGACCATTCTTTCAAGCTCACCAATTTCTTTTTTAGGTGTTTTCTTAGAGTTGCTACTTGCCTCAACATAATGATTCTTACCCCTAAGAGACTAATCATCTAAAACCTTTGAAATTAATGTCTTGTTTTCCCTAATGGATGACTCCAAACTGTCAGTATCTAAAGTCTCATTAAATACATCCTTACATTCATCGGTAGTGGGTGTCATCTCACGATCATGCTTCTCAGAAGGGGTATACACATATAGAGGGGACAACGGGGACTTAAAGGATTTCGGGTCATGCATGCATGAATGCTCAAGGAAGGGATGTGCCCTGGACTCCCTAAATGAGTACTATATTCGTGAGACTTAACCTCTAAGTATATGTGTAGTGTGGGATGAGAATAAAGGATAGGCTCATGAGACTTAATGGAAGGCATTGAAAGCTTAAGAGGATAAGGTACTATTTCTTCTAAAACATATCCATAAGAGTAATCAAGAACCAAATTGCCATCAAACTCATCTTCATCCTTATTACATAACGTGAACTCTCCATCAACCTCTCTTTCTAATTGTCTTTCCAAAACATCATCTTTTTCATCCCTAGTCCGCTTTTCTATAAGTCTCTACCTTATCCCTACAACCCAGTCTAAAGGAATTTCAACACTCTCAACAGGTTGTTCATTCTCAACTCCCCTATTTAACCAATCGGCCAATTGGGATATCCTTTTCAAAATCCTATATAGCCTCATGTGAACAGAACGCATTTCTTGGGTCAAGAGAAGGAGTTGGTTTTGGGTTTGCTTAAGCATTTGGTCTAATTGGTCCCAAGATATAGGCCTAATGGAAGAGGGTTCAACCGAGTGAAAATAAGAAACATCTTGATTGAGATCACTATAAGTACAACCATTATAATACTCAGAGGAACGGTGGGTAGGAAAAGATGGTATGAAGGATAGACTTTCAATGCAAGGAGGTGAACCAAATGAAGAGTCATCTTGACCCTAATATGAAAATGCATGATATTGCTCCCTAGAATGTTGATAATAGGATGAAGATGCATGCACAGGCATATGATTGCTAGGGGCATTGTGCGTTGCATGCGATTGGGAATAAGGGTGGAAAGTAGGGCAAGTATTAGAGTCATGAGCACGACTTCCACATAGATTGCAATAACAAGAATATGCATCCCTATAGTCATGATTACTAATGTTGTTTTAAAAACCCGCAAGTGCATGGATCAGAAGTAGTGTAGTGTGTGTGCAAGAGTACGGGTATCGTCTCCTCAGGGAGGCCTCTAACTACGGTTTCTAAGTCCTATGTATCCAAGATTAACTACGTGTAGAAACGAAATTAATTTTTTTTGAGATTTTTTTCAAATTTTGAATTGAAGGGAACTCTAAACTATCTTATTAAAACTAAAGTGCATAAATTAAACTAGAAGTAAATGGAAAACAATGAGAAGAAAGCAATTGGGAACGACTAGGGGAATTTGGTAATGGGAAACGACCTAGGGTCGGATTACTTCCTATGTTCAGCTAGTGATTGGACTAACTATGGACCGTAGGCAATCAATAGTTCTAGTGCCTTAGTTTATTAGCTAGCTTTATTACCCTTAATTAAAGGTGCACTCCTATCCCTAAACGAGCCCTTTCTAGAGCATAGATTTGTCCTACTACTTAAGGCTTTGCAATTATACCAACAACCTAAGTGATTGACTAATCCAAGTTGATTAAGGCATACCCATTAATTGTGTTTCAAACTAAGGATGGAACCAATTAATCTTAAGCCTATTCAAGCACAATTAGCAAATCTAGCAAGTGATAGATCATGGCTCACACATTAACAATGTTTCATGCTAAGCTCAAGACCAATAATCATTAACAATTTCAAAACAAGCATGCATAAACTCTCTTGGGACTTTCAACAAACTCATAGACATGTTATATTAAAGTCATCAACAATTCTCCACAAGTTATGCAATCATCATGCCTGTCAAAATCCAACACTAAGCCATAACATAATCCATAATCCAACCCTAGCCTAAAGCAATTAGTTCAACATGCTAAAAGAGAGGGCAAAACTGAAATTTAATATAAAAAATATCAATTCCATGTCCAAGAAATTAAATCTCAAGCTTAGAACCTCTTCCCGCTTCAATTTTGTTCAAATTCAACTTCAAAATGCACTTTTCAGCAATGAAATCCAACTTGACAGCAACTTTTTTGCACCAAATTTGCACCAATTTAGCTCTCTTTTTAGCCCTAAAACAGCCCCAAAACCTGCAGAAAACACAAATAGTGTATTTATAAAGCCCTAAAGCAAACTCAAAGAAATAAGCAGAAATCTCTTGTTTCTGTAGCTTTTAGGACTAATTTCTGCACTTTTTCCTACAGAAAGGCTTGCTGGAATTTGCCTCTTTTCACCCCTAAATCAACCCTAAAAAATCCCCTTTTGAGTGTGAATGTGTGAGAGTATGTTTGTGAGATTATGTGTGTGTTTGGTGCTGAAAAAAAGGATGAAAATAGGAAAATTTTGGGCTGCTGCAGCGCTTCTCTTTTTTTCTCGTTCTTGACTGCTCTCTTTTTTCTCCCTCTAACTTGTTGATGAGTTGATATATATATGGGTGCTGTGTTTTTGTGCCCTAAAGAAAGAAAAGAAAAGGAAAATGAAAAGTAGGGTTCAAGTCATTAGTTAATATAATATATAATATACTCTCTATTAGCATATGTATTATAATATTCTAACTTTGGCCTAAAACCCTAGAGCTTAATTAATTATGACCTAAACTAATTTAGTGAACTCTAATTTCACTAACTAAAATTCCTAGAATCCTAATTCTAGTTATTTAATATCTTAATTCTAATCTAACCGAGCTAACTTATAAATTTAATTTTCTAATTCCTAATTAATCAGAATTATTATATAAAAAAATGAAAATAGAATAGAAAATGCATAAAATGATAAAAAAATGATACACCACACATAAACACTTAATGAGACCCAATAATCACTCAGAAGCTCGAAATAGACAAAATTAGCACCAAAATATGCACTCGTACACTCTCAAAATCATGCAATTTACACTTCAAAAACACACACATCAATTACTAAATAAAGATGCATGAGATGATGCAGGACTATACGGGTCATATTTGGTACCAGCCCTAGGTTGGGGATTTTCATAGGGGCAAACGAATTTTTGATGCATACGACTTCCACAAATGCGACATGGATTAGGAACACTTTCGGGTTAGGGGGAAGAGGATACCAAGGACCACTAAGAAGCATTATGGTTATTCATATTCAATCAAGCATAAGTAAACCTCTTCACAAAGCACAACAATAAATTTTTTCTTAAAATTTTCTTTTATTAATAAAAATAAAGAAAACATGAAAAGGAAAGGTAAAACAACACGCAACAAACCAGGACATATAAATCAAAGAGACCAAACAACCGTTGCCTCACCAAAAATGGTACCAAGAACTTGATATGCTATTTTGAGCACAAGCCTAAATGGCTCGCAAGTACAGGAGTCGTGTGTAATATGGTGTGTGTGAGTGCGGGGTTAATTCTGTGAAAAGGCCTAATGTTTAAGGTGTCCTAAGCTAAATGCGTCCTAAAAGCTACATGTTGGGGTCTTATCTACGATATTTTTGGGGTTTTGGTTTGAGGAGAGCTTGGGAAAGAAAAACCTAATCTAAGGGCAAAAAAATAAAAAGGTGTGTCACAAAGGAATCAAGCAATCTAAGGGGATTCAAATGTCAAAAAGGGGGAACTAGGGTGATTACGTCTTGTTTAAAGGTAATTACTATGTCTTGCTAGGGTTGCTTGGTGGATAAAACTAAGTGCTATCATCTAGACCTCTAATTAGTTTCCTGATTGGTACCCTAAGCCTCAGTACGGGTTCATCTCTAGGTGGCGATGCTTAGCAGTACGACATGGTCTTTATAACTTAGGAATTAGGGCTAGCTAATAGGGTTCTAAGTGACTTAGATCGATCTAACCCTAGCATTAAGTCCAGTAATTAGTTCCCCAATTTGACCCTAGGACACGGTGCAAGTCTGTCCCTAAGCTTCGCCCTGCTTAACAGTACGATGTGGTCTTGAACCTAAGGCATTAAGGAGGACTAACTAGCCTTCCTAAGTGAACTAATGTCAACCAAACCTATCTAGGCTCCTATTGGCTAGATTTAAAGTCAAAGGAGACTCAACCTAGGCTAGTTACTAGTTGTGCTCCATTGATCGCATCACAATATCGAAAATTAGCAATTATGTGCAAAGCATACACATCTAAGGCATGGCATTCGAGAATGTTCTATAGTATTCTACTACTAAGCACATAGCATACTTAGATTACACCAATTTAAGCAATAGCACCCGACATATATGTAATAAAAGCTATTCATGCTATTAAGTATGTAAACACAGAAAAAGACATGTATATAAGCATACCCATTTCATGTAATCACCACACAAACACATAGACATGCTAGCATAATGATTTAGAGATGGTGTATAGCACAATAGACTTCAATATACATATGCATTAGTATCAAGGCATTTCTACAAACACATAGATATGAATGAAAATTTGCCATAGAAACCCTAAGCATAAAGCATATATGCATAAAACCATCAAATACCTATTGCAAAGGAGTATTAATCAATCCATAAATACAAGAATAATCACCCTATATAGCTCTTATCATACATAGTTAGATTTGGGATAAAAGAGAGATACCCTTCTATCCAAATTAATGCTTTACAATCTAAGAGCTATGCCTAATCCTTCTATTTGATCATCTTAGAAGCTTGATTTCTATGTGCTAAATGTGTTTAGAAGTGAGTGTGTGAGGCAGGTTTAGGTGGATTTTGGGTTTAGGGAAATGGGTGTGTGAAATAGTGGGTGTAAGATGATGAAATTGGAGCAAAATCGGACCCTTAAGTAATTGCAGCGCGTTGCTGGCCGACCCTGCTGATCGGTTGGCACTAGAGCTTAAGTGACCAGCACAAAATGGAGCTTTCTGGTTCTACTGGTCAGCCCTTACCGGTCGAATGGCAAAGCCCGGGGGGTAACCGGCAGAAATAGTGTTTGGCCCAAAACTCGCTTACTTTTGCTCCGATTCACACACTATTTTTTTTCTATGGCTTTGTACCACTTTTAGGGATCTACCAATCCATTTTTCCTTATCCTTTACATCTTATAAAAATTTCCAAAATAGGCCCATGTACTCTTTGGTTGCAAGCTTCGAATTTGGCTCCCGTTGCGCTTGGTTTCGCCCGATTATTCTGTTATTCGTCTAGGAGTTTCCAAATGCAATCTTCTTGCTTTCTTCTCACCCAAAACTCCTTTGGCTTGGCTTCATCATCACATCTTCACCATTTTAAGCTCCAAGCATTGTTCCAAATATCTAGCAAGATCATTTTTTGACAAATTTTTCAAAATGCTCATACTCATATGTCCTAGCCTTCTATGCACAACTAAGAATTTTCATGCATAATGGACAACCAAGTAACACTTTGATTCTCAAGTTGATCCATCTCTACTGTGTACACATTGTCATTTCTATTTGCAATGAATAACACATAATTGCTATCATAATCATAAATGATGCAACAGTGGATTTAAACACAACTTTATGCCCTTTGTTACACAATTGACTAACGCTAAGTAAATTGAACTTGAGTCCTTTAACAAGCAAGGTATTATGAATAGCAATAGAATTTTTGTTCCTAATGCTTTCCTTGCCAATTATTCTTACTTTGCGATTGTCCCAAAAGGTAACATCTCCTCCTTTGACAATTTTTAAAGTCATATAACAATAAGAGATCACCCATCAAGTGTTTGGAGCAGCCACCATCCAAATCCATTTCTTCTTGCTATGTTTGCTCACATGGCATACCTACAAATAGCAAAATAAGTACAAGCCACCTTATTTGTGGGTCCTCAAATCCTTTGGGTCCTTGACATAGAGTCTTTTAATGTTTGGCTTTTACAACCCATTTGGGTCATTGCCAATGAAGGACAAGAGCACCTTTATCACAAAGTCTCTTGTAGTAATAATGAGTGGAAATGTGCCTATGTTTTTCACAGTAAATGCTAACAATATAGGATTTCAAGGGAGTAGTGGAAGTGGATGCTTTCACAAAGTAGGTTTCATGTATTTTTGTTTGAAAGTAGGCTCAAAACCAATTCTACTTTTGCCAAATGCCATTTTTTGAGATTCAAGAAGTTTTTCAAAGTTCTCCATTCCATTTGTAAAATTTTGAATAATATCATTCAAATCCTCATGCCTCTTTTTCAAATCCTCTACTTCTTTTTCAACTCTTCTACTTTTTTTTTCAAACTTCGCAAAATATTTGGTGAAAGAGTCATTTTCCTTTTCCAAAGTCTCAATTTTCTTAACAAGAGATGTATTCTCTTTTTCTAAAGTTTCTTTCTCATTCAGTGCAATTTTCAACTTCTTTTGCAAGCATTTGTTTTTGTTCAAAGCAAGTAGAATATCATCATGCAATTTTCCAAAAGCTTCTTGCAATTCTTCAAGGGTATACTCATCACTTTCATCACATGAAGGAGAAGTATTAGAATCATAACGGATAGATTTTACCTCATCTTTATTTGCCCTAAGACAAACAAAGTTAGCAACCTCATGCTCTTCCTCTGATTCTTCTTCGCTATTGGTGACATCCCAAGTTGTTTTGAGTGCCTTGCCTTTGCCTTTGCTATCTTTTGCTCTTGAAAGTTTAGGGCAATTGGCTTTAATATGCTTGGACTTGTTCTAATTGAAGCATTTAAGCTCCTTGTTCTTTCCTTCCTTTGGCTTTTGAGCTCCTTGCCCTTCTTCTTGAAGTTGTTTGATGTAGTTCCTTTTCTCCATTTCTTCTACTTCTTGAAATTTTTGAAGTTTCTTATAAGGAGTGCCATCTCTTCATCTGAGTCATCATCACTACCATTATTGTCATCACTTGAATCTTGTTTGGATGCCACAAAATCCATGGATATTTTCATTCTCCTATCCTTTTCTTTATGAGCTTTCCTCTCAAGTTCACAGGTCATGAGTGACCTGATTAATTCATTCAATTGATAGGTGCTGAGATCCTTAGATTCATGCGCGGCCATTGCTTTTGCTTACCAAGAAGATGGTAGGTTTTTTAGCACTTTCTTTACTATATATGTATTAGAGTATTCCCTTCCAAGTGCCTTAAGGCCATTAGTAATGTCAAGAAATCTAGCAAATATTTGTTCACTAGTTTCATGCGGTTCCATCATAAAAGCTTCATATATTTGAACAAGCATGTTAATTCTAGACTCTTGAACCTGACTAGTCCCTTTATAGGTCACTTCAAGTTGGTCCAAAAGTTCCTTAGCCAATGTGCAACCTATAACCTTAGTAAACTCGATGTTGTTCAACCAGGCAAACAAGATATACAAAGCTTTCGCATTAATTTGTTCAAGCATCATATCATGGTCATCCCATTCATTTTTTTGCTTAGAAACAATCCTACCACACTCTATTTTCGTAGGTACTTCAGGTCCATTCACAACAACCCTTCACGCCTTATAGTCATGCGATTGAATAAACAATTTTATTCTGAACTTCCAAAATGCATAATTGGTACCATCAAACACGGGGATCTTTTTAATGGACAATCCATCAATAGGTGAGAGACCAATGTTATTTGCCGTAATATATTCTACTAGTAGTTAAACTTACGTACAACCCTAGCTCTAGATACAAAATGTAAGTGGCAATATAACTAAAGGGGAAGGGTGAATTTAGTTATATATGATTTTTTTTAATTAAAATCAATTACACAAAATACAAACTAAATCAATTTAAAGGATAAATATGATGTTCCTCAGACAGATATAAATACAATGAAGCAAAATGACCAACTTTTTAGCATAAAAACAATAAGCACATTAATTGAGGCATTTTATAGAACATGTTGAGTGCAATAGTGAAAATAGCTAGAAATCAAGAAGAGAGAGAAAGAGAGAGAGACAACCTGTTTTTAAGTGGTTCGGCAAAGCCTACATCCACTGCTTAAGGATTCTCTTCTTAGGACTTGAATCAATCCTTCACTATCAAGCTTCTTCAAATGTTGGTGAAGTCTAAACCAACACTGTACACCTCTTTGGATCCAATCTAAAGAACCTAAGCAAAAACCTCTTTTTGCTAAGGATTTTCCTACACTCAAAGAGCTTTACAATCTTCCTAAGATAATCAATCTATGGTGCCTATGAATTAATAATAAGAGGAGAGTTTTTTCAAGCTAAATCATTATAACTTCTAAAAAGCTAGTTACGAAAATGAAAAGCTTAAAGTTTGTTCAAGATTAATACAAATTTGTAGCTCACAAGAATGATTTCCTAAGTAAAAAGTGTTTGAAAAGATGAATAATAGCTTAGGAAATATTTGAAATTCAAAATCTAGGGTTATTTCCGAATTGGGGGTGAAGAGGGTATTTAAAGGAGTGATAAATGTACTGTCACTGGTCAAAAATAGCAAATCTAGCTGCCGATCGATGGTCCAGTCGACCGGATGAGTGACCGGCAGTATTCCCATTTCTCTCGAGAATTTTTGGTCGGCTATAGGGCTCTATTGATCAATCAACAAAGGGCGATTGGTAATTCCAAAATGTAATTCTGACTGCCAGTTTTCTTCAAAAAGTGTTTGTTTAACTTTTCAATTGTTTCTAGCATGTCCTTGAGAGTTTAAAACATTTGAACAAGAAAATAACACATAAAAATTATTTGATAAACAACTTTTAAGATCGAGGACATGCTTTTGAAGATTAATTTGAAGTTTCTCAAAATTTTTAAAACTCTAAGCATACTTTGAATTTCAAGAATAATTTTGGAAGAGAGGCACTTATAAAGAGATAGGGAAATCATGCAATCTTGAGTTATAATATTAAGCATAATCAAGGCTAAACACGAGTATAACTAGTACCTCTTATGTCACCTCGTCTCGACCTTGTGACTCCCTCTTCTTCTTCTTCAATGATCTTCAATTGACTGCTTCCTTCATTCTTTGAACTAAGCTTTACGTTCAATCAGACTTGACATCCTTCATGAGCTTAGATATCTTCAATTGCACTCTATCAACTTGCTAGGACTACTGTGCTAGATGTATTCTCAAAAAGACTATTAGCAGCTATAATTAATTCATTCAAATAAGCATGCTTTAGCACTAATTTTCATCATCAAAAAATTACTTAAATTGCATTTATGCCAACAAGGGTCAACACTGGGGAAGGTGAAAAAGAAAAGAAAACAAAAAGCAAATAAAAATCAAAGAATGATAATACTAAAAGAAAATAAAAAAAAGGAAAATAAGGAAAGCAAATGCATTATAAACATGTCTAGGGTGCCTCCTAGTAGCGCTGGATTTAATGCCTCTAACCAGGTGCTAATGCTAGAGCAAATCGTGTTTAAAATTATGAGGCACAAATTGTCAGATATTTTACCAAGCATAGATAATAGAAGGAAAAGGGTCATGTAATAAATGATAAGGTGATGAATGCACTGTGCATCCCTTTTCTATATCCCACTCCAAGACATCAAATGAAGATATGTACAAAAGTGTGGAAAGTGTCATACACAAACATGAAAGATTATATCTCATTTGGTCTTTAACTAACCATCCAATGGCCTTCTTTTCATAGTCAAGGGCTAGGAACACATCTTCCCCATGGGTCAAAGATAGGTCAAATGCATGCAACATGGGAAACGTGCTTTCTAACCTAAGATGAAAGTGTTCTAAATTAGAAGGCACAAACGTGAGCTCCAAAAAGGGAGACTCAAAGGAATAGGAAAGGGCAACGGGAGCAACACTCGGAGAAGAAAGGTCAAAGATAAGGGATGAAGTGATACTACACTCTTCCTCTCCACAAGATATATCATGATCAAGCCTAGGTCGCTTTAACTCCTCATGAAGGGTTGATTCTACCCTAATGGGTTCTTCCTCCATCAATGATTCATCAAACATCTGAAAAGACCCATAGATCATTCTTCCAAGCTCACCAATTTCTTTCTTACATGTTTTCTTAATGTTGCTACTTGCCTCAACACAATGATTCTTAACTCCAAGAGACTTCTCATATAAAACCTCTGAAATTAATGTCTTGTTTTCCCCAATAGATGACTCCAAACCATCAGTAACTAAAGTCTTACCAAATACATCCTTACATTCATCACTAGTGGGTGTCATCTCACCATCATGTTTCTCATAAGGGGTGTACACATTTGGAGGGGACAACAGGGACTCAAAGGATTCCGGGTCATGCATGCATGAATGCTCAAGGGAAAAATGTAACCTAGACTCCCTAAGTGAGAACTCGAAATGCAAATAAGTACTATGTTCATGTGACTCAACCTCCAAGTGTGTGTGTAATGTAGGATGAGAAAAAAGGATAAGCTCATGAGACTTAATGAGGGCACTGAAAGCATATAAGGATAGGGTACTTTTTCTTCTAAAACATATCCATAAGAGTTATCAAGAACCAAATTGTCATCAAGCTCATCCTCATCCTTACTACATGATGTGAACTCTCCATCAAACTCTCTTTCTAATTGTTTCTTCAAAACATCATCTTTTTCATCCCTGGTCTGCTCTTCTATAGGTCTCTCCCCTATCTTTACAACCCAATCTAAAGGTACCTCAAGACTCTCAATGGGTCACTCATTCTCAACTCCCCTATTTAAGCAATCGGCCAATTGGGATATCCTTTCGAAATTCTATGTAGCCTTTTGTGATTGGAATGCATTTCTTAGGTGAAGAAAAGGAGTTGGGATTGGGTTTGCTCAAGCATTTGGTCTAATTGGTCCCAAGATGTAGGCCTAATGGAAGAGGGTTCAACTGAGTGAAAATGGGAAATATTTTGATTGAGATTATTATAAGCACAACTATTATAGTACTCAGAGAAGCGGTGGGTAGAAAAAGATAGAGTGAAAGATGGACTTTCAATTCAAGGAGGTTAACCAAATGAAGAGTCATATTGCCCCTAGTATAAAAATGCATAATGTTACTCCCTAGAATCATGATAATGGGATGAAGATATAAGAGATGATGCATGAGTATAAGGGTCATATTTTGTAACAGCCCTAGGTTGGGGATTGTCATGGGGGTAAAAGAAAGTTTGATGCATACAACTTCCACAAACGCGACATGTATTAGGAGCACGTTCAGGTTGGGGAAAGATGATACTAAGGAACACCAAGAAGTATTAGGGTCATTCATATTGAATCAAGTACAAGTAATCCTCTTCACAAAGCACTACAATAAATTTTTTTCTTAAAATTTTCATTTATTAATCAAAATAAAGAAAACATGAAAAAAGTATAAAACAACACGCAACAAACTAAGACACACAAATCAAAGAAACCAAACAACTATTGCCTCCCCGACAACAGTGCCAAGAACTTGATATGCTATTTTGAGCACAAACCTAAATAGCCCGTAAGTACATGGGTCGTATGTAGTACGTTGTGTTCAAGTACGGGGTCGATTCCATAGGGAGGCCTAACATGTAAGGTTTCCTTAGCTAATTACATCCTAAAAGCTACATGTTGGTTTGAGGGGAGCTTGAGAAAGAAAAACCTAATCTAAGGGCAAGAAAATAAAAGGAGTGTGTGACGATGGAATTAAGCAATCTAAGGGGATTCAAACATCAGAATGAGGAACTAGGGTGATTACGTTTTATTTATAGGTGATTACTATGTCTTGCTAAGGTTGCTTGATGGATTAAACTAAGAATTGTCATTTAGACCTCTAATTAGCCTCCTAGTTGGTACCCTAAGCCTTAGTGTAGGTCCGTCCTTAGGTAGTTATGCCTAGCAGTACGATGTTGTCTTTATGACATAGGAATTTTGGCTAGCTAATAGGGTTCTAGGTGACTTAGATCAATCTAACCCTAGCACTATCCACTAATTAGTTCCCTAATCTGACCTTAGGACTCAGTATGAGTCTGCCTCTAAGCTTCACCCTGCTTAGCAGTATGGCATGGTCCTTATGAATCTAGGGCGTTAGGGAAGACTAACTAGCCTTCCTAAGTGAGCTAAGGTCGACCAAACTTATAAGGACTCTTATTGGCTAGATTTAAAGCCAAAAGGGACTCGATCTAGGCTAGTTACTAGTTGTGCTCCATCAATCGCATCACAATAGTGAAAATTAACAATTATTCGCATAGCATACATATTTAGGGTCTGGCGTTCGAGAATGTTTTGTAATATTCTACTACTAAGCACATAGACATACTTAGAGGACTGGCATAAAATGGAGCTTTTTGGTTCTGCCTAACACCCCTTGCTAGTCGACCAACAAAGCCTACGGGGTAACTGACAGAAACAGTGTTTTGCCCATAACTCGCTCATTTTGGCTCCAATTGGTACACCATTTCTTTTTCTATAAATTTGTACCACTTCTAGGGATCGCCAAATCCAATTTTCCTTATCTTTAAACCTTATAAACATGTCCAAACTTGGTTCATGTCCCTTTGGTTGCAAGCTTCGAATTTGGCTCCCGTTGTGCTCGGTTTCGCCCAATTACTCTGTTATTTGTCTGGGAGTTTCCAAATGCAATCTTCTTTCTTTCTTCTCACCCAAAACTCCTTTAGGTTGGCTTCATCATCACATCTTCATCATTTTAAGCTCCAAGCATTGTTCCAAATCTCACCTAGAAGCACGAGAAATATGTACTTAGTGTAGCATTTTTCCTATAAACTTAACTATGTATGCTTATGTCCTTGTATGCTCAAATATAGTATAAATCCTATACTAAGGCCTTCTAATAAGCACAAAAAACCTCTAAGTAGATGTAGGACTACAATGCAAAATCACACACGAAACCAACACATCACATATGAAGTCGGAGCCATTGGGAATGACTGGAACGCAATTGGCAAAGTTAGGAGTACTTGGAGGAAGAACTGGTCGCCCCCCGTCGATTGATAGGTTGAGGCAAAGAACACCCTGAAGAACCGGTCAATCTTCCTATTTTGTTGGGCGACCAGTTAGGCCTTCCAGTAACACCCGCTGACAGCTTTTTAAACTTGATTTTAGACATTTTTTAGGGAAACTTTAAAGAGCTTTTTGATAAACCCACATCCATCTCCAAAAACCCTAAATCTCTCATCACCCACCTCACACAAACTCACCCAAACACATTTAGTACTAGGAATCAAGCATCTATGAGGATCAAACGTAAGGATTTGGGCATATGCTCTTGGATTGTAAAGTATGGCTACGGATAAAAAGGTATCTATTCGTTATCTTAAGCTAATCTATGTACGACTAGAACTATGTTGGGTGATTTACTCTTGTATTATTACATTATTGTTTGGGGCAATTGATGGATATATATATACACATACACACATATATGTATGCTTGTGCTTGGGGTTTCTATGGCAAATTTATATACATGTCTATGTGTTTGTAGAAATGCCTCAATAATGTTGCTTACATATATTGAAGTCTATTATGCTATTAACCATCTCTAAATCATTATGGTAGCATGTCTATGTGTTTGTATGGTGATTACATGAAGTAGGTATGCTTGTATATATGTCTATGTATGTGTTTGTATACTTAACGGCGTAAATAGCTTCTATCACTTACATGTTGGGTGCTATTGCTTAAGTTGGAGTAATCTAAGTATGCCTATGTTTTTGGTAGTAGAATATACCAAAATATTCTCAAACACCATACCCTTTATGTTTATGCTTCACGCTTAATAAATGTTAATACCCGCTATTGTGATAATGGTTGGTGGTGCTTAACTAATGGCGAGGCTAGGTCGAGTCTCCCTTAACTTTAAAACTAGCTAACGAGTTTTAGGCAGGTTAGTCAACCTCAAACGAACTAGGTCTTGGCTTTAAATCCAACCTACGATTTAGACGCTAGGGTTAGATCGATTTAAGTCACCTAGAACCCTAACTAGCTAGCCTTAATTCCTAAGTCATAAAGACCATATGTCGTGGCTCTATGGGTTGATGCCTAGGGACAGATTTGGACTAAGGCTTAGGGTATCAATTATGAGGCTAATTAGAGGACTATACTAGAGCAACCTAAACAATCGATCAAGCAACTATAATATAAGTAGTAATCATCCATTTATAAGTGGAGCCCCCATTTCCACATGTTAGACTCCCTTTAGATCACTTGATTTCCCCATCACATACACATACATATCTTTTATTTTCTTGCCCTTAGATTAGGTTTTCCTTTCCCATGCTCTCCTTAATTCAAAAATCCCAAAAACATTATAGCTTTGGGACCCGACACGTAACTCCTTAGGACGTACATGGCTTATGATACCACACACGTTTGGCCTCCTGGTAGATTCAGCACTCACACATACCATATTACATACGACTCATGCACTGCGGGCTATCTGGGGCTTGTGCACCAAATAGTATATCACTTAATATCTAGTAACCCTGACATACAATGAATAATCGCATCAATTGTGGCAAAGAGGGCCGTCCTAAGAGAACTGGTGTAGAGTGCCTAGTGTCATGGTCTGAATGCATATCTAGGATGATGAAATCAATTCGATAAACTCTCTGACCATAACATCCTCTACTACACCTAAAGGTCTCTTATCAGACCTATCAACTAATTGAAGAGTAATATATGTTGGAAGATTGATAATATTACATGTGGTCTATCCTAGTCCATATTTTCAAAAATACTACCAAGAAAACATGCTAGGAAAATAAAATAGCCACATAACACACATAAGAACATGCTTAAGAATATATAGAACATAACTAGTATTTGCAAAATATATAAATCTAACCTCTTCAAGCATGGGGCCTTTGATGAAGCTAAAACCATCACGAGCTTTATTCTCGCTCATGAACAAGGCCACAAAAAAAATTTTACTGTAAGGGTGTCGCAAAATGCAACTCCCTAGTCTTCTTCCCTATAGTTAAAGTGACTTTTCCTGAGAGAATAGCCCCTTGTGTAGAAAGAAGCAAAGTAATATGCTCTTGAAATTCTAGAGAAAAAAAACCACACAATAAGTGTATACTATGTGTTGTAATATTCTCTTGCCAAAATAGAAGAGATCAACTACAAAATTTTTTGGATGCTTGAAATGGTTTAAGGTCTGGCCTATTTATACTTTGTAAACTTTCCATGTGGGAAACTTTTTCTTAGTAGTAAATGTTTTCCACATGTCATGGAAGTTACTTATACAATTTGAATTCTTCTTGTAGTAACTTTCTAGCATGTCTTGGAAGATTGGGCCAAGCCCAAAATCCAAGCCCAACACATAGTCCGTAATCCATGTGAAGGCCCAAGCCCAATAAAAAACCATCCAAGCCTAATTAGGTTATCTTGGACTCTAAAGAAAGCCCAAACCCAATTCCAAGCTTTGGCCCAATAAGGCTATTACCACAATATGAAATTTGCTCTTTCAAGATTATTCTCTCAAAGTCATTCCAACTAAGGAAGGGAACAAGAAGACACAATTAACCTTGGCTTCCAAAAATAATAAAAAATGTCCTTGTCCGATCTAGACGACATAATAATTAGTTTTTAACTCCGATCTATTCCATCATAAGATCAAAGTTGCACTACAAGAATAATTGCTATTACATAAACGCTTATCACAAAAAAAATGTAAACTTTGTCTTTAACCTACTAAATAATCGATCATAATGCCCCTCTATGTATACCCACAACTAAGGCTAGTCCTTTGGCCTGTGTACTATCACTTCCTTAGCTGCATCTTTTCTTTTAGGTCTTTTGTTCTATTGCCAACCATCTTTGGTCATGGAATCTCTTGATCTCGGGAGCAACCCTCAAGCCATATGATCGATACACCCATAAAAGTAGTATCACTAGATCTAGATTTGGATGATAAATATGGACAATCCTAAGAGGGGCACATAGATTCCATATTGCATATGCATGTTCCAATTTATTAGAACTTAGCACTCAATGTACAAGGCTATTGATCCTAATAAAGTAAGATCTCACTCATAAAGAATCAAAGTACCAAACCCTAACTTCATTAGTTCTTCCACATATGCTCAAGATTAAGAGTAATGATCATTTAGTGGCAGTGAATATCTTGTTTTCTTTCTTTGATAGTACGTCTCTAGAAAACATACTCATAATAGTTCTATCAAATACGTGACACACGTACTACTGACACAAATCCAGAAAGTCCTCCAATGACCTAGGTAGATCACCCTCAACGAGGAGACTTGCTCAATATAACCTTATCTCGGTAGAGTGCCCAATACTACCATTAGGTTATGGACTTAATTTATGACATGACTAAATCTAGACTTGGACCTATTATGCGTCCAGCCTCACTGTGCACCCAAGTCAAGGTACCTTTATACATACATCAATAAAACATCCAGAGATAATATGTAAAGAACTCATAATGCCATTTAACAAAATGATTATACATTGTTTAACATCCAAAATGTTATATACAAGTGAGTTTTAGGGCATAATAATCTTAACAATCTCCTACTTGCAGTAAAGATCACTTCTGCACAACCTAATACCCATAGACTCCAAATGTGTGGTAAACATTTTCTCTGGAAGAGTCTTTGTAAATGGGTTTGCCAGGTTTTTCGCTAAAGCTGTCTTTTTCAACTATAACATCTCCTCTCTGGATAAACTCACGGATCAAATGATATTTCCGTTCAATGTGTTTACCCTTTTTGTGATTCCTAGGCTCCTTACACTATGAAATAACTCTATTATTGTTGCAATACAACGTTATCGATCTGTGCACTACCGTCACAACCTCTAGGTCTAAAAGGAACTTTCTTAGCCATACTGCCTTTTTCACAGCCTCAGATGCTGCTACATACTCGGCCTCCATGGTAAAGTCAATAATACAATTTTGTTTTACACTTCTTCATGAAATAGCTTCTCCTGACAGAGTGAAAACATATCCAGAAGTAGACTTCCTAGAATCTCTATTAGACTAGAAATCCAAGTCTGTATGAGCTAATGGCATTAGATCATCTGCACGGTATTCCAGCACATAATCCTTAGTCCCTTGCAGGAACTTGAATATATGCTTAACCGTGACCCAATATGCCGGTCCAGGGTTTGACTGATATCTACTAACCATGCCAATAGCAAAGCAAATATCTGACCTAGTACATAACATGACATACATGAGGCTTTTAACAGCCGTGGCATAAGAAACTCGTTTCATGCTCTCTATCTCGTCAGGTGTTTTAGGACATTGATCTTGAGATAGATAAACTCTATGTCTAGAAGGTAATAAGGCCTTCTTAGAGTTTTGCATGTTAAACTTGACCAATATCTTCTTAATAAATGAAGCTTGAGATAGGGCTAGCCTTCTATTCTTACGATCTCGCATAAGCTTGATGCCAAAAACATAACTAGCTTCTCCTAAATCCTTCATTTGAAATTGAGTAGAAAGCCAAACCTTGATGGATGATAACATCCTCACATCATTTTCAATAAGTAGGATATCATCCACATACAGAACCAAAAAAGCTACAGTATTTCCATTACGCCTCTTATATACGCAAGGTTCAACAATATTTTGATCAAAACCATAAGATTTAATTGCACGTTCAAATTTGATGTTCCATGCTCTAGATGCCTGCTTTAATCCATAAATGGACTTTTTTAACTGACAAACCATATGTTCCTGGCCTTTGGCAAAATATCCATCTGGTTGTGTCATGTAAATGGTCTCGTCAAGCTCTCCATTAAGAAAAGACGTCTTGACGTGCATTTGCCATATCTTGTAGTCATAATGACATGCAATGGCAAGAAGTATCTTGATATATTTAAGTATGGCTACTGGCGAGAAAGTTCCCTCATACTCGATCCTTTTTTTCTAAGTATAACCTTTCGCCACCAACCTAGCTTTAAAGGTTTCAAATTTTCCATCAACTCCTCTTTTCCTCTTGTAGACCCATTTGCACCCTATACGTTTTACCCCTTCAGGTGCAATTACAAGATCCCAGACTTTGTTAGAATACATAGATTCTAACTCTAAATCCATTGCCTTATGCCATTGGTTGGCGTCTATGTCGGAAACTGCTTCATCATAACTTGTTGGATCCACCACTTGATCCTTTGAAGAAGTCTAAAAGGACTCTCCATATTATCTATCAAGAGGCCTGGATATCCTCCTACTATGACGAGGCTCCAATATATTAGGTGTAATATGCTGTTCCTTTTCATTTACAGTTACCACAAGTGTTATTAGAGATTCTTGTGAAATCTCTTCTAGAACAACTTCAGAATCTGGTGTTTTTTGGATCATTTCACCATTCTCTAAGTATTTAGCATGGGTGCTTATAAACACCTTTTGCTCCTTAGGATTATAAAAGATCCTACCTTTGGTTCCCTTAGGATACCCAATAAAATAGCACAACTCAGATCTTGGTTCCAACTTTGAAGCATTACTATTAAGTATATAAGTTAGACAACCCCAAATGTGGTAATGATTTAAACTAGGCTTACGCCCGGTCCACATTTCTTGTGGTGTCCTAGATACTGATTTAGATGGTACCAAGTTCAACATGTATACTGCTGTCTCAAGGGCATACCCCCAAAAGATAAAGGTAATGATGTATGACTCATCATTGACCTACCCATATCTAATAGGGTGTGATTTCTTCTCTCTGCTACACAATTTTGCTAGGGAGTCCCTGGTGTAGTCAATTGAGACACAATCCCTTCTTGTGTAAGATTGTCTTTGAACTCACCCAAGAGGTATTCGCCATCTCGATCAGACCGAAGGGCTTTGATATGTTTATCTAATTTTCGCTCTGCTTCAGCCTTAAATTCTTTGAATTTGTCAAAGGATTCAGACTTGCGTTGCATCAGATATACATATCCATATCTAGAGTAATCATCAGTAAAGATAATGAAATACTCATAACCTCCTCGTGTTGGTTTGCTCATAGGACCACACACATCAGTATGAACCAATTCCAATACTTCTTTGGCCATTTCTCCTCTAGAAGAAAATGACTGTTTGGTCATCTTTCCTTTGAGGCAAGATTCACATGGAGATAGATCTTTGAGATCTAATGAGCTAAGATGCCTATCCTCGACTAATCTTTGAATTCGCTTTAGACTAATATGTCCTAAGCGTAGATGCTAAAGATAAGTATCATTGGTCAAAAAAACCTTTCTTTTCTGAGAATTAGTTCGTTCTATATTATGCAGTGAATTTGTAATAGGTTCATATAGAATAAGTTATCATGCATGCTACCAAAACAGATAATATTTCCATCTCTACTGATATCAATACTAGAATGAAAATTAATGCAAAAACTGTCTAATATTAATTTTGAAATAGAGAAAAGGTTTTTATGTACATCCTGAACATAATAAACATCGTTCAAAAATAACTTCCTATTACATGAAAAATTTAAGCACATTCCTCCCACTGCAACAGCCCATACTTTTGCTCTGTTGCCCATCCTCAGAGCAAATTCCCCTTTAGCTAGTTCCTTCATTTCCTAAAGCTAATGCAAAGGATTGCAAATATGGTTAGTGGCTCTAGAGTCTACAATCCAAGAATCAGTATAATCAACCACTAAATAGTTTTCAATGTAGAACAAAAGAGATGTACCTATCTAGCCTCGTGCGAGGTACTTCGGGCAATCCCTTTTCAAGTGCCCTTTCTGGCCACACTTAAAGCATTTGTCCTTGGGCTTTTCACCTGTTAACTGTTTGGGTTGTTCGCCATTTTTCTTCTTTTTCCCTCAACCACGTTTTTGCTGCCCCTTTCCTTTGAACTTTTTCCCTTTCGGGTTAAGTCCAAAAATGGATGCTTGAACTATGTTTACATGGCCCTTGTTTTTCATTATGGCCTCTATAGCAAGGAGCTCTTTCATTAATTCTGTCATATCCATGTTCATCTTGCCCATATTATAATTAAGCTTGAACTGGGTGTAAGATGGTGGTAAGTCTCCAAAATCATGTCTACCTTTGACTGTTCATCTATGTTTGCCCCTAGGATCACGACAGTATTGAAGTAATCCATCATTTTGAGCATATGCTCTCTGACAGATGCTCCTTTTGCCATCCTTTGATTCATAATTTCTCTAAGAGCATCTTGCCTTACAGGCTTACTCTTATCAGCAAACATACGAGACAACGAGGTCATGATTTCTTTTGCAGTTTCCATATGATGATGCTTGCTTTACAAAATATCTGACATAGAAGTCATCATATAGCACGTGGCCATACTATTGGCCTTTTTCCATTCCTCAGTATCTTTTTAGGCTTCAGAAGAGTTTGCCCTCACAACAGGGTAAGGAGTTGTTAGGACATACTTGTACTCTTATGCGGTGAGTACTATGTCCAAGTTTCATTCCCAGTCCACAAAATTCAGTCCAGTGAGCTTGTGCTCTTTGAGAATTGTAATTAGTGGACTGAACGAAGACATTTTTCTGGATATACAACAATATAATCATAATTATTTTATGAGTATGGAATTGATGCATGTATAATATTTATGCTATCTTTGGAAATAAAACGTACAAGTACTTTTACATCATTTGCCTTTGAGTAGATTAACCCTTAAACTACTCGATGTAACAGTGTCTCACATCCTCACAAGAACTCCACCAATGGGATGGCCAAACTTATGAATGTTAAGTTAAGTGCCACCACTTATTTGAATTGACAATTATCTGGATATGATCCAATTGAATAATTCAATCACTGTTTAGTTTGGCTTCTTAAATCCGGTGGTGAACTCTATCGATGGGATAGCCGAACCTACCATTAAGTTGAGTGTATACCCATTCCTTATGTTCATTCGCCATAAGATTCTTGATTTAAGCCATCTGATAGGGTAGTGACTTTAATCAATGTTGTGTGAGGCGATATTTAGTGAAGAATTCCGCTGATAAGATGGCCAAACTCACCAACACCCCTTTTGAATAAACATTTTAAATTCACCTTGCTAAATCTTGATAAAGTGTCACCCTCCGATAGGGAAGTTAATAACATTTACCATTAGCGTGAATCAGATATGGAAAGCCATGGGGTATTTCCAGTCCCCTCTCCCACTTAATATTTTAACATAAGGTTTTTCCCTATTTTTGGTATTCTTGCCTTTTGTTTTAGATCAAAACACACTTTGGTTTTTACAAATCCCCTTTGTATTACTAAAACATTGCAATACCATAATAGATTATTTACCTAAATATGGGTGTATGGACCCTTAGGTTATCATATTGTAAATCTCAAGTTAAGTTTTTCATTTTTGTCATGAGATTGCATGGCATCTTTAGACATAATTGCTTACAATTATCTTGTCTAAGCCAATCTCATTTAAATGAACTTAACTATCTTTGAGAAATTAACACATAGGATTGGCCAATTTTAAAAACCTAATGAGTGGACATATTTCTAGGTGGTAATCATGTTTATGCTTATGCAAATATGTTAAAATATATATCAATGCATTATAAACATCCACCAAAAAATGTTAGAATTCCTTTAATGGCTCCTTGCGATCTTCAATTCAAAAATCATAAAGTAGCAATCTTTGTTGCAATTTCTGCCAAAGCCGGTTGACCATAAAAGAGGAGCCGATCGACCGACTGAGACATATTTGCTCCCGTATGCTATTTTTTCCTTGCTTCTCTCCTTGGTCTCTTGAAGATTACAACAATAATGTATTTTGCTATAGCTAATACAAGCTTATAATCATAAAAGAGACATTAAAAGGATATCAAAACATCCTATGCTTCTTTTAAATGAAGTTACAAGCACTAAACATAAGCATCTATACATGAAATCGCCTATGGCCAAGCTTTATTGACCGTACATGAAACTCTATCATGCACACATACGAACCATCAAAGGGATTTTATATCAACTGCACATACAGGCATAAAACCACAAGTATATGCAACACAACATTTCCTAATCTTGCCACTCACAAGATGACTAACATATTTATGCAAATATAATATTCTTGCATAGTCTAAGCATGTTGTGTGTGAGCCTAAACTCTGATACCAACTGTAGGATCGATAATATTACATGTGGTCTATCCTAGTCCATATTTTCAAAAATACTACCAAGAAAATATGCTAGGAAAATAAAATAACCACATAAAGCACACAAGAACATGCTTAAAAACATATAGAATATAACTAGTATTTGCAAAATATATAAAGCTAATCTCTTTCAAGCGTGGGGCCTTTGATGAAGCTAAAACTATCATGAGCTTTGTTCCCGCTCATGAACAAGGCCATCAAAAAAATTTTACTATAAGGGTGTCGCAATATCTAACTCCCCAGTCTTCTTCCCTATAGTTAAAAATAACCTCTTGTGTGGGAAGAAGCAAAGTAATATGCTTTTGAAAATCTAGAGCAAAAAATCACACAATAAGTGTGTACTATATGTTGTAGTATTCTCTTTCCAAAATGGAAGAGATCAACAACAAAATTTTTTGGATACTTGAAATGGTTTAATGTCTTGCCTTTTTATAGAAAAAGTTTGGCACCTAAACCTTGTAAACTTTTCATGTGGGAAACTTTTTTCTAGTAGTAAATGTTTGCTACATGTCATGGAAGTTGCTTGTACAATTTGAATTTTTCTTGTAGTAACTTTCTAGCACATGTCTTGGAAGATTAGGCCAAGCCCACAATCCAAGCCCAACACATAGTCCATAATCCATGTGGAGGCCCAAGCCCCAATTAGGTTATCTTGGACTCTAAAGAAAGCCCAAACCTAATTCCAAGCTTTGGCCCAATAAGGCTATTACCACAATATGGAATTTGCTCTTTCACGATTACTTTCTCAAAGTCATTTCAACTAGGGAAGGGACCAAGAAGACACAATTAACCTTGGCTTCCAAAAATAATAAAAAATGTCCTTGTCCGATCTAGGTGACATAATAATTATTTTTTAACTCCAATCTATTCCACCATAATACCAATGTTGCACTCCTAGAATAATTGCTATTACGCAAAAGCTTATCATAAAAAAATGTGAACTTTGTCTTTGACCTACTAAATAACAGATCATAATGCCCCTCTATTTATACCTATAACTAAGGCTAGTCCTTTGACTTGTGTACTATCACCTCCTTAGCTGCATCTTTTCTTTTGGGTCTTTTGTCCTATTGCCAACCATCTTTGGTCATGGAATCTCTTAATATCGGGAGTGACCCTCAAGCCATATGACCGATACACCCATAAAGGTAGTATCACTAAATCTAGATTTGGATGATAAATATGAACAATCCCAAAGGAGGCACATAGAGTCCATATTACATATGCATGTTCCAATTAATTGGAAGTTAGCACTCAATGCACAAGGCTGTTGATCCTAATAAAGTAAGATCTCACCCACAGTGAATCAAAGTATCAAACCCTAACTTCATTAGTTCATCCACATATTCTCAAATTAAGAGAAATGATCATTTAGTAGTAGTGAGTATTTTGTTTTCTTTCTTTGATAGTACGTCTTTAGAAAACATACTCACAATGGTCCTGTCAAATACGTGACACACGTACTACTGAGACAAATCCGAAAAGTCCTCCAACAACCTAGGTAGATCACCCTCAACAAGGAGACTTGCTCAATATAACCTTATCCTGGTAGAGTGCCCAATACTAGCATTCAGTTACGGGCTCAATTTAAGACATGACTAAATTTAGACTTGGACCTATTGTGCGTCCAGCTTCACTGTGCACCCAAGTCATTAGTTCAAGTCAAGGGACCTTTATACATACATCAATAAAACATACATGAGATAATATGTAAAGAACTTATAATGCCATTTAACAAAATGCTTGTACATTGTTTAACATCCAAAATGTTATAAACAAGTGAGTTTTAGGGCACACTAATCCTAACATATGTAGAGGATAACTCTCCTAAACCTAGCCGCTAACAGACTTAGTAAGGAATTAAATTCACACTGGATCCTAAATCAAGAAAAGCATGATCTATCAAGGTCTCTCTGATGCAACAAAGTATAATGAATGCTCCTAGATAATTCAAGTTAGGTAGGATACTTGAAGTGCATATGCTATTAACAATCTCAGTGAGCTTCACGTTTTTATGCATGATGGAAATGCTGTGCCTTTCGTGTGCATAGATATTTGAATAATTGGCATATGCCAGAATTTGTCTAATGACATAAGACCCTTAAGATGCTTTGAAATCCTCACTTCTCTATCATCTTGAATGGTCTTAAGTCTCTCTAAAGTTGAGGAAAAAGGGGCTCTAGGAATAACACCACATGACTCAACAACCTGCTTCCCTTTTCTTTGTGAAGGCCTACTCTCATCTCTCTTTAGACTCTACTTCACTACTCTTTTCAACTTTATGACTTGTCTTTTCCTTATCTCTTTTTTCTTTCTCTTCATTTTTATCCCTAAATCCACTAGTTTCAACTTTGTTAGTGTGAACTATCCTCCTATTTCTAAGAGTCATAATGGGTTTAGCCTAGGCGTGAATGGGATTGGGGACACCGGAAGAACTACATTGCCTTTAGGGATTTACCTTGGGTTATATAAGCAACTTGCCTAGATCTCTAATGCTCAAGTGACTTGCTAATTGACCTAACTGTACATCCAGTTTAGCCGTGTGCTACTATTTTGATTGGATCATTTGTAGCAAAAGGTCAAACTTTTCTTCACCACAAGGTTAACTAGATGATGATGCAAGAAGTGTCGGGTAGACTGTATAAGAAGTGTGGGAATAGATGATTGCTGACCTCATGGGGCATTCGAAAGCCTAGATGGATTCACATGGTACAAAAATGGTATATTCGATTGAGTAGGACAAGGTCACTATTGGAATGGGTCATGCCCTAGAGAGACTTATTTTGGCCCATAACACCATGAAAATTTAGGATCATCCCTTTACCTTGAATTTTATGTGTTCGAATAGGGATTATACTTATACGAATACCTCTGTGTAGCATGGACTTGCTTTTTATGAATTCGGGACACTGTGGTGCTAGTAGGCAAGACATGTCTCGTATGACAACTCAGAACAAAGTACATAGACCTCAATAACAGAAGGTGAAAGTGATAACGCAAGTAGATTGGCCCTACAACCTGGAGTAGGTGCTAGACCTAGAGAGATATCAACTGATCAAGCTTATGGGTCAACGTTTTTACCTTAACATGAAGATCATGAGATGTGCCTACTTCTTGGATTCCTCTCTTAGTATTATCTTTATTAGACCTATCCATCACTATATTTTGAAAAGAATCCTCAGCAATACTCTTTAATCGCTCCCAAGCATCACTTGGTCTTAGATTGTAAAACCCCCTACTTATTATAGCATTTACTATCATGCGTTGTCACTCGGTAAGGCCCCTAAAGAAGTATTGAAGAAGGTATTGAGTGCGACACCCATGATGGGGACACCGGGGAGAAGATCATTAAACCTTTCCCACGTCTCATGAAAAGGTTCAAACTCATGCTTGGAGAAAGTCATTATGGAAGTTCTAAAATTAGCGGTCTTGGCCATAGGGTAAAATCTTTGGTAAAAATGGGATTAGAGCTCGTCCCAAGAAGTGATGGCTCTATTTGATAAGGATTAAAGCCATTCTTTAGTTTTATCTTTAAGCGAAAAGGGGAAAAGCCTAAGCTGATGTTCTCCTGAGACACTTTCGAAACATTAAAGGTAGAACAAATCTCTACGAAATCAGTGACGTAAGAAAAAGGACTCTTATTGCTTCTCCTATGAAAAGACAAGAGCATAGCTAACAACCTATGCTTAATCTCAAAGTTCACCTCCCTTAAACCCACCAGATGGATCTATTCGGCTCGAAAGCATTGGGAAGGAAGTACTACCTAAAGGTCATGCCATCAACCTTTTGGCATAGATTAGGAAGTCTAAGACACTCAGCATTCTCATTACAAGGAATAGAAGGAGGAGGAAAAAGATCATCATTCTCATTATGGAGGATGGGAGGAGGGAGATCATTCCTATTATCAGCTATCTCATCTAGAGTGCCTTCTAAGTTCCTAATGTGATGATTGATACACTGTTGTTTAGGATTAAAGGGAACTAAGTCAAATCTAAATGAATGTCTAGCAAGCATGAACAAAAAGAAACAAAATCTCCTTCCAACTCTTGAACTCCAAAATTGCAAATTTCAACCTAAATCTATTGTACAGAAACCACAAGTCCTAAAGAATACAAATGCAAAACAATGATCAACCTAAGCACAACACAAAATAAAACACAAACTATCACAAAGATATAAAGAAGATAACAAAGACTAAAGACTATGACTAAAACAATAACAAAAGAAACAAAGAAAGTAAATAAAGCACGTAACCAACTAACAGACTATCCAAAGAAACCATCAATCGTGCCTCCCCAGCAACGGCGCCAAAAACTTGATCATTCTAAAACTTGCAAGCGCACTGATGTGCTTGACATACGATAGGAACTTAAGTGCGAATTCTAAGCCAAGTTTTGACTCGCAAGTGCCCGAGTGATTGCAGTGTAGTGCGCTAAGTGCGAGATCGAATCCATAGGTAGACAATTTTGAAAACTCGCGGAAAGGTGCTAGTAAAGTGCCTAAGTGATTGTTGATAATTTAAATGAAAAATTGATTTTGAGAAAATTAAACTAAAACTAGAATTAAACTAAAAATGAAAAATTAATTAAAATAAAAAAACAAAATTTGAGATTTAAAAACTTCTTTGGGTCAGGTTTAGGGATTGGATTCCTATGAGAAATTCAAGTTTCAGGCTCAACTTAGGATTTCTTATTTAGATGTGAAAATTAGACTACAAGCCCAATTGATTGAACACCTAAAATTAATCACTAAACTAGTTTTAGTTCAGAGGTGCAACTCTATCCCCAAGTCCTTTATTTAGCCGGAGTATAGATTTTTCCTAAAATCCAAAGGCATATTTATCAATTACCCATGTGTAAAAACTATGGTACAACCTATAGTTTTTAACAATAAAGCTCACAAAAATATTTATATGATTGAACAAAAGTATCGTATTAAACATTAGCTATAAGGATAATGAAATAATAGAAATAAAATAATAAAGAACATCAACTATGTAAAGAAAACACATCAAAATATTTCATCTAAGTTTGAGACCTCAAAACGAGAATTATCACATAGTCATCCTACCCTAAACAATAAATTACTCAGACATGTTTAATGAACATAAACCAAAAATACGAGAGAGAGTTTGAGAAAGCTTCCCCATAAATTTGGATTAAACTCGTCTTCAATTGTTCGCAACTTGATTCTGATCCCATAGGAATTTTTCTCTCTCAATTTAAAGCAAAAATGATAAAAAAAATGAAAAAGAAAACTAATAAGAGTGCTTTGCTAAGGCTTGAACTCTCTGGTTTATTGCTTTCCCTAATCCATGCATATATATATATATATATATATATATATATATATATATATAAGACAACCATAAACCCTTATGGACTTAAGTGGCCCACGTGACCACTTTTAAAGTTGCCAATTCTTTTTTTCCTTTTCTTATTTTATTTTTGTTTCCAATTCTTTTCTTTTGACTTGTTCAAAGTCCTTTTGCTCCAAGAAACTCTTATTTCCATTTTAATTTTTCTTTCTTCAAGTCATCTATTTCCATGTAAGTTCTCTTTGGTTTT
The DNA here is from genome assembly GCA_028554755.1 of Cordia subcordata. NCBI lineage: Eukaryota > Viridiplantae > Streptophyta > Magnoliopsida > Boraginales > Cordiaceae > Cordia > Cordia subcordata. The sequence continues at coordinate 9,789,530 of JAPTOF010000015.1, forward strand.
TTCTTCAATTTCCTTTTCAATTTTCTCTACATAAAAATAGAGAATTAAATAATTAAATGTCTTAAATAAATGCACAATTAATTCCAAAAATTAGTAAAATAGGTCCAAACTATAACCACATCAACACCCCTAAACCTATCTCTTGGTTGTCCCCAAGCAAGATTAACTCAAAACATATCCTCACGCTTCTCAAAAAGATTACTTGTTGCATAGACTCAATCTTCTTTCAATCCACAAGAGGCTTGACTCCCTTTGGAACACTCCAAGTATGTTTAAGCCACCACACTACTAAGACTCAAAATAGATGCAAATGGCTAGGCGTTGATACTTCATGCCCCTTCTACTATCATGACTCCTCCAATACATCATTTACCCTTCTACAACAAAACAAAGAAAAGGAAAGTACATAAGTTCACTTGCTCAATTCCCATTACAACATGATTTATTGAGGTAAAAAGGGAAGAGCTTATTCACCATGTAATGAAACGTGAGTAGAAAAGAACAACTTGTGTCATTGGACACTTATTCAACACTTCTCATTTTTTCCACTTTTTTTCTTGCCTTTTTGGCTTTTTCTCATTTTCACTTTTTTTCTCAATTTGTTTATTTTTCTCACTTTCTTTTCTGATCATTTTTCTCAAATTTTCACCTCTTTTTTTTTTCCTTTGTTCAAATTTTCTCAAACTCGAAGGCTAAAGCACACTAAAGAAGACCACACAAGACGGGGGGCACTCATATCAAAACCCTTAATGTAGATTGATGTGTTTGTTTTGTGTGTTTATGTATTGCTAGTATATACTTGTTTTGAAGTGTTTTGAGCTTTATTTGGTGTATTAGTATAACATTTAGATCATATTTGTGCATATCCTGAACTTCATTGATCAAAACACTGTAGCAACCACTCAAAAAAACTTCTGTTTTGTCCATGCTTATTGTGAGGCTAGAAAGCTTTTGAAATAGAGACAAGCCCTTTTTAATGAGCCTAAGAGAGTTGATATCTGCTCATGAGAATATAAGAATATCGTTTGGGAAACAAAGAAGATTAATACAAATTCGACAGCATTTGAGATGAAAGGAGAAGTTCTTACTAGCCGCCACTCTATGAAGAATACCCATGAGAATTTGGTTACCTAGAAGAAAAAGGTAAGGGGAGATGGGGTCTTCCTGCCTTAGTTTCTTAGCTCCTTAAAAATAGCCATGAAGTCTGCCGTTAATCGCCATTGAGAAATAAGGAGTAGTTATACAAAATTCAATCCACTTTACAAAAATACTCGAGAATTTGCAAGCATTAAAGACTGTCAAGATAAATCCCCAATTGATTGTATCATATTCCTTTTTAAGGTCTAGTTTGATCATGCATCTCATAGTGCCACCCTTTTAATTATAGCCCTGAACAAGCTCTTGAGCAATATGTACATTATTGGCAATATTCTCTCTTTAACAAATGCCCTTTGCACATAAAAGAATAAGTTCACCATCAGTGGTTGCATGTGACTCGTGATGATTTTAGTAGTACACTTATAAATTGTATTACAACATGCAATTGCTCTAAAATCCTTCATGCAGTTCGGGTTTTGAATTTTTGGGACCAAGGTGAGAATAGTAGAATTCAATTCTCCCAACATCCCTAGTCTATGAAAGAAGGATTTCACTTCAATGGCATTTCAAAGCAAGTATTTGCTCTATATGACATTGATCGATTTCGTATTTAAAGTGTCATCTAATAAGGGTTTTATTTTTTTATTTTAATTTCTCAAATGGATTTGATCATATGAGAGATTGCAAGTAGGAAACCAAGTATTTTACAAACAAGACTAGTTTGGGTACAATTAATGTAGGGTTGAATGGGAAGTCTATTAAAGATTTGGAGTACCAATTTTAGTATATACTATAAATATAAATATAGAAATAAATATAAACATAAATATATAATGCAATTTTTTGCTTCAAGAATCAAGACATCACTAAAGAAAATTAAATACAAAAAATCTTTATGAAGATAAGCATTATTATGATAGCAAGTCATGTCACGACTAAAAAAAAATAATAGAGGGATGATAATGACTATCAATTGGTTATTGTATTAGTTACAAAATTATAGTACTTCTATCTTTTCTTTGACCCTTTGTACTTCAAGAAGTTAATTCATTATTGGCACTTTTAACGTCAATTCTTAGTTGCCCCTGGCCAAACTCATTGCCACATAGCATTATGAAGTGCAATTGGAAATGCTAACAATATCATGGCATACCCTAGTAATCTAGTGTCGCTATCATTTTATTTTATTTTATTGCTATTGGCTAAGTTAGTATCATTATCTATGTTAATCTTACCCTCATACTTTCACCAAAAAAAAAAACCCTTACTTTAGAATAATTTAGCCTTAATTATTCCTTCATTCCTCTACCTTTCTTTTCTTTTTCTTTTTGTTAGAGTATATTAGGATATATTTTGATATATTGTCGAATATTTGCATACCTTTCATATTTTGTATATCATTGTAATTAATTTGATTATATACTTTTCTTAGTTAAGACACTAGTCTTGGAGAAAAAGCCAAACTTCTCCTATATAAGATACCTTTCTATACATTGTGTAAACAAATACAAGAAAAACAAAATACTTGTAAATAATCCGTCTCTCCTTATTTGTCTTTATGGCTTCTTTACTTTATTTCGACATGGTATCAAAGCTATCACCTTGGTAATCTGTGCCACTGTTATTACCATCTTTTGGTTTCTGGCATCTGTCTTGAAAAATTCTTGGCTTTTGGTTTGCAGTCAGTTTTGTGAAATTTTGCCTCTATATTGTTGTTTTTTGGTCTTTTTTTGACAACAATGGAAGTTTCACAACATATTTCTATTATTTTGGATGGTACAAATTATGTATCATGGTCTGATGTAATGATCAGCTTCTTAGAAGGCCAAAAATTGTGGAGAATTGTGAAGGGAGATATTCAAGAACTGCAGAAGACTGTGGGGGAAATAGATGACAAGTTTGCAAAAAGAATAGAAGATTGGGATAGTAAGAATCATCAAATAATCACTTGGTCTTGCAATACTTCAATCAGCTTCATTAGTCTACAGTTTGGGCATTTAGAGACGACAAAAGTAGTTTAGGATTTTTTGGCAAAGAGGTATATTGCAGCTGGTAGGGCCTGTCAATACCAACTAGCCACTTCTTTGCCTTCTTTGAGGCAAGAGCATGGTGTTTCAATCAATAGTTTTCTTTCACAAATACACTCAAATTGGGACTAGCTTTCAGCTACTAAACCAAAATGGGAATGTGACAAGAATGTAGAGAAATTTACCGCTTGGAGAGATTGTGGACATCTTTTTCAATTCCTCAAGGCACTCTATGATGATTTTGAAACTGTTTGTGCCTCCTTACTTCATAGCAACCCCTTTCCTAGTCTTGAATAGGCTGGTCGAGAACTTATTTCAGAAGAGATACACCTTCAATCCAGAAAGAACAACACTCTAGATTATGTATTTGTCACTCCCAGTTCCACTCCAAAAAGGTACAACAACTCCTAAAAGGATGTAGATACTATTATAGTTTTGGCTATGTTCTCTTGAATTGTCCTATTAAGGTTTGCTATCCCTACAATAAGATTAGTCCTGGTTACTATGAAACAGATTGCCATTGCAACCCAAACAAATAGTCTCAAACCAATTAGTCCAAGGGTTGGTCTTCCAAAGACCCATGTTCTATTGCTGCCACAACTAAAGAGAATCCTGAGTCTATCTCTGATCCACCTTTCTCCTCTATCTCTGTGATTGATCTTCAAGACATTCTCAAATACATTCACCAGTCTAATCATTCTTCCTCCACTAGTCTCTCTGCTACCTTTAGTAAGTCTTCTTGGTTTTTTTAATCCATTTATTCAAATCACATGACCTTTGATTATCATAACCTGTCTAATCTATTCCGACATCCTGTACCCCTTCAATTTATACGGCTGATGGCACAACCATGCCTGATAGTTATATTTGGCACTATTATTACTCCCTATGCCTCCTTTCTTCACATATATTTTGTTCCAAATCTTACCCTGAGTCTTATCTTTGTTGGTCAACTTTGTGATCTTGGGTTTACTATTATCTTCATTAATTTTGGGTATTTGTGTAGAATCTATAGTCAGGACATACCCTTAGGATTGATCAGTTGTAAAATAAGAGGTTTGTTTGAACATGTCAATCTTCACCTTCCACCTCACCTCCACTGTATCAACCTCATCAGCCTCATCCATATGTCAGCTATTAGCATTCCTATCTTGGTCATACTACAGTTGGGAAACTTCATACTTTGAATTTTAGGGGTTTGTTGGGAAAATTTTCAGTTGAACACTTCAATTGTATGTCTTGTCATCTTAGGAAACAGCTATCTTTACCATTCAATAATAATGGCTCTTTAGCTTTTACTTACTTTGATTTAGTTTGTATTGATATTTAGGGACCTACCCCCATACCTATTGTAGGAGGGTCACGGTACTATGTCATTTTTGTAGATGACTATTCTTGCTTTACCTAGATATATCTTATGTATAAACCATCTAATCTCCCATGCATTTATGCTGAATTCTTAACTACGATCTTTACGCAGTTCTCAAAAAGGATTAAAATCCTTCATACTGATAATACCACTGAGTATAAGGAGTCTAGCCTTCTTGATCTCTTGCAACAACATGGTACTATTTGTCATCGGTCTTGTCCTTACACCTCTCACCAAAATGGGTTGGTGGAGCATAAACATACACACATTCTAGACATTACTCACACTTTCCTTGCCTCTGCCTCTTGTCCTGAGCATTTTTTGGAGGGAAATAACTCTTACTATCATCTATATTATAAACTATCTTTTGCTAGTATAGGCAATCTCACCCTTTATGAACACCTATATGGTGAACCACTAGTCTATGATCATCTTCGGGTTTTTGGATGTACTTGTTTTGTCCTACTTCCTCTTCATGAATGCAGAAAACTTGAGCCTTGAGCTCGGTTATGCTGTTTTCTGGGTTATGGTATAGAACACAAAGGGTATTGTTGTTATTGTTAGGATTGTATGCCCTAAAGACCACTCATACATGGATATCAAGCTAGACATTTGATAATCATTTATGTTTATGAACACTTCTTACTTATATTATCTGCAGTTCATATGTGTGATACATTGTGTAAAGGTCTAATGATGTAGTCCAATAACTTAGGTACGTAGTAAGGCTTAACACACAGTAGGTCTAAGTCTAGTTTTGGATATGTCATGAAGAATGTCCAGTGCCAGATGGTAGTATTGGCCACTCTACCAGGATAAGGTTACAGTGGGCTAGTCTCTTGGTAGGGATGATTTATGTAGGTCATTTGAGGGTTTTTTCGGATTTTGCTCCTAGTCTGTGTCACCTATTGGACAAAACCACTATGAGTACGTCTTTCGAAACTGTGCCATCATTTATAGATGACAAGATACTCTATGCTTTGGAGTAACCAATGCTCTTAATCTTGAGCATGTGTGGATGAACAGGTGAAGTTAGGGTGTGGCACATTGATGCACCAAAAGAAGAGGTCTTGAATAATAAGATTGTCTGCTCATATGTCGGGTGTGTGTTCTAACCAATCAGGACATGCATATGCAACAACAAAATGTATGTGCCACTTTGGACTTGTCCTATTGGTCATCATAAATCTAGATCTAGTGATATCACCATTCAGAGGTATATCAGTCATTTGGCTTATGTGTCGCTCCCTAGATCAACAGATCCATGACTAGGTGGTGATCACTTATTGGACTAGAGATTCCAAGGTTCCAGATGTAGTCTTAGAGATGATGGTATCTTTTGACTAGTCTTAACTACGGGTGTACGTAGAGGGGTATTTTGGTCATTTCGCTTAGTTGGTTAAAGACAGAGGTTACTTTATTTAACAAGCTCCTACTTAGCTAGTAATTATTCTTAGAGGTATGGCTTTAGTCTTTTGGTGCAATATACCAAAGTCAAAATGGCCACAATGTTGCCAAAGTGGTGACGAGGGCATTTTGGTCATTTTAGAGGCCAAGGGTAATTATGTCTTTTGGTTCCTCCATTAGCCACTTCTTTAATGGATATATAAATGAGGAAATTTAATATGTGGGTTGCTTAATTAACATTTGAGTTTAGAAAATTAAGAGGGGATAATTATCCAAATCTTCTTAATATAACTCATGGATATTTCAATTAAATAAGTGGGGAGCACATGGGAGATATTTAGTGTTTAGCATGGAATATTTGGGTGTCCTTTTATCCAAAGGAATATTCCTTATCTAGAGAGTTTAATAAAGGGTACTGAGGGAATTTAAACATTCCATAGCTCTTATCCTTTTACAGTAAGTTTATTACTATAAATAGTACTAGATGAGCATGACCCATTTTGAACCTCTTTGATATTTTTCTTTCTTGGTGTGTGTGTAGTGTTTTTCACACACTAGCACCAAGAATACACTCTAGATTTTTTTTTTCATTCTAGCCTTTGATAGTTTGCCCCTTATATAGCTAAGTGCATCCTAATTCTTGAGAAAGGGTCATAGTGGAGAAAACCATATGGCGGCTGTTTTGAGGAATATTTGGTGTAAAGAGGCCATTAATCTTTAAATCACACATCAAGGATAATGAAATCTTCACCTTTTTCTCATTTATCCTTTTGTATTTGTGTTGATTCCTATGTGTATTACATGTTATTATGTTATATTCCGCTACAATGTATAGGTTATGAATTAAAATTTAAAATTCGGCACCTAATCTTGAATATGTAATAGCATATTAGGTCCAACAATTAGTATCAGAGCATAGGTACAGTTATACACATAATTATGGCTTTAGATAGCGCAATAAACCAATAAAACGTGTAATAATCTTATGGGTGGCAAGATTAATGTGTTTTGATAGTGTATATATTGTGGGCTAACCTTTTTGATTGTAGCTTGTGTGTTTTTTTGGTCATAATCGACGGTTTGATTGTATGGATTTATTTTCTTGCGTAGAAAGCTATTGTAGCTTCAAATTGTGAGAAGCATAAGAATGGGAATATGACTTGTATTTTTGTGGCCAACATTTATGTTTCTTATCATAGATGAAGCTTGTATAGATTGTTTTTCCATATAATTCCTTGTAATGCATTGATTTAGAATCGAAATAGTTGTTGTGCACATTGTTTGAGACATTTTAGAGGAACCAGTCGACCTTACTGGTTGACCGGTAGAAGCCCTAGCTCAGCCAATAGTGCTCGGAAGCTTTCTAGAGAAACCAGTTGACCCTATCAATCATTTGGTATGCTCAATTGGTAAAGGATTTTGTTTATTGGTTGTAGCAGCTGACCGAGTCTACTGGCCGGTAGGTTTGTAAGAGTCAGCCAGTAAAAGCAATATGTAGTTGTATGAAGTCTTTGGCATTCTGATTGCTTTAGGCTTCGAACCTAAGGCTTATTTAGAGTCAGCCATTGTTTAAGGACTATTCAATTTTGTTGTGGATGTTTATTTTGCAATATTTATATGCATGTTTGTTTGTATGCATTATTATTGCAATCTATCATATAGCAAAATGTCCACCCAAGTAGGGTATAAAATTGGCTATCCCTTAGATCTTGTTTTGGCTTGAGTTTGATAAGTCCCTTGAGGTTGCTTAGGCTAACTATTTTGGTAATTAGAGATCCTAAAGAAGCAATGCATGTAATTGGCAATTTACTCATCTTTCTGAGTTAATTAATTAATGGACTTATCAAGATAACTCAAAGTATGCCTACCTATGGATTTTAATCCAAATATAGGTCTAATCCTTTTAAACATGTTTTAGTAACACAACGTGGAATGCGGCGATTCTTAATAATGTTAAGATCTAAAACAAAATATCAGGATAAATGGATGATAAAGAAAAAAAAAACCTTCAAGTTAAAATATTGAGTGGAAGAAGAGAATGGAAAACCCCATGACCTTCCACATCTAGTTTACATTAAGGGTAAGTGGCATTGACCTCCGCATCGAAGGGTGTAACAAGTACCTAGTTTTGACAAGATGGACTTAATGTGTACATTCGTAATGGTGTTAATGATGTTTAGCCATCCTATCGATGGAGTTCATCATCATAGATCATCTCATGGAATAGAGATGAGAGTCACTACCCCATCGAACGACTCAAGTCTAGATGCCTGACGAAGAATAAGACACTAAGGGGGTGGTCGGTTACACATAACTTGAATCATTGGTTTGACCACCCCATCGGTGGATGCCCCTAGGAGATTTGAGAGATCAAACAAGCAGTGATTGGATTCTATTAAGATAGTGTCTATTTAGACAAACATCATCTAAATAGGCTATGCCTAACTCAACTATTCATAGTTTGGCCATCCCATTGATGGAGTTCATATGATAGCGTTAAGACATTGTTACATCACTGTAGTTTAAGGGTTATATTACAAAATGGCAAACAATGTAGAAAGTGCAATATATGTTGTTTTTTCACTATTACATACATATAACACAAGTATCTAATTTATATTGCTCGATATTGATTATGATCTATTGCTCGATATCTAATATAACTTCCTTTAGTCTACTAGCTAAAATTCTAAGGGAGCATAAGCTTACTAGTCCAAAATTTATGGATTGGAAAAGGAATTTGGACATAATATACACCGCCGGGGAGTACAAGTATGTCCCAACTACTCTTTGTCTTGTTGTAAGGGCAAACTCTTATGACACCGTGTATGATGCTAAGCAAAAATGGTAGAAGGCCAATAGTATAGCCAAGTGTTATATGTTGGCCTTTATGTTAGATGTTCTATAGAACAAGTAGTAAAACATGGCAACTGCCAGAGAGATCATGACTTTAATGTCTCTTATGTTTGCTAACTATAGCAAGCTTGCTAGACAAGCTGCTATGAGAGAGCTTATGACCACTAGGATGGTAGACGGTGCACTTGTCAGAGAACATGTGTTCAAGATGATAGAGTGCCTTAGTACTGCCGAGATTCTAGGTGAAAGCATTGATGAGCAGTCACAAGTGGACATATCTTAAAAACCCTTGTGTCGTTGTTCAATCAGTTTAAGCTCAACTATAACGTGGGCAAGTTGAACATGAATATGATGGAGTTGATGAAGGAGCTCTAAGCAGCAGAGGCTATCATGAAGCCTTCGGGGCATGCGTGTCTCTCAGGCTTCCAATTCTAGGCATCACCCGAAAGGGAAGAAAAAGCCCAAGATAAAGGGAAAGCAACAACATGATAGAGGAAAAAGAAGAGGACCCTTAGGCCAAAGTAAGAAGCAGGTGTTGGAAAGCCTAAAGAGAAGTGCTTCAAGTGTGGCAAGAAGGCACACTAAAAGAAAGATTGTCCCAAGTACCAAGCTGCTAGGCAGAGAGGTACATCTCTCATGCTTTACGCTGAAACCAGTCTAGTGGTGGATTCTATTGATTCTTGAATTATAGATTCAACCGCTAATCATATTTACAATTCTTTATGGGTTTTAGGTCATAGGGGAGCTGAGTAGAAAGGAGTTCATTCTCAGATTCAGTATAGGAGCGAAAGTTTGGGCTATTGTAGTTGCTTGAGTTCGTTCATCGTTCTCTTGTAGTAGAGTTTAGTTTTGAACAATGTTTATTATGTTTGAAACAACAAAAAAAACCTAGTTTTCGTTTCTTAGTTGTTGATGTATGGTTTTTCAGCGTGTTTCCATTCTGGTGTTGATATTAGTTGAGATAGGATTTTATATATTTTGGTAGATTACATAATGGTTTGTTCTATTTATACCCTACTTGTACTATTACACATAACACTGAAAGAGTGAAGTCCCTTAAAAGAAAGGTTCCTCAAACCAATGATACTTGTCTTTGGCATTTTCATTTGGGACATATAAATTAGAAACGCATTCAGAGGTTAATTGAGGACAGGCCCCTTAACTCATTTGATCTAAAGGATATACCTCAATATATTTCCTGTCATAAAGGAAAGATGACCAAAAGGTTGTTCTCTTCTAGTAGCAGAGGGTTGAAGAAGTATAAAAATTGGTGCATACTAATATATGCGGCCCTTTGAGTATACCAGCTCATAGAGGTTATGAGTATTTCATTACTTTTACAGATGATTAGTTTATATATGGTTATGTTTATTTGATGTGATGAAAGTCTAAATCCTTTGAGAAATTCAAGGAATTTAAGGTTGGGGCAGAACAAAAATTAGATAAATGGATCAAAGCCATTCTGTCTGATCATGGTCATGGATACCTCTCAAGTGAATTCAGGGATTATCTCACACAACAAGGGATTATGGTCAAGTTGACTATACCAATCACTTCTTAGTAGAATGATGTGGTGGAAAGGAGGAACCGTAGCCTCTTAGAAATGGTGAGGTCAATGATGTCTCATGCATTGTTCTCTATATCCTTTTAGGGGTATGCTCTAGAGATGGCAGCATTTATTATGAATTTGGTACCATTAAAGTCAATACTTAGCACATCTCAAGAAATATGGATAGGGCATAAGCCTAGTGATGTGTTGGTTTTGTGTGTGATTGTGCATTGCATGTTTATACTTATATTTAGGTATTTTGAGCTTCGTTTGGTGTATTAGTATAGCATTTAGTTCATAATTATACATATTAGGGTTTATATGTTCATAGCTGAGCTTAGGACTTAAATGCTACACTGATGCACATTTATTGCTTATTTTAGGTGAGATTCGGAGAGATGATTGGACGTTGACGAATGGTATTTGGGATGTGGATTAAAGCCAATGGTGGTTGAGATTTAAACAAGGATTAGAAGATGCATTTGGAAGTGGCTACGCGAAGGAAGGAGTGACCAAGGCGAAATCAAGCACAATAGGAGCCAAATTCAAAGCTTGCAGTCAAATAAGGACATAGACAAAGTTTGGACTTGTTTTAGAGTGCAAAAGATGGCTTGAAAGATTCCCAGAAGTGATAGGAAGCCATAGAAAAAAATGGTGTGTGAATCGGAGTCAAAATGGGCAAGATATGAACATTTTACTATCAAGACTGGTTGACATCCTGTCAGCTGGTCACCCGGCCAAATCAAAATCTTGGCCAATTTAGGCCGGTGTACTTAGTCCCAAGGCCAGTCGACCGGCTGGTCCCCGACCATCCGCGTTAATATCTCTATTTAAGCCATTTTTCAGCAACTTTTGAAGAAAAACACCTATTATTTCACACACCTATTTGCTAAACCCCAAAATCCACTGAAACCCACCTCTCACATACTAAACCACATATAAATACACCTTGATCCAAGCTTGTAATTAGGGGTTTAACACTTGTAATTGCAAGATAAGACAAGGATTTCAAGAGCAAAGTTAAGCATGAAAGGGAGGCTCATCTTTGTCCTTTTGTACTTAGTTTTCTCTATGTTAGAATAGATCTTTTCTGGGTGATTGAATCTTGTATTATGGGTTGATTGAAGACTACATTGTTATGAGATTTTGATGGTTTAATATATATGTTTGCTTTTAATGCTTCAATGGCTATTTACATACATATCTATGTGTTTGTTGATATGCCTAGGTAAAAGAACATATATATTTAGAGGTTTAATTGCTATTTAACACTTCTAAATCATTGTATGATCATGTCTAATGTTTATGTAATGATTCCATGAAGTGGGTCTTGTAGCTATGCATGTCTATGTGTGCTTTTACATACCTTAATAGCAATTTTAGCTTCTGTGACATACATGTTGGATTTTAAGGCATAGATTGGTATGACCTAAATATGTCTAAGTGTTTAGGGCTAGAATATGCTATATATTCTTTCGTATCATGCTCGAGAACATGTATGATATGCTTTATTGTCAGAACCCGCTTGTATGATAATATGATTGGTGGTTCTTCATTAATATTAGGTCTAGTTTAGTCTCTTTTGGCTTTAAACCCAACCAATAGGTATCGGGCTAACTTAATTAACCTTTGAAAGCCTAGTTATTGGCTTTAAACCAAACCAATAAGTTAGAACCTAGGGCAAGACCAATTACCATTGCTTAGGAATATAATTAGCTAAACTGTGCTCTAGTTCATAAGGACCACGCTATACCTTTAGGTAGCTAGCACCTAGGGATAAACTCGTACCGAGTCTAGGGATTGTAAGAAAGCTTGATTAGATTCCTAACTTAGAGGACCCCTTCTTAAAGCAAAACCAGCAAAGTTAATCCCATAGCAAAGCTAGTACCCAAATCACTTGTAGTTAATCAAGTTTCACCCATTGCCTCATTACTTGTGTTAATTTCTTTTTACTAGCTTATTCTCCTTTACTTTTATTTCCCTTAGTTCATTCAGATTAGCTTAATTTACTTTGAGCTCCCTTTAAATCTAAAACAACCAAAAAGATCCTTTGTGTCGCTTGTTTTCCTTCTAACTTTTTAGGATACACAGTTTTCATTTCCCATTTCCTACCTCCTTGAGGGATGGACCCTGCTCTTACACATTAGACTACATGACCTGTACATTTGCAGGCTTTAATTAAGGCTTAGTGCTTTATTAGCTAGCATCACCCAGCTTAAGTCATTTACACATTGGGGATGTCCAGCTTATATGCTAAGTAGCTCTACTACAAAGTTGGAACCTTGGTTGAAATTATGCTATTTCATTGGGTACACTAAAGGAACCAGAGATGGGATCTTTTAGAATCTTGAGGAGCAGAAGGTGCTTATTAATACGCATGCTAGATACTTAGAAGATGATATAGTGATCCAAAAAGCACTAGAATCTAGAGTTACTCTTGAGGAGATTTCTAATAAGTCTCTAGAAACATAACCTAATATGGAAAAGGAAAAATAGCTAGTTGCTACTAGTGCACTAGAGCCTCATAGTAGCGGAAGGATTCCGAGACAGCCTGATAGATACTATAGGGAGTATTTTGAGACTTCTATAAAGAATCGGGTTAAAGATCCCACTAGTTACGATGAAGCAGTTTTGATATAGATTCCAACCAATGGCACAAGGCAATGGATTCTAAGTTGGAGTCTATGCACTCTAATAGTGTCTTAGAGCTTGTAGAAGCACTTGAAGGGGTAGAACTCATAGGGTGCAAGTGGGTCTACAAGAGGCAGATAGGAGTTGACAGAAAGGTTGAAACCTTTAACTCTAGATTGATGGCCAAGGGTTACACTAAAGAGAAGGTATCGATTATGAGTCTATCAGGATACTCTTTGCCATCACTTGTCATTATGACTATGAGATATGGCAAATGGACCTGAAGATAGCTTTTCTTAATAGAGAGCTTGACGAGACCATTTATATGATCCAGCCAGATGGATACATTGTAGCAGGCCAAAATCATATGATGTGAAAGCTTAAGAAGTCCATTTTTGGCTTAAACAAGCATCTAAGGCATAGAACATCAAGTTTGATCATGCGGTCAAGTCTTTTGGCTTTAAGCAAAACATTGATGAACCATGTGTGTATAATGGACACAATAGAAACACTATAGCTTTCCTAGTTTTGTATGTGGATGACATCTTGTTGATAAGGAATGTTATCATCCATAAAGGTTTGGTTATCTTCCCAGTTCCATATGCAGGATATGGAATAAGCAACCTATGTTTTTGGGATCAAGATTATATAAGATCAGAAGAACAAGAGGATTGCATTGTCCCAAGCTTCTTACACAGAAAAGATATTGGGCAAGTACAATACGGCAAACTCTAAGAAAGATTTCTTACCTTTTTGACATAGAGTTATTCTATCTCAGGACTAATGTCCTTAGATGCCTGAGGAGATAAAGAAGATGAAGAAAATTCCTTATGCTTTGGCAGTTGGAAGCCTTATGTATACCATGATGTGTACCAGGCCAAATATTTATTATGATGTTGGCGTGGTTAGCAGATATCAATTAAACCCTGGACCAGATCACTTGACTACGTCAATGCAAATATTCAAGTTTTGTCGGGAAACTAAGGAATATGTGCTAGAATACCGCATAGATGATCTAGTACCATTGGCCTACCGCACAAATGATCTAGTACCATTGGCCTACCGCACAAATGATCTAGTACCATTGGCCTATATAGACTTAGACTTCTAGTCAAATAGAGATTCCAAGAGGTCTACTTTAGGATCTGTTTTCACTTTATTAGGAGATGCAATTTCATGGAAGAGTGTGAAGTAAAAATGCATCACATACTCAACCATGGAAGCAGAATAAGTAGTAGCATCTGAGGTTGCAAAAGAGGTCGTATGGTTAAAGAAATTTCTCATTGACCTAGAAGTCGTCCTAGTTGTATGGAAAACCATTGTCTTGTACTATGACAATACTGCTGCTATTGTATAGTGCAAAGAGCCTAGGAATCACAATAAAGGCAAGCATATTGAAAGGAAGTACCACCTAATCTGGGAGTTCATCTAGAGAGGTGACATAATGGTGAAGAAGATTGCTTCAATTGAGAACTTAGCAGACCCATTTACGAAAACTCTTTCAAAGAATATGTTTGCCACATATGTAGAGTCTATGGGTGTAAGTTCATAAGAAGTGATCTTTAGTACAAGTAGGAGATTGTCAGGGTTGTACGCCCTAAAGCCCACTTGTACATGGATATCAAGCTAGACATTTGATCGTTGTTCATTTTTATGAGCATTTCTTACATATATTGTATGTGCTGTATAAGTGTAATACATTGAGTAAAGGTACAATGATGTAGTCCAATGACTTGAATGCACAGTGAAGCCAGATGTATAATAAGACCAAGTCTAGTTTTGGATGTGTGACAAAGAATGTCCATGGCCAGATAGTAGTGTTGGGTATTCTACCAGGATAAGGTTATAATGGGCAAATCTCCTGATAGGGATGATCTACATAGGTCACTGGAGGGTTTTTCCGAAGTTCACTCCTAGTGCATATGTCACGCATTGGATAAAACTACTATGAGTGTGTCTTCTAAAACCATGCCATCATTTGTAGAAGACAAGATACTCACTGCTTTTGAGTGACCGACGTTCTTAGTCTTGAGCATGTATGGTTGAACTGGTGAAGTTAGGGTATAACACTTTGATGTACCATAAGGAGAGGTCGTGAATGATAAAATTGTCTATCTCATACATTGACTATTATGTTATAACCAATCTGGACATGTATGTGCAACAGTAGAGTCTATGCACCCCCTTGGATTTGTCCTATTGGTTATCATAAATCTAGATTCAGTAATATCACTCTTCAGGGGTATATCGATCATTTGGCAAATGTGTCACTCCGTCGATCAAGAGATCCATGACCAGGTGGTGATCACTCATTAGACTAGAGATTCCAAGGTTCTAGATGTAGTCTTAGAGGTGACAGTATCTATTGACCAGCATTGACTATGGGTGTACATATAGAACCTTTGCCTGTTCTTATTCATGGTCATCTAGAACCGCAAAATGGTTCAAGCAGCAAATGATTGAGTTCAGTAGTTTCTCATATAAAATTACTGACTCTTAAGATGTAGTAATATAGAGAGGACAAAATTGTTTCAAACACTAACAGAATCGGAAACGCCTTTTCTTTCAAAGAAAGGAGGACGGGTACAAGGAACTCCCTCTCATTTAGGGGTTTACGCCACAGGTGCCCTCCGATCATGTCACTGGGTTGGTTGAAGACAAAGGTTACTTTTGTGTAACGAGCTCATGCTTAGCCAGTAATTATTCTTGAAGTGTAGCTTTGGTATTTTGGCAGAGTAGACGGGAGTCAAAATGGCCATAATGTAGTCAAATTAACGGCGAGGGCATCTCGGACATTTTAAGGGCCAAAGATAATTATGTTTTTTAGTTCCTCTGCTAGCCACTTCTCTATTGGAAACATAAATTAGGAAATCTAATATGTGGGTTGCTTAATTAAGATATATGTTTAGAAAATTAAGAAAGGATTTAATTATCTAGATATTCTTATTATAACTCATGGATATCTTAATTAGATAAGCAGGGACCATACAAAAGATAGTTAGTGTGTGACATGGAATACTTGGTTGTCCTTTTATCCCAAAGAAATATTCCTAATCTAGATAGTTTAGTGAAGGGTATTGAAGGAATTTCAACATTCCCTAGATCTTATCCTTTCAAGGTAAGCTTCGTACTATAAATAGTACCCAATGAGTATGACCTATTTTGAACCTCTTTGATATTTTTCTTTCTTTTTGTGTGTGTAGTACTTTTCACACATTAGCATCAATAACATGCAATAGATTTTTTTCCCTCATTCTAGCCTTTGATTTAGCTTGCCCACTACATAGCTAAGTGTATCCTAGTTCTACAGGAAGGCTCACAGTGGAGAAAACTATAAGCCGGCTATTTTGAGAAAAATTTGATGCAAAAAGGCCACCAATTTTTGAATCATGCATCAAGTGTAACAAAATCTTCACTTTTTTCTCGTTTCTTCTGTATTTGAGTTGATTCCTATGTGTATAACATACTATTATGCCATATTCTACTACCATGTATAAATTATGGATTAAAATTTGAAATCCGACACCTAATCTTGTATATGGTAATAGCATATTCGAGCCAACAGTGGGGATCCTCTTTTTGGGTGTCTTGGGTTTCTCACTATGTGATATTCTAGGAACGTAAAATGTTCTCCTCTATTTCTCTCTTCTCTTCTTCTCCCATCACTTCATCCTTATTATTTACTGATCCCTCTATTCCGCTATTTCATATTGATGATAGTGATACACGTAGTTCTTCAAACGTTCCATCTGATTCTCGTCGAATCGTTCCTGAGGCACCTGTACCTATTAGTTGGTCCACTCATGATGCCAAGCCCTTGTTGCCTTCTACCCCTTCTGAGTCTCTGAACCTGGTGTTCATCAATCTACATGAGTCAGGTCAATTCCCCATTATCTATTTGACTATTACTGCTTTTCTACTATTCTTTCCTTACATGAACCTCAATCCTGTTGGGAAGCCAATTCTGACCTCTTTGGCAGCAAGCTGTGAATGATGAGTTGTAGGCTTTGGAAGACATACATGCTTGGGATTTGGTTAATCTTCCTCCTGGGAAGAATTCTATGGGTTGCAAATGGGTTTATAAAATCAAAACTCGTTCTGATGGTTTTGTTGAGTGGTATAAGGTCTAGTTAGCTGTAAAGGGGTTTATGATGTGTTGGTTTTGTGTGTGTTTATGCGTTGCATTTCTATACTTGTTTGAGGAGTTCTTGTGTTCTAGCAGGTGTTTTAGTATAGCATTTATATCATACTAGTGCATATTAGGCTTCAAATGTCCATAGTTAAGCTTAGAACATAAATGCTATACTAGTACGCACTTATTTCTTGTTTTAGGTGAGATTTGAAGCAACATTTAGAGCTTAAGATGATGATGATTTGATGATTAAAGCAAAGCTTATGGTGTTTTGGGTTAGAAGAAGGCAAAAGAAAGCTCATTTGGTGGTCACTAAGTGAAAAGAGGAGCAACCGAGCAAAACCGAGCATACAAGGAGCAAGAATAGAAACTCACTGACCTACACAGGTCACCTCTCATCCTAAGGTGGGTCGATCGGCCAATGTTTTCAACCTTGTCTAGAGAACTTCTAAAAATTGGCCTACCTTACTTGATTTGGGCCTCGGAGGTTGACCCAGCGACCGACTTTTGCAGTGAGAGAGGTGTATTTAAGGCCATTTTGAGCTTATTTTTGGGGCAATCACCTAATCTTTACAAAGATACTCTTTATACACATTCACACACATTACACCTTGGCTCACCCATCTTATACATACTCACCTACACACAAAAACACTTAGATTCAAGCAACTTTAAGGGATTCAAACATTTTGGAGGGAAGTTTTGCTCAAGGATTGTATAAAAATTGCAAGGATGGAAGCAAAGCTTTCTACTCTCCTTTAATCCTTTTTTCTATTATGTATGAGTAGATCTTCCTAAGGTGATTTAACTTGTATTATGGGTTGACTATATACTATTATGTTATGGGATTTGATGGCTTAATATATATGCTTTGTTTTTATTGTTTCAGGTGGCTGTTATTCAATTCATGTCTAAGTGTATGATAATATGCTTATGTGAGTAGTACATATATAATTTGATAATTTGCCTACGTGAGTAGTTTGAGCTCTCTTTAATCCCAAAAGCCTCAAAAATATTGCTAGCCTCTGATTTTTTTTTTGGGCACTTTCTAGGACACACCTCATAGAGTTCACTTCAAAATTTGCCTCCCCATGGATTCAACACGCGCACTCGCACAGACTACGATCCATGCCTTTACGGGTCTTTAGGCTTATGCTCCCAAATAGACATCAAGTTCTTGGCGTCATTGCTAGGGAGGCACGGTTGGTTTATGTTCTTTGCTTGTGTGTTTTAGTAGTTGCTTGCTTTGTTTGTTTTTTTTTCTTTATCTTGTTAGCTTGTTTTCATAGTCTCTTATCTTGTTTTTTGTTTAGTTAACTCGTTACTTTGTGTTTGCTTTCCTTTCTTAGTTAGCTTGCTATTTACTTTGCTTATTTTGTGTTTGTTTTTTCTTTTTGCTTTTAGTAGACCTCATAGGATTGTGGCTTTGTTGATGTAGATGTAGATTTAGGAAATTTTGAAGTTTTGGGGGTCGAAATGGTTAGAGTTAGAATAGTGTTGTATGCTTAGTAGGTGATCCCTTAGGAGTCTTCTAATTCCATTTAATCACAAACCCAATACGATAACACGTCATTTTTAGAAATTTAGGTGAATTTCTAGAAGAGATGGTTGATCCCATTAATCCTCCTATTCCTCCTCCTATTTGCCTTATGAATCTCGTTGCGCCACATGAGCACCATGGGTATCCTCAAGCTCAAGAACATTTTAGGCAAAAGCCCCTTAGGCCGGACCCACTCATAGAGGATGTGCCCACGCTTATGCAATTTTTCCTCCCCAATGTTTAAGCCTAACTTGGATATCCATGTCTTGGGGTTGGTAGAAGCAAATTTCAAGATTAAGCTTAGCATGTTAGTGATGTTTCCTTCCTTTTATAGGAGGAGCAACGAGAGTCCCTTGGACCACATCACGAACTTCATAGGGATAAGTTCCACTCGTCACTTCCTCGACGTGTCTCAAGAAGTCACTTGCCTTAAGTTTCTCCCGTTTTCCCTTATGGATAAACCAGAGCATAGTATCATTCTTTACCTAGTGGTTGCATTGCATCTTAGGATGAGCTCCAATCTAGGTTTTACCAAAAATTCTTTCCCATGGCTAAGACCGCTAATCTTAGGGCTTCCGTTATGACCTTCTCCTAACATGACTTAGAGACTTTTCATGAGGCTTGTGAAAGGTTTAACGAACTTCTTAGGCAATACCCACACCACGGGTATGGTGTTTATGACCTCTTTCAGTATTTCTTGAGAGGCATGAATGAGCAAAATAGGATGATAGTGAATGTCGCATCCGGTGGTGGATTCTATAACTTGAGACTGATTAAAGCTTGGGAGAAAATGGATTTGTTAGTTGAGAACTCTTTCCAAAACGCTGCTATAGATAGGTCTAGTCAGGGAGCGAATAGAAGAGGTATTCATAAGATAGGAGTTTCTTCTAATCTTCCTGCTAAGGTAGAAACATTAACCTATAAGCTAGATCAATTCATTCTTTTACTCTTTCCTGACAAGGTCATAGGACTAGTTTCGTAGGTTTGTTATCCACCCTGTTGGTAGTTGAGGTTTGTGCTTTGTGTTCTGAGTCGTCTCACGAGATCGTAGCTTGCTCCTTAGCACCCCAATTTTTCAATTTCATGCAGAAGTAAGTTTGTGCTACACAAAGGTACTCACCTAAGTACAATCTGTAGTCAAATGCATACAATCCGTGATGTGTGTAATTTGTGCGTGTTTGCATGTAGTTTTTACATTCATGTTTAGAGGTGTTTAGAGCATAATTGAGTGCACTTAGTGTAAAGTTTA
This sequence comes from Cordia subcordata, assembly GCA_028554755.1. Classification (NCBI taxonomy): domain Eukaryota; kingdom Viridiplantae; phylum Streptophyta; class Magnoliopsida; order Boraginales; family Cordiaceae; genus Cordia; species Cordia subcordata. The sequence goes on from JAPTOF010000015.1 coordinate 9,809,388, forward strand.
TGTATAACTGATAATATTTGTAAATAATTTATTTGGATGTATAAATTCTACACTAAGTGTTATACTTCATGTTTTAGGAGTGTTTTGGAAGGATTCAAGCTTACCCAAGAAAGAAATGAGTTAATGGATGAAGACTGAACAAAAAGGAATAGAGAAGGGAGCATTCTAATCCAGCTAAACGACCTAAAAAAGAGCTGGTCAACTAGAGCATAGACGTAGAGGACTTGTAGAAGATGTCATGGCTCAGGTAGGAGATTTTGTATATCTCATTGATTTCATAGTGCTAGACATGGATTCAGGTCAAGATTCTGGGCATTCTACTCTCATCCTCTTAGGATGCTGTTATTCATTATAAGTCGGGGTTATCAGAAATGAAATTTGTAAATTTGAGGTCCACCATGAAGGTTGTAGAGACGGTGCATAGGGCTAGTGTACGAGGGGATAAAGATAAAGAAGAATGCTTTACAGTGCATGTTATTGATTTGTGTGTCGAGAACTTTGTTGAGAAGATGACGATCGATAGTGAGGACTTGAGAAAGTTTGAGGATCTGTTATCTAGCTTTGATTTGGAGACTTTAGAGCGAAAACTTATAGCTTCCACCTCATTATTTGCGGATTCCATGATTGAGAGTTCACTTAAGGTTGTTTCTTCTACTCGTGATTCTAGTGATATCCATGATGATGTTAAGGTTGAGTCCCCCTTGATTGACCCTAATCCATCATTAGAGTTTAAACCCCTTCCTGAGCATTTAAAGTATGCATTCTTAGGCCTTAATAAGACCCTTTCAGTTACCATAGCTTTTGACTTATCTAGTGAGCATGAGAAGCGTCTTTTAAGAGTTCCTAGAAAACATAGGAAGGATGTAAGGTAAAGAATAGAAGACTTGAGAGGCATAGACCCTTTAGTTTGCATGCATAGAGTTCATCTTAAGGATGGAGTCGTTCCTTCTAGGGAGATGGAAAGATGATTAAACCTACACATGAGTGAAGTGGCTAAGAAGGAGATCCTTAAGCGTTTAGATACAAACATTATCTATTCGATCTTCGATAGTGAGTAGGTTAGTTCGGTTCAAGTTTTCTCTAAGAAGTCAAGGATCATAGCTGTAGAGAGTGAGGAAGGAGAACATATCCCTATGTACATATCCCTATCCCTATGTACTCTAGAATTAGGAAGAATCATTTCCCTTTGCCCTTTCTTGATCAGATCTTAGATAGAGTAACTGGACATAGCTACTATTGCTCTTTCGATGGGTATTTGGGATATAATCAAATTCTCGTGTTTCCCGAGGACTAGGAAAAGACCACCTGTACTTGTCCCTATGGCACTTTTGACTATAAGATGATGCCCTTCGATCTTTGTAATGTGCTAGCGACGTTCCAGAGATCTATTATAGCCATTTTCAGTGATATGATTGAAAAGCATTTAAAGATATTCATGGATGATTTCTCAATCTTTGGACATAGCTTTAATGAGTGCCTTAGACAACTTTCCTTAGTCTTTGACTATTGTGTGGAGAAGAACTTAGTATTGAGTTGAGAGAAGTCCCACTTTATGATGCAAAAGGGGATAGTTTTGGGTCACATAGTGTCTTCTAGTAGTATTCAAGTTAACTCGGCTAAGATAGAACTTATTTAGAAGTTGTCTATTCCTAAGTGTGTTATGGATATTAGATCTTTTCTAGGGCATGTAGGGTTCTATCGTAGATTCATTAAGGATTTCATCCATATAACACGTCTCTTGTCTAGGGTTTTAGCATAGGATGTCCTCTTTGAGTTTGATGATTAATGGTAAGAGCTTTCGATAGGCTTAAATCCTTGTTGTCCTCCTTTTTGATCATCCAGTCGCCTGATTACAGTTTCCCCTTTAATGTTATGAGCAATGCTTTTGATTTTGCTATAGGAGTTGTTTTAGGCCAAAGAAAGGAGATGATGCCCCACATTGTGTACTATGCTAGTAAGACTTTGGATGAGATGCGAGCTTCTAGTAGTAGTCTTCTTCCTCGACAAGTTTAGGTCATAGATCCTAGAGTCCAAAGGTGATTGTCTACATTGATCATACGGCTTTGAGGTATTTGTTAGCCAAGAAAGAGTCCAAGAACTGCTTGATTAGGATGGATGCTTCTTCTTCAAGAATTTGATGTTAAGATTAGGGACAAGAATCGTAGTAAGAATTTGGTTGTGGATCATCTTTCCCATCTTGTTATTGAGTCTCCTAGTGATTTTTCCCCTTTTCATGATTCCTTCCCGGATGAGCAATTGTTTGCCATTTTTTATCACACATTGTGGTTTGCTCATAAAGTGAATTATCTTGCCAAAGGGCGTTTTTCCCTCCCATTAGGAGAAAAGAGTAAGGGATATGTTCCTAGCATAAGTTACACATTTCTTTTGAGAGGATCTTTATCTCTTCGAAGTGTGTGCAGATTAAGTGATTTGCTGACGTGTGTTGAGGGATGAGTTTAGGAGTGTGTTGAGCATGTGTCACGATGAGGGTTGTAGAGGTCATTTTAGTGGCAAGAAGACCGCCACTAAAGTCTTACAAAGTGGATTCTTTTGGCCCACTCTCTTTAGGGATTCCCAAGAGTATTGTAAGAAGTGTGTTAGATGTCAATAATTCAATTCTACCTTCCTTCAGATACCAATACATTTTAGTAGCTGTTGACTATGTGTTCAAATGGGTTGAGGTAATTACCACACACACTAATGACTATAGAGTTGTGGTTAAGTTCATTAAGGAGAACATTTTCTTTGGATTTAGAGTCCCTAGGGTCTTAATTGGTGATGATGGCCAACATCTTTGCCGTAAGACACTTGAGGCTTTATTGAAAAGATACTCGGTCACTCATAAGGTTACAAACTAGTGGACAAGTGGAAGTGTCCAATAAGGAGATCAATTACATCTTAGAGAAGACAATTAGACCGGATAGGAAAGATTAGTCTATTAGGTTGAATGATGCTTTGTGGGCCAACTGTACTGCTTTTAAGACTCCCATTGGTATGTCCCTATATAAGTTAGTGTATGGGAATGCTTGTGACTTGTCGATTGAGCTTGAGTATAAGGTGTTTTAGGTAATCAAGGCCCTGAACTTTGATATGGCAAGAGTGGGTGAGAAAAGGAAGCTTGACTTAGTGGAGTTGAAAGAGTTTAGATATAAGGCGTATAAGAACGTTAAGCTTTACAAGGATAGGATGAAGTAGTTACATAATAGGCATATTCCTAAGAAATCATTCTCTTCTTCCGATAAAATTTAGCTATTTAACTCTCGTTTGACACTCTTTCAAGAAAGCTAAAGACAAGATGAAACGGTCCATATGAGGTGATGGTAGCCTACCTTCCTGAGCAGTGAAAATAAGAGACTTGAAGGATGGCCTAGAGTTGATGGTGAACGGGCAATGCCTGAAGCACACATATGATCCAAGCATGGCTCGTGTGGAGATTATAATGGTTCAGGACCCTGTCTACGAAGGTTGATGATGAGTTGGCGGTTACCTGGCTGATGGTGTGGTGGTCAGCACTATTAGGAGGCAACCTAGGTTAAATTTTGTTATTTTCATTCCTTGTTTCATTTTCTTTTCATTTGTTTTCCTTTTCACCTTTACAAGTGTCGATCCCAAATCCCTTTTTCCATAGGATACACCTTGTTTATTATATGCCCATGCCAAAGCAGGCTTGCATGGCAATGCTACTAACCTTATTCTTTATGGGTGTTTATGGCTTGTTGAACCATTGGCATGAAGAGCTTCAAAGAGAGCACAAGGTTGTATCCATCCTTTCTCCACTTGTCCGCACCTATTTACCTTTTCTCTACCACCCTTACTTGCTTTGTAATCCCTATTTACTTGTTGTGTATCTTTGTTCTATTTGCTTAAGGACAAGCAAAGTTTAGATTTAAAGGTGTGGGAGTTTGGTGTTCTATTGTTTTATGCTTTGTTAGGGAAGATTTGTATTACTTTTGTAAAAATGGTTAATTTTTTTTTTTATATGCATTTAGAGTTATTTATCTCTTGGTTGATTAGAGTGTTGGCTCTTGTGATTGACTCAATTGATTGGTGAATATAAGTTTGCACTGTAGAGAGTTATTAGAGTGAAGGGAGATCCAAGTCTTGAAAGGGATGCCTTTGAAAGTTGTGGGGAGTGAGTACCTTTGAGAGTGCACCTTGTAGCTATCCCATGACTTGGTTGGAAAAAGTTTTGAAAAGGACGTGTTGATATGAGTGCACCTTCCTTGATTAGTTCTTTTTAGTGTGCCTTAGCCTTTCTTTTTCTTTTTCTTTTTGTTATGAAATGCAAAAATGTGAAAAATTTAAAAAAATGAAAAAGGAAAATAGGTGCAAAAAGATAAAAAAGATTGCAAAAGCCAAAAAATGAAAAATGTGAAAAAGCCAAAAGACACGAAAAAGTTCATTGAATAAATACTTAAGTGACACAATGTCAACTTAGCACAAGTTACTTCCTTTGTTCTTCTATTGTAATGTGAATGAGGCTCTTACGTCATTTTTGAGCCATTGTGCTTGTACATTCCTTTTCTCCTTGTCTTTGAGGTTTTGTGCATATTTGAGAAGCCATGATAGATGAACAGGCATGAAATATCAATATCCCACGTGCATGCATTAGAATCCTAGGTGTGGTAGTATAGCCACTTGGGAATTTCCCATGAGATGCGAGGCCGCTTATGAGTAAGAGAAGGATCCAAAAAGTTTAGGGACCCTTTACAAAGGAATGACCCTTTCATGTTCCTTAGGTTCACCAAGATAGCGGGTCAATCCTTTAAGCAACCTTTTTCTAGCAACCTTGAGATAGACTTAGGTTTGGTCTTGCTTAGGGACAACTAATGAGAAGGTTTAGGGGTGTTGATGTGTTGGTTTTGTGTGTGTTTATGCATTGCATTTCTATACACGTTCGCGGTATTCTTGCGCTTTATTAGGTGTATGAATATAACATTTATACCATACTTCTGCATATTAGGCTTCAAATGTCCATAGTTGAGTTTCAAGTGTAAATGATACACTAATTTGCACTTATTGCTTATTTTAGGTGAAATTTAGAGCAATGCTCGGAGCTTAAAATGATAATGATTTAATGACAAACAAAGCCTAGGGTGTTCTGGGTGAGGAAAAGGCAAGAAAAATGCATTCGAAGGTCGTCAGGCGAAGAGAGAAGCACCCGAGCAAAACCAAGCACGCAAAGAGCAAAAATAGGAGCTCACTAACCTAGATTGGTCAACCGTCATCCCAGGGCCGGTCGACCAGCCATTGGTTCTGGCCTTGTCCAGAGAACTCCTAAAAATTGGTAGGGCTCACTTGATTTAGGGACCAGGAAGCCAACCTAGCAACCAATTTTTGCAACAAGAGAAGACTATTTAAGGCTATTTGAGCTTATTTTTTAGGGAATCACCCAATCTTTATACACATACTCTTCACACCCATTTCGCACATACCCTAGCTCGGCCACCTCACACACACTCACCCATACACAAAAACACTTAGATTCAAGCTACTTTGAGGGATTCAAATATTCTGGAGAAAAGATTTGCTCAAGAATTGCATAAAAATTGCAAGGATGGAAAGGAAGATTTCTAATCTCCTTTTCATCCTCTTTTTTGTTATGTATGAGTAGATCTTCCTAGGGTGATTTAGCTTGTAATATGGGTTGACTATATATACTCTTATGCTATGGATTTGATGGCTTAATATTTATATGCTTTGTTTTTATTGTTTCAATGGCTATTATTCAATTCATGTCTAAGATTTTGATAATATGCCTATGTGAGTAGTATATATATATATATATATATATATATATATATATATATATATATATATATATTAATGTCTATTTGCTACTAAACACTTCTAATCCATTCTATAAGCATGTCTATGTGTTTGTGTATGGATTGTATGAAGTGGGTAGTCCTTATATTCATGTCTATGTGTATGTTTGCATGTCTAGTAGTAAATATAACCTCAATAATGCATACATTTTGGTTTCTAATGCTTTCAATGGTGTAATTTGAGCATGACGATGTTTTGTAGTCGAGTATGCCTTTATATTCACGAACGCCGTAGTATAGAAATGTATGAATGCACTAATTGATCCAATCCCACCATTGTGACCCTAGATTGAAAGCACGTAACTTAGGCCTAGCCTAAATCGAGTCTCCTTTGGCTTTAAACCCAACCAATAGGTTTTTGAATAGGTTTAGTCGACCCTAGCGACCCTAGGTCTGGATAGGTTGTCTCCTTCATCCTCTATTCCCGTTCCCCTTTATTTTTACCTTTGTTTTTCTTTAGTTTGGGCTCCCTTTAATCCCAAAAAACCCAAATAGATTGCTAGCTTAGGATTTCGTTTTAGGCACTTTCTAGGACACACCTCACAGAGTTCACTCCATAATTCGCCACCTCGTGGATTCGACACCTGCACTCGTACACACTACACTACATCGATTTGTTGCACTTGTGAGTCTTTAGGCTTTTGCTCCCAAAAAGACATCAATTTACTTAGGAATATGGTGTAGATTATAAAGAAACTTTTGCTCCTGTTGCTTGCCTTACTTTAGTTTGTAGTATTATTATTGTTGCCATTGCTCGCAAGTGGTACCTATTTCCAATGGATGTTAAGATTGCCTCCCTCAATGGTGATCTCACTAAAAAGGTATTCATGAAACCTCTTCCTAGTTTTCCACATCCCCCGCATAAGTTATGCAAGCTTCGGCGTGCTCTTTATAGCCTAAAGCAGCCCCCTCATGCCTGGTTTTCTGAATTTAGTTCTATTATCTCTGATTTTTGATTGGCTATTAGCAATCATGATTCTGCGCTCTTTATTCATCAGTTGGTATTATTATCCTTTTTTTATATATGGATGATATGATTATTATTGGGGATGACTTACATGGTATTTCAAAACTCAAGAAGTTTCTTGGCTAGAATTTCAGGATGAAGGATCTTATTAATCTTAGTTATTTTTTATGTGCCCTAGAAGGTGCAAGCCCTAAAAGGTCCATCAAGCATATGGATCATGCAATATAGGGGTACTAACCATAGAGACGCTCAAATAATGGTAAACTCCTAAGCTAGTGCGTTCTAGTGGAAGCTTAAATAGAATCTTAAACTATTCATCTTTTTCTGCTTTTGGATTTTTCTCTTTTCCAATTTTTTTTTTTTGATATTTCATCTTTTTCTTATCTTTATGCACTGTTTTTTTGCCTTTTTTGATTTTTTTTGGATTTTTCATATTTTTCATTGCATAACAAGAAGAAAAGAAAAAGAAAGGCTAAGGCACATAAAAAAGAACTAATCAAGGAAGGGGCATTCAAATCAGCAACATTTTTTCAACACTCTTTCCTACTAAGCCATGGGATCGCCACAAGGGCATTCTTAAAGGTCCTCACTCCCCATAACTTTCAAGGACATCCCTTCCAAGACCCAATTTTGAATCCACTCCATTCACTTCCCTAAAATGCTTCTTATATTCAACAATCAATTAAGTCAATCACAATAGCCAACACAATGGTCAACCAAGAAATAAACACCCCTACGTGCATTAAAATTGAAAAATTTTCTCCACTTTTAACCAAATAATGCAATCTACACTACGAAAACATAAATTAGTAAGACCAAACTCCCACACCCCCAAACCTAAACTTTGTTTATCCTCAAGCAAATGGAGTAAAGCACATAAACAAGTAAGCAGGCATCACAAAGCATGTAAGGGTAATGGGGATGGGTTAGAAACAAGGGGAACAAGTGGAGAATGGATATATACAACCTTACATTGGCCTCAAAGCTTTCCATGCCAATGATACATCACTATACTACTAACTCTATGGCTGACAATTCATAAACACTCATAAAGAAAACAAGGTTAGTAGCATTGCCTATGCAAGCTTGCATTGGCATGTGCAATAATAAACAACTATGTGTCTTATGGGACAAAGGATCAAGATTTAACACTTTGGTGTGGGTGAAAGGAAGAGAAAGAAAACAAAAAGAAAGGAAAATCAAACAAGTGCAAAATTGGAAAATTAAACCTAAGTTGCCTCCTAGTAGTGCTAACCACCACCCCGTCAGCCATGTGGTTATCTTCTTTTCTTCAACCTCTATAGATGGGGTACGTAAGCATTAAAACCTCTACACAAGCCATGCTCGGATCATATGCATGCTTCAGGAGTTACTCGTTCACCGTCATCTGTCAACCATCCTTCAAATCCTTGATCTTGATCACTTCGGAGGGGTAGGCAACCAAAACTTCATATAGACCATCCCATCTTGACTTAAGCTTACCTGGAAAGAGCTTCAAACGTGAGTTAAACAACCAAACTTTATCAGAGGTAGAGAATGATATCTTAAGAGTGTGTTTATCATGTGATCTCTTCATCCTATCCTTATAAAGCTTGACCTTCTCATATGCCTTAAATCTAAGCTCCTCCAACTCCGCTAGGCTTAGTTTCCTTTCTTATTCACTCTTGCTAAATCAAAGTTTAAGGTTTTGATGGCCAATAAGCCCTCTACTTAAGTTCTACTGGCAAGTGACAAGCTTTTCCATAGAACAATTTATATAGGGGCACAACAGTAGGAGTCTTATGGGTAGTATGGTAGGCCCACAAAGCATCATCCAACCTAATTAACCAATCTTTCCTATCGAGCCTGACCGTCTTCTCTAAAATATGCTTGATCATCCTATTGGACACCTTTACTTATCTACTAGGTTGTAGATGGTAAAGGGTAGCAACCTTATGCGTAACCAAATATCTCCTCAATAAGGCCTCCAAAGTCCTATGGCAAAAATGCAAACCACTATTACTAATCAAGACCCTAGAGACTTCAAATCTAGAGAAAATGTTCTCCTTAATGAATTTCACCACTACCCTATGGTCATTTATGCGTGTGGGAATAGCCTCTACATATTTGGACACGTAGTCAATCGCCACTAAAATGTATTGGTACCCAAAGGAAGGTAGAAATAGGCCTATGAAATCTATACCCTAAACATCAAACAACTCACATGAAAGAATAGGGGATAAAGGCATCATGCTTCTCCTAGAGATGGACCCGGACTATTGACATCTAAGACATTTTTGGCAATACTCTTAGGCATCCCTAAAGAGAGTGGGCCAAAAAGAATCCATATTTCGACATCTTCACGACAGTCTTCTTCCTCCTAAAATGACCTCCGTACCCTCATCGTGACACATACTCAACACACTCCCAAACTCATCCTCGGGCACACATCGGTGAATCATTTGAACAACACGCACTTTAAAAAGTTAGGGGTCCTTCCAAAAGAAATGTCTAACTTGTGCTAGGAACCTATCTTTCTCTCTATTCTCCTAATGGGAGAGAAAACACCCTGTGGCAAGATAATTTACAATACGAGCAAACCAAGGTGTGTGATAAGAAGCAGCAAACAATTGCTCGTCGGGAAATGAGTCACAAAAAGGGGATGGATCACTAAAAGATTCACTAACAACACGGGAAAGGTGATCTGCTACTAAATTCTGACTAACCGTTTTATTCCGGATTTCAATGTCAAACTCTTGAAGAAGGAGCAACCACTTAACCAAGTGAGGCTTAGATTTTTTTCAGTTGACAAATACCTCAATGCCGCATGATCTGTATAGACAATAACTTTGGGTCCTAGGATGTATGACCTAAACTTGTCAAGAGAGAAAACAACTACTAGAAGCTCTGTTTCTATGGTAGTATAGTTCTTTTGGGCTTCATCAAGAGTTTTACTAGCATAATACACTACATGGGGCAACTTATCTCATCGTTAACCTAAAACAACTCCTATTGCATAATCAATTGTATCATACATAACTTTAAATGAGAAACTATAGTTAGGTGGCTAAATGATTGGGGATGTAGATGATAAAGATTTAAGCCTATTAAAAGCTCTAACACACTCATCATCAAATTCAAAGGAGACATCTTGTGCTAAGAGCCTCGACAAGGGACACATTATATAGCTAAAATCCTTAATAAACCTACAGTAAAATCCTGCATGCCTTAGAAAAGATCTAACATTCTTTACACACTTAGGGACAGACAACTTCTCTATCAATTCTGCCTTAACCGGGTCAACTTGAATTCCACTAGATGAGACTACATGACCCAAAACTATCCATTGCAGCATCATGAAGTAGGATTTCTCCCAACTCAACACTAAGTTCTTCTTCATACAACAGTCTAAGAATAAAGAGAGGTGACTCAAGAACTCATCAAAACTATCACAAAAGACTGAGAAATCATCCATGAATATCTCGAGGTGTCTCTTAATCATGTCATTAAAAATGGCCATCATACACCTATGAAACGTCGCTGGGGCATTACATAGACCGAAAGGCATCCTCCTATAGGTAAAAATGCCATAGGGACAAGTAAAGGTGGTCTTCTCCTATTCCTTGGGAAACACAGGGATCTGATTATACCTGAAATAACCATCTAGACTACAATAGTAGCTTTACCCAGCTACTCTATCTAAAATCTAATCTAGAAAAGGCAACAGGAAATGATCTTTCCTAGTTTTGGAGTTGAGCTTTCTATAGTCAGTACAAACTCTCCAACCCGTGGGAGTGCATGTAGAGATAAGCTCTCGTATTTCATTCTCTACAATTGTGATCCCAGACTTCTTAGGGATAACTTGGATCGGGCTAACCCACTTACGATCGGAGATCGAATAAATAATTCCAACATCTAAAAGCTTAATGATCTCTTTCTTAACTACTTCACTCATGTGTGGGTTGAGTCTCCTTTGTACCTCCCTAGAAGGAATGGCTCCATCCTCAATGTGAATATGATGCATGCAAACCGAAAGGAAAATTCCTCTCAGATTATCAATTTTCCACCCTATAGCCTTCCTATGTTTCCTAAGAACCTCTAAACACGTTCCTCATGCTCTGTAGAAATATCGAAAGATACGATAACTGAAAGGGTCTTACTAGGGCCTAGGAAAGCATACTTCAAATGCTCGGTAAGGGTTTTGAGCTCTAAAGATGGGCTAGGCTCAACCAAGGGGGATTCGATCTCAACAACATCAATGCGGACATCACTAGAATCAAGACTAAAAGGAACAACCTCAAGTGACTTATCAATCATGGAATCCTTAACTAAGGATGCGGAAGCTATACATTTCCACTCTAAGGTTTCCAAATCAAAGCTAGACAGCAATTCCTCAAATTTCCTCAAATATTTTCCATTGGTTTTAGTCCTCTCTACAAACTCCTCTACACAAGAATCAATCGCATCAATCCTAAAGCACTCTTCTCCATCCTTTTTTCCTCTTATACTAGCCCTATTCACTGCCTCAGTAACCTTCATGGTGGACCTCCAATTCCTGAATTTCATCTCTAATAACCCTAACCTACAATGAATAATAGCATCGACGGTAGCAAGGAAGGGGCGGCCTAATAGAACTGGGGTAAAATGTCTAGTCTCGTGACCGGAATCCATATCTAATACTATGAAGTCAATAGGGTACATGAATTCACCTAGTTGGACCATAACATCTTTTACCACACTACTAGGTCTATGTTCAAACCTATAAGTTAGCTGAAGAGTAACATGTATAGGGGACAACTCACCTAGACCTAGCTGTTGATAAACGGAGTAGGGAATGAGGTTCATACTAGACCCTAAATCTAGCAAGGCATGATCAATATGTGTCTCACAGATCCTACAAGGAATGGTGAAAGCTCCAGGGCCACTCATCTTGGCTGGAAGGCCCGAAGTACAAATACTACTCATTTTCTCTATAAGCCTTACCTTCTTAGGAATGTTCAATGATCTAAGCTTCCTTGTACAATAGTCCTTGAAAAACTTAGAGTAGAAGGGAATGGAAAGGATCGCATCTATCAAAGGAAGATTAACCTTAAGGTCATTGAAATGCTCTACGATCTTGAAAAATCTAGAATCCTCACTAGGAGTCGGCCTCTCCAAAGCAGATGCAAATAAAACTCTAGGATCAATATCTCTAGACACATAGAAACCATCGATGGGCTCCTTTCCCTCCCAATGTGGATTGGAAGTACTACTCTCTCCATGGTCTCTAATAGGCTCAACTCTCTCAACATGACCTTTCTTTATAGGGCTACAATTAGGATCTCTAAACTCAGAAGGACCACTAAGTGCAAGCATTGCAAAGTCAATTCCTACTCTATTGTCCACTATCCTACCTCTCCGAAGAGTGCTAAAGACCTTAGCCTAGGCCTGAAGGGGACAAGTGGTGTCAGTGGAGAAACAGGACTAGACTTTAGGGTTTACCTCCGGTTGAGAAGGCAATTTCCCAAGGTCTCTAGTGCTTAACTGGGTGACAAGTTGCCCTAATTGTGCCTCAAACCTAGCCATCTGCTGCTTATAGCTAGCCACCTTTTGCCTCTTATCTCCTAACTCTTGTTGCTAAGTAGCTAATGCCTGCTATTGATTCTGATAAACTATATCAACCTTATCACATCATTACGAGGGGACTAGCTGCTACAAAGAGCAGGGAGTGCCTGTGGCTGAGGAGCACTAGGAAGCCTGGGTTGATTGACATTATAAAACCCTGAAGGGTTAGTAGGATGGGATCGCTACTAGAATGGGACTTGGGATATGAACTACACTCATCCTAACCTTGTCTCCAAGAAAATTTTGGGTTGTCCCTCCAACTTGGATTACATGTGTTCGAGTACGAATTGTACTCACGAGAATAACCTTAAGTAGCACATACTTGCTCCTTCATAATTTCAGGAAACTGGGGTGCTAAAGGGCAAGTTACGGTCTCATGAGATGACTCGAAACACAAAGCACACACCTCAACTACCAAAGGGGCAGAGGACGAACCTATGGACTAGTCCTGTAATCGTGAGAGGAAATAGACAAAGAAATGAATTGATCGAAAGAGACAAAGAAATGAATTGATCAAAAGAGACAAAGAAATGAATTGATCTAACTTATTTGTTAAAGCCTCTACCATTGCGGGTAAATCTAAAGAAACTCCTACCTTACTAACACTTCTCTTAGTGCTCCTCGACTAGACCTATCCATGGCAAAGTTTTGAAAAGAACTTTTGGCTATCAATTCCATTTTCTCCCATTCCTCAGTCAGTCTCAAGGTATAGAAGCCATCACTGGAGGTGGCATTGACAATTATCCTATTTTGTGCATTTCAACAACGAAAGAAGTACTAGAATAGGTTATGACTACAATACCAATGGTGTAGACACTATATAATAAGGTTTTTGAGCCTCTCCTAAGCCTCATGAAAAGATTCTAGATCATGCTAGGAGAAAGTCATAATGGCAGTCCTAAAGCTATCTTGGCCATGGGATAGAGTTTCTGAAAGAACTTAGATTGAAGCTTGGCCCAAGAAGTGATGACACCATTAGGTAAAAAAGGAAACCAAGACTTATCTTTGTCCTTAAGAGAGAGAAAGGAAACAATTTTAGGGAGACATTGGGGACATGGAGGGTGGCACTCATCTCAATAAAATCTGTAATATGCTCTAGAGGACTCTCATTGCTTCTCCCATAAAAGAAAGGAAGCATGGCTAACATATTATGCTTGATCTTGAAATTCACCTCCCTAAACCTAGAATCTGAATGGCCAAATTAGGTTCAAAGGATTCAAGGAGAAAGAATTGCCTAAGAATAGGCTCCTCATCTATGGGTGGGTCTGGTCTAAGAGGTTCTTGTCCAAAATGATCTTAAGCTTGATGCCCACGGTGATCATGGGGTGGAATAGGATTCATTGGGGGAATGGAAAGATTAAGAGGATGATTGGGTCATATATCTCCTAAAAAAGATCTCCTAAATTCCTAAAATGCCTTGTAATCCTATTTGGTTCGGGATTAAGGGAAACTAGGGGATTTCCAAGGGATCTTCGACCAAGTATACAAAAACTATCCTAACTCTGGCCACTTCAACCCCCAAAAATTTCAACAAACCTAAAACTATAGCAAATAAGCCACAATCCTAGAAAGTCTACTAAAAACAAAAACAAAAACAACTAATAAAGCTAAACAAGCTAGCAAGCTAACTATGGAAAATAAACTCAAAGCTAAAAGGGAAAACTAAAACAAAGATAGATAAGCAAGTGCCAAAGTAAGATGATATAAACAAGAAGCAAGATAATCAAAAACTAAACAAACTATATGGAAAAAGCAAGGAAAACAAATAAAGCAACTACAAAAACACACAAGCAAAGAATGCAAATCACCGTGCCTCCTTAACAACGGCACCAAGAACTTGATATGCCTTAGAAGGTGCAAGCCCTAAAAGGTCCACAAGCATACTGATCGTGTAATATAAGGGTACTAATGAGGGTGTCGAACCACAGGGAGGCTGAAAATGTGGTAAACTCCTAAGCTAGTGCATTCTAGTGGAAGCTTAAATAGAAACCTAAACTAGTCATTTTTTTTGTGCTTTTGGATTTTAGGGAGCTAGGAGGGAAATGAAAGACTACACTATGAATGAAAGAAAGGAAAAGTAAAAACTAAGCTAATCTAAGGAGATTAAATCTATAGGAAGGTTATAGGGTGACCTATATTTGTAAACGTGTGACTCTTTAACTCAATGCTATAGGATTCGAGATATTGGCTTACTAAATAAAGCTCTAATATTAAGCAACTAACTAGTGTCCTAATTACACCCTAGGACTCGATGCGGGTCCATCCCTAAGTATGCACACTTAGAGCTATTTCGTGGTCCTTATGTATCTAAGGCCATGGAGGGACTAGGGAATTACTTAGGTGTCCTAGAATGATTCCACCGTAGTTCCTAAACCATTAGTTGGATTTAAAGGGTTTATAGGGTCAACTAAGCTATTTGGACTCTTATTAGCGGGATGCAAAGCTAAAGGGGACTCAATCTAGACTAGTCCTAGCTTAAACACCATTATTCTAGAGACACTAAAGTGGATTAATATCTAATAGGTGTAGTCATACATATTCTAAAGTAAGGCATTGTAAATATGACGTCTTATCCATGATTCAAACACAAGCTAGTTTGATTTACACCACTGGAAACATTTAAGCGTCAGCATGTAGCAATATTTGAGCATGTATTCACTATAAAGAATGTTAACATTCACGTAGACATGAATCTAACTAACCCACTTTATATTATCTTCAAACACATAAATAGACATGTATATTCAAAAGATTAGAAGTGTTCTATAGCAAATACTACTCAATCTATATGCATACAACTCATTCAAGCATTACATCAAACAAATGGCCATGAAATGATATAAAGCTTCTCAAAATAAGAACAAAGTAGGTATATATATAAGCCAATGGAATCCCATAACAAAGAATACAAAAATCATCCCATTACACAAGTTTAGTCACCCTAAGCTATCTACTCAAGCATATAATAAAGGAGAATAAAAGAGGGTTGAGAAAGCTCCCTTCCATCCCTACTTGTTTCTTTATCAACTTGAGTAAATCTTCACAAAATTATGTTTGAATCCTCTGAGATCAACTTAATTCTAAGTCGGTGTATGTGTTAGTGTGTGTATGAGAGATGGGTGAAAGTAGGGTTTTGTGTGTGAGAAATGGGTGCGTGAATGAGAGGTGAAAAAGGGATCAAAAGCTGCTCAAAGTAGGCTAGAAAAGGGCTAAATAGTGCAGTAATCCCGTCTAGCCAAGGGCCTTAGCCGATCGACCGGCCTGGCCTTGAGGTCG
Source organism: Cordia subcordata (assembly GCA_028554755.1). NCBI lineage: Eukaryota > Viridiplantae > Streptophyta > Magnoliopsida > Boraginales > Cordiaceae > Cordia > Cordia subcordata. The sequence continues at coordinate 9,825,042 of JAPTOF010000015.1, forward strand.
ACCGGCCAAGGAGGGCTAAATTTCTGTTTTGGCCGGTCACCTAAGCCGGTCGACCTACACAGGTAAAAGGGGTTGACCGACCATGTCAGAAGCCGCCAAATTTCTTCGCGCCATGTCCGTTTCATCTTGGTTGCTCTTGTCTTTGCCCAGTTGCCTCCAAAAGCTCTTTTCATGCTTCTCCCTCATCCCGACACCTCGAGCTTGACTCCAAAATCAATTCTCCATCAATTCAAATCTCGAGCTTTTGACCTAGCTTCACCAAACACGAGAAATAAGCATGCATTAGTGCAACATTTGTCTTTAAACTCAACTATGTACATTTGCTTACATTTAAGCCTAATTCTAGTAGATGTACGATACTAATGCATCTCTTAAAGCTCAAAGAACCTCTTAAATATAGGCAAATAACAACTCAAACACACACAAAAACACAACACATCAATTTCATTAGTCTTGAAGTTTCTTCTAACAGTACTGGTTACTATCTCACTGAGGCCAAGTATTCATCCAATCTTATTTCTCATGCTAGATTAACTAATAGCAAGACTGCCTCTACCCTACTTGACACCTCTACGTGGTTGACTCCCATGGATGTTCCTCCTCTTCCAGACGCTACCTTGTATCTTCAACTGGTAGGTAGTCTTATATATCTTACAATCACCTGCTTATGCTGTTTATTTGGTTAGTCAATTTACGTCTGCTCCATATTCCACACATTATGCTGCTATTCTTTGCATTCTCCAATGTATCAAGGGCACTCTATTTCATAGTTTACACTTCCTTGCTCACTCATCTTTGGTTCTTCAAGGGTAGTCTGATATAGATTGGGCAGGTGACCCTACAGATCGACGCTCAATTATAAGGTATCATTTTCTTTTAAGTGATTCTGTCTTGTCATGGTGCGATAAAAATTAGATAGTCGTTGCCCGCTTGAGCACTGAGGCTAACTATCATGCTCTTGCTGATGCCAATTAGAAGGTTACTTGGCTCCTGGTTGACATGGGTGCTCCACAACCCCACACGATCTTTTTTTGTGATGATACTCAAAATGCTACCCAAATAGTCAACAATGATGTATTTCATGAGCATACTCGTTAAATTGGGTGTGACTGTCACTTTATCCATTAGCATGTGCTCCAGGGTACCACCAAACTCCGTTTTATGCCCTCTGCTGATCAACTGGTAGATATTTTCACCAGGGCTTATCCATCTAGGCGGCTTGAAGATCTTACATCCAAACTCAAGTTGGTATCCTTTGCTCCAACGTGAGTTTGAGAAGGGGTGTTAGAATTTATTAGCATATAATCTGATATCTTGTAGAATATTTGCATATCTTTCATATTTTGTATATTAATTTGATTATATACTTTCCTTAGTTAGGGCACTAGTCTTGGCGAACAAGCCAAACTTCTCCTATATGAGATTCCTTTCTATACATTACGTAAATGCATACAAGAAATATAAAATACTTATAAATAATTCATCTATCTATTTGTCTTTATGACCTCTTTGCTTTATTTCGACACTTTTCGTATACATACTATAATAATTTATGTATTCATGTATTATATATTAAGTTTATAAATGTAAAAAGGATTTTGTGAACGATTTATTGTTTTCTACTTATATACTTAATTTACATTTGAAAATAAGAGAAGATATAATAAAATTTGTCAAGTTGTATATGTCAACTGATCATACATATAAAAATTGATAAATAAGTGAGAAAAAATAAGTGATGTTCGGTAAGTCTCGTGATAAAAATTTTAATGTAAGAATGTTAGAAGGTGCGGGGAATTAGTCATGTTTACACGTAAGTCAATTGTATATCTCTTTAAATTATTAGCATGGAAGTAAATTAGACGACAAGGTAAAGCGTGATGTCCATCTTGGGGAAAGTTTGCCATGTCCTGTAGGATTTGAAGGGTCGTTAGGTTTACATAGATATACGTATGTATATACATGTGTAGGTATATGCATGGGTCGGCAAATCTGCAGAGAGAAATAAGCAGGTATTAAAATACAATGTGGACGAATCTAACAACTTCTAGAGCTTACTTACCAGAAAAGGGGTGTCTCTCGTGAAAGATAAGGATTTCTCTTCCATCCGTCCAAGTTGATGTGAGTTTGGAAAAAAAATTATAAGATCAGAATAAAAAATTATAAGAATATAAAAAAATTTGTAGAATTTTTGTAAAATTTTATATTCTAACAAATTTTTGTTTCAAACTTATAAAATTTTCTATGGACTGATGAATTTTTGTTTTAGACCTATAAGTTTTTTATAGGCTGGTGTTACAATTTTTTTTAAAAAAGTCTTGCAATTTTTTGTTTTAGACTTATAAATTTTTTTATAAATTAATGTTTAGTCTAGACGGATGAAAGAACTTGGCATGTGGTGATGTGGAAGCTTGGTGGATACAATGTGTTTGGCTTCTTTCAAATCATAGCGTCAACCAATTGAAAAACCATAGTCTTTCAGGTTCCTGAGGAGACAATAGCCATTGCAAGTACAGAGTTGAGAGTTGTGATGCGGAAATTCAAAGCTCCAAAAACTATATTAATAATTCCTATGAATGCGAGTTGCACTTTCCGAAACAGATACTAAACTGTTCATATACTTTAACTAAGTAAAACTAACGGCTCAAAGGGGAAAAAATAACATTTTTAAAAGTTTTTAATTACTTAGGTGGTCTTCAATTTTTAGTTTTAATTTGGCATTGACCAAAATGAATATTTTAAAATAATCATTCTTAAAAACGACTAAAATTCTATCACAAAGCTTTATTGATCAATATGAGGAGTGGCGTGAAATTTTTCAAGTTTCTCTTTAAATTTTATAATTTTTTATGCATGAAGATTTCAACAATTATAAAGTTGAATTTCCGTATTAAGATGGAAAAAAGTCAGGGGTTGATTCAAAATGTCATACTAGTTTAGTGGCCATTTATGCAATTTAATATATATATCTAACTCGTTAATTACAATATTTTTGTTTTATCAACAGTTCCCATAATTGAATATTCTCAGTTAGATTCTAGCAGAAATTTTTAACCTACAAACATCATAAAAGAAAATCAATGCCTATTTTAACTACCTATTTTAACTATTTGGCACTTGTCATCATGTCATTCAATTTTTTTGCTTAAAAAAAGGTTTTTGCATCAAAATCAAAATCATTTACTAAACTAATGAATCTACTTTTTAAAATTCATTGAGTGTTATTTTTGGTCAAAAAAAATTATTCCCTGAACCAAAATTTACACCTAATGGACATACAAGTATTTTGGAAGAGTCCCATTATATTTACATATCTATATATCTCTATATTATATAAATAAAGGTACATACATTTTTAGCACATGTCACATATCATCATTGAAAATTTTTTCTTTTATCCAATAAGACATTTAGTCACCTTTCTATATATATACAACTATTTCCTAATTTAAATATATTTAATGACCAATTAATAATATTATTTTTCATCTCAAACATACAAAAATCTTTTATTGGTTTTTTCTCATATCAGATTATTTTCGGATTTTACTTTCTTAATTTAAATATTTTATTCCATTAATGAGAATCTCTCATAAACAACTAAAAATTTTATTTAATTAGTAAAGCATCTCATAAAAACATTATTGATATTGTAAACTTACTAGAAATTAAATTTTAATAGATCTATTTGTCCCCAACCTCACGTAAAATGTAAAATTGACCATCAATAATAAATAAAGACGTTAAAAACAGACATTTCTCATGTATTGCACGAGTTATACTCTAGTATTATAACAAAGAGGTCTATGCCATTTTAAACAACATCACATCATTCTCTCTGATCATGTAAATGTAAGCCTTACACCCGCAAACGCACAAGTTGTATGTAGTGAAGCATGCAAGTATGGTATTGTTCTTCTATAGGCAGGCAAACTATGTGCGGTTCTAGGATATGTGTGTCCTCAAAAGCTACCCTAAGTTCTAAACAAGCAATTTTTTGAGGTTTTTCAGATTGAATAAAGCTCAAAAAAAGTAAATGAAACTAAAAGTAACCTAAATCTAGGTGGATGTATGAGATGTGAGGTGTCAAGCTAAGTCAAAGGGGACTAACACTACGTAAGCGAGCTAGGGTAACCTACACTTGATTTTGGGGTTGACATTACATTCTCATATTGCAGTTAATTGATGAATTTTGATTGCTCTTTTAGAATTCCTAATTAGTTACTTTATTATCCTCTAGGCCTCAACGCAACTTTATCCCCAAGTGAGCTCTTCTTAGAATATGGTTTTGTCTTTATGACTTATGGTTTTTGGATTAACCAATTAGGGCTTCTAGTGATTAGATTGGGTCTACCCTAGTGTTTAAATCGTTGAGTAGATTTAAAGCCAAGACCTAGTCCATTTGAGATCGATTAACTAAGTCAGAAACTTATTAGCTGGATTTAAAGCTAAAAGGAACTCAACTAAGTCCAATCATTAATTAAGTGATATCAATCATGCATCACAATAGTGATTCAATCATTCAAAGCGCAAATCTATACATGTTCTTGATTATGGCATTTGTTGAGCACATAGATATATTCAACTCCAAACACATAAACATGCTTGCATTACACCATTTGAGCAATATAGAACCAACACATATGTAAATAAAGCATGCTTCACTATTAAGGCATGAAAACACACACATAGAGATAAGTGATTATAGCCAATATTCATAAATCCTTACTACAAACACATGGACATGCTTGAATAAGGTTATGGAAGCATTTAATAGCTAGCAAGCATCAAAATAATATATGTTATCTCATTGTGACATATCATCAAACACTTAGACATGTATTGAAGTTAGTCATTAAAACCCTAAAAACAAAGCATACATTAATCCATCAAAAACCCACAATAGGAGTGTAATAATCTAACCCATAATGCAAGTGTTAATCATCTTATAGAGATCTACTCAAACAAAATAAATACAAGAACAAGAAGAAGCAAAGAAGATTCCCCCATTTTCTCCCTTTGTCTCTACAAAAGCTCTTGTAAATCTCTTTCAATACAATTGTTTGATACTTTAAACTTCCTTGATTTGATGTGTAGATGTGTGTGGAAGAGTGTGTGCTAGGTATGTGAGTGTGAAAATCGGCTAGGGTTTAGTAGGTATAAGGGATGTGTTGAAAGATGATGAAAGAATGGCCTAAAATGAGCTTAAATAGCTATGTTGCGGGTCTTGCCAATCTCGTCAACCACTCGGTCGGCAATGGGACTTAGGTGACTAGTTCTGGCTGCATTTTTCTCTGCTCTCTACCTCTACCGATCACCTTTCCAGTCTCTATCAGTCACCTTTCCAGTTGACCAGCAGAGCACTCAGGGTGACCGGCAGCTTTAGCCTTTTTTCTCTATTTTAGTTCCATTTCACATCTGGTCTTCTACTTTTCCCTCAAACCTCTTTTCAGAGCCTCTAAACTCATTTTTCTTCATTTTTTTCACCTCCACAAACATCTTCAAGCTTTGTCCATGCCACCTACATCTTCAATCAAGCTCAAATCATCTCTGTAAATCTCACCTAAATATGAAATTAGAGCACTTTAGCATAGCATTTACTCTCTAAGCTCAACTATGAATACTTAAATGTGTTATGTACAAGTATGATGTAAGTGCTATACTAATACACCTTGTAAAGCATTAAAAACTTGAAAATAAATATAAAAAAGCTATGCAAAAGACACACAAAACACACACATCAACATCCCCAAACCATCTCCTTGCTTGTCCTCAAACAAAACCAATTTTAACTTTATCTCTATGTTGCTCATCATATTGACTTGCTATCTTTTTAATTCTAAAATAGTATGAGGGTCATTCCTTTTATGCAAAAACAAACCAAGCCTTTTTTGGATCCTCCTCTCATGCACAAGGGATGTCAGACCTCTTGGGAACTTACCACACAAGTTAAAACCACCACAAAAGTTAAAACCACCACAACACTTAGGTTTTTAAACACACACACGGGATGTTGATACCTCATGCCCCATCAACTTACATGGCCTCCCAATATACGCTTAGCCCAAAGATACAATGAAAAGAAATATACATCATAATGGCTCACATTTTGACGAAAAGAGCCTTATTCTCAACACAATGAAATAACAAAATAGATACTTGTGTCAGATTGAGATTGTGTCATTTGACACTTATTCCACATACTTTACTTTTTCTATTTTTTTCTTGCCATTTGGCTTTTTCTCTTTTTTTTTCAATTTTTTTCATTTTTTCACTTTTTCACTTTTTTCACCTTTTTTTTCAAAATTTTCCAATACATAACGTAAACAAAAAGCAAAAAAGGGCTAAGGCACACTAAAAAAACCAATCAAGGAACGAACACTCATATCAATAACCTTAAACACATTCTTTTACCTAAGTTGTGGGGCAATTAGAAGGGGTATTCTTAAAGGTGCTCACTCCCTACAATTTCCAAAAGATTTTCTTCAAAGTCTCAATTCTCCCTACACTCCATTCACTCTCTATAATACACCCTCATCTTCTCTATTCAATTAAGTTAACAAGAGACAACACTTCAACCAACAATGAAGATAAACGAGTCTAATATGCACAAAAATAAAAAATTTGATCATTTTTAAGAAAATAATGTTAATATATCCTAATGAATATAAAAACAAGACTAAACTCCCACACCTCAAAATCTAAAGTTTGCTTGTCCTTAAGCAAATAAAGTGAAATCACGCAACATGCAATCAAGCATCACGAAGCATGCAAGGGAAGTGGGGAAGGGGTAGATAAGTAGGGGACAAGTAGAGAAAGGATAGATACATCCTTGTATTCTTTGAAGTCATCAAATGCCAATATGCAACCGATCATCTACTATCTTGTTTTTTAACAAAGCACAAACACTTACAAAGCACAAGACAGATTAGTAGATGATGTGTTGTGTTTGTGTGTGTGTTTGCATTGTAATTTACCTATATTTAAGAAGTATTAAGTGCTCAAAAAAATGCATTAGTGTAGTACTTTTGATAAGAATAGGCTTTAGCGTAAACAAATGTACATATCGAGTTTAAGAGACAAATTGCTACACTAATTGCTTGTTTTCAATGATTTAGGTGAACTTTGGGTTAAGATCGAGATTAGGCGATGATAGGTAATAAAGATGAGGGATGTACAAGCCAAAAGGAGAAGATCAGAGGCCAGAAAGACAAAGAATGGAGGAAAGAAGCCAGCTAGACGACCAAGAAGAATGAGCCAGTCGATTGGCTAGGTCGACCAACCACTCCAGAGAGCTGCCAAAAATAGTCGGACGACCACCCCTCCAAAGCCGGTCGACCGGCCACTCCAGAGAGCATCACCAAAAAGTCGGTCGAGCTAAGAGAAGAAGTCGGTCGACCAGCTAGGTCGACTGGTAGTTTGTGAAAAGTCGATATAAAAGCCCGATTTTCAGACTAAAAAGGGGAACTTTTGGAAAGCTTTTTGATAATTTTGAGAGAGGATCTTTATACCCATCACACACACACACTTAACCTTAGTCTTTACCTACAACACACACACACACACTCTCTCACACATTTCATCACTTTGGAGCAAGAGAATTTAGAGGATTTCAACATTTGGATTCAAGTTTGCTCAAGAGCTTCGTACAAGATTAGCTAGGATGAAAGGGAAGCTTCATAAACTCTCTTTCATCTATCTTTTATTATGATTGAGTAGACTTGTCTAGGGTGATTTTACTTATGTAATGGGTTAGCTATATACTCTTATGATATGGGATTAAATGGCTGATTATATATACATGTTTGATTTTCTTGTTAAAATGGTTATTTTCTCATTCATGTCTAAGTGTTTGATTAAATGCCTAAATGAGTAAGATATGTATATATTGAAGTCTATTTATTACTAAACACATCTAATCCATGTTATATCATGTCTATGTGTTTATATGTGGATGCTATGAAGTGGGTAATGCTTATATTCATGTCTATTTGTATATTTGCATGCTTAGTAGTGAATATGACTTCAATAATGCATACATGTTGGTTGTTAAGTGCTTCTAATGGTGTAATCCGAGCATGACAATGTTTGGTAGTCGAATAGGTCCCTTTATTCGCGAACACCTTGTCTTAGAACATGTATGAATGCGTTAATAGGTTAAATCCTGCTATTGTGACCTTAGAATGACGAAGCATAATTTAAGGCTAGCCTAGGCCAAGTCTTCTTTGGCTTTAAATCCAACCAATAGGTTTCGGGATAGGATTAGTCAACCTTAGCGACACTAGGTCTTGGCTTTAAATCCAGCCAATGACGTAGGTACTAGGGTAGATTCATTCTAAGTCACCTAGAAAGCTAGTTAATCACTCTTAAGGCCCTAGGTCATAAGGACCACGCCATAGCTCTAGGAGGCGCCGCCTAGGGACGGACCCGCACTGAGTTCTAGGGGAAAATTAGGACATTAATTTAGCAACCTAGTTAAGAGCAATCACTAAAGTAAGCCATCATTCTTTAATCCCATAGCAATTGAGTATAGAATCACCCATTCATAAGTTGAAGTCACCCTAACATCTTTCCATTTGTTAGTTCCTCTATATCAGGTTATCCCCCACTTTTCCCAATTCCATAGTTTAGTTTAATTCATTTTAGTTAGAGCTCCCGACCATTCAAAAATCCAAAATCCCAAAAATAGATAGTTTAGATTTCTTATTTTTAGGCACATTCTAGAACACACACGTAGAATCTATCTCACAACATAGCCTCCCTGTGGTTCGACACCCGTTCTCGCACACACTACACTGCATCGATCTGTGCACTTGCGGGTCTTTAGAGCTTGCACTCAAAGACGTACATCAATAGACGTTGCCATGCAAGCTTGCATTGGCATCATTAAATGATTAACAAGGTGTATTAAAAAGGGAAAAAGTAACAAGGATGGGATTAACATTCTTAAGGCTTAAAAGGAAAACAAATGAAAGGGAAGTCAAAGCAAAGAACAAAAATATTAAAATTAATCAAAGTTGCCTTCTAGTAATGCTAACCACAAAGCCGTCATCCAGGCACTCTTATCTCAACCTCTAAAATGCCTTTAAGCAGCACTAGGTTTTACACCCTCAGCCGGGCGATAATGTTAGGGGTAATGATACTTGTAGTCCTTGGGTACGGATTGCTGGATAAAGCTGTCAACACACAACTCGGAAGAAAAAGGATCTTGAAGTATTTAATCAATCCAAACCTATACATCATAATCCTTTTCAAGCACACATGATAAAGGGACAAATGTAAAACCTAACACATCAAATAAAAAGGGATGCTTCAAGGTGTCATGGGTTATGAAAAAATCTACAGCTCTATGTCCCTTTTTCATGTCCAATCCTAACCTAACAAACTCAGTCTTTGAAACTAACCATCCCATAGCCTTCTTTCCATGATCAAGGGCTACCCATACCTCATTCCCAATAGGTTAATTAAAAATCTAAAGCATCACGGGAGGCATGTGTACTAACCCTACATGTATGTGGTCAAAGTGGGAAGGCATAAAAGTATGCTCTTGAAGAGGAGACTCAATGGGAAGAGGAAGGAAATGATTAAAGCATGAAAGAAAATTGGTCTAGATGTTATCAATTAGAGGACCTAAAGGAATGGATTCAGAGAAAGAGGAATCAGAATCACTAAGGTCACTGTCAAGAAGGGGATCAGTCCTAACGGCCTCTAAATATGGGTTAGAAGAAATATTCATGTAGCCTTATAACGAAGGTTAGATTCACGCAAGTCTCTCTAATTTTGCCATTCTTCCTCAAATCTCAAACTGAAAGGAGGTGGTATCATGGACTCATCAAAGTGATAGTCGGGCACTATCTGCTCAATTTCCTTAACTTCCTCAACCTTTTCAAGTGGTGATTTAATCTTAATGAGCTCATTCTCACAAACGAAAGGTTCATAACCCTTCAAAAAGTGATCAACCTCATTAATCAACTCCCTAGTGGACAGGGTGTAGGGAGTCATCATCAACGACTCATCAAAATCTCAAGCTCATCAATCTCTTCCTTGAGTATCTTCTTAAAGTAGCTATTTTCCTCAACACAAGATTCTACAACTCCAAGAGACTCATCAGGCTTAAAATTAGAAATAGATGCTATGCTCTCCCCAGTAGATGATTCCAAGTCAACACTAGCTAAAATCTCATCAAACTATTTCTCAAATTCATCACTAGTGGTCGTCACCTCACAATCACGTTCCTCAACACAAGGTTCCATCACATTAACCATAAAACATTATGTTTATCTCCATTTTCATTCAATTTATTCACCACTTGGGTAACTCTTAAAGTAGACCTTAAATTGCCAAATTTAAGCTCAATCATCCCTGCCTTATAACGAATAATAACATTTGCAGTACTAAGAAGGGAGGACCCAAAAGAACCATTGTAGAATGCACAGTATCAGGATATGAAGTCATATCCAAAATGATGAAATCTATAGGAAAAACAAACTCTCCAACCTAAACCATGATGTCCTCTATCACACCTCGAGGCCTCCTCTTAGATCTATAGCTAACTGAAGAGTGACATGTGTGGGAGACAACTCCCCTAAACCTAGCTATTGGTAGACCAAGTACGAAACAAGATTCATACTAGACCATAAGTCAAGAAAATTAATTTAAATAAATTCATAATATATATCTATTTATTACACTAAGAAAATTTCATGAATATCATCCTCATTTCATGAATTTTGCTTAAAAACTTTTCCTTGACATTTCATACCATAATGTTATTAAGAATTAAGTTTCTAGTCCATTAATTGATACTAACAGCATTATGTCCTAATATAAAGTGATATGCATTACTTTTTTTCAAGCAATTAAATTAATTTCTAATATCAAATTTTAAATCATAATCTATATTTATTGATGAGTTGTGTTTTTATGAGTGTTTGCATTGACAATTACTTATGTTTTAAAGGTGTTTTGTGATTTAATAGATGCATCAGTATAGTATTTATGCTAGAGATAGGCTAAAGCACACACAATTTCACATAGTTGAGTTTAAAGATAAATGCTACACTAATGCATGCTTGTTTCTTGTGTTTAGTGAAGTAACGCCGAAGCTCGGGGCTTGAATCAGTGATGATTTGATGATGGAGCCAAGATAGATGTGTTTGGGACATGGAAGAAGCATGAAAGGAGCTTTGGAAAGTGATCAGGTGAAGAGAAGTACAATCGGAGCAAAAAGAGAACAAAGGACGCAAAATCGGACAGGGTGCTGACTTGGCCGGATGACCCACGTTCAAGGCCAGTTGGTCCACCGGCCAAACCAGTAACTTAAGCCCTAAGAACAGTCGCCCTAGGTGCTAGGCCGATTGACCAGCCAAGCCCGCCGACCTGCACAAATTCTGATGTATTTAAGCACTTTTCAGCATATTTTGAGTAATCTTTTCAACCTTTCTCACCTCCTCTATACATACCCACTTCTCACACACAAAACCATACTTCACCCATCTCTAATACACATACTAACACATACACCCACTTAGGTCTAAGCTCTTCTTGGAAGGATTACAATAGCATTTGGTGAGAATTTGCTTAAGTTTGTACAAGAACGAGCAAGGATGGAAGGGGAGTTCTCTCAACTTCATCCTGTTCGTTTCATGCTTAAATAGATAGATTAGGGTGACTAAACTTGTGTAATGAGTTGATTTTATACTATTTATTATGGGATTCTATTGGCTTATATATATACATACTTTGTTCTTCATGTTAATAGCATTTTATCAAAACATGTCTATGTGTTTGATTAAATGCTTGAATGAGTAGTATGTATATAAATTGGAGTATATTTGCTATGGAACACCTCTAATCCATTGAATATGCATGTCTATGTGTTTATTTATGGATATCATGAAGTGAGTTTGCTATATTCATGTCTATATGAGTGTAAGCATGTTTTATAGTAAATACTAGCTCCAATCTTGTTACATGTTGATACCCAATTGCTTTTAATGGTATGAATCAAACATGACGATGTTGTGATAGTGAGTAGAACCATATATTTATAACACCTTGGCTTAGAACATGTAGGCTTGTGCTTAATAGTCAAATATTTACTATAGTGTCCCTAGATCGATGAAGCCTAAGTTTAGACTAGCCTAGTTTGAGATCCTTTAGCTTTCAATCTGGCTAATAGGAGTCCAGGTGGGGTCTAGTCAGTCGTAGCCAGCTTACGCTTTGGTTTAAATCCAATCAATAGTTTAGGAGCTAGGGTAGGATCATTCTAGGATACCTAGGTAGCTTTCTACTCCCTTCTATGGCCTTAGGTACATAAGGACCGCGCCATAGCTCTAAGTAGTGCACGCTTAAGGACGAACTTGTATGGAGTCCTAAGGATTAATTCGGATACTAGCCAGTGGCTAAGTATTAGAGCATCATTTAGATAAGCCAATGCCCGAATCCCATAGCATAGATATAGAGAGTCACCTATTCGCAATTGTAGGTCGCCTTAACACCTTCCTGTTGGTTTAAATCCTTTCTAGACTAGCTTAGATTCCCACTTTCCCTCTCCCATTTTCATAGTGTAGTCCTTTTATCTTCCCCTTAGCTCCCCATAATCCAAAATGTACAAAAAAGTGCTTAGCTTAGGTTCCTTTTTAGGCTTCTTTTAGAACACACTAGCATAGGATTCTTCCACATTTCATGCCTCCCTGTGATTTGAAACCAGCATTAGTACTCACTATATTGCATGATTTGTACTGTTGCGGGACCTTTTAGGCTTGCACGTTTAAGGTACATTAAGTTCTTGACATTGTTGCTAGGGAGGCACAGTGGTTGATGTTCTTTGTTTACGTGTTTTAATAGTTGCATCCTTCATTTGTTTTCCTTGTTTTATCTTGTTAATTTGTTTCATATATTTTTTTATTTTTTCTTTTAGCTAGTTTCTTATCTTGTGTTTACTCTCCTTTCCTAGTATAGATTATTTGTTTCTTTTACTTATTTTCAGTTTGGTTTTGTTTTTTGTTCTTTGTTTTGCTTTTAGTATACCTTTTAGGATTATGATTTTGTTGTTGTAGTTTAGGATGTTGATGAAGTCGGGGTTGAAGAGGCTGGAGTTAGGATAACGTTACATGCTTGTTAGGAGATCCTTTAGGAATCCCTTAATTTCATTTGATCTTGAACCCGATAAAATTGCAAGGCACTTTAGGAATTTAGAAGATCTTCTTGAGGAGATAGCCGATCCCAATAATCCTTCTATTCCTTCACACATTTCCCCAATGAATCCCATTCTACCACACAATCACCATGGGCATCCTCAAGCCAAAGACCATTTTAGGCAAAAGCCTCTTAGGCCGGACCTAGCCATAGATAAAGATCATATGCTTAAAGAATTCTTCCTCCCTAACGCCTTGAGCCTAGCTTGGCTATCCAAATTCTGGGGTTAGGGGAAACGAATTTTGAAATTAAACCTAATACGTTGGCTATGCTGCATTCTTTCTTCGAGAGGGGCAATAAGAACCCCTTGGACCACATCACGAACTTTGTAAAGATAACTTCCACTCTCCACATCCCCAACGTGCCTCAAGAGGTCATTTTGCCTCAAGTTATTTCCTTTTTCCCCTAACGATAAGGCAAGGGCTTGGTATCATTCTTTGCTTAGTGGTTGTATTACCTTTTGGAATGAGCTTCAATCTAGGTTCTATAAAAAATTCTTTCCCATAGCCAAGACGACCGACCTTAAGGCTTCCATTATGACTTTTTCCCAAAATGATTTAGAATCCTTTCATGAGGCTTGGGAGAGGTTCAATAACCTTATTAGGTAGTGTCCACACCATGGGTATGGTAATCATAACCTACTCCAGTATTTCTTACAAGGCTTGAATGAGCAAAATAGGATGATGGTCAATACTGTCTATGGTGGTGGATTCTATACCTTAAAATCGAATGAAGTATAGGAGAAAATAGATTTGATGGCCGAGAACTCTTTCCAAATTCTACTTTGGATAGGTCCAATCGAGGATATAATAGAAGAGGTGTCAATGAGGTTGGAGTTTCTTCAGATTTGCCCGCTAAAGTAGAAGCATTGACTAATAAGCTAAATCAGTTCATCACCTTTACTCTTTCCCCTCAAAATCGTAAAACGAGTCCTGTAGGATCCCCTTGGTAGTTGAAGTATGTGATTTATGTTCCGAGACATCTCACGACACTGTAGCTTGCCCTTTGGCACCCCAGTTTCCTAAATTCTTGAAGGAGCAACTAAATTAACTCTTGTAGAAAGAAAAAGAAAGAAAAAATTTGCTAGTAAATACTAGGAAAAAAAAGGCTTTCTACATATGCATTATCTAAAACAATGATTTTTATCAATTGTAGCAAAGAAAGAAACTTCATAGAAGTTGAAATATGAAGAAATAGATATGCCTAGCTATTTTTTTCTATGAATAAGAAAGGATCTAATTGATAGAAGAGGTGGTGCTATAGGAGCCCTACCAGTGGAAGACTCTAGGCCACACCTGCTACCTAAGGCCTTCCTTGTGCCATAGGGTTGCCGGATAAGGAACACTTACAACCTAGGTTGGAAGGACAATCCTAGATTCTCTTAGAGACAGGGTTAGAACGAATCTTCCTATCCCAACCCCAAGTCCTATTCCAATAGAGACCATGCCTTACTAACCCTCTAGGGTTCTACCACATCGATCCAGCTAGGCTCCCTAGTATTCCCTAAGCCCAAGAACTTTCTGCTCCATCTAGTAGCCAGTCCTCTAGCCTTGAGATGATAGAGAAAATGATGCAGTTTATTTAGCAGTAACAACAAGAATTAGCTAGTCAACAATAAACCTTAGCTAGTTATCAATAAGAATTAGTGGATAATAGATAAGAACTAGCTAGACATAGGCAGCAAATGGCTAGGATGAAAGCACAGTTAGGGTAACTTGCCAGCTAGATGAGCACTAAAGACCCAGGTAAATTGCTTACACAACTAGAGATGAACCCAAAGGCTCAGTCTTATTCCTCTTCTAACCCCACTTATCCCTACTTAGCTCAAGCTAAGGCTGTCACCACTTTTAAGAGTGGTAGGATAGTGGACAACAAGATAGGAGTTGAATATGCAGAACCTGCTCCTAGTAGTCCTTTTGAGTTTAGAGAGTCAAGCAATAGCCCTAATGAGAGAGATCATAAAGAGAGTCCTATTAAGAGAATTTAGCCCATGAGAGATCATGGTGAGCGTAGTATTTCTCGCCCACATAAGAAGGGAAAGGAGCTCGTTGTTGATTCCCATGAGTTTGGGGGTGTTGAGCCTAGAGTTCCTTATCTTTTTACTGTAGAGTGGCTTTTGCCCAGCGAGGATACCTGGTTTCTTAGAGTCCTAGAGCATTTTAAGGACCTTAAATTTAATCTTCCTTTGATAGATACGGTCTATTCTATTCCATCCTACTCCAAATTCTTTAATGATCTTTGCACAAGGAACCATAGAGCCTCGGTCATGCTTAAGAAGGAGAAGCTCACGGAGAAAGTGAGTAAAATATATACTTCAAGCTTTTTGGCCAAAATGAGTGATCCCGGAGCTTTCACTATTCCTCGTAGGATCTGAGAGACCTAGATTGATCATACCTTGCTAGATTTACTAGTATGAACCTTATCCCTTATTTAGTCTACCAAAATCTAGGTCTAAGAGACTTGTCCCCTACGTACGTCACCCTTTAGCTTACTGGTAGGTCTAAAAAAAGACCTACGAGAATAGTAAAAGATGTGCTAGTTTAGGTAGGAGAGTTTGTTTACTCATAAATTTCATAGTGTTTAATATAGATGTGGGTCATAACTCTAGGTATTCTGCTCTCGTCTCTTAGGTCATCCCTTTCTTGCCACTACATATGCTATCATTCATTGTAGGTCAAGATTGTTAGAAATAAAATTTCGGAATTCGAGGTCCTCTATAAAAGTGGCAGAGGCTGCGAGCAAAGTTAGCATGCATGGAGATGATGATGAGAAAGATTACTTTATGATCATGGTGATAGACCCACTTAATAAGGACCATGATGAGAAGACCATGATAGAGGATGATGAGTTGAGAAAGCTTATGGATGCTCTAGCTAGCTTTGACCAAGAAACCATTGAGCGGGGATGTGTAACCTCTACTTCTAAAGGTGATGATCATAAGCTTGACGAGTCCTTTGAGGTTAATCCTTCCAATCTTGGTGTGAGAGATGTGGACCATTATGATTGCACACATAGGATTGATCTTAAAGGTGGAGACGAAAATAGAGGTCTTAAGATACATGTGATAGAATCTTGTATTGATAGAGATGGTTGTTAAAAGATATCCCCTATCGATGAATTCATTGAAGAATTTGATGAGATATTAGCTAGAATGGATTTGGAGACATCCGTTGAGGAGAGCATCATGCTTATCTTAGATCTTAGGCCCAATGAATCTATTGGAGTTGTAGGTTCTGACATTAGAGTAAATGATCAATCTATGAAGACTCTTATGAAAGAGATCGAGGAACTTGAGATTACGATATATGAGTCCTTAGGTATCTTTGATGAGTCTTTGTTAGCCTTTCTTCTAAACTTTCTATTAGAGAATTACTTGATGAGGTGAACCGCTTCTTGGATAAACATGAGCCATCCCTTAAGGAGAGTGAGCTCTTTCAAGCCCAATCCTTCTTGTTCTCTCATTGATTCCATTCCATCCAATCCCATTCCATTAGATGAGTCTCCCTCCTTCCTTTCATTAAGTTTTCTCCTAATGAGTACAATTTTATACCATCTTACTTGGAGCACCTTCATGTAGGGTTTGTTCATACTCCTCCCATTCTTTAGGCTTTGGATTCTTTATCGACCCATGGACACAAGATGTGGGTAGCCCTTGATCACCAAAAGGCAATAGGATGGTTAGTGGCAAAAATTGAGCTTGCTAGGTTAAGATTAGAGAAGAATAAGGCATCTAGATCTTTAAATTTTTCTACGCCTTATGATACCATGAAGCAATCTCCTTCTATATTTGATGTGTCAGGTTTTTCATTTGTCCTTTTTAATTTGTGCTTGAAAAGGATTGTGATGTGCATAATTTGATTGATCTCATACCACATGATTTCTTTTCTTCTGAGTTATGCCTTGATAGGTTTGTATGTCAATCCATGCTCAAGGACTACTAGTATCATTGGTTCTAACATTACTATTTGGCTGGAGGTGTTAAATCCAGCACTGCTAGGACGTACCCTAGACATTTAGTGATGAGTAGATGATCCCTTGGCTGATGGCATCATGGTTAGCGCTACTAGAAGGCAACTAGGGTTTAATTTTGCAATTTTGCGCTTCTTAGTTCATTTTCCTTTTCTTTGTTTTCTTTCTTTTCTTTTCACCAAGACCAAAGTGTTGAATCCCAATCCTTTTTCCCATAGAATACACCTTTGCTTATTATTTGCACGTGCCAATGCAAGTTTGCATAGGCAACACTATTAACCTTGTTTTCTTTATGAGTGTTTGTGGATTGTAAGTCATAGGGTTGTAGTTTAGTTAATTGACCACTGGCATGGAGAACTTTGAACAGAATGCAAGGTTGTATCTATTCTTTCTTCACTTGTTCCCTAACTATCTACCCCATCCCCAATACCCTTACTTGCTTTCTATTGCTTAGTTGCTTGTTGATGTGCTTTGCTCTATTTGCTTTAAGACAAGCAAAGTTTAGGTTTGGGGCTGTAGGGTTTAGTCTTATTATTCTATGCTTCTTATTGTTTTATGCTTTTTTAGTGTAAATTGCATTATGTTCTTAAAATTGGTGAAAATTTTTCAATTTTTTTATGCATATAGAGTTGTTTATCCTTGGTTGATAGTTGTGTTGGCTATTGTGATTGACCCAATTGATTGGTGAAGATGAGTTGCATTATGGGGAATGAATGGAGTGGATTGAAAACTGAGTCTTCGAAGGGATGCCCTTAAAAGTTGTGGGGTGTAAGGACCTTTAAGAATGACCCTTATAGTCATCCCATAGCTTGGTAGGAAAGAGAGTTAAAAAATGATCATTGATATAAGTGCCACTTGCTTGATTGATTTTTTTTTTTAATGTGCCTAAGACTTTCTCTTTCTTTTCTTTTTGTGTAAATGCAATGCAAAGTTTGAAAATCAAAAAAAAATTGAAAAAGGCAAAAAAGTGCAAAAACATCAAAAAGTTAAAAAATTGAAAAAAAAAAAGAGAAAAAGACAAGAGCACCAAAAAGTTTTGTCAACAAGTGCATAAGCGACACAATCTCAACTTAGCACAAACTATCCTCTTTGTAGATATGTGAATAAGGCATTTATAAGCCATTGCATTAGTATATTTTTGTGTGTATTTGCATTGACAACTACTTATGTTTTGGAGGTGTTTTGAGCTTTAATATATGCATTAGTATAGTACTTATGCTAGAGATAGGCTTAAGTGCATACAGTTGTACATAGTTGAGTTTAAAGATAAATGCTACACTAATACATACTTGTTTCTCATGTTTGGTAAAGCTAGGTCAAAGTTTGGGGCTTTAATTGGTGATGATTTGATAATGGAGCCAAGATAGATGTGTTCGGTACATGAAAGAAGCATAAAAGTAGCTTTCAGAAGTGACCGAGAGAAGAGAAGTGCACGAGGGAAGAGAAGTGCAATTGGAGCAAAATGGGAACAAAGCGCACAAAATCAACCAAGATGCTGACCTAGCCAGTCGACCCATGTTCTAGGCTGGTCAATTGGTGAAACTAGCAGCTTCAGCTTTTAGGCCGGTCAACCTAAGTGCTAGGCCGGTTAGCTTGCTAAGTCCCCCGAACTGTCGCGAATTCTGTGGTATTTAAGCACTTTTCAGCATATTTTGAGTAATCGTTTCAACTCTTTTTCACCTCCTCTTCTCACGCACAAAACCCCACTTCACCCACCTCCAATAAACACACTAACACATACATCCACTTAGATGTAAGCTCTTCTTGAAAGGATTACAACAACATTTGGTAAGGATTTGCTTAAGTTTGTGCAAGAACAAGCAAGGATGGAAGGGGAGTTAAATAGATAGATTAGAGTGACTAAACTTGTGTAATAAGTGATTTTATACTATAGTTATGGAATTCTATTAACTTATGTATATTAATACTTTGTCCTTCATGTGAATAGCTTTTTATCAAAACATGTCTATATGTTTGATTAAATACTTGAATGATTAGTATGCATATAAATATATTTGCTGTAGAGCACCTCTAATCCATTGAATATGCATGTCTATGTGTTTATTTATGGATATCATGAAGTGGGTTTGCTATATTCATGTCTATATAAGTGTAAGCATGGTTTATGGTAAATACTGGCTTCAATCTTGCTACATGTTGATACCCAATTGTTTCTAATGGTGTGAATCAAACATGACGATGTTTTGATAATGAGTAGAACCATACGTTCACAACACCTTGGCTTAGAACATGTAAGATTGTGCTTAATAGTCAAATATCTACTATAGTGTCCTTAGATCGATGATGCCTAAGTTTAGACTAGCCTAGTTCGACATCCTTTAGCTTTAAATCTGGCTTATAGAAGTCCGGGTAGCGTTTGGTCAGCCATAGTCACCTTAGGCTTTGGTTTTAAATCCAACCAATAGTTTAAGAGCTAGGGTAGGATCGTTCTAGGACACCTAAGTAGCTTTCTAGTCCCTTCTATGACCTTGGGTGCATAAGGACCACGCCATAACTCTAAGTAGTGCATACTTAGGGATGGACCCATATTGAGTCCTAGGAATTAATTAGGATAATAGCTAGCGTCCTAGTATTAGAGCATCACTTAAATAAGCTAATCCCTGAATCCCATAGCATAGAAGTAGAGAGTCAACCATACGCAAGTATGGGTCACCCTAACACCTTCCCGTTGGTTTAAATCCCTCCTAGATTAGCTTCGATTCCTACTTTCCCTTTCCCATTTTCATAGTGTTGTCCTTTTAATTTTCCCTTAGCTCCCTAAAATACAAAAAGTACAAAAAAGTTGCTTAGCTTAGGTTCCTTTTAGGCTTCTTCTAGAACACACTGGCATAGGATTCTTCCACATTTCACGCTTTCCTATGGTTCGACACCCACATTCGTACTCATTAGATTGCACAATTCTTATGCTTGTGGGACTTTTTAGGGCTTTCTCCTTCAAGGCATATCATCTATATATTGTATTAAAATAATATCGATTATTTTTAAATAAAATTATCAATGTTGATATTCATGTATGGTGTTTGAATGTAATACTAACATTTTGTCCACTAATGATTATTTATAAAGAAATTTCCTATAAATCATTTCTAATTTTTTAGAGTGAGTTAAATTCAAACAAATGTCTTATAATGTGGCATGTTTAAATTCTATTCTATCAAGAATAAGTTAAACTCCAATAAGTATATTATTCCTTTTCTATTGCTTTTTCTTTCCAAATCACATCATTTTCTAATTTTATTTCCTCAATTTAAAGTTCTACTTTATTACTACAAATCCCTCATAAGAAAACATAAGTATTATCAAAAACTTGTAACAAGTCAAATTTTATAAAATAGAATTATATTTTATTCTCACTTAAACTATAAAATATATAGAGATCCAGATCTTGATACATGTATAATGAGTTAAATTCTTATATATATATATATATGTATATGTGTGTGTGTGTCTATATATTCTATTACTTTTTTTTTTTCATATCAAATAATTTTCTAGTTTTACCTTTTTCATGTAAACATTTTATTTAATTAATGTAGAGTTAAACTTAAAAAAATTGAGCAATACTAAAATTTTACTAGAAATTAAATTTTAAAAATTTTATATTTTATCTTTGCATAAATTGTAAAATTGGCCATTGACAATAAATAAAAATAGTATACATTTTTTTCATGTATTGCACCGGCTATACTCTAGTTAAAATGCGAAGTACCTACATTACGTGAATATAATAATTTGACTTCGTTTCTTTTTAAAATTATAGGGTTACAAAAAGAACAGGATGCAATTTATGGATGACAACACGGGAAAACATTGATCAAAAGATTAGGTTATGAAATAGTAAGAACACATAAACTATTATTAATTTAACTCAAAATAAGTTGATTATAAAATGCTGATCTTCTGAAAATATAATGCTTTTAGAAAAATGCTCATCATGTCAAGATCATTGAGAATATTTGTTATTTTCATGAACAAATAAACTTATTTTGACTTAATATCACATAAAAAGTCAAGGTAGTTATAACTATCTCACACAGGAGTGATTTCCTAAGTCTGCATCCCATTGGGGATGGGGGTTTAGGTTGGGGTGGGATTTTTTTAAAATAAAGAAACCGAGTTGAAAGTGTTCATTAAGACATAAAATAAGAAAGAATAATTGAAAATAGCATTTTTTGGTGTTAAGAAAGTAAGTTTTGTTTCGTAAATGCATCTTAAGAAGACGTTTGGATTGGTTTATTGAAAAATTACTTAATGTACATTTGGCTTTACTTGATTTTTTTTTTTTAAATTGAAGGGCTTTTCGACACCACTAGCTATTAGAGTAGCTGATAGCTGTTTAAGTAGTTTATAGTTGTTATATTTTAGCTATTAGCAAATAGCTATTTAATTAGTTAATTTAGCAAGATATGTTCGATAAAATTAGTTATTGGATCAGTTGATGAAAGCAACTAATGGAAAGGACATTGATATCACATTATTATTATTATGATAATTTTAATTATTATTATTATGACTAGAATAAGTTAATTTATTTTATAATTAAATATATATTTTTATAATAATATTTTATTCTAAAGCATAATTAAGTTAATTTTTTGATAAAATATTTGTATTAATATTACAAAATATATCTTTAATGGATTCAAAATTTATTTTTTTGAATTAAAATAATAAATGGACTAATAGAACTTATACTTTTAACGTATTTTGTAAGATTAGAATTTGGAATTAATTTTTGTATTTTGTATTTATATTTGTGAAAGAAAAGGTGAAAATGTAGAGAAAGATTGAAGAGACACTAGGATTTTCCAAAGAGTTGTAAAAATGGTAGAAATGTTAAAAAAAAAATAGACACACTAAATGCTTTTGTGGAAGGTGAAAATTTTTAACATTTGAGAAAAACTAGTTGAAACGCTAAAAGCAACTTAAAGAGTTACTTAAAACATTATTTTATCGAACTACAATGACTTGCACAAGCACAACAAAAACAATGGTAATAAACACACACACTAAAAAAAGACCTAGTCAAAAACACTAAACCTACTTGAGAAGGTATTTTTTTATATTCCCAAATAGGGCATAAGTAGTTACCTATTTTAATAAAAGTTGTAGTTATTAAAATAGTATTACGTGTTTGATTAAAGTGGGTTAAAAAGTAACTTATATTGTTAAAGTAACTATTAAGGACATGAAAACCGAATCTCAGTTAAAACAAAATATAAGTATAGTTACTTATTTATTTCTTAAAAATATATTATCAAAATGTTATAATTTAATAATTGAACTTTTTTTATATTGTTTGCTTGAAAGATCTTCCTTCTAGCCTTATCTTCTTGGTCACAGCTTTAACCAAACCTTGACTTCGCAATGAGGAGAACTTAATCTCCTTGCAACAGCTATGCTGCCTCCTGGTTCCTTTACGTAAACTCACAATAAAGGATTCTTTTCTTGCCCGTAATTTGATCTAAGGACTTGTACTGCTATGCGTCATGGAGATTCCAATTGTAAAAGTCAATTCGATGATTAATCAAGTTCCAATTGAATTAAAATAGCTAAAAAGAAAAATCTAGAGCATATAGACTGGCAAACAAGTGATGCACATGACTAGAGATTTTATTGTAGTACAACAAAGCTTACAAAGTAACAACTCTATTTGAATATAAAAATCAACTCTAGGAATCAATATTATGGCGATGTCACAGTGTTTGGCTAACTAGAATCACTACTACATTAAACTAGATTACGTTGTTACCAGGCTAAGCTAAACTATGAATTGCTAATGTAATAATTCAAATGACTCAGTGGTTGTGGAACCCCTAGCCTCAAAGATGTGCCCATCAGGCTCCCAAAAAGTCTCAATTGATGAGCTTATTTCAGAGCCACAAGGTTAAATGGTGATTGTGTTTGATTTGGCATTGATTTCCTCCTCAAATCACTCAAAAGTTGTTGGTAGATATTCCGCACGTGTGTTTGCTTTTTATTTGACTTGGTCCTCGCTTTTCCCACATCATTCACATTAGACCTATCAATTTAGTTTCCTAGCCACATATTAGCCTTATTAGTCTCTTGGCTGTGCCTTCGACCTTGTCTCTTTCATTTTCTTGCCACAACTAGCCTTTCCATCTTCAGCCACCCTAGGCCACCGGGTGTTTGACCTTTTTATGTAAATAATATCTCCCCATAAATTGTTCAAACAATGTCATGATTTTTGGACAACTCATGCATTCTCTCAGCTTACTTGACTTGCATAATCCTTTGCAGGTAACTTTCCATGCCTCTTCAAATTCTATAACTGCTTCTACCTTTGGACTCTCATCCATATTTCATACACATCACAACCTTCCATCCACGTTCACTGTACGTAAAAACTCGGTGCTTCTATGTGTCCTACACGTCTTATCATTTGCATGCAGCCACTACTAGCCTTGAGCTTAGAAAGTACATTAGCCATCTTTATGTCTTTCAAGTCCCCTCATGATTATAAGACACTATTTGTTTGGAAAAACTCCTTTTTGGCTTTAGGGTCTTGGCCATAGTTTTGGCTAAGCCTTGATCTTGCTTTGAGGAGATTGTAACCTTTTACAATGCTTATGTGACCACTTGGTTTCTTTACGCACCTTAATGATGTAGGGTTCTTTTGTCACCCCCAAACTTGGTCCAGGGACTTGTATTACTATGGACCATAAGATCCCCAATTGTAGCAACCGATTTGCACGATGATCACAAATTCAGTTGAATTACTACAATTGCAATTAGAGGATGATATGTTTGTATATAGAAGTGTATGATTGTGGATAGAATTTACATATATTTCTTGAAGTGTTTAGAGGTTTTGGAATGCATTTGTGTGATATTTATGCATAACTAGTGATAATTGTATATATCGAGTTTATACATGCATAAGTGCCTTATTAATGTATTATTTTGTGTTTTAAGTGTGTTCCAAGTGAGTTTGGAGCTTGATTGAAGATTCATGAGGGTGATATAGCCTTGGAGAAAGAGTTTCAAAAGAAGAAAGGTGAAAATGAAAGCTAAAAAAAGTCAACTGATGAACATATGAAGCAAACAGTGCACAACTGTGGAAAACTACTTGAACTAGTCTCCCCAACTTCTCCAAACTAGTAGACCAAACCATGAGACCATAAAGGATAAAGAGCAGAGCTAGGAACCATCCACCCCATGCCATGAACCAGTCGAATGGATGGTGAACCAGCTTCTGCAACATAAGCTATAAAATCTACCCGCTATGCTAATTTTTGGGGAAGGAGGGGTTTCATTAATTCCTTAATACCTACTCCACCAAATCCTAATCCCATCATATACCCACCTCACACACATACCTTCACACACCCAATTTCACCCCATATCAATCTAGGATTAGAGATTTAAACAAGGATTTGTAAAGGATTTGCACAAGAATTTGAGAGATTGAAGCAAGAAGATGGGAAAGACTCTTTATCTTTCTTTTTTCTTGTTTCAAACATGATTATGTAGATCTATTAAGGTAGTTTGCTTGTTGTATTATCGGATAAGTATTCTATTTCTTGTTTTGGGATTTTGAATGGATTGAATACATGTTTTGCTTTGATTGTTCAATGGTTTATTCATATGCATGTCTATATGTTTGATGAATTGCCTAATCAGTTTACACATGTTCTATTGAGCTTAGATGTTATTGATAATAGCCTCATCTTAGCCTTAATCCATGCTGACAGCATTTTCAACTAGTTTTTGTTGAGTAATGCTACTTAATTTGTGGCTTTATGTAGTTGGTGTATACCTCTAGTCTAAAACACTACTAAAAGGGTATCCATTAATATTAGTTAATGCTCTAAAAGTCTAATCTCTAATTTGAAACAATACTAATAGGTTAATCTCTCGAGTAGGACGTTAATCAACACTGAAAAGGACTTGATTAATTAAGCCCAAAAACTCTTGATGTTGTTTTTAAAACCCACAAGTGCATGGATCAGAAGTACTGTAGTGTGTGCAAGAGTATAGGTATCGTCTTCTCAGGGAGATGTATAACTATGTTTCTAAGTGTTCTTCATCCAAAACTAGCCATGTGCTAAAAGGAAAATCTTTTTTTGTTTTTGTGTTTGGAATTGAAGGGTACTCTAAATTAAAGACTGAATTAAATTACCTGAAACTAATGTATGCAATAGAAAGACAAACAAGCCAGAGAGGAAGTGATTAAATCAATAAGGAAGGACTAGGGTGACTACTACGCCACTATGGGATGGGAACTTTATTCTTGCTTTCAGTATTTTGATGGCTCTGATTACTTCTTTTAGAGGTCCAAACTCACTAGCTATATTATCCCTAATTCTCGGTGCAATTCTATCCCTAAGTGGATACTACTTAGAGTATAACCATGTCTTTATTAACTAGGGTTTTAGGGCTTAGTTGATTGAGACTTCTAGATTGATAATGATTAATATTAACGTAGGGTCTGAACTGTTAAATGTCTTTCAAGCTAAAGCTTAATCTACTTAATTTCATTAAGTATAATGGGTGACCTATTAGTTTTATTTCATCCTAAAGGCCATGCATTAAACCCAGTTATAAATTCAAGCACAATTAATCAACACCATATAAGTAGATACAAGAAATTAAAAGTATAATAATACATGTTTCTCCACTAAGGCAATTAATCAAACACATAGACACCCTCAATAATCACCATTAAGCAATAAAAAACAAACATGCATTTAAACCATCAAAATATCCCAAAACAAGTTTTACAATAGTTAACCCATAATAGAAATAGTAATCAACCCTAAAAAGATTTAGTTCAACATGTCAAAGGAGAGTATAAAACTGAAATTTAATCTCATAAAAATCAATTCCATGTCCAATAAATTAAATCCCAAGTTTAAAATCTCTACTCGTTTCAATTTCACGCAAATCCTTCTTCTTCTCCAAGATTTTTCGCTAAGTTTTGCTTCAAGATAGCCCCAAAAATCCTGTAAGAAAACAACTCCAAATTAGCTCAAAATAAAGTTAAAATGCAAGAAAATGAAAGATAATTTTTTTTTGGTAATTTTCTGGAATTTGTTCTATTTTTTCTGATTTTTTTTTTATCTTTCTTGGCGTGAATTTGGAACTGTGAAATTCGGCTACCTCCTTCTCTACTGATGAAGCTCACTGGTGCTGCTTTATATATGTGTGGTGTCTGTGTGTTAGGTTGGTCAAAAGAAAGAAAAGGAAATGGTTAGGAAAGAGGTCCATGGGTTTGGGGGGTTGGTTTTAGTAAGTTGGTAAGACTTTTCTTTCTGCTCTAATTTTTTTCCTAAAGTGTGCTTGTGATGTGAGAGTGCTGATGAGCGCTGCCAAGAGAACAACTACTTTGAATGGTTATAAAACCTTATATAATAATAATATTGTAATATACTAATGTCACTTATGAATAGAATATTAACATATATTATATTATCTAATGCTAAATTACTATATAAGCTAATATTCTAATAGAATAAATAGTTAATAATCGAAGTAACTAAAGTCGAACCTATTAACTAGTCAACTAGATAATTAATTAACTAATAAAATAGCTAATGAACTAACTAACAAATGTAAATTATTACTAAACCAAATTAACACCACAAATATGTATGAAAAGTGAGATCACGAGTAAATCTGACACGCATTCCTTAAGCGCTCAAAAGTACGAAATAGACAAAATTAGTACAAAAATAAGCACACAAACACACTCAAAATCATGCAATTTTTGCTCCAAAAATACACACAGATCAACTCTAATTGGTTAGGACAATCCTATACTTCTAAAAGATGTCATTTAGGGGTAGGAGTACAACAACATTTAGAGATAATAAGGTTAATTCAATAAGGCCTAAACAAGAGTGAGCCGATCCTTCGATTGCCCAAAACTAGAATATCAAAAACCCATATACAAGCGGCAGCTTCCCTAGTTCCTTCATCCTTGAGTTTAATTCCTTTTCCTTAGCTTGATTACCCACTATTCCATTCACCATAGGTTGGGTTTTATCCCCATTTAGTTAGTTTAGAGCCCCTTTCAATCAAGAACCATTCCACGCACACAAGTAGCTTTTCCTAGGCATGCTAGCACTTAGAGACCAAGCTCAGGAGCCTTCTTGAGGAGACGACCATAGACTCCAGCACACACTATACAATCATCGATTTGTGTACTTGTAGGTTATAATCACCATTACCGAGAAGGGACGTTATCAGTTTTGTTGACTAAATATTTATTATTGATTTTGATGATGAAAAATTTGATCATATTTTTACCAAAAATGCATTATTGATTTTAGCTAAATATGATCATTTTACTAAAAGTATCTTGTAAGTTTCAAGAGCACATTATAAAGATAGATGCTTGGAAGATGGAAGAGAATGAGCCATAGAGTACATAAAAGGTTAATCTACCAAAGAGCTCAAAACTTGAAGAAGAAGATTGATTAGAAGTCATAAGGTGGAGAAAAGGCGTCATAAGGGGCACCGGATGTATTGCTTCTTTGTGAATTGCCTTAGAGTGACAAATAATGGCTCAAGTTTCTCACTTTATGATACAAGCATTTTAAAATCTCATGAACATTATTTTTCATAAAATTAAAAATTGTTTAAGTGCATACATAGCATAAATTTCTTCAAACATGTGTTTTGAAATATACCTAAGCTTTCAAAAAAGTGTTTACAGAGTGTTTTAGTTGATTTGGTGTTATGAAAGTTTGTTATAATTGATCTAAAACTATTTTAGGCTTGTTTAGCTTTGCTTCAGCTTTCTAGAGTGGCTGGACTCTTTAAGCCGGTCGATCAGTTAACCAGGGAAGTTGCCTGGCCAAGACAGAAAAGCAGTCGAAAACGCCGGACCCCCTAGCCAGTCAACCAGCTAAAGCATCCATCCTCGTTAGTGAAGCAAAGGAACAAGCCAGTTGATCGGCAGAGCAGGTTTCTGCATTAAATATACTAGCCTTTTCATTACCGTTCAACTTATTTCTTCATTTCTTTTCTTACCTACCAAAACCCTAACACCAAGCTCTCTTTAAATACTTATTCAAACACATTAAATATCATCAATCCAAGCTTGCAAAATCTAAAATCATTATTTTATTGCTGAAATCTTTGAGCTATACTTGTGAAATCTTTGAGCTTTCAAGAGATTCATTTGCTATATCTTCTTATGAGAAGAACTACTTTATCTTTCACCTATTTCACAATCTTCTTGATTGTATACACACTCAAATAGCTTGAAAATCTTGAGAGAACATTTGCTAAGCTTTTAAAAGAGTGAATCTCTTGGATTCTTTGAGAGGTGGTCTCAAAGAGTTGTAAAACTTAGTTTGTGCTTCACCAAGAGTTGAAGAAGCATTTTAGTGAAGTTGTTGAAGTCCTAAGGGGAGCATCCTTGGGTGATGGATGTAGGCACAACTAAACCACCTAAAAATTGTTTGTTCTCTTACTCTCTTACTCTTCATTTCCATTACTTGCTTGCATTGATATCTTTGTGTTTGATATATTGCCTTAGAGACATTGTATGATTTATTTGGTGAATTTTTTAAATACAAAAATTAGTAGATATCTTAATTCACCCCCTTCTTAAGATATTTGCACCTTCATTTGGTATCAAGAGCTAGGGTTCAACCTATAGTCTAACAAGTAGAATTACTTTTAGGAAATATAGAGGAAATTTCTATTAAGTAAGCACCCCTTTTTGAAGGAGCTAACTATGCCTTTTGGAAGATAAGAATAAAGTGTTTATAAAATCACATAATTATAAGGCGTAGAAGATTATAGAAAATGGGCCTACTTTAGTTACTAAGTTAGAAGGAGATAGGAGAGTGCCTAAATCCGAAAATGAATGGAATGATGAAGACATTAAATTATTTGAGTTGAATCAAAAGGCCCTACAATATTTGTTTAATGCTATGAATGCCACCAAGTTTGCTAGAGTAATAAGTTGCTCCTCGACTAAAGACTTATGGGATCAATTAAAAGTAACCTATAAAGGCACTAGTCAAGTTAAGGAATTTAGAATTGCCATGCTTGTTCATAAATATGAATTATTCAAAATGTTTCCTAATGGGGATGTTGAGCAAATGTTTTCTAGATTTACCTAAATTACTAATGGCTTGAAAGCACTTGGAAAGGACTACTCAAATGTAGAAAAAGTAAGAAAGGTGCTAAGAAGCCTACCATCATCATGTAACCAAAAGTGACGGCCATCAAGGAGGCCAAAGATCTCAACACCTTAGAGCTAAACGAGCTTATTGGGTCATTTATGACTCATGATCATGAGATAAAGGACCACAAAGAAGAAGATAAAAGAATGAAGAAGTCCATAGCACTTGTTGCATCAAAATACACATCAAGTGAAGATGAAGATGAAAAGGAGGAACCAGGAGATGAGGAGATTGCACTACTTGCCCAGAACTTCAAGAAATTCATGAAGCTTAGAAAAATGAAAAAAGGAGCTTTCTCGAGCAACAATAACAATTGAAAGAGAAAAGGAAGAGAAGCCAAGGAGTTCAAGAAATCAAAGGAAATAAGCAATGATGAACTCAAATGCTTCAATTACAATAAATTAGGATACATCAAAGTAAATTACCCAAACTTGACAAAGAAGAAAGAAGTCAAAGCACTCAAGACAACATGGGACACCTCCAAGAATGAAGAAGACATAAAGGAACAACATGAGGTTGCAAATTTTTGCCTCATGGCCAATGAGAATGTGGTACAATCTTCTGTATCTATTTACTATTCATCTAGTGAGGAGGAGGAAAAGGAGTATACTTTTGAGGAACTAAAAGAAGCATTTGCAAAATTACATAAAATGATTTCTCTTTAGTTTTAGAAAAAAATAAACAAATGCATAGAAAACTAAAACTTGCATACGATGAAAAAGAAATTTTGCAAAAGGAAAATGCTTCTCTCATTAAGAAAATTGAAATTTTGGAGAAAGGAAATGACTCATATGGCAAAGATTTTGTAAAATTGAAAATAAAATAAAGGAATTGAAAAAAGAAAAATGAAGATTTAAATAGAGTTATTAAAAAATTTACAAATAGCAAATAAAACTTCAAAAAACTCCTTGGATCCCCAAAAATGGCTTTTGACAAAAGTGGAATAGGCCATAGACCAAACATTAATCAAATGTATTTCAAAACCTACTTTGTCAAAGCTTCAACTTCTACATCCACCTCTTTCATCTCACCAAAATCAAACATCACATGCACATATTGTGAAAAGAAAGGACATGTATCAACTCATTGTTATTTTAAAAAACTTCATGATAGAGGACCATATGTCCCACATTGGCAAAGACCCAAATGGGTTGTCAAGGTCAAAATTTGATACTAACGTCAAGGATCCAAGGTGTTAGAGACCCCAAAATAAATAATTGTATTTGAATTTCATGTTTGTAGGTATGTAATGAGAGCAAAACTAGCAAGATGAAGTGAATCTTCGATAGTGGTTGTTTCAAACACATGATAGGGAACTCATCACTCCTCTATAAATTGAAGAAAACTAAGGTGGAGATGTTATCTTTAGTGACAATAGCAAAGAAAAAATAATCAAAAAAGGAAGCATTGGTAATGAAAAATCTCTTGCTATACACAATGTCTTGCTTGTAAAAGG
Source organism: Cordia subcordata (assembly GCA_028554755.1). Classification (NCBI taxonomy): domain Eukaryota; kingdom Viridiplantae; phylum Streptophyta; class Magnoliopsida; order Boraginales; family Cordiaceae; genus Cordia; species Cordia subcordata. The sequence goes on from JAPTOF010000015.1 coordinate 9,855,852, forward strand.
TCTTAAATTCAATTTACTTAGTATAAGTCAATTATATGATAAAGGTCAAAAAGTAGTATTTCAATCCTCTAGTTGCATTGTACATGAATATGGTAATGATAATGTCTTGTTTGTTTCTGGGAGAAACGAAAATGTCTATATCATTGAAATTAATCAACTTATGTGTCAATACATTAAATGTTTGTCAATTGCTCATGACAATGATTGGTTGTGCCATAGAAGATTAGGACATGCTAGCATGAGTTTATTAAATGTTTTATCAAAACATGATCTTGTTAGGGATTTGCAAAAACTAAAATTTGAAAAGGACAAACTTTATGATGCATGTCAACTAGGGAAACAACACAAAACATCTTTCAAACACCTTAATAAAGTTTCAACTAATAGAGCATTGCAATTATTGCATATAGATTTCTTTGGACCAATTGATGTAGCTAGTTTTGGAGGTTCTAGATATACCTTTGTTGTTGTAGATGACTACACTGGGTTTACATGGGTTGTGTTTCTTGCACACAAAAATGATACTTTCAATGAATTTGCAAGATTGTGTAGAAAAGTGCAAAATAAGAAAGTATATTTTATAACTTGCATTTATAGGGATAATGGCACAAAATATGTGAACACTTATTTTATGCATTTTTGTGATAAGCATGGCATAGAGCACAACTTTTCAGCCCTTCAGACTCCTCAACAAAATGGGGCAGTGGAGAGAAAGAATTGTACATTACAAGAAATGCAAGAACCATGTTAAAAGAACACAACTTGCCAATATATTTTTGGAGTAAAGTAGTAAACACAGCATGTTAAGCGCAAAATAGAGTTTTAATTAGATCCATTTTGAGTAAAACTATGGCATGGAAAAATGCCAAAAATTTTATACTTCAAAGTGTTTGGTTACAATTGTTTTATCTTGAATACTAAAGATCATTTGAGAAAATTTGATGCTAATCGGATGAAGGTATATTTTTAGTATATTCCATTAAGAGCAAAGCTTATAGAGTCTAAATAAAAGAAGCACTAGACTCTTTCTAAATAACCTTATTATTTTTCAATGGCAAGTGGACTCCTATCCCTAAGCATCGATTCTTAGAAGTATAGGATTCTACAAGCCAATTTTAGTTTTCGGGCTTAATTTTCTAAGTCCTCTTGCCGGGCCTCACCAACTAACCTTGTTATTCTCTAAGCCTTACTGCGGATCTATCCCTAGGTGGATCCTATAGCATAGCATAGTCCTTATGACGTAGGGTTTTTAGACATAGTTAACTAGGTCGTAGGTCACATTGGTTGAATCTAAACCTAGTGTTTAACTCGTTAGATGGATTTAAACCTAAGAACTAAACCATCTAGGTTCGATTAAAAGTAGTTGAAAGCTTATTAGTCAGATTTAAAACTAAAGAGTACTTAACCTAGCCTAAATATAAATGAAGAACCATCAAGCAATCATCGCAAAGCAAGATATTAGCATTCAAGAACCATCAAGCAATCATCACAAAGCAAGATATTAGCATTTAAGTACACCAAAATACATGCAATCTTATTTAGGCATTTTATCGAACATGTAGACATATCTGATTATCAAATACATAGACATATTTGAATCATGCCATAGATCCATATAAACAAGCATGTATTCAAGCCATAGATACATATAAAACCTTTACTCACAACCTTAACCTAATTTACAACAATAAACACCCAAAGATCTAACTCAATACATAAACATATTTACAAGAATTAGAAAGAGAACAAGAAGAACTCCCGTAAATCTTGCCTCCAAATCCAAGAAAATCCCTTCAAATCCTTGTTACAAGCTTTAATCCTAGCTTACCATGGGGTTTAGATAGTGTTTTATAAGGTGGGTTGAGTTAGGTTTTAGTGGGGTGAGGATATGTTTTAAGAAAAATGGCCTAAAACCCCTTTAAATAAGCTCTTGAAATTCTCACTAGAGCACTTCATAGGCTGCTCATGGAATTTCTACGCAACCATGACCTGGTCATAAGGTTCTCTGTCTACATTTCATGAGCCACTCATGGAAATTTTCTAAATTTAGGGGCTAGCCATGGAATTCCTTGTTTTGCTTATTTCGACCTTATTTCTGAAAGGGTTTAAGCTTGATTTTCTTTCATTTTTCATCCTTAAATACACCTTCAAGCTTTGCCCAAGCCATCTACTTCTTCAATTAAAATCAATTCCTTCTCCCAAAACACACTTAAGACATGAAATAAGGCACTCAATGAGGTATTTATGCATTTAGATAGCTTTTGTGCAAATATCACCAATTCATGCACAAATACCACATCAATGCACTATATTATGCCTAAAATGCCTCTAGAAAGTGTATATATACACTATATACAAACATATACAAACCACACAAATCAACACCACCAAACCTTCCTTTTGCTTGTCCTCAAGCAAGCCTAAACCAAAGTTTATCTGCGTGTTTCTCAAAGAGTTACAAGTTGTATTGAATTGTTATCTTTTTTCCTCTAAGGGGTATCAGGGATCAATCTTTTTGTCTAAGGGCTCCCCTAGCCTTTTTTGGATCCTTCTGTCAAGCTCAAAGGGTCTTGTACCTTTTGGGAACTTACTAAGGTCGTTAAAGCCACTACAAACTTAGGATATCAACTCACACACTAAGGATGTTGATACTTCGCGCCCCCATCAACTAACACGGCTCCTTAACATGTACTTAACCCCAAAAATACAAAGAAACAAAAATAAATCATAATGGCTCATAGTTTGGCACAAGAGCCTTATTCACAATACACAAAATAACAAAAGAAACACTTGTGTCAAATTGACATTGTGTCACTTGACACTTATTCAACATACTTCACTTTTTTATTACCATTTGACTTTTCCCCATTTTTCACTTTTCTTTTTTTTAGTGTTTCAATCTTTTTCACATTTTTCATATTTTTGCATTTCTCTCAATGCAAAACATAAATCGAAAAGAATGAAAAGGACTAAGGCACATAAAAGAACCAATCAACGAAAAGGTGCTCATATCAACAACCTTAAAAACGCTTTTTCCAACTAAAGTTATGGGCCAACTAGAAGGTGCATTCATATAAGGGCTTACTCCCCACAGTTTTTAAAACGATTCTCTTCAAAGTCTAGGGCTTACCCCACTCTATTCACTTATCACAATACATCCTCATCTTTTGCAATCAGTTAAGTCAATAACAAAAGCCAACTCTCCAACCAACATTGAGATAGACAACTCAAAATATTGGAAAAAAATTTGAAAAAATAAAACACTTTTTAAGCAAAAACAAGGCATGCTATGCAAATCTGCCCTATAAATGCTACAAATAAGAAAGGAAAACCACACTTACAGCCTAAATTTTGTTTGTCCTCAAGCAAATAACATCTAAGCACACCAAGCAAGCAACATGAAACACATGTGGGGAGTGTGGAAGGGATAGATATGGACAAGAAAGAGGTGGAAAGATACAACCTTGTTTTCTTGTAAGCCCACAAATGCCAACAATAATCCATTCATCTACTAGGCTATATCTTTTGTAGAAAGCACTAATGCTCAAAAAACAAAGAAGAGATTAGAAGATATTACCATGCAAGCTTACATTGACGTTTGAAATGATAAAGAAGGAAGTATACAAGGGGTATAGGATTGAGCACTAATGGTGGCAAGGAGCAAGAAAAAGTGAGAGAGCAAAAATCTAAGCTACTAAAAATGAAAGTAAAGAAAAGCTAGTCTAAACTACTAAAAGGCAAGAAAGAAAACAAAAGCAAGCAAAAGCAATTTAATCTATTATATACAAAAGAAAAAGCAAGTAAAAGACAAGGAAAAAAAAAGTATAAACATGTCTAGGGTGCTTTCTAGGAGCGGTGGATTTAACGCCCCCAGTTGGGTGCTAGTGTTAGAGCAACACAAGTTTAAAGTTTCGTGGCACAAATTGTTGGATAATTATCAAGGTGCAAAAAGTAGAAGAAAAAGCGTCATGCAACATAAGATAAATCAATGAATAAGCAAGACACTCATTTTAAAAAATGTCCCACCCCAAAATAGAGATGTGTGCACAAGTGTGGTAGAGACCATGCAAAATGTGAGAGATCATGCCTAACTTGCTCACTGATTAGCCACCCTATGGCTTTCTTCTCATTATCTAAGGCTAAAAATACACCCACCCCATAGGTCAATGATTAGTCTAATACATGTAAAGTAAATGATATGCGTCCTATACTAGGTGAAAGTGTTCCAGTAAGAAGGTACAAATGCGAGCTCCAAAGCAATGGGAGATTAATAGAATGGAAATAGGGAATAGGGACAACATCTAAAGAAGGAGAGGCGAAGGGATCAAAAGTAAGAGATGTAGAAGCACTAAACTCTTCCTTGCTATGGGATATGGCATAATCAAACAAAGGTCACTCTAACTCCTCACACGGGGTGACACGAGTGGAAGGGATAAATAGGACTCAAAAGACTCTTTATGATGTAAACATGAATACTCATGAAAGGTATGTGCACCTCTCTAAGTGTAGACTCAAAATCAAATTGAGTACTAAAAACATGAAACTCATCCTCCAAACATGTGTGAAGCGTGGGAAGAATAGGAAAGATAGGCTCAGATGACTCAATGGGAGATAGTGAAAGCACAAGAGTAGTTGATTTCTTCCTCTTTGGCAATAAAATACCACAACACATAGTACACACTTATTGTGTGGTCTTTCTTGCTCTAGTTTTTCAAGAGCATATTACTTTGTTTCTTCCCACACAAGAGGCTATTCTCTCAAGATAAGTCTCTTCAATCATAAGGAAAAAGACTAGGGAGTTGCCTATTGCGACACCCTTATAGTAAAATATTTATGGCCTTGTTCATGAGCTAGAAACAAAGTTCATGACAGTTATAGCTTCACCAAAGCTCCCACGCTTCAAGAGATTAGCTTTACATATTTTGCAGTACTAGTTATGTTCTACATGTTCTTAAGCATGTTCATGTGTGTGCGTTATGTCGTTATTTTTGTTTCCTAGCATGTTTTCATAGTTAAATTTTTGAAAATATGGACAAGGATAGACTACATGTACTATTATCGATCCTATAATAAGGACCACGCTATACTCTGGCAGGATCTACCTCAGGATAGACCCATACTGGGTCCTAATGGATAATAATGTTAGTTAGCTAAGGTCTCTAAGAGAGTAATCAAGTCATAAATAGGCCGAATCATTATTATAGCCTTAGTCTAGTTGCAACGCAATCAACCTAGGTCCCTTTCATTATTTTTAGGTTTCCTTCCTTAGCTTGGCATCTATAGTTCCTTTGTAGCTTAGGTTTTATTTTCCTTTCCCCGAGCTCCCTTTAATCCTGAAGAAAGCACACACATGTACATAGATATCCTTAACACAAAAGCACGTAGAGATCGAACTAAAGTAGCCTCCCTGTGGAGATGATACTCGTAATTTACTATACCATGAACGATTTGTACGCTTGCAAGTTAAAACAACATCAGTTCATGTATGGACTGGCCATGACTAATGGTATACATAGAGGGATGTTTTGGTCATTTCACTCGGTTGGTCAAAAATAGTGGTTACTTGGTGTAACCAGGTTGATGTAATTTTAAGCACAAGCCTTAAAATTATCCTGCAAGTGCATAGGTCAGTAGTACTAAAGCATGCAAGTATGAGGTTGTTCTTCGTCAGGGAGTCTAACTGTGGGCGGCCCTAAGCTATACTTGTCTTAGAAAGCTATGCTAGGTCCTAAACTACCAATTTTTTTTAGGGTTTTAGATTGAATAAAGCTTGAGGAAAGGTCAAGCTAAATTGAAGACAAGAAAACTAAAGTGTATGTGTGTGTATGTATGGAGATAGTACTAGGATCAAGCTATCTAAGGGAGTCAAACAATGGAATTAGGGGATAAGGTGATCTTCACTTGCTTAAAGGCCATTACTACACACTTGATTAGGACTTTTTGATGGTTTCTCTAGATTGCTCTTGGCTAGAGTCCTAAATAGCTATCTTATTATCCCCCAGGCCTTGGTGCATATCTATCTATTGACTAAATATTCATTATTGATTTGATGATGAAAAATTTGAGCAACCTCCCGATTTTGATTATCCTTGCTTTCCAAACCATGTTTTCAAATTAGAAAAGGCCTTATATGGTCTAAAGTAAGCTCCTAAAGCTCGGTATGAAAGACTAAGTGGATTTCTCATAGAAAATAATTTTGAAAGAGGAAAACTTCACTCCACTTTGTTTATTAAAAGAGAAGGAAATGATATCTTACTTGTACAAATTTATGTTGATGATATAATATTTTTGTGCTACTAATGTATCTTTCTGTGAGAGGTTTTGTAAGTGTATGCATAAGAAGTTCAACATGAGCATGATGGACAGTTGATTTTCTTCCTTGGACTCCAAATCAAGCAAACAAAGGAAGACATTTCATAAATCAAGCCAAATATACTAAGGAAATTATCAAAAAGTTTGGACTTGAAGATGCAAAGGAAATCGGGGCTCGCGTGAGCCCTTTAACAAAATTGGACAAGGATGAGAAAGGTAAATCGGTAGATGAAAAGAAATATATAGGTATGATTGGTAGCTTACTTTATTTAACTGCCTCTAGACTAGGTCTCATGTTTGGAGTATGCTTATGTGCTAGATTTCAGCCTAATCCTAAGGAAACACATCTAGTTGCTGTAAAAAGAATAATTAGATATCTTAAAAGAACTAGTAATCTAGGGCTTTGGTATGCAAAAGGAACCTCATTTAACTTATGTGAATTTTCTGATGCTGATTATGCTGGATGTAAGATAGATCGTAAAAGCACTAGTGGAACTTGTTAATTCCTAGGACATTCATTAGTATCTTGGTCATGTAGAAAACAAAATAGTGTTGCGATCTTTACCACCAAAGCCTAATATATTGCAGCTGGTAGTTGTATTACTTAAATCATATGGATGACACAAAATTTACTTGATTATGACTTGCAATATGATCATGTTCCTATATATTGTGATAATACTAGTACAATTACCAAGAACCTAATTCAACATTCTAGAAGTAAGCATATTGAGATTAGGCACCATTTCATTAGAGATCATGCACAAAAAGGTGATATTACACTTATATTTGTTGATACTTTGCATCAAGTTACTGATATTTTTACTAAACCACTGAATAAGGATCAAATTAGAAAGATTAGAAGGGAAATTGGTATGATAAAAAGTGGCTAAATTGCATGTATGTGTGTTTATATGGCTTGGGTATGAAAAAATATGCATCTGTGTATATTCTGACCCAGGCGGTTGACTGACTGAAGTCTGAGGGCACCTGGCTTAATGCTAAAATTTTTGTTGCTATCTGATCCGGCCGGTCGACCTCCACGACTTGGTCGACCGGCTAAATGCAAAAAAGGCTTAAATTGGGGGATTTAATCCCAAAATCTCACAATTTCTCCCAAAAGCTCTTAACCCTAATTTAAAATTTCTCCCAAACCCACCTTAAAATCCTCAACTTTCAACCATTCTCTTTTAAATTTTCTTCTATAATCTTAAAACCTACACCAAAAAAAAAAAAAACAAGTTTTCACCAATTCAATTTTTCAAAAACAACACTAAATCATGGTGAATCCAAAGGGAAGAGATCAAGGAGGTGGGAGAAGGGGAAAAAAGGCAAGAACTCAATCACCACCTCTATTCGCTTTAAAGATTCAAGGGAAACAACCTATGATATTCGGTAAATTTCTCGTTGACTTAGATTTCATTGGTACTAATGTGATGCAATTATTGATGGTCAAGAATGGTATATGTTTTTGTATCTACATTGTAATGTGAAAGTCAATATGGTTAGAAAATTCTATGAACATCTTGAGATACATTGTAGAAGTCCTAGGCTTGAACTCAAATCAACTATATACAATAAAAGCTTCATATTGATTGAAGAAAAATTGAAAGAAATTTTTAAATTGCCAGTTGAAGAGGAAGAGCATTATAATAGCCAACGATGGCCTGAGGGGATAAAAGCAGCAGGAATACTGGGAAAAGCTATTGAATACACGTGGAAAGATATAAGCCCGAAATCTACAAATTTAATTCTTCCTCTATTAAAGGACATAGATATAAATAAGAGAATTTCTCTTAAGGTGATTAGTGAAGTTCTACTTTCCAAGAATATAAATGATGGAAAAATTCTAGTTACGGATGCATATATTATGTATAGTCTTTCAACTGATATTAAGATTACTTTACCTTTCCTCATTCTGCAACATATGTTACATATAAGTGGGAAAGATGGTGAAAAAACAACAAATCCCAGTTGGGGTATGATTTTTATATATATCTTTGACCATTTCAAAATCACATCAAGGGAACTGGCTACAGTATTTCCGTGGAATTTTAACAGGCAATACGTGAACTTCATGGGAATTTATTGGTATAACGGAAATCCAATAAGTCGAGCTACATATGCAAGTTTGCCCAATGAAATAAAGGAGAAAATCAAGCAAAGGTCAAAGATGGAACAACTTTTAATAAACTAGTATTTGGGCCTGAAGCACAACATGTGGATGAAGTTCATGAAGCCTTAGATGCAGCCTTTGGAGAAGAGCAAGAGCAAGAAGGTAAGGTTGATATGGGTATACCTGGAACAATTCCTATGGTTGTCAGCACATCAGAAGATGAAGACATGGCTCTTGAAGAGGTTATACTCAGGAGAGTAATGAGAGAATCCCAAGAACAAGGACATGTTGATGAACAAAGACAAGTTGAGATACAAAGAGGTACAGGCTCTAGCTCTATAAGTCAACAAAAAGATCTATCAGTCATGGCATAAATTCTCGCCCAATTACAAGCTTTAAATACTAGGATAGGGGAGATGAAAACAACAATGACTGATCAATGGATTGAGCTTACACAATAGAGACAGCACATTGATTCAGAAATAGCAAGCATGCACTCTGACATAAAGTAGTACTTCAAGTATCATCATGACTATGCACCTTGAATCCACCATGATCTTTTTCATAAATTTCACCAAGTTGAACAATTTTTCTTACTGATTTCTAAAAATGCTACTTTTCCTTTGCCATTCTAGTTAAACTGATTAGTTCTTTTATGAACTATGCAATTTGGGGCCCTTATTGGCTTTTATAGCTTTCATAGATTAGCTTGTGTGCTTTTTAATTTGCATTAATTTACTATTGTGCTTGTGTCCATATTATTGATTCTGATGATGCCAAAGGGGGAGAAGAAGAAGTAAGAAGTATATTGCTAGTTTTCTTGGCTTAGTGAATTCGGTAAATGATACTACATGAGGATGCTTATGAGCTTATTGTTTAAATGTGCATAAGTCAAAGTTGTAAGGGGGAGTATTTCCCATAGCATGCTTTTAGTTGAAAAAAATGCTCATATTGAAGGGGAGTAAAATTTTTAGTCTCTAAACTTTCTAGTAATAATTTGTCATCATCAAAAAAGGGGAGATTGTTGACTAAATATTTATTATTGATTTTGATGATGAAAATTTTGATCAAAATTTTACCAAATATGCATTATTGATTTTAGATAAATATGATCATTTTACTAAAAGCATCTTGTGAGTATTAAATATGAAGTGTAAAGATAGATGCTTGGAAGATAGAAGAAAATGAGCCATGAAGAACATTATCTATCAAAGAGCTCAAAATTTGATGAAGAAGATGATGAAAAGTCATAAGGCAGAGAAGAGACATCATAAGGGGTACCGGATGTATTGCTCCTTTGTGAAATGCCTTAGAATCGCAAGTAATAGCTCAAAGTTCTCTTTTTTATGATACAAAAAATTTAAATCTCATGAACTTGTCTTTCATAAAATGGAAAATGTTTTGAATGCATACATAGCATAAACAAGTGTTTTGAAATGATCCCAAGCTTTGAAAATTTGTTTACAATGTGCTTTGAGTTGATTTGGTGTTATGCAAGATTGTTAAAAATGGTTTAAAATATATTTAAGGCTTGTTTGGCTTTGCTTCAGCCTTTCTAGAGTGGTCGGACTCCCTAAATCGGTTGATTGGTTGACCAAGGTGGTCGTCCAACCAAAACAGAAATTCATGGGAAAAGCTAGACCCCCTAGCCAGTCTACTGGCTGAAACGTACGGCCCAGTTAGTGAAGCAAAGCGGCAAGCCAGTCGACATACTCAGTAGACCGGTTGAGTAGGTTCTGCATTAAATTTACTAGCCGTTTTATTACCGTTCAGCCCCATTTTCATTCATTTCTTCACCTACCAAACCTTAACACCAAAATTCTCTTTAAATACTCATTCAAACACATTCAAAATTATCAATCTTAGCTTGCAAAATCTGAAACCATCATTCAATTGCTAGAATCCTTGAGCTATACTTGTGAAATCTTTGAGCTTTCAAGAGCTTTATTTGCTATATATTCTTGTAAGAAGAACCTATCTATCTTTCACCTATTTCACAATCTTCTGGATTGTATACATACTCAAATAGCTTGAAAAACCTTGTGAGAATATTTGTTAAGCTTTCAAAGAGTGTGGGGAAGAGGTCTCAAAAAGTTGTAAAACTTGGTTTTTGCTTTACCAAGAGTTAAAGAAGCATTTCAGTGAAGTTGTTGAAGTCCTAAGGGGAACGCCCTTGGATGGTAGACGTAGGCAAGGCCGAACCAACCTAAAAGCATTTGTCTTCCTACTCCTTTACTCTACATTTCCATTTCTTGCTTGCTTTGATATTATTGTGTTTGATGTATTTCCTAAGAGACATTTTATAATTTATTTGGTGAATTTTAAATACAAAAATTAGTAGATATCTTAATTCACCCTCCTTCTCTCTTCAGATATTTGTACCTACACTATCCTTAGGTCGATAGTCCCAGAGTATAGCATGGTCGTTATGACATAGTGTTTTTAGGCTAGTTACTTAGGGTTCTAGATGACATTGATTAATCTTACCCTAGTGTGTAAACTGTTGATTGGGTTTAAAGCCAAGACGTAGTCCATCTGAAGGTGATTAAACTAAGTCAGAAGCCTATTAGCTAGGTCTAAAGCTAAAGAAAACTCAACTAAGCCTAATCATTTGTTACGCGCCATCAATCTATGCATTACAATACTGGTTCAAGCTTTTAAGAACGAATCAATATATGTTCTAGGGCATGGCATTCGAGAACACATAGGCATATTCAACTACCACACACATAGACATGCTTAGATTACACCATACAAACAATTAAGAGCCAACATGTAAATAAATTGAGCATGCTTTGCTATTAAGGCATATAGACACACATATAGACATAGATGAATATACTATCCACCCTATAGATTTTCTATATAAACATAAAAACATGCTTAAATAAAGCTATGGGAATGATTAATAGCAAGCAAGCATCATAATATATATATATGTTATGTCATTTTGACATATCATAAAACACATAGACATGTAAAGAAGATAGCCATTGAAACCTAAGAGCAAAGTATATATATATATATATATATATATATATATATAACCATCAAAAACACCTTACAAGATTGTAATAAATCAACCCATAAGACAAGTGTTAATCACCCATTAAATCTATACTCAATCATAGAAGAAACTAAAACGAAAAGAAGAAAAAGAATCTTCCCTTCCATCCTTAGCTCCTTCTTTACAAATCTTGCTTCAATCTCCACATCCAAGTATTAGCTCTTAGAGATTAGCATGATTCTAAGTGTAAATGTGTGTAGATGAGTGTGTGTAAGGTGGGTAAAAGTGATGGAAGGCTATGTTTTAAAGGGATGAAGTGGGTGTGATGGATTAGTGAATAGATGATGATAAAATTGCCAAAAGTGAGCTTTTTAAGCCAAAATCGCGTACTACTAGTTAAGCCAACCGGTTGACTGGCTCCTGCAAGCCTCTAAGCCACCTCAAAATGCTTTTCTCACTGGTTTAGGTCATGGAGACGACCAGCCAAGCAGCTCCCTAAAGCTTGCTTGGCCGGTTCTTCCTGGTTTGCTCCGTTTGGCTTCGTTTTGACTCCGATTCGTGCCAAGTTTTTTTCTATTGCCTTGTACTATTTTGGGGAACTCCAAAGACAATTTTCTTCATCTTTTCATGCCAATAAATATCTTCAAGGTTTATTCCATGCCCTCTATGGCTACAAACTCCAAATTCTACTCTAATTGTGCTTGGTTTCGCCCAGTTGGTTCATTCGCTTCCAATTGCTTTGACTCTCTTCCAAGAGCTTCCAAGCTTGTTTCTCTTCCACTTTTCATCATCAAATGGCTCTTCAAACTTTTCTCAATCCATCTACATATTCATTCAAGCTTCAAACAATTCCTCAAATCTCACCTTCAACACAAGATAAGTTTGTTTAGTGTATTGTTTACTCTTTAAACTCAAATATGAACAATTAAGGCCTAATATGCATAAGTATGATATAAAGCCACTCGAATTCACTTTATATAGCATAAAAAACCTCCAAATACCTATATAAATGCATAGCACACACAAAACTAACATATCAACACCTTCAAACCTTCTCCGAGTTTATCTTTAAGTAAGGACAAACCTATGTTTATCTCTATGTTTCCAAAATGATATGCCAAAAGTATTGACTTTCTATCTTTTTGAATCCAAGGAGTATGAAGGGGTCATTTCTTTTGTAAAAAAACATCTCGAAACCTTTTTTGGATCCTTCTCTCAATTACAAGGGGTCTCGCCCCTCTCAGGAAGTTACCAAGTAGCTAAAACTGGCACAAACCTAGGATTCTAGCTCACACACCTAGAATGTTGACATTTCGTGCCCTTATCAACTAACATGGTCTCCAAATTTGTACAGTGCCCCAATGATACAAGGAGAAAGAAGATACAATCACGATGGCTCGCAAATGACATAAAAGCCTTATCCACAACACATGAAAGAATAAAAGAGATTGATGTATTCGTTTTGTTTATGCTTGTGCATTGCATGTATATATTTGTTTTGAGGTGTTTTGTGCTTCATTTGATGTATTAATATAGCATTTAGGTCATCCTCATGTATATTAGTGTTTACATGTTCATAGTAAGGCTTAAGACTTCAATGCTACATTAATACGCATTTATAGTTTGTTTTAGGTGAGATTTGGGAAGATAATTGGAGCTTGATTGAGGGTTCTTGGAGTGTGGAACAAATCCAAGGGTGATTTAGACATAAAGGAACGAAAAAAAGTGCATTTGGAAGCAGTTGGGCGAAGAAAGAAGCGACTGAGGTGAAACCGAGCCAACGTGAGCCAAATTCGGAACTTGCAATAAAAGAAGAACGTGGAAAAAGTTTGGACATGTTTTAGGTTACAAAAGATGGCTTAGGAGATACCCAAAAGTAATACAAAGCCATAAAAAAAATGGTGCACAAATCGGAGCCAAAACAAGCAAGATATGAACATTTTACTGTCAAGGTCAGTCGACTGACTTGGTTGACCAAACAGATCAGAATCTTGGCCAATTTAGGCCGGTCAACTAAGCCCCAAGATCGGTCAACCAGCTAGGCCCTAGGCCTTGCATGTTGACAGCTCTATTTAAACCATTTTTCAGCATTTTTTTAGATAATTATCAACCCAATTCATGCACCCACTTCCCTAAATGCTAAATCCACCTAAAACCACCTTACACACTTACTTCTAAACACATTTACCACTTGGAATCAAGGATTGAAGAGGATCAAACACTAGGATGTGGGCATAGCTTGGCTATGGATAAAAGGGTATCTCTCTTTTATTCAAAGTCTAATTATGTATAATTTGAGCTATGTAAGGTGATTATTCTTGTATTTATGGATTGATTACTACTTTTTATTAATGGAAACTTGATGGATTTATGTATATATGCTTTATGCTTAGGGTTTCAAAGGCTATTTTACATACATATTTTTGTGTTTGCTGAAATGCCTCAATGAAGTTGCATATGTATATTGAAATCTATTATGCTATTAACAATGTCTAAATCATTATGCTAGCATGTCTATGTGTTTGTGTGCTGATTACATGTAGTGGGTATTATTATATACATGTCTATGTGTGTGTTTTGCATACTTAATAGCATGAATAGCTTCAATTGCATACATGTCAGGTGCTATAGCTTAAATTAGTGTAATCTAAGCATGTCTATGTGCTTAGTAGTAGAATATTTCAGAGTATTCTCAAATGCCATGCCCTAGATGTGTAAGCTTTGTGCTTTAATATCAGTTTCCGCTATTGTGATGCAATCGATGGTGCACAACTAGTAACTAGCCTAGGTTGAGTCCCCTTTGGCTTTAAATCTAGCCAATTGGAGTTCAGATAGGTTTAGTTGACCTTAATTCACTTAGGAAGGCTAGTTAGTCCACCCTAACACCCTAGGTTCATTAGGACCATGTCGTAGTTCTAAGTGGGGCAAAGCTTAAGAACGGAGTCGCAACAAGTCCTAGGGTTAGATTGAGGAACTAATTAGTAGACTAAGTACTAGGGTTAGATTAATCTAAATCACCTAGAACCCTATTTGCTAGCCCTAATTCCTAAGTCATAAATACCACGCCATACTGCTAGGCATCGCCACCTAAGGACGAACCCGTACTGAGGCTTAGGGTACTAATTAGAAGGCTAATTATAGGTCTAGATTAGAGCACTTACTATAATCCATCAAGTAACCCTAGAAAGATGTAGCAATCACCCATAAATAGGATGTAATCACCCCATTTCCTGATTTTCACGTGTTAGATTCCCCTTAGATTGCTTGATTCCTCTATTTCACATACACACACCTTTTATTTCCTTGCCTTTAGATTAGGTTTATCTTTCCTGAGTTCCACTCAAGCCAAAAACCCCAAAAAGATTGTAGTTAAGACCCCAACACGTAGTTCTTTAGGACGCACTTAGCTTAGAATACCATACACATTAGGCCTCCTTGTGGATTCGACCCCGCACTCATACACACTATGCTACACGTAACCCGTGCATTTATGGGCTATTTAGTCTTGTGCTTTCAAATAACATATCAAAGATGCTTGTGTCAAATTGACTTGTGTCACTTGACACTTATTCATAATACTTCACTTTTTTCAACTTTTAGTTGCCCTTTGGCTTTTTCTCATTTTTCACTTTTTTTCAATCCTTTTTTTCCATTTTTTTATGCATTTTTTTCCTCAATATATAACATAGAGCAAAAAGAAAAGAAAAAGAAAAGGCTAAGACACACTAAAAGAACCAATCAAGGAAAAGGCACTTATGTCAACAACCCTTTAAAATCATTTTTTTTTAAACCAAGTTGTGGGGTAACTACAAGGTACATCTTAGAAATACTCACTTTCTACCGTTTTGCAAAAGAATTCTTCCCAAATTCCCGATTCTCCCTCTACCCCATTCACTCCCCACAATACAACCTCATCTTCACCATTCAATTAAGTTAATAACAAGAGCCAGCACTCCAATCAACAAAGAGATAAACAACTCTGTATGCACAAAAATCGAAAAATTTTATCATTTTTAACAAAGTAATGCAAATCTACCCTAAACAAAGCATGAAACAAGAAAATCAAACTCCCATATCCCTAAACCTAAACTTTGCTTGTCCTTAAGCAAATAAAACAAAACCACACAAGCAAATAAACATCACCATGCATATAAGGGAGATAGGGACAGGATAGATAGGAAAGGAACAAATAGAGAAAGGATAGATACAACCTTGTGTTCCTTTGAAGCTCTTCAATGCCAAAGATTGATGAATCATCTACTAATGCCAAGCCCTCTTATCTCAACAAAATTTCTAGGGTGCCTCCTACTAGTGCTAGGTTTTACACCCTCAACCGGGTAATAGTGATAAGGCCAATAATGCTTGTAGTCCTTGGGCGAGGATCGTCAGATAAACCTATCAATGCACAACTAGGAAGAAAAAGGATCATGTGATATAGAATCAATCAAATCATGCACTTCATAATCCTTCTCAAGCACACAAGATAAAGGGACAAATGGAAAACCCAACACATCAAGTATAAAAGAATACTCCAAGATGTAATGGGTCATAAGAAAATCTACAGCTCTGTGTCCATACTTCATCTTCAATCCTAACTTCGCACACTCAATCTCTACAACTAACCATCCTATAGCCTTTATTTCATGAGCTAGGGCTGTCCACACCTCATTCCCATGGGTCAATGAAGAATCCAAAGCATAAAGAATGCGGGTGTATGTACTAACCCTACATCTATGTGCTCAAAGTGGGAAGGCATGAAATTGTGCTCTCTAACTAGGGCTCTACGAGAGGAGTAAGGGAATAATCATCTAATGAAAGAGGATGACTAACAATATCATCTAAAAGACCTAAATAGATAGATCTAAAAGGATGATTTAAGGGATCAAGAAGGTCATTCTCAAGATGGAGATCAATCCTAGAAGCTCTTACCAGTGGGTAGATACTCATGGAAGATTCATAACAATGATCAGTTTTATATGAAAGTTTCTCCAATTCCTCCACTTCTTCTTCAAATGTCAAACCTGAAGGGGGTGGTATCATGGACTTGTCAAAGTGATAGTCAAGCACTAAGCATTTTATCTCCTCAACCTCCTCCAAAGGTGTCTTCTTCCTACTATACTCATGCTCAACACCAAGGGAAGGTTCATGTTCCTTTAAAAAGCAATCAACTTTATCAATCAATTCCCTAGTGGATAAGGTAGAAGAAGATGCCAACACCAATTCATAAAATCATCCCCAAGATCCATATGTCAAAATTTCACGCTCACCGATCTCTTCTTTAACTGTCTTCTTAGGTCTACTAAGCTTCTTAATATAAGAATTGATGTGTTGGTTTTGTGTGTGCTTGTACATTGTATGTTCATACTTTTTTTGAGGTATTTTGAGCTTCATTTGGTGTATTAATATATCATTTAGGTTATACTTGTACATATTAGGGTTTACATGTGTATAGTTTAGCTTAGGACTTAAATGCTACACTAATGTGCGTTTGTTGCTTATTTTAGATGAGATTCGAAGAGATGATTGGATGTTGATTGATGGAATTTAGGATGTGGATTAAAGCCAAAGGTGTTTGGGACTTAAACAAAGCTTGAAAGATGCATTGAAAGTGGCCGAGCAAAATAAGGAACGACCGAGGCGAAACCGAGCACAACGAGAGGCAAATTCAGAGCTCGCAACCAAAGAAGGACATAGACAAAGTTTGGACATCTTTTAGAGTGCAAAGATTGCTTGAAAGATCCCCCACAATGTATGAAGCCATAGAAAAAATGGTGTGCGAATTGAAGCCAAAATGAGCAAGATATGAATATTTTACTGTCAAGACTAGTTGACCTCTTGTCAGCCGATCGACCAACCAAATCAGAATCTAGGCCAGTTGACTTAGTCCCAAGGCCAATCGACTGGCTGGTCTCCCAGCCCCACGTGTTAATAGCTCTATTTAAACCATTTTTCAGAAACTTTTGACGAAGAACATCTATTATTTCACACACCCATTTGCCAAAACCTAAAATCCACCTAAACCCACCTTTCACACATTAAACCACACACAAAATATACCTAGATCCAAGCTTGTAATTAGGGTTTTAACACTTGTAATTGCAAGATCAAGACAAGGAATAGCAAAGCTAAGCATAAAAGGGAGGTTTATCTTTCTCTTTTTGCATTTAGTTTTCTCTATGTGATAATAGATTTTTTATTGGTGATTAAAGATTGTATTATCAGTTGATCAAGTACTAGTTTGCTATGAGATTTTGATGGTTTAGTATGTGTATGTTTTCTTTTAAAGATTCAATGGCTATTTACATACATGTTTATGTGTTTGTTAATATGCCTAGGTGAAAGAACACATAAATTTTGAGGCTTGATTGGTATTTAACACTTGTAAATCATCGTGTATGCATGTTTAGGTGTTTATGTAGTGATTCTATGAAGTCAATCTTGTAGTTATGCATGTCTATGTGTGTTCTTACATGCCCTAATAGCAATTTTGGCTTCATGATATGCATGTTGGATTCTAATGCCTAAATTAGTGTAACCTAAATATGCCTAAGTGTTTAGGGCTAGAATATGCTTTATATTCATTCATATCATGGTCAAGAACATGCATAATGTTCTTCATTGTCAAATCACACTCATGTGAGCTATGATTGGTGGTTTACCATTAATAACAAGGCTTAGTTTAGTCTTCTTTGGCTTTAAACACTGCCAACAGGTGTCAAGCTAGCTTAATTGACCTTAGGAAGCCTAGTTATTGGCTTTAAACCCAACCAATGAGTTAGAACCTAGGGTAAGACCAATTACCATCACCTAGGAACATAATTAGCTAAATCGTGCCCTAGTTCATAAGGACCACGCTTTGCCTCTAGGTAGCTAGCACCTAGGGATAAACCTGCACCGAGTCTAGGGTTTGTAGGAGAGGTTGATTGGATTCCTAGCTTAGAGCACCCCTTCTTAAAGAAAAACCATCATAGTTAATCCAGCAGCAAAGTTAGTACTCAAATTACCCATAGTTAAGTGAATTTCACCCATTGTCCTAGCTTATTTTAATTCCTTTTTACTAGCTTATTCTGCCTTGCCTTTGTTTTCTTTTGTTTGTTTAGATTAGTTTAATTTAATTTGAGCTCCCTTCATATCTAAAATGACCAAAAAGAATTCTTAGTTTAGCTTGTTTTCTTTCTAGCTTTCTAGGACACACACTTAGCTTTCATTTCCCATTTCCTATCTCCTTGAGGGATCAACCCTTCTCTTGCATATTAGACTACACGACCTGTGCATTTGCAGGCTTTAATTAAGGCTTAGTGCTTAATTAGCGAGAAGCATCAAGTTTTTGGCACTGTTGCTAAGGAGGCATGGTTGTTTATTTGTTTTATTTGCGTCCTTTAGCTAGTTAGTTGCTTTATTTTGCTTCTTTTGCTTAGTTTGCTTAGTAGTTTTTATCTTGCATTTCCTTTTGTTTCCTAGTTTACTTGCTTATTGCTTTTGCTTGTTTTGATTAGTTTACTTTCTTGTTTTAGTGATTTTAGGATTGTGTTTTATTTGTTGTAGTTTTAGAATGTGTGAAGTTTCGAGGGTTGCAAGAAGTGGAAGGATATTAGGTTTAACTGTGTATGCTTAGTAGGCTTTCTCTTAGGAATTCTCTAGTTCTTTTACATCCTAAGCCTAAGAGAATTGTTTGTCACTTTAGAAATTTAGGAGATCTTTTAGAAGAAATGGTTGAACCTGCTAATCCCCCTCTTAATCCTCCTCTTTTTACCCCTATTCATCCCAATCCTCTACATGAGCACCCACATGCATAAGAGCCCCTTAGGCCAGACCCACCCATAGACGATGAGCCTACGCTTAGGCAATTCTTCCTCCCTAATGCCTTCAAGCCTAACTTGGCTATCCATATTCCATGGTTGAGGAAGCTAATTTCAAAATTAAGCATAGCATGTTGATGATATTCCCTTCCTTTTATGGAAGAAGCAATGAGAGCCCTTTGGACCACATCAGAGGATTGATAGAAATAAATTCCACTCTTCACTTCCCTAAAGTGTCTCAAGAAGCCATTTGCCTTAAGTTGTTCCCATTATCTCTCAAGGACAAGGCTAGGTCATTGTATCATTCTTTGCCTAGTGGTTGCATTACGACTTAGAATAAGCTTCGATCTAGGTTTTATCAAAAGTTCTTTCCCATAGCTAAGACCGCCAACCTTAAGGCTTCCATTATGACCTTCTCCCAACAAGACTTAGAGACCTTCCATGAGGCTTGGGAGAGGTTCAATGAACTTCTTAAGCAATATCCACACCATGGGTATAGCGTTTATGACTTTCTTCAATATTTCTTTAGAGGATTGAATAAGCAAAATAGAATAATGGTGAATGCCGCATCCGGTAGTGGACTCTATAATTTGAGACCGAGTAAACTTGGGATAAAATAGATTTGTTGGCCAAGAAAACTTTTCAAAACACCATTATGGATAGGTCTAGCAGGGGAACTAATAGAAAAGGTGTTCATGAGGTAGCGATTTCTTCCGATTTGTCAACAAGGTTAGAGCATGGACGCATAAGCTAAATCAATTCATCACTTTAAGCCTCTCTTCACAAGGTCATAGGACTAGCCCCATAGGTTTGTCCTCCAACCCATCGGTAGTTGATGTATATGCGTTGTGCTCTAAGTCTACTCACGAGACCAGAACTTGCCCCCTAGCATCACAGTTTCTTGAGTTCATTTAGAAGCGAGTCTATTCCACATAGGGGTACTCACAGGAGTACAATTCTTACTCAAAGACATATAATCTGGGTTGGAGAGACAACCCTAAGTTTTCTTGGAGCCAAGGTCAGTTTGAGTCTTCCCATCCGTAACCCCAGGCCTCATTCCAGCAAAGACCTTATCCTGCTAGTCCCCGGGGTTTAATATGAATCAAGCTAGACTCCCTAGTGTTTCTCAGCCACAAGCACTCTCTACACTGTCCGTCCTAGCCCTCCTAGCACAATCAGAACCTATTCCACAGTCTCGTCATGATGAGAAGGTAGACCTTTTGATGCAGATTGTTCAACAAAATCAACAATAAATGGCTAGGATGAAGGCATAATTAGGGCAGCTTGCCAGCCAAATGAGCACTAGAGATCCAGGCAAATTGTCTGCACAACTAGAAGTGAACCTTAGAGCCTAATTCTATTCCTCCTCTAACCCTACTTATCCTTATTTAGCCCAAGCTAAGGCAGTCACCACTCTTAGGAGTAGTAGAATAATGGACAATTGGATAGGAGTTGAATATGTAGAGCCTGCACCTTGTGGTCCCTATTATTCTAGAGAGTCCATTGATTACCTTACTGAGGAGATCATAGAGAAAGTCCTGCTGAGAGAGTAGAGCCCACTAGAGACCATGGAGAAAGTAGTTCCCACCTATTAGGAAGGAAAAGCAGCCCATTGATGATTCCTACGAGTCTAGAGATGTCACTTCTAAAGTTTCATTCCCGTCTGCCTTAGAGAGGCCATCACCTAGTGAGGATTCTAGATTTTTGAAGGTCTTAGAGCATTTAAAAGATCTTAAGGTTAATCTTCCTTTGATAGATGCAGTCCTTTCTATTCCATCCTACTATAAGTTCTTTAGGGGCCTTTGCACAAGAAAGCATAGCACATTGTGCATGCCTAAGAAGTGAAACTCACGGATAAGGTAAGTAGTATTTGCACATCGCCCTATCCACCTAAGCTTAGTGATCCGGGAGTATTCACCCTTCCTTGTCACATCAAAGAAACCCAGATTGAGCATGCTTTACTAGATTTAGTGTCTAGTGTGAACCTCATTCCCTTTTCTATCTATTAGCAGCTAAGCTTAAGTGAGTTGTCTCCCACGCACGTTATACTCCAACTTACTAATAGGTCTGAGCATAGACCTAGGGTTGTAGTAAAGGATGTTATGGTACAGGTAGGAAAGTTCGTGTACCCCATTGACTTCATAGTTTTAGACTGGATTCTGGTCACTGCTTTAGGTACACTGTACCTATCCTTTTAGGTCACCCCTTCCTTGCCACACTGATGCAGTAATTCATTGTAAGTCGCGATTGTTAGAAATTAAGTTTGGAAATTTAAAGTCTACTATGAAGGTTGCAGAGGCAGTAAATAGAGCTAGTATAGGTGGAAATGATTATGGGAAAGATTGCTTTATGATTCATGCGATAGACCCATATATTGAGGGCAATGTTGAGAAGACCATGACTGAGAAAAATGAATTAAGACAGCTTCAGGGCATCTTACCTAGCCTTGATTGAAAGACCTTCATACAGGGATGCATAGCCCCTATTTCTAAGGATGATGATTTTAGGCTTAATGAGTCCTTTGAGGTTAATTCTTTTGATCTTGATATAAGAGGCATAGACCTTTATGATTGCACACATAGGATCAATCTTGAAGAAGGAGAGGAAAATAGAGGTTTTAAGGTGCATGTGATGGAATCTTGTATTGATGAATGTGGTTGTGAGAAGATATCCCCTAGAAATGAATTTATTGATGTATTTGATGAGATATTAGCATGATAAAGCAAAAGTAGTGTATCTAGAATTCAAGAAGAGTTTTGAAGAAATTGATAAGAAAGATTATGATGAAATCAGGTTGCATAGTCATGGTGATCGTTGAAGTACTTCTACATGTCAAAGCATATGCCTGCTATTTTCAAATCAATGTGCTCCCTCCAGTGAGTAAGTTTCGTCCATTAATTGTTCATTGCTATCCTCATCTTGCCCATCCCAGTATTTAAGGCTTGTAGTTGGGTGAGAATATGTGCGAACACTGAGGAATCTTCTTGTTGACCCATGGAGCTAGAGTCTGCACCTCTCTGCATTTCAACCCTTCTCTGTTCATCAATATGCTCTTGTGCTCGGACTCTCTCATTAGATTCCTAAGTGTAACCTCCTCTAGAGCCTTGGCTTCATCTTCAGAGGCACTAACAACCATAGAAATTGTTCCCAGTATACCTATGTTAGCTTCTCCTTCTTGTTCTGGCTCTTCTTCTTCTCCTAAAGTAGTGTCTAAATCTTCTTGTACCTCATCAACATGTTGTACCTCAGGGCCATATACAGGATTCTTAAAAGTAGTTCCTTTTCTAGTTCTAAGTTTGATTGCCGCCAGGATATCTTGTGGCAAATTTCTAAATGTTTCTCTATTTATTGGTTCACCATTATACCAACAAATCCCTATGTAATTCATGTATAGCATATCAAAATTCCATACAAACTTTCTAAATGATGCATTTGAGGAGATTTGAAAGTGAGCAAAAATGTACATTAGAGTCATGCCATATCCTATAGTGGTTGTTTTTCCTCCACCTTTTCCACTAATGTGTAGCATATGTTGCAGGATAAGAAAAAGTAAGGCTATCTTAACTTTGTGCCTTAGGCTACAGTAGATATAAGCATTCATTACCAGAATCTTTCCATCATTAATATTCTTAGGAAGAATTATTTCGCTAATAATCTTAAAAGCAATTCTCTTATTGAAGTAAACATCCTTTAATAATGGAAGAATTAAGTCTGGATGTTTAGGGCCTACATCTTTCCAATAACCTTTCCCAATGTACCAGCAACCTTAATCCCATCCAGCCAACCTTGACTATCATAATGGCCTTCTCCTTCCACAAGTATTTTAAAAATTTCATACAATTTATCGTCATTGAGTATAAAACTTGTTCTACAAACTATTGATGTTAATTCAATTTTAGGACTTCTATGATGTACCTCAAGATTTTCATAAAATTCTATCCCCAACTTTGCTTGAACATCACAATGTAAATGCATGAACATATACCAATCTTCAAATAATATTAGAACATCGGTACCAACAAAATCTAAATCTACAAGGAATTTACCATATAAGATTGTATGCTTTCCTCAAATGTTTGATACGGGTGGTGGTGGAGATTGCGTTCTAGTCCTTTTTCCTCTTCTCCCACGTCCATAACCCTTCCTCTCAGATTCACCATGATTTGGAGATGTTTTTGAAAGATTAAATTGGTAAAGTTTGTTTTTTGATGTAGGTATCAAGATTATGGAAAGTATTTTGAGAGAAATTGGTTGAAAGTCGAAGAACTAAATGTAGGTTTGAGAGAAAAACTGGGTTAGGGTTTGAGAGAATGAAAGAATTTGTGAGATTTTGAGGTAAAAGCCCCTGATTTTAACCCTTTTCCGTGTTTAGCCGATCGACCAGCTGGTCGTAGAGGTCGACTAGCTAGGTCGACCGGTCGGATCAAAGAGCACCAAAAATTTTACACTTTAGCCAAGCTCCCTAGGGCTTCAACTAGGTCAACCGCCTAGGTCAGAATATGCTTATATGCATATTTTTTCATGCCCAAACCATATAAACACACATATATGGAATTTAGCCACTTTTTATCATTCCAATTTCCCTTCTAATCTTACAAAATTGATCCTCATGCAATAGTTTAATAAAAATACTAGCAACTTGATGCAAAGTATTAACAAATTCAAGTACGATATCACTTTTTTGCACATGATCTCTAATGAAATAGTGCTCAATCTTAATATGCTTAGTTCTAGAATGTTGAATTGGGTTCTTGGTGAGATTAATTGCACTAGTATTATCATAATATATAGGAACATGATCATATTGCAAGCCATAATCAAGAAAATTTTGCTTGATCCACAAGATTTTGTTTTCTACATGACCAAGACACTAAAGAATGTCCTAGGAATTGACAAGTTCCACTAGTGCTTTACAATCTACCTTACATCCAACATAATCAGTATCAGAAAATCCACATAAGTCAATTGAAGTTCGTTTTGCATACCAAAGCCCTAGATTACTAGTTCCTTTAAGATATCTAATTATTCGTTTTGTAGCAACTAAATGTGTTTCCTCAGGATTAGATTGAAATCTAGCACACAAATATACTGCAAACATAATATCTGGTTTAGAGGAAGTTAAATAGAGTAAGCTACTAATCATATCTTATATTTCTTTTCATCTGATGGTTTACTTTCTCATCTTTGTCTAATTTTGTTGAAAGGCTCATGGGAGTCCTAATCTCCTTTGCATCTTCAAGCCCAAATTTTTTGATAATTTCCTTGGTATATTTGGCTTGATTGATAAAGATGCCTTTCTTTGTTTACTTGATTTGGAGTCCAAGGAAGAAAGTTAATTCTCCCATCATGCTCATCTCGAATTCCTTGTGCATGCACTTAGAAAAGCTCTCACACAAAGATACATTAGTAGAACCAAAGATTATATCATCAAAGTAAATTTGTACAAGTAGAATATCATTTCCTTCTCTTTTAATAAACAAAGTGGAGTTAAATTTTCCTCTTTCAAAGTTATTTTCCACAAGAAATCCACTAAGTCTTTCATACCAAGCTCTAGGGGCTTGCTTTAAGCCATATAATGCCTTTTTCAATTTAAAAACATGATTTGGAAAGCAAGGATCTTCAAAATCGGGAGGTTGTTCAACATAAACCTCTTTTTCAATAAAGTCATTCAAAAAAGCACTATTGACATCCATTCAATAGAGTTTAAAATCCACGTAACATGCAAATGCAAGTAACGTGCAAATGGATTCAAGTCTAGCTACGGGGGCATAGGTCTCATCATAATCAACCCCTTCTTCTTGGTTATATCCTTAAGCTACAAGGCTAGCTTTGTTCCTAGTTACTATACGAGCCTCATCTAGTTTGTTTCTAAACACCCATTTGGTTCCAATTACTAATCTATCTCCAGGTCTTTCGACTAACTTCAAAACTATATTTCTATCAAATTGATTTAGTTCTTCTTGCATGGCCATTACCCAGTTTTCTTCAAGTAAAGATTTTTTAACATTTTTAGGTTCTATATGAGAAATAAATGCATGATGTTCACAAAAAGCATTAATATTACGCCTAGTTCTTACTTCTTGAGATAAATCACTGAGGATTTGATCTTGAGGATGATTCCGCACGAATTTCCAACTCTTTGGTAAATCTTTATGAGTCTCTTTTGTTTTAATGTTTTGTTCATTTAAGCATTGTCCATTTTCTTCCCTTGCTTAAGACTCCTTTTCTTGAAGTGTATCTTCTTCTTGCTTTGTATCTTCTTGTTTTGTTGAAATCTCTATCTTTTGGAGATAAATCTTCAAGTGTAGTCTTCTCCAAGAGGTAACCTACATCATCAACTTCCTTTCCTGGCTCAAATGGGTTAGTTTCATCAAATGTAACATGCATTGATTCTTCCACAATGCGATTTCTTTTATTATAAACCCTATAAGCTTTGCTCTATGTGGAATAACCCAAAAATATGCCTTCAACTGATTTAGCATCGAATTCCTTAAGTGATCTTTATTATTTAAGATAAAACATTTTCAACCAAACACCTTAAAGTATGAAATTTTAGGTGTTTTTCCATGCCATAGTTCATATGGAGTTTTATTTACGATGGGTCTAATTAAAACTCTATTTTACACATAACATGTGGTGTTTATGGCTTCACTCCAAAAATATGTTGGCAAATTGTGTTCTTTTAGCATGATTCTTGCCACTTTTTGTAATGTACGATTCTTCCTCTCTACTACCCCATTTTGTTGAGGAGTCTGAGGGCCAAAAAATTGTGTTTTATGCTGTGTTCATCACAAAAATGCATAAAAGGAGTGTTCACATATTCCATGTCATTATCACTACGAATGCAAGTTATAAAATAGCCTTTCTCATTTTGAACTTTTCTACACAACCTTGTGATGTGTGTGAGTTGTATATGATTGTATAGAGTGTTTGCATACACTTCTTTAGAGCTCATTGGTGTGCATTTAGTATAGAGTTTATGCATATTTGTTAATATTTATCCATAAGGTGAGTAATTGCACAAATGCTATACTAAGTGCTCTAATTGCATGACTTAGATGCATTTTGGGTGAAGTTGATGCTTGAGTTTAAATGAAGAATTTTGGAAGACTATTAATGAAGATTTGATGTTTCAAAACAAGATTCGAGCATGCTAGATGATACATAAGGCCAAGAAGGAAGTACCAGAGAAAACATAAGTGAAAACAGAGCTAAAACGAAGAAGATATGCTACTACAAGTCAACCCCCAGTTCCAGTACCGATCGACTGATAGTGTCTTCCGGTAGTTCCAGAACCTCCATTAAAAGTACCGACTGAGTGATGCCCTAGTATAGGTCGATCGGTTAGGTCTTTCGGTAGTCATGTTAAAGGCCTATTTAAAGCTCATTTCAGCTCATTTGTAGGAGAGGAATTTTATTTTCTTAAATCCTAATAAACCCTAACCCTTTACCCACTTCACCAAACACCCAAACCACCATCCCACACCAAACCAAGCAAGGATTGAATCTTGTAACAAGAGATTGAAGGGTTTTGCTTTGGACTTGAGCAAGGATTTGAAGGGGAGCTTCTTATTCCTTTCCTTATTCTTCTAAATATGCTTTGTATTTGAGTTAGATCTAGGGTTGATTGATGTTGTATATTAGATTAAGGCTTTGAATAAAGGATTTATGCGTATCTTTGGCTCTTAATACATGCTTGTTACATTGTTTAATGGCATGAATCAATATGTCTATGTGTTGATAATCGAATATGTCTATGTGTTTGATAAAATGCCTAGGCGAACTTACATGTGTTATTTCGTGCTTAAAAGCTATCAGTAATGGTATCACCTTGGCCTTAATCCATGCTAATGGCACGATCCCTATTTGCAACTATGTTTATTAATTAAAATGCTCAATTAAGGACTTGTGTGGTAGGAGTACACATCTAGTCTGAAACAATACTAAAAGGATACCTGCTAGCACTAGCTCTAGGAGTCTAATCTCTAGTAAAAAAACAATACTAATAGGTTAGTCTCAAGTAGGACATTAATCAACACCAAAGAGAGCAATCAATCCATAGATAGCCTGAACCATTATCATAGCCCTAGTCTAGCTACAACACAATCGATCGAGATCCCCTTTCACCTTGGAGAGCTTTATTTCTGTAGCTTAGCACCTAGGTTCCTCTATTAGATTAGGCTAGCTTAGGTTTCTTTTCCTTTGTCTTGAGCTCCCTTTAATCCTAAAAAGACCAAATATATATACACACATGCACGTAGCTAGTTTTAGGCACCAAGCATATAGAAGCCAAACTAAGGTAGCCTTCTTGAGGAAGAACAACCCAATACTTGCATGCTTCACTACACACGATGCATGCACTTGCGCGTCTAAACACACAATCAAGTTTTTTTGCGTCGTTGCTGATGAGGCATGGTATTGGTTCTTTGTGTGCTTTTGTGCTTTTGTGTTTTTGATTAGTTGCTTGTGCTAATTGAGTATGGATATATCCAATGCTTCTTAGTGGTCACTTGTATCCTCTTTCCCACCTCCCGTGCATGCTCTTAA
Organism: Cordia subcordata; assembly: GCA_028554755.1. Lineage (NCBI taxonomy): Eukaryota > Viridiplantae > Streptophyta > Magnoliopsida > Boraginales > Cordiaceae > Cordia > Cordia subcordata. Next base: position 9,883,633 of record JAPTOF010000015.1, read on the forward strand.
TACTTGTGTTCTATGTGGTAATAATAAGCATCATCTTTCTAATTGTCCCCTTACATATCAAAATCCCCAATATTGGGTTAACCCAAGGCATGATCCTTATAGTCATACATTCATTCGTGCATCTATATCTAGTTATTATGATTATAGGGAGCCACATTATGCACTTGTCTTGGGGTGAAGATGACTCTTCATTCTACCCATCTACTCGTTTTGAGAATACGTCTTCCATACCATCTTTTCCTTTTTATTCTTCCCATGAGATTTTTTATGGTTATGCTCAAAATTATTTTCAAAATGATTACCATTTCCATTCGGGCGAATCCTCTTCTCTTAGGTCTCTTTCATATGAAGAAAAGTTAGAATATCTCTAATCCCTAATTCATTCCAACCATGAGACACTAAAGGAACTAAACGAGATGACTGATCGAGTATTCTAAATGGTCGCATACTTGAACAGAGAAGTTGAGAATAAGCAACCCATGAGAGACAATGTTGAGATACCTTTAGATCGGGTTAAAGGGTTAGGAGTGAGACCTATGGATGAAAAGAATAGTGGTGAAAAAGATGATGTTTGGGAGGAAAAGATAGAGAGAGAGATGGATGCAGAGTTTACATCTTATAGTGAGGAAGAAAATGAGCTTAATGGTACTTTGGCTCTTGATGACGAATGTAGAAATGTATTAAAGGAAGTGGTACCCTATCCTCCCGTGCTTTCACCGGCCCCTATTGATTCATGTGAACCTATTTTTCCCTCTCTTCCTACATCTCAACCATGTTTGGAGGACGAATTTGATGTTATTATTGCTCAATCGAACTCTAATACTTTTAGGAGGGAGATGAGTGTGCACACTCCCATTGCACTTACTTGTTTGCATGATGAGTCATTTGAGTTTACTTTACCAACTCCATGTATGTCTACCCCTTGTGAGGAGTTAGAGCGACCATTGTTTGATGATGCCATATCTCATAGAGAGGAAGAGTCTAGTCCTTCCATGTCTTCTTCAATTGACCATCATTCTCTAGATGTCGCCCAAACTCCCCATTCCCATTCTGTCGGGTCTCCCCTTTTGTTGAAACTCACATTTGTGCCTTCTCGCATGGAACACTTTCACCTAGGACTAAGACACACACCACCCACTTTGCATGCATTAGATTTATCCGTGACCCATAGGGAAGATGTGTTTTTAGTCTTGGATAACAAGAAGAAGGTCATGGGATGGGTGATTAGTGAGCAAGTGAGGCATGATCTTTCATGTTTGCATATGGCACCTACCACATTTGAGCATACATCCATTTTTCATACTTTAGGGTGGGATATTTTGTAAAAGGCTTGAATTGTTAATTCTTTTCCCTATCATTTATTGCATGATCCCTTTCTCTCTATGTTCTGTGCTTTGATGATTATCCAATAATTTGTGCCATGAGACTTTAAACATGTTTTACTCTAATATTGGTACCCAGCTGGGGGCATTAAATCCAATGCTACTAGGAGGAACCCTAGGCTTATTCATATTTTTCTTGTTCTTCTTGTATTTATTTGCCTTTGCCTTTGTATATAATAAATTAGTTTTCATTTACTTATTCTTTCGTTTACTTATTCTTTCTTTGTACATAGTAGATTAGATTACTTTTGTTTCTTTTACCTTTTGATAATTTAGGCTTTCTTTCATTTGTCTTTATTCTTAGTAGGTTAGATTTTTGCTCCTTTTTTCTTGCTTCATTTTATCATTTGTGCATCAATCCTATACCCCATGCATACATCCTTGTTTATCATTTCAAATGTCAATATGAGCTTCCATTGTATTATCTTATAATCTCTTCTTCATTTTTTGAGCATTAGTGCTTTCTACAAAAGATGAAGGCTAATAAATGATCAAACATTGTTGGCATTCATGGACTTCTATGGAAACAAGGTTGTATCTCTCCATTCTTTACTTGTCCCTATCTATCCCTATCCACATTCCCCATATATATGTCATGTGCTTGCTTGTTATGTATGGATGCCATTAGCTTGAAGACAGGCAAAGTTTAGGTTTGAGGGTATGGTTGTTCCTTTATTGTTTATAACATGTTTAGGATAGATTTGCATAGCACTCCTTGTTTTTGCTTAGAATGTGTTCAATTTTTTTCTTTTTTTTTTTTTTTTGCATGTTTTGAGTTGTTTATCTCCATGTTGGTTGGAAAGTTGGCTTTTGTTATTGACTTAATTGATTGGAGAAGATAAAGGTGTATTATAGGGAGAGTGTGAGGTATAACCTAGACTTTGAAGAGGATCCTTTTGAAAACTATGAGTGAGCACTTCCAAGAATGCACCTTGTAGTTTTCCCACAACTTGGTTGGAAAAAGTGTTTTTACAGGGTTGTTGATATAAATGCCCATTCCTAGATTGGTTCTTTTAGTGTCCCTTGGCCTCTTCTTTTTCTTTTCCTTTTGTATATTGAGAAAAAAGTGCAGAAAATGAAAAAAAAGCAAAAATGAGAGAAAAATGAGAAAAAGCAAGAAAGGCAACAAAAAGATTGAAAAGTGAAGTATGTTGAATAAGTGTCAAGTGACAGTGTCAATTTGACACTAGTATCTCTTTTATTCTATCATGTGTTGTGAATAAGGCTCTTATGTCAATGTGAGCCATTATGATGTATTATTCTCTTTCTTGTATCTTTGGGGCTAAGTGCATATTAAGAGGCCATGTTAGTTGATAGGCTATAAAGTATCAACATCTTGAGTGCATGAGTTGGAATCCTAAGTTTGTTGTGGTATTAGCTATCTGGTAAGGTGTGAGACCCCTCGTAATTGAAGGGAGGATTCGAAAAAGGTTAGGAAAACCCTTACACGAAAGGAATGACCCCTTAGACTCCCTTAGAGGCAAAAAGATACAATTCAATATAATTGGTAACTCTTTGAAAAACATGTGGATAGACTTGGTTTAGGCTTATTTAAGGACAAGCAAAGGGAAGGTTTAGGGGTATTGATGTGTGTGAGTTGTGTATGTTTGTATAGAGTGTTTGCATACACTTCTTAGGGTGTTTTAGAGCTTATTGGTGTGCAATTTAGTATAGAGTTTATACATATTTGTTAATAGTTGTACATAAGATGGATAATTGCATAAATGCTACACTAAGTGCTCTAATTGCATGACTTAGATGCATTTCGGGTGAAGTTAATGCTTGATCTTAAATGAAAAATTTTGGAAGAATATAGATGAAGATTTGATGTTCTAAAACAAGATTCAAGTATGCTAGATGATGCACGAGGCCAAGAAGGAAGTATCGGAGAAAACGGAAGTGAAAATGGAGCTAAAACCAAGAAGATATGCTACTACAGGTCAACCACCTATTCCAGTACCAGTCGACCGATAGTGTCTTCTAGTACACTCTTCTGGTAGTTCCAGAAGCTCTATCAAAAGTACTAGTTGAGTGATACCCTAGTACCAGTCGATCGGTTAGGTCTTCTCGTAGTCGTGCTGAAGGCATATTTAAAGCTCGTTTTAGCTCATTTATAGGAGAGGAATTTTATTTTCTTAAATCCTAATAAACCCTAACCCTTTACCCACTTCACCAAACACCCAAAACCACCATCCCGCACCAAACCAAGCAGGGATTGAAGCTTATAACATGAGATTAAAGGGTTTTACTTTGGATTTGAGCAAGGACTTGAAGTGGAGCTTCCTATTCCTTTTCTTATTCTTGTAAATATGCATTGTATTTGAGTTAGATCTAGGGTTGATTGATGTGGTATATTAGATTAGAGTTTTGGATAAAGGATTTGTGTGTATCTTTGGTTCTTAATATATGCTTGTTTAGATTGTTTAATGGCATGAATCAATATGTCTACGTGTTGATAATCGAATATGTCTATGTGTTCGATAAAATGCTTAGGTGAACTTGCATGTGTTATTTCGTGCTTAAAATCTATTGGTAGTGGTGTTACCTTAGCCTTAATCCATGCTAATGGCATAAGCCCTATTTGTAACTATGTGTGTTGATTAAAATGCTCAACTAAGGACTTGTGTGGTAGGAGTATACCTCAAGTCTAAAACAATACTAAAAGGATACCCACTAGCACTAGTTAATGCTCTAGGAGTCTAATCTCTAGTCAGAAACAATATTAATAGGTTAGTCTCGAGTAAGACATTAATCAACACCAAAGAGAGCAATCAAGCTATAGATAGCCTTAACCATTATCATAGCCCTAGTCTTGCTATAACATAATCGCCCGAGATCCCCTTCCACCTTGTAGAGCTTTATTTCTGTAGCTTGGCACCTAGGTTCCTCCATTAGATTCGGCTAGCTTAGGTTTATTTTCCTTTGTCTTGAGCTTCCTTTAATTCTAAAAAGACCAAAAATATATAAACACACACACATAGCTAGTTTTAGGCATCAAGCACATAGAAGCCAAACTAAGGTAGCCTTCCTGAGGAAGAACAACCCCATACTTGCACGCTTCACTACACATGACCCGTGCACTTGTGAGTGTAAACACACAATCACCTTGCAAATTCATTTAAGGCATCATTTTTGTGTGCAAGAAACATGACCCACATAAATCTAGTGTAGTCATCTATAACTACAAACGTATATCTAGAACCTCCTAAGCTAGCCACATCAATTGGTCCAAACAAGTCCATATGTAATAATTGCAATGCTCTATTAGTTGAAACTCTATTGAGGGGTTTGAAGGATGTCTTATGTTGTTTCCCTAATTGACAAGCATCACAAATTTTGTCTTTTTCAAATTTTAGATTTGGTAAGTCTCTAACTAGATCATGTTTTGATAAATCATTTAGTAAACTCATGCTAGCATGTCTTAATCTTCTATGTCATAACCAAGCATTATCATGTACAACCGATAAACATTTAACATATTGACACACAAGTTGATCAATTTCAACGATGTGGACATTTTCATTTCTCTTAGCTACAAATAACACATTATCATTACTACATTCATGTATAATGCAATTAGAGGATTGAAATACTACTTTGTGACTTTTGTCACACAATTGACTTATACTAAGTAGATTGAATTTAAAACCCCCTCTACAAGTAAGACATTGTGTATAGCAATAGAATTTTCATTATCAATGCCTCCTTTTCCAATTATTTTTCCTTTGCTATTGTCACCAAATGTAACATCCCCTCCTTTTGTTTTTTTCAATTTATAGAAGAGTGATGAGTTCCCCTTCATGTGTTTAGAACAACCACTATCCAAGATCCACTTCATCTTGCTAGTTTTGCTTTCATTGCATACCTACACATATGAAATTTAAATACAATTATTTATTTTGCGTCCCCAACACTTTGGATCCTTAACATTAGTTTCAATTTTTGGCTTTGACAACCCATTTGGGTATTTGCTAATGTGGGACATGTGATCCTCTATCACAAAGTTTTCTATGATAACAATGAGTTGATACATGTCCTTTCTTTTCACAATATATGCAAGTAATGTTTGACTTTGGTGTAGTAGAGGAGGTAAACTCCTTGCCATTTGTAAATTTTTGAATAATGCCATTTAAATCCACAATTTTCTTTTTCAAATCTTTAACTTCTTTTTCAAACTTCACAAAATCTTCAACATATGAGTCATTTTCTTTTTCCAAGATTCCAATTTTTTTAATAAGAGAAGCATTTTCCTTTTCTAAAATTTCTTTTTCATCAAAAGCAAGTTTTAATTTTCTATGCATTTGCTTATTTTTTTTGTTAAAACTAAAGATAAATCATTATGTAATTTAGCAAATGCATCCTTTAGTTCATCAAAGCTATATTTCTCTTCCTCTTCTTCACTAGATGAATAATAAATAGATAGAGATGGTGAAGAATGTACCTTATCCTCATTCGCCATGAGGTAAAAATTTGCCACCTCATGTTGCTCTTCCATATCCTCTTCACTTTCGAAGGTGTCCCAAGTGACTTTGAGTGCTTTGCCTTCCTTCTTTTTCACTAGCTTTGGGCAATTTGCTTTGATATGTCCTGGTTTGTTACAATTGAAGCATTTGAGTTCATCATTTCTTATTTCCTTTGATTTCTTGAACTCTTTGACTTCTCTTCCTTTTCTCTTCCAATTGCTATTGTTGCTTGAGGAGGCTCCTATCTTCATTCTTCTAAACTTCATAAATTTTTTGAAATTCTGAGCAAGGAGTGCCATCTCCTCATCTTCCGCGTCCTCATCATCTTTTTCATCTTCGCTTGATGTATATTTTTATGCAACAAGCGCAATGGACTTTTTTATTTTCCTACCTTCCTCTTCATGGTCCTTTATCTCAAGCTCATGAGTCATAAGTGACCCAATAAGCTTGTTGAGCTCTAATGTATTTAGATCTTTGGCTTCCTTGATGACTGTGACTTTTGGTTGCCATGATGATGACAAGCTTTTTAGCACCTTCCTTACTTTCTCTACATTAGAATATTCTTTTCCAAGTGCCTTTAAACCATTAGTAATCTCTACAAATCTAGAGAACATTTGCTCAATATTTTTGTTAGGAAGCATTTTAAACAATTCATATTTATGTACAAGCATAGCAATTCTAGATTCTTTTACTTGGTTAGTGCCTTCATAGGTTACTTCTAATTGGTCCCAAAGTTCCTTAGCTGAAGTACACCTCATTGCCCTTGCAAACTCGATTACATTCACGGCATTGAATAAATAATGTAGAGCTTTTTTATTTAACTCAAATAGTTTAATATCCTCATCATTCCATTGACATTTAGGTTTAGGCACTCTCTTAACCCCTTCTAATTTAGTAGCCAAGATAGGTCCATTTTCTATAATCTTCCAAGCTTTATAATCATGTGATTGTATAAGCACTTTCATTCTCATTTTCCAAAAAGCATAGTTAGTTCCATCAAAAAGGGGTGCTTGCTTAATAGAAATTCCCTCCATTTTTGCTAAATGTAATTCTACTAGTTGTTAAACTATAGGTAGAACCCTAGCTCTAATACCAATTGTAGGTGCAAATATCTTAAGAGGAAGGGTGAATTAAGATATTCAATAATTTTCGTATTTAAAAATTCACCTAAAAATTAACAATTTCTTTCAAGCAAAATATCAAACACAAGATAATCAATATAAGTAAATGAAATAGATAAAGAGTAGAGAGCAGGAGAACAAACGATTTTAGGTAGTTCAGCCAAGCCTACATCCACTACCCAAAGATGCCCCCCTTAGGACTTCAACAATCATCACTAAAATGCTTATTCAAATCTTAGTGAAGCAAAAACCAAGTTATACAACTCTTTGAAGCCAAACTTCAAAGAACCCAAGAGTCCTATTCTTTAGGATTTCCCAACTCTTACAAGCTCTTATAGATATATCTCTCCAGATTTCTCAACTTACAAAGTGTGTATACAATGAAGAAAAGTGAAAAATAGATATGGTCTTCTCACAAGATGATAGCAAGAAAGGCTCTTGAAAGCTCAAAGATTTTGCAAGAGTAGCTCAAGATATTGCGGCATTTCGCTCAGGCGGTCGACCGGCTACGTCATCCGGCTCCCTTTTGGCCTTCTCTGATTAGGCCGGACGCCTTAGCCGATGGACCGGCTAAGGGGTCTGGCTTTTTCTTCCCCTTCTCTATTCTAGCTGAGCGACCTCCCTGATTAGCCAGTCCACCAGCTGAGGGGGTCCGACCACTCCAGAGACCTGAAGCAAAGACAAACTCACCTAAAACACTTTTAAAAACCAATTTTCTCAAACCTTCATAACTCCAAACCAACTCAAAGCGCTTTGTAAACAATTTTCAAAGCATAGAAACATTTTAAAACACATGTTAAAACTATGTATGCATCCAAAATCATTTTTTTCTTTTATGAAAGATAATGTCCATGAGATTTTAAATTGTTAGTATCAAGAAAAATAGAAGTTTGAGCTATCACTTACAATTCTAAGGCATTTCACAAAAAGAGCAACGAATCCAGTACCCTTTATGACACCTCTTCTCTGCCTTATGACTTCTCATCACCTTCTTCTTCAATCTTTAATCAATAATGCTCTTCAAGGCTCATGTTCTTCTATCTTCCAAGCATCTATCTTTTCAATTTATACTTAACACTCACGAGATGTTTTTTAGTAACAGGATGCATATCATATTTTTCATCATCAAAATCAATAATTAGTATTTAGTTAACAGTGCACAAAAACTTAATCATGTTAATAATATCATGAGCGTATTATGTCTAGTAACCAGTAAACATTATGTCCACATGATGTTTAGGGCATACAATCTAAACATGATCTTGGGTTGTTAACAACACAGATAACTTTGGCCTATACTATTTGTTCATTGTTGACTTCAATACGTTCGACCAGAGTATGGTTGTGGACTAGGTATATGTCTCAATCCTTATGTCATCACCATTATAGAGTGAACTTGTTGGTTTTAGGAATCAAACTAGAAAGACATAGTCTTAGATGAGAGATCGAGTCAAGAAGATAAAGAAGTGAAAGATTAGAGTCATACCTCGCGACTAAGGGAAAATAGATAAAGATGAAGGGAAAAGCTAAAGCATGAAGATTAACTATTGAAGATAAATGCTCCAAACTCCTAATATAATTTTGCAAGTGAGGAAATGAAGCGAAGACTTCTACTATTTATAGGTACGAGCAGCCTAATAGTTATCAAACCAACACTAACACATAATCCATGTAAGTCTAACTGATGTGTTGTGTTTGTTTGTGTGTTTGCATTATTATTTGTATATGTTTAAGAGGTGTTTTGAGCTTTAAGAGATGCATTAGTATAGTACTTATGCTAAGAGATTAGCCTAAGTACATACAATTGTACATAATTGCATTTAAAGGTAAGTGCTACACTAATGCATCCTTATTTCTCTTGTTTGCTGAAGTTAGGTCAAAACTTTGGGCTTCAATCAATGGTGATTTGATGTTGAATTCAAGCTCAAGCTATTCTAGATGTAGGAAAAGCATATAAGAAGCTTTTAGAGGCAACTGCACGAAGAAAAGTACAACCGAAGCGACACTGGTGCAACGCTCGCAAAATCGGCCAGGGCACTGACTTGGCTGGTTAACCCCTGTACTAGGCCGGTCAACTAGCCTGGTTGACTGGCCAAATCAGTAGCTAAAGAATTTAGGCCGATTGACCTATGTGCTAGGCCAGTCAACCGGCCTAGTCCCCCGACGGGTCATGAATTCTGCACTATTTAAGCACGTTTTCAGCACATTTTGAGTATCTTTAAACCCATTTTCACCTCCTCTTCACACACACCCATCTCTGACACACTAAACCACACATAAGTTTACCTAGATCCAAGTTGTAATTAGGGTTTCAACACTTGTAATTGCAAGGTCAAGACAATGTTTTCAAGAGCAAATCTAAGCATGAAAGGGAGGTTCATCTTTCTCCTTTTATACTTAGTTTTCTCTATGTTAGAATAGATCTTTTATGGGTGACTGAAGCTTTTATTATGGGTTGATTAAGTACTACTTTGCTATGAGATTGTGATTGTTTAATATATATGTTTTCTTCTAATGTTTCAATAGTTATTTATATACATGTCTATGTGTTTATTGATATGCCTAGGTGCAAGAACATATATATTTAGAGGCATGATTGCTATCTATCACTTTTAAATCATTGTATAGCCAGGGGGTATGGGTAGCCCTTGATCATCAAAAGAAGGCAATAGGATGGTTAGTAGTTGAAATCGATCTGGCTAGGTTAGGATTGGAGAAGAACAAGGGACCTAGACCTTTAGATTTTTCCATACCCCATGACACCTTAGAGCATTCTCCTTCTACATTTGATGCGTTGGGCTTTTCATTTGTCCCCTTTTCATGTGTGTTTGAAAAGGATTGTGATGTGCATAATTTGATTGATCTCATACCACATGATTCTTTTTCTTCTGAGTTATGCCTTGACAAGGTTGTATGCCGATCTATGCTTAAGGACTACAAGTATCATTAACCCTAACATTATCACCCGGCTGGAGATGTTAAATCCAATACTACTAGGGGGCACTCTAGACATTTAGTGACTAGTAGATGACCGCCTGGTTGACGACGTCGTGGTTAGCACTACTAGGAGGCAACCTAAGTTCAATTTTGCAATTTAGCACTTGTTTTCTTTTCCTTTTATTTGTTTCTTTCTTTTTTTTTTCACCCACACCAAAGTGTTGAATCCCAATTTATTTTCCCATAGAATGCACCTAGCTTATTATTTTCACATTCCAATGCAAGCTTTCCTAGCAAATGCTACTAACCTTGTTCTTTGTGAGTGCTTTTGGTTTGTAAGTCATAGGGTTGGTAGTTGATTGAATTACCAATTGGTATGGCAAGCTTTGAAAAGAATGCAAGGTTGTATTTGTCCTTTCTCCACTTGTTCCCCATTTTTCTACCCCATCCCTGCCACCCTTACTTGCTTTGTAGTGTTAATTCCCTTGCTATGTGTTTTGCTTCATTTGCTTGAGGACAAACAAAGTTTAGGCTTGGGGGTGTGGGAGTTTGGTTCTTATTGCTTTATGCTTTTATTTGGGTAAAGTGTATTATGTTCTTAAAATTGGTGCTTCATGCTTTTATTTGGGTAGAGTGCATTACGTTTTTAAAATTGGTGAAAAGTTTTCAATTTTGATACATCTAGAGTTGTTTATTTCTTGGTTGATCATTGTGTTGGCTTTTATGATTGACTCAATTGATTGGTGAAAATGAGTTGCATCGTGGGGAGTGAATAGAGTGGATTGAAAACCGAGTCTTGGAGGGGATGCCTTTGAAAGTTGTAGGGAGTGAGTACCTTTAAGAATGTCCTTTGTAGCCATCCCATGGCTTGGTAGGAATGAGTGTTGAAAAAGGGTTGTTGATGTGAGTGTCGCTTCCTTGATTGGTTCTTTTTTATGTGCCTCAGCATTTCTTTTTCTTTCTTTTTGTTATGAAATGTAAAATGTTAAATCCAAAAAGGAAAAATTGAAAAAGGCAAAACAGTGCATAAACATAAAAAAAAAGTTGAAAATTTGAAAAAAAAATGTAAAAAAGAGAGGAAAAGCCAAAAGCACCAAAAAGTTTTGTAAATAAGTACATAAGTGACATAACATCAACTTCGCACAAGCTATCCTCTTTGAAGATATGTGAATAGCGCTTTTATAAGCCATTGTGTATGTATATTCTCTCTCTTCTTGTCTTGAGGCTGTGTGCATGTTGGGCAGGCCATATTAGTTAAGGGGGCACGAAATATCAACATCTCATGTGCATGAGTTAGAATCCTAGGCTTGTGGTGGTTTGGCTACTTGGGAAGCTCCCATGAAGTACGAGGTCCTTTATGAGTAAAGGGACAATCCAAAGAGACTTGGATATCTCTCCACAATAGGAATGCCCCATTCATGCTTCTTAGGCTAACTTTTTTAGCGAGTTAATCCCTTAGGCAACCCTTCATATCGACTAAAGATAAACTTAGGATTGGACTTGCTTGGGAAAAAGCACGGAGAAGGTTTGGGGGTGTTGATGTGTTATGCTTTTGTGTGTGTTTGGATTGTTATTTGTCTATGTTTAAGAGATGTTTTGAGCTTTAAGAGATGCATTAGTATAGTACTTATGCTAGGAGATTAGTCTAAGCACATACAATTGTACATAGTTGAGTTTAAAGGTAAATGCCACACTAATGCATGCTTATTTCTCGTGTGTGGTGAAGTTAAGTCAAAGCTCAGGGCTTGCACAGATTGTGATTTGATGTTGGAGTCAAGCTGAAGGTGTTTGGGACGTGAGAGAAGCATAAAAGAAGCTTTTGGAGCCAACGGGGTAAAGAAAAATGCAACAAGAGCGAAACAAGAGTAATGCGCGCAAGTCAGTCAACCCCTATCCTAGACCGATTGACCGGCTTGGTTGATAGGCCAAATTAGTAGCTAAAGTAGTTAGGCAGGTTGACCTATGTGCTCGGCCGGGCGACCAGCCTGGTCCCTTGACTGGTCATGAATTCTGCACTATTTAAACATTTTTTCAGCTCATTTTGAGTATCTTTGAATCTCTTTTCACCTCCTCTTCACACACCCACCTCTCACACACTAAACTACACAAAAATTCAACTAGATCCAAGCTTATAATTAGGGTTTTAACACTTGTAATTGCAAGATCAAGACAAGGATTTCAAGAGCAAAGCTAAGCAAGTTCATCTTTCTCCTTTTATACTTAGTTTTCTCTATGTTAGAATAAATCTTTTATGGGTAATTGAAGCTTGTATTATGGGTTGATTAAGCACTATTTTGCTATGAGATTTTGATGGTTTAATATATATGTTTACTTTTAATGTTTCAATGGCGATTTACATACATGTCTATGTGTTTGTTGATATGCCTAGGTGAAAGAACATATATATTTAGAGGCTTGATTGCTATCTAACACTTTTCAATCATTGTATGAGTATCTCTAGGCATTTATGTAGTGATTCTATGAAGTGGGTCTTGTAACTGTGTATATCTATGTGTTTTTTTGCATACCTTAATAGCAATTTTAGCTTATATGGCATACATGTTGGATTCTAATGCCTAAATTGGTATGACCTAAATATGTCTAAGTGTTTAAGGCTAGAATATGCTTTGTATTCATTCGTGCCATGCTCGAGAACATGTATGATGTGCTTTATTGTCAAACGCGCTTGTGTGATGTTATGATTGGTGGTTCTTCATTAATAATTGGATCTAGTTTAGTCTCATTTGGCTTTAAACCCAGCCAATAGGTGTCGGGCTAGCTTAATTGACCTTAGGAAACCTAGTTCTTGGCTTTAAACCCAACAATTGAGTTAGGACCTAGGGTAAGGCCAATTATTACCATCTAGGAACATAATTAGCTAATTCGTGCCTTGGTTCATAAGGACCGCGCCATGCCCTAGCACCTAGGGATAAACCCGTACATAATTCTAGGGATTGTGGAAGAGGTTGATAATATTCCTAGCTTTGAGTACCCCCTCTTAGAGCAAACCATCAAAGTTAATCCCATAGTGAAGTTAGTACCTAAATTACCCAAAGTTAAGCGGATTTCATCCATTACCCCATTACTTGTGTCAATTCCCTATTACTAGCTTGTTCTTCCTTGCCCTTATTTTCTTTAGTTTGTTTAGATCAATTTAATTTACTTTGAGTTTCCTTCATATTTAAAACGACCAAAAAGAATTCTTAGTTTAGCTTATTTTCTTTTTAGCTTTCTAGGACATACACTTAGCTTTCATTCCCCATTTCCTACCTCCTTGAGGGATCAACCCTTCTTTTACACATTAGATTACATAACATGTACACTTGCAGACTTTTAATTAAGGCTTAATACTTAATTAGCTAGCATGAAATGTTGAGCACGTGCTCAAATGGAACCTTTCAGTTGGAGCTCGGGGTTTCCCCTGGTCGACAAAAGAAACATTACCCGAGGCTTGCATGAGAATTAGTTTCACCTCACTCGTTTCTCGACTCGAATAAAACTAAAGGGACTATTGATATGTATTATTCCAACCCGACCTGCAACTTAGTTAGGTCTCAAGGCCTCTACCCACGCAGCTTCTATTTTCATTAAGGTCGACCTTAAGAACTTCATGATATGCCCTAGCTAGCCAACAACTTGTCTCCTAACAAGACTCTGTCAACTAATCCAATTGGGATTCCTCCACCAAAATAACCATTATAGAGACAGATCATATCCTAATTCTACCTGCCAAGGATCTTTAAAATACCAACATATACTACATGCAAATGTACGAATTTCATATACAGTAAGCTCTGAAGCAATCTTTTCTTTACTCAGCTTATTCGATTTAGAAACTAATTTGAGGATCGATGTCCCTTGGGCTGGCACGACACCAATGCCACCCTTTAACCCGATTAACTCTTGCAGGTTGAGCACCGAGTCCAAATGGAGAAGGTTCATTGATAATCTTCGCATTATCAATAGAAAAATACCTTTTTGCCTAAAAAAGTACATTTTTTATGATAAATATTTGAATGAAATTTTAGGGGGAAAAAACCTTAAATTTTTATTAAAGTTCAATTTTAATTTTTTTCAAAAATCCAAAATTTAAAATTTTCAAAAAATATATATATTTTTTATTAGAACGTTGAGCCCTTGCACTGTGGAAAGGTGTTCCCGAATTAAGAAATTATGGTAGGACCACAAACGATAAGGAAGTCAAGCGACGCGGCCCAATCATTACAACAAGGCTTCCGTCACATGTTATTTTGTTGTTTAGGCATTTTGCTTCCGTCACTTCGTTTCCCGCGAAATGACAACAACCATTTAAAAAGCCAATCACCAAAAAAAAACCTGTGCACTTACGCTCTCATGTGGCGCGTGAAATCACTTACCTGTACCTATCCAAACAAACCAATCCACGAGTGCAACTCCAAATCTATCCATCATTATTATTTGCATTCTCCTAAGATGACGTCAGCCTTCCACCATAAGCTCGTGTACAACACGTCTACATAATCGAAAAAAGAAGAAAAATAAATAATAATAATAATAATAATAATAATAATAATAATAATAATAATGTGAGAGAGTTGTTTTTATAATTATAAAGGCCCAGAGGGAGAGGCAAAGATGAGTGTAGTGAGAGTGACATGGTGCGCATATTCAAAGTAGACATCACACACATACACACACCAACAGTGTTTTGTTTATGCTGTTTACTTCAAACCAACTCTTCTCCTAATTTCTGTTTTAGCATTTCAAACCGTGACACACGATACCAAAATTACCTTGCCTGCTGTCGATCTCATTTTTAGAGGAAATAATTTTAATCATTTAATTTCAGATTACTTTGTAAGGATTATCAACCACTATGCTATTTTGATGTATTGAATTAACTTTTATTTTTTTTGTTAGTAAACTAATTATTACATGAAATTGAATTCAAGACCTCTCACTTAAAAAAAAATAATCTCAATCGCTTAAATTATTTTTTAATCCCTTATTAAATTAACTTTAGAACCAATTCTATATCATGCTTCCCATAATAATTTTCTGGTTATAATTAAGAAAAGGAAAAACCCACACCCCATAACGCATCAGCACAACAGGGCAACAACTACCAAATAACACAAACCAGTTGTAATTAATAATCATCGTACAAATGTCCATGCATCTGCACACATGCATACACATATCTAATACATATGGTATAATAATAAAACGTACATACATATATATATATATATATGTGTGTGTGTGTGTGTTTGTGTATTATATATGCTGGTCTACGCGTATATAATATAAACTTATCTACATATCAAAAGAGTGATTCATGTAAAAGTGATTCTGAAAAGATGCTGTGTTTACATTTGGTTCTTCTCTGCAAAAACCAAAACTATGGAGGTGTGAGGATGTATTAGCTCTATAGCTCCAGTGTTCATTTAAGAGAGCAGGAAATTTTTGACAGGAAAAAGAAAGACTTTTCTCCTAGTTGGTTCAAGCTCAAAGGTCATACTTTCTCCTATATTCTTTGTTTGATTGCTAAGAAAACCACCAAAAAAAAGTCAAAAGGGTATGGAAAGAACTGCACGTAGTAGAGTTGCAGTTGGCCTGATTATTATATAGTAGACTTCTTCTGTCTGCTTTGGTGGAGATTCTTTCTTTTTCTTTTTCTTTTTCTTTCTTTCTTTTTGTTTTTGTATGAGCAGCCAAATAGATGATTTCATGGTAAAAGATTTCAAACTTTTCTTGGGTGTTTTTGATGATTGAAATCTCTTAACTAGTTGTCTTATGTCTTATGTGGAGACAAGTTTCGATTAAGTGCTTTCCAATGAGCTCATGGCTAATGAATTTGATGAACTATTGAGCATAGTTGTGAAACTATGGTTCATTTATGTATGTTTCCAGCGGACGGTGTATTTTATCTTTGAATAATCTAATCTGGCTTTTTACCACTTTTTCTTTTGGTAAGCTTTTTATGTATTACTGGGTGTAGGATTCTTTCAATGATAATAGAATTAATGCATCTTTTCTTATGTTAGTCTCAATTGATTCACCGCCTATGAGATGCCATGATTGGATGCAAGCTTGGCAACTGTGTTGTTTTTGTGTAATCAGATTTCTGAAATTTCATATGGCTGCAGAATATGTTGTCAGCGATTGTCTTGTTGCAGTCGCTTTGGAGTCTAACCTTGCATTTGATTTCTGTTCAATACTTGTATCTCTTCCAATTTAATTATTACAAGATAGAAATGAGGGGTCTTGATGGAGGCGTATATGCATTTCTCGAAAAAACGAAACATAAATCATGGATTAACTAAGCCGTTTCCGAGACATTCTTAAAGAGAACATCATGTAGATACCCTTGGAAAAGGTTTTGATCCTATTCATGGGGAATCCTTTAAATATGACAGTTCGGGGCTTGGATTGTAATTTGATCTTTCTAACATTGAATCTGATCAAGTGATTGCATTTGGTATTTCTCTTAGCCGCAATTTATTGCATTTGAACAATGAATTCCTAAATCTGTAGAATCTTTTCCTATTACCTTATTCTAATTATCATCATCTCTTTCCAAAACAGTAAAACTATATTTGACACTTAAGGACAAAGTCAGACTTCTTCAGGGAATTGGAATTATGGGACGAGATTCCAGCGTGCCTACCAAATGCTGCTTTTTTCCTGTGCCCTAAATCAAGTAGCGATTCTCTATCGCTGGAGCAAAACGGCTATTGTTTTCAATAAAGTTTTAGAAGAATATTTTTGCAACTTGATAATATTTACTGAAAGAATATCTCTGTTTATTAACCATATCGGTCTTCAGCTGTGTTGTTGTTTTGCTTCCCATTTCATTTGTTAAAGTTCAAGTGTCCTATGGCAACTTAATATTGAAGTAATATTGAAGTCACATCTCTTTCTCATTTCCTATTGTAGTTTCTGACATGATCTTTTTTCAAATCCTGCAGAACAAATAAAATGAATTCTACATCCACCCAATTTGTTGCCGCAACCAATATGGCCCTATACGAGTCGATCCATCAAGTTGCCATGTGGGGAGATTTCAAAGGGAGTGGATTTCTAAACGCCTCTGCTCCCATGATTCCGGGGGTTGAAGCAAAATTGAGCAACCAGGTGCAGATTTATTTGATTATGCCTTTGGAATCTTTTTATCTACATTGGTTCCATATATGATCTCATTTTGACATTCAAAACCTGCAGTCAGAGGACTCCTCACATGGAACGGTAGGAGCCTCTAACAAATATGACCAAGAAGCTACTAAACCAGTAGATAAGGTAAAATGAGCTATCCTGGTCTGGTTTGCTTTCCTTTATTTTCTTCAGTTCCTACAATTATTATCCTCTAAATATGTTTGTAAATATTGTTTATTCTTATAGCGTGAACATGGTAACTCAGCCTCTTTAAATCAAGTTCTCTGTTTCCTAAATCACAAAAACGATAGTGAAGTGAAAAAAAACCACTCAAAACTTACAGGTTCAAATCCCTTCAGTGTGCAACAGTGGCATCTCATTGTTATCTTAGTGATATCCTATTCTGCTGTGCCATTTTCTCTATGTATTGTCCCATTTGTTCTTTTAGGTCGTGACTACAATCAATGGTCTCCCCATCATGGAAGGAAATGTATCAGAATCAGAGCTACTTAAGAATGCAAAATATTTCTCTTGAAATAGCTCACATTCACCATAACTGATTCAGCATAGTATACTTGCTGCTTGTGTCAAGGTGTACGGTTGTGGATTTTTAACCCTTCCTTGCATCGAAGCCTGTGAATATCATTAACATGATTGTATATATGTATACAAAATTTTGTGTCTTAAATATGTACGTTTGCAAGATCTAGACAATGATATCAGAATATCTCTTCAGGTAGTGCAGGGCCCTGTACGAATATAGTGTAAATAAACCGGACTACATACAGTAGCTAAAACTGTGTAAGATATTCAGACTTTAAGACCACCCAAAAGACCATAATGTAAATTCAGTTTCTTCAATTCCAGTGAATCTTGGTGCATCTGTGTGTGTGCACATGGTTTAATCTTCCTGTTGTTTGCTTTATCTGTACAAGCAAATTATTCATAGACCAGACCAAGAAAGTTGAGATGCTGAATTGAGTAAGCAGCTCTTTTGCATATATTTCAAAACTGGTTGGCGTCTTCTCTTTTGATTGCGAAACACTTGACCTATGAGACTGAAACTTACCAGTTCGGTACCTGATTCTCAAGTCCATCTTTCTAATTATATGTTAAAAGGACGATTCTTCTATTGATGTTCTGCAAATCGATAATGATATCACTGTAACTCGCGAAATTTGTCAGGGTAGAAGCCAAACAAAATCTTTGTTTTTTGGACAATTTCTGTTGCAGCATAATCTGACATGAGGACTGCATATATGCAACTAATTGTGCTTATCATCTTTGAGAATTTGTAAATTGACCTACTTTTTGAAGTTCCTTTTGTTTTCAGAGATTTCGACAGCTCTAAATCATTGCTACTTGCTTAATCTTTTATTTTGATTCACAGGTTTTGAGGCGTCTTGCTCAAAATCGTGAGGCTGCTCGTAAAAGTCGCCTGCGTAAAAAGGTATTCGTTTTTTTCACAGAGGAAGGGGCTAGTTGTTTAGGGGTGATTGCGGTGTATGATATACGAAACATTTGTCCATATTCTTTTTTTCATTCATAGGAAAATCTACATTAGAACTCTTATGTATCTTGAGTCAATGAAATTAGAACACATTCACCTGATCTAAACTACATTTACAGGCCTATGTTCAGCAGCTGGAAAATAGTAAATTGAAACTGATTCAATTAGAACAAGAGCTTGAAAGAGCCAGACAACAGGTAAAATGAAAATTGACCTTTTGTAACTTTCTAGCTTTAATCCACTTTAGACACTAGAAATTTACTTTCTATAATGCCCCTCCTTCTGGTCATTACAAAGAGGTAGAGAACTAAAGAATTATTCTATGCAGGGTCTCTACACAGGTGGTGGGGTAGATGTTAGTCAGATAGGTTACACTGGAAATTCAAATGCAGGTGTGTTGGTTGATTTAATATCATTATCTTCTTCAAATATCAGTGAGACCAGTTGATACAGAAGTTCCAATAAATGCTTATTATGTATTTGTATCACAACATTCCTAGTTAGATGCCATATAATACATATCAAATGAGTGGTCACATCTTCCAAAACTAGTTATTGATTGGATTTCTTTTATGGCTATAGCTACTTGCAAGATCATCTTATTATGTTATTATAGATCATCTTATTATGTTATTATGAACTGTCTTGATTTATCTGCATTAAAATGACTTCTCCATTCTTAGAGGAGTCCAGTTCGCCTAGTTAAATTGCTTATTTTTCTTTTGGTCATTGCCAAATTGTTCTCATAAGCAGGTATATGATCAGGCAGGAAAATTAGACTCAAACATGTTTACACATGTGATAAGGAAAGTGAAAACACTGACCATGTTATAATACTGCTTTTTCCCATATCTAGAAAGCGTATATCTTGTCCTGTGGCAAATGATATCTCTACACAAACTTAAGGGCTTATCTGCAGTAAGGAGCTAGTATATGTATTAATTACAGTGAGTAGAGCACATTCCTGAAGTCAATATGAGATCTAATCTAGATTGCTAGTGTTTCCAGGACAAACAACATTTTTAAGCATTAATTTTCACTAAAAGTTCTCAATCTTCAGACTAGTCTTATTCTTTATGATTTTGACAAGTTATCATTCATTCCACAGATTCTACCAATTTTGTGAAGCATTATGTTGTGATTGTCTAACATGTTTTACTTGGAGGTCACTTCTTTCTGTAAATTCCATTGAGTCAATAATTTTCTTTTCTTCCTTCGGTCAAGCTCTTATCATTTGTGTTCACCTACTTTGGTGATCCTGTAGGTATTACCACTTTTGATACAGAATATGGACAGTGGGTAGAAGAGCACAATACACAAATTGGTGAATTGAGAGATGCTTTGCACTCTCATTTTGATGAAATAGGCTTGCGCATTCTTGTAGACAAAAGCATGGGACACTACTTTGACCTTTTCCGCATGAAAGCAATAGCTGCAAAGGCTGACGTGTTTTATCTTATGTCCGGAATGTGGAAGACATCAGCCGAGCGTTTTTTCTTGTGGATTGGGGGATTTCGACCTTCAGAGCTCCTAAAGGTGATATATGCTTCAATTCTAATGGTTAAATAGAATTTTGGTTGGTTATGATGCCTGAGTTCATAAACCAAAACCAGACTGGTTTTATTGCTTTCTCCTACAAATGCACATTATGTTATATATGTTCATAATTGGCACAAATTTGAAACTAGAAATTCTTTTCTATGCTAATATTAGGTCTTATTACAAGTAAATTTCTACTTTTCACTTGATGTCAAATCCAAAAACAAAGTCTTCCAACTGCAGCTTACTACATAGAGACCTGTACATGCAAGAATAGGTTGAAAGCAGAGAAGAACAATAGTGCACTCTCATTTACCCTCTTCTGATCAGCTGAGCATGTCATGCATACATGTTCTTTTTTGTTTTTTATCCTTTTAACGCAAATCTAAATCTGATAGAGAGCTCCTTGTCTATTTCTCTTCTCACACTCCCGACAATATTTTTGTCCTCCTCACCAAAGATGGCTTATTCACAATGTTTTTCACTCCCTCCAGATTCTCATGCCACATCTTGAGCCCTTGACAGAACAACAATGTCTGGAGGTGTGTAATCTTAAACAATCATGTCAGCAAGCCGAAGATGCTTTGTCGCAGGGAATGGATAAACTACAACAAATATTGGCTGAGACGATAGCAACTGGTCAACTAGGCGAAGGAAGTTACCTCCCGCAAATAGGTGCTGCAATGGAGAAGTTGGAAGCTCTGGTGAGGTTTGTGAACCAGGTAATAACGTGATTGCTTTGTTCGATGCCTAAATGGCACTGACCATCGACTTTTCTTCGTCTCCTTCTTCCCTTTTTGCCCCCCCCCCCTGGAATGTAAGAGTTGGCTCTTACAATTGGATAACTTTAGTCAGAAATCTATTAGCAGTCTTACCATTTCGAGGGATTTTAACTCTGTACATTATCAAAAAGTAATCCTGATGTTGCATAGATTTAGTCTACCAGTACAAAACAAACTAAATTTCTTTGCTTATTTCTTTTAAGTCATTTCTTATTTCAGAGTTAGTGCTATCTTGAATTATCCAATCTTGATATGGTGAACTGTTCTCGTTTAAAAAATTCTATTGAAATATTCTACTTCATGTCATCTCTGTATGTTTTTGTTCCTTTTATTTTTCAGTAAATTATGTTAGTCATATGCTTGCATAGATTTAGTCTACCAGTACAAAACAAACAAAATTTCTTTGCTTATTTCTTTTAAGTCATTTCTTATTTCAGAGTTAGTGCTATCTTGAATTATCCAATCTTGATATGGTGAATTCTGGTTTAAAAATTCTATTGAAATATTCTACTTCATGTCATCTCTGTATATTTTTGTTCCTTTTCTTTTTCAGTAAATTATGTTAGTCATATTCTGCTTAATTCATTAAACCAAACTACGCTTATCCCATTAGGTGGGGTAAGCTATATGGATCTGAGAATATCACTTACTCCTTTCAAAGGCAATCGGGCCATCTCCTTCGAACAAGTGAATAATAAAAAAAAGAAATTCAATAGTATTCATTCCAGTTCCAAGCTGTGCATGGGCAGTTCATTGATTGTACATTAACGGGACAGCAGCCTTCCTATCCATTTCATGCTTGGCTTACCTTTGTGGTCCTGGACAATATTCTGAATGCTGTATTTGTAGAATTTTGTAGCAAAAGCTTGTTTTAGATGTTGGATGTTTACGAATGATAAGTTCAAATGCTTTCACTTAGTAATTGGTGCATAGCAAGTCAGGTGGAACTGGGAGCATCTGTCATGTTAACCACTTATCTTGGAACTTTTTGGTCAAAGTAAACTCTCAAAAAACAAATCAATATTTGGCTATTTTATTTTCCCACCCTCCGGGAGTGGTGCTCAATATGAATTAATTGGTTTAAAATTAGTTAATGCCAAGTTGCTGACAATGAAAGAAATTGCTCGTATAAAAATTTTATGTTGTCTGCAGTACAGAGATGTATGAGAAAGCTCTTTCTAATTTCACATTCTTTCTCAATCATTACCTGTTTATATATTTTTCCAACAGCTGATGGTTTGGGTTTATATGTTTGTGTATCTGCCTTACTGACATGCTTCAGTTTTTCTCAAACAGGCAGATCATCTTCGTCAGGTAACACTGCAGCAGATGTCTCGCATCCTAACTACCCGGCAAGCAGCTCGAGGCCTCCTAGCCTTAGGAGAATACTTCCAGCGCCTCCGTGCTTTGAGCTCGCTTTGGACTACCCGTACTCGTGAACCTGCCTAATTATGCAAGAGAAGGGTCTTGATGCACCATTTGAGGGGATATTTCCTGGGATCAATGCTTGGTAGATATGTTCATTACTTCTACATGTTTCACAGGATATGCTCATGGAACCAAAAACCAAGTGCTGCCATACTCGTAGGAGCTTCCCACCATCAAGAAATTGTATATAAATTGGATACTTCACCAAAAGGAATTTTGGGAATTGCAGTTGTTTTCCTTTTTTTTTTTAATACTTTTGTTGGTTGTATATTTAGACTTTAAGAAATTGTATATAAATTGGATACTTCCTTCACCAAGAGGAAGTTTGGGAATTGCAGTTGTTTTCCTTTTTTTATAGTACTTTTGTTGGTTGTATATTTAGACTTTAGAGAAAGTTTTTGAGTCTTGTGCAATCTGTTATCAGATGTAATTGGTTGTGGAAAATGACGGTTCTTTTTGTCCTTGCATTTTGAGTATTGTTCTTTTGTAAATGTATGACGCACATTGCCGCAGACTTGAGCTCCCCATTCAAGTACATGAGTCATCTAGATCTGCTGCTTCTGGGATCCAAATCTAGCAACTTTGAGTCCCAAGAAACTTGTTGCAGATTCATGGCCAAGGAAGCTGTGTTGGCTTGTTTAGATGCATCAAACTTCATGTTCTTACTCATTAAAACAAATCGTCTTAGAACCATTGCAGACTGCAAGAATTAGTAGAACATTTTACGGTCTGTAAGGGCTTGCTGTTTGTTATATGGTACCATTTTGCTTCAATTTTCCCTTTTTTTTTTTTTTTTTTTTTTTTGGTGGGTGTCCTTATTCAGCTTTGTTCCTCGACTATCAGCAAAGAATCTGCTAATTGTGGGTTGGAGCATCATATGAACTTTGGCCTTTCAGGAGTATAAGCTATGTGCTGATTTTAGATGCTTGAGCAAAAATAATTGGGGAAGAGGTTGAGTACAATTCTCCAACTCCCCTGCAAGGTTTAATTTTCACCTTGAACCCCCAATAGTATATCAAGGGTTAAATTCAAAAAAGTCCCTAAAGTTGTGGTTTAATTTTAAGTTACTCCCTATTGTTTTATAAAGTTTAAATTAATCCTCAATATTTCAAAATATAGTTAAATTGGTCCCTGATGTTTGAAAAAATTCATACTAGTCGTCAATGTTTCACAATCTTGTTCAAATTAGTCCCTTTGGCTTTACTCATTTTGGGGACTAGTTCAAATGAATTTGTGAAATATGGAGGACTAATTTGAACTTTTTTAAACAATGGAGATTAATTTATACTTTTTCAAACAATGGGTACTAATTTGAAAAAATATGATAACATTGGAGACTTTTTGTATAATTTTCCCGGATATCAATATCATCATCAATCAATCAATCATCATATCAATATCAATCAATTTGTTTATATACGAAAACTGGAGAATCTATCTATATATCTATTTATATTTTATATATGCATTAAAATGAAGTACAACTAAAGTTTAACACATTAGCAATTCAAATGAGTGAGAGCTTGACATGTTAACTCTCCACATAAATGATAGCTACTAAAACTAGAGAAGTGGAACTAAAGCTTCACACATCAACAATTCAAATGAATGAGAGCTTGAGACATCAGCTCTCCAACTGAATGGTAATTTGACATGTTACTTAAGTATTTATTAATTTTACAAAATATTATTAATATTTTTAATATGATTTTTAATGTATTATACTCGTATCAGATACAATGGGTATCATATTGATTTTAACCTGAAGAGTAGAATTCCAAAATGTGCAAGAATATCCTGAAAGGCAAAGAAGTTATTCAACAAGGTGCTAAATGGGTTATTCGAAATGGCAAGAAAGTCCGGTTTTGGCTCAATTGGGGGGTGGAGAATTCTCCATTAGTCTTTATGCCTAATAGGCAGATCCCGGAAGATCAACTTCAATGCACAGTCGATAAATTTACAATGGTAGATGGTTCATGGAGTTGGGGTATTTTCCACAGTTGGCTTCCGGACAAAATACTTCTCCAAATAGCAGGGATCCTTTGTCATAACTTTCTGGTGGATTTGGAAATGGAGGAACATTGAATCCTTTGTCGAACAACTTAGGTTATCAATTGACGAGAAAACAGTCATCATCAGACACTACTGCTCGGAAATTAAAGATGCATAGAAGGTTGCTAATGGTGGTGGACAAAGCAGGTGCAAGGAATGGTCGAATATTCACTGGACACTAGCAAAAGATTGCATGAAGTTTAATGTTGATGGATGCGCTAAAGAGAATCTGGGTTGGGCTGCAGCAGGAGGGATTTTTTGAAATGAAAGGTGTCAATGAAGTCCTGGTTTTGCACTGAATATATCCCACTAGACACTAGCAAAAGATTGCATAAAGCTTAACGTTGATTAATGCTCTAAAGAAAATCTGGGTCGGGCCACAACAGGCGGGATTTTTCGAAATGAAAGGTGTCAATGAAGCGCTGCTTTTGTGCTGAATCTGGATATTGCAACTAACAATGCAACATGGCTCAAGCGATGGGGCTTTTTGAAGGTTTACGTATGGCCTAGCCAGGGGGCATCTCAAAGTTGGTGATTGAAACATATTCGGAAAATCTAACTCGCTGGGTGAATGGAAACTTCCCCCACATGGAAATGTTCTTCAATATGTTGAGGAATGTAAAACTATCACAAGGGGGAACCCAAGATATTAGCTGAAACATTAGAGAAGGGAATAAAAGTGCAAACTGGATTGTTAATTACGATGTTCATCTCTCGATTGGATTGCATTTCTTTAAAGGGCCTCCTGACCAATTGAGAAGCATTTTTGGCGAAGATTTAAGGGGCGGTCTCATCCCTTAGATTGATTATCTAGTAATTTGACTCCCTCTTCCGTTGGAGGAAAAAAAAAGAAAAGAAAATCTGGAAAAACAAATTGCTTGTGGAGGAGTTTGGGAATTAGGCTTGACCTCATGAAGGAAAATGGTCAAGAGGTCTTTGTACGTTGCTTGGATGAATCAGTCATCACTATAGGTAAATTTGAGATTATGCATTTCATAGAAAAAGAGATATATATACAGCCGATGAAAGGTAATTGCTGACAAAGTGTCACATCCCCAAACTCAAATCTCGGGTCTGCAAGCGAAATTAATATTTTAAACATAACAAATAACTGTGAGCGAGACTAGTATTGAAAGCATAATAAATAACTACTTAAACCCTATGATGTTATTGGCATAAAAAAATAACTACTTGCACCTTCAAATAATTAACACCCACTTAAAAATCACCACAAATCACCCTCACAAACTAATGTAAGACACCACAGATAGATATCTGTTAGGAAGGGAAGATGATGAGTAACAACTCTGAATCTTAATCAGAGGGTATCATAGAGGGGAAGGGCCTTTTTATTAGGAATCTTTCCTTTATGATTCTATCCTTTTCTTTTCCTTTATTTCCACCCCCCATGAATCCCAACAAGCCTTTAGTTCCAGATCCAAAATGAGTCAGTCAACTTCCTAGCATAAGGCGTCTCTTAGTAGTCAGTAGATTAGTATCTTACTGGTATTGCTTTGTGCAGAAGGCGAAATTTTAGACGCTGCAGAATGTTACCTGATACTGAAAATTACATAAAACTTTAGTCCTAGAGATCTAGTCTTCTGTAGAAGCAGATCACCTTAAGAAGTAAGATGTATAGCAAAAGTTGTTTATTCTCCCAAACAAGACCCCATGAAAGCCAGAAACTTTATCGCTTGTATTAGCAAGGCTTCAGCTTGTGCACAAGCTTATGGTTTAGAGATTGGTTTGCATATGAATCGAACCAAGTCCTGTTCCAAAAGAAGAGAAAAGAACCAAGAGAATAAAGCTTCCCACCCCCTCCTCAGGATAGTCTTATGAGGTAAACATATGTGCTGCTTAAAAGAAATTATACCGTTGCCATTTGCCACTAACAAATCAACAGTTGATTAACATTTTTGTTTGATTGACATCTTTCAACCATCCTGATGCAGCAAAGAAGCAACTAAAATGCAATTTATTGCAAGTTCGAAAGAGAACTGCTTTTGCGGTGGTTGATGTGCAGGGGAATTGAAGAACTTGTAAAATTAATATGAATTCATCTGAAACATGCTCATAACTTTGAAATGGCATAATCCAATGCATCAACCAGGAAATCTGCAGAAAGGTAGCAATTCAATGATCAGTAAAGATAAGCATAATATGTCTAGATATGATGATGATGATGATGAAGAAGAAGTAGACTGAGTTGATAAAGTGAAACAAGGGAGAAAGAAAAGAAAGAAACTAGGATCATCTTATTTCTTTCGTTTCCATCTGGAAGCAATACAAAGCCCTAGAGACTGGAGGGCAAGTGTACCTGCATCATCTTTGGTGAAACACATCGGAGGCTTTATTCTGAAAACATTCCCATGAAGGCCACCTTTCCCAACAAGTACACCAAGTTCTGCAATTACAAAGAAAATTGATACAACTATATATTATGCTGCCAAAACCAATGAACAAAGGAAAACTAACAATTTTTCTTTTTCTTCCTTTCCTTTTATCTTCTACTGGTTGGTTAACAAACCTCTGAGCTTTTCAAATAAAACCGCAGTTTCTGCCTTAGCAGGTGTCTTCTCTTTTCTATCAGTCACAAGTTCAATCCCCACCATTAAGCCCCTGCCTCTTACATCTCCAATCACTGGCAACATAGGCATGAGAGAAAGAGACTTTAATAATCATGTCTGAAAGTCTCCAGAAAACGATGAAAAAGAATGTGGAGCAAACAAGCCACAAAATATAAGCGGAACAGAGTAATCTCAAAAGATAGAAGAGTTGACAGGCATTCTGCTGGTAAGAACACTTTTTTCTTAAGCTGATAAATGGCTTAGGCAAATGGATTATCAGTGCTCCCTGGTTTAACATGCCTAAGTACACTTGAGATTGCGAACAACCACTTGACACAAATCCGTACATGCAAACATCATACAACCTCCACCTATGCGACCCACTGATCATAGACTTGTAGGCTTCTTACTCATGAATCATCTTAAATCTGGTATCCGCGAGTATCAAAACGATATCAAAAAAATCAAGCCAAAAAGGTCCTTGATTTTCTGTTTGCAAACCAAAGCTTTTTTGGGCAGCCCCTTCTGGATAAAGGATTATAGATAAACAAATTGGGATCATTATTTAACATGGGAACTTGGCATCTAAAGCTTGCCAAGTGATAGGTTCTATAAAGAGGTTAAATTTAATAACCCACAACAATGAAAAAGAGGAGAGGCCAACAGGGAGAACATCAAAATCTCTACATAGCCAAAAATTTACTAACCCTCAAAACCAGTTCATGACAAGTCAAATTCTCTTGGAGGACAGGAGGAATTACAGGGGCATGGTTAGTTTTTGGGGAATGGGGATCAGCCAAAAAGCATTAATCAGAGAGATTGCAATATAACGAAGAATGAGTGGGTTTTACTCCTGCCCCTCTATGCATATTGAGTATGGGTTGTATGATAAAGAATTGCAACAAGTATTTAAAGGAAAGAGTTTTAGCGTGCAAATTATTAATTTATATTTTTCCCAATTGGTAAATTCTATTTATGATAACCAAAACTGAGCTTATAGTTACTTGGTCCCAACCTATTTGAAATCTACCTAGAAAACATACCAACATGAAGTAGGATGATTGGAAGAACTAAAAGGAAAATCTTGGAAAATGATCCCTAAAGTATGGTCTTGAGATAATAACAGAAGAGGAATAAATGAACTTGGTAGTGTAGCTTAAGACTTAAGATGTAAAAGCTGAACAGACATTACATTTCATGATGGCTCTAATGGCTAACTGCCTTTTGCATCAGAAAAGGATTGATGCAGGGAAGATAAGTATGTTGTGCGGGAAAGATAACCTACTGCAATTTCTAGCTAGATGTCAAGAATATTTAAAACCAGGTCGTCTATGAAAAAACTAACTTGTATATGTTGATAAATGTTCCACTACTTTGTTTTTCCTACAATATTATGGTAAAGAGAATTACAGTCATGTCTTTGTTGAAGATCTCTCAGCCGGCCAATCAAATGGGTTCCAACTTCAGCACAATGCTTTTGACGTTGCTCCCTGTCAATAACTTTAAGTACTGCAAGTCCACCAGCAGAGCATACAGGGTTGCCACCAAAAGTGTTGAACTGGATCTTTTGAGCCATTACACTTGCAATTTCTGGAGTTGTGACAACAGCTCCTAGAGGTAAACCATTCCCAATACCCTGGAAAACATGATTTTCAAAGTCAAACAATTAATCCTGCAATGTATAAGACATTTTCAACACCCAGGGAAATTAATCATAGGAAGTGAAACTCTCTCTCAAAATATATGAATGATGAGACACCTTTGCCATGGTAACTATGTCAGGTACGACACCCTGGGTCTCAAATCCCCAGTAATGACTTCCTGTGCGGCCAAACCCAGTTTGCACTTCATCAGCAATGCAGACACCACCAGCTCTATGAACTATGTCATACACCAGTTTCAAATATCCAGGAGCTAGTTCAACTGCTCCCCCAACTCCCTAAAATTTGCCAAAGCAGAAGATCATAATAAGAACTTATGATCAATCTAAGACCAAAAACCATCTTGGCAGACTGATAGAAGTAACTAAACAAACCTGAATCGTTTCAGCAATAAAACCAGCAACTTTTCCTGAAGTACCATTATCAATGTGATCCTGTACATCTTCCACGTATCTTTGGGCATCAGATCCAAAGACTCCTCGGTATGTATTTGGATTTATAACATGATGAATGTCCCCCTGCAAAGTTCTATAGGAATTACGCAATAATTTATGAGAAAAATCAGCACAATGCACCACTGATTTTAACTAAGAATACTTGTAACTACTCTGCTGATACGATGGTGAGGACAACAAGAAGAAAACACCTCAGAAGCTCAGAAAATGACTTTCTCACCTTATTTTGCCTTAACTCTGGAATCAGATGGTTCCCCTCAATTTCAGACAAAATGCATACAAGTTACAAACATTTGAGCTTGTGGAAGTCCTAGAAAGTAGTTGAGTGAACAAGATGGAATTTCTACGTGGACACCAAATTAGCATTTTACTCCCTCTTTCAGAAGAGGTTCTCAAACTTTGACCAGGGTTAAAGTCAAAAAGAAATGACATGCTTGCTTAAAAGTGAGAAGATTCAAAGCATGGTCCATTAGCAGTGTACAGTAGCTCAGACAACTACAATATGTGTCTCAATAATATACCAACCTGAATAAACAGAAGAGCTCAGAAGCTAAAGCTGACATAAGATCTAGCAAAGACACAAATTCATGTATGCCTTTGTGAATATGACTTCAGAAGTGCTGGCATAAGTACAAACCTGTGGAATCGGGTACTTCCACGTGTTAAGAGCTGTTAGTCCAATTGTATTTGAGCTCCCACCATGATATGCATTTCTTAGGGCAATCATGCCAAGGTTGCCACTGTACAGTCTTGCCATGAGCAGTGCTAATTCATTTGCTTCAGTCCCTGAATTTACAAAGTATACAACCTGCAAATCCAAAATGATGCCAAGAAGAGGTAATATTAGATTGTCTCATTAAAGATACAGGCAGGAATGTTCTGCTTGCTGAGTGTGTAAATGCACATAAAATGTGTATATGTTTCTATATCAAGTTTACCCACATCTCTCCTTTTCACTTTTTCAGCTACATTTTTCTACTTTCCCCTTTTTTGGAGCATCAGATCATCAGAAGCAATAATATTTACTCTTCATTCAACGTCAATATTTTGAATGTCAGTTTCATTCTGCTTATAATGATCACCTAATTTTGTGTCTCATCTTGCTTTCACTATATCTACTTAGATGTACTTCTAATAGGATGCAAACAGAGTGTACTATGATGCGAAGTGGTAGAATCTACAAAGTGCCAAGCAACAAAGGCAGATGAATGATTTAATAATCTAAAAATTGTGCAAACTGCAAAATGAGGAACATAAAACAAAAATCATTTATAAAACATGTCGAAGTCATAATTAACGTCTCAAATGACTTCTGATGCAGTGACACCAAAACTTGCGATTATACAACAAGGATCCTAATGGAGATATAATTCACAGAGATTGTAGACATGTGTTAAAACCTTTAGATTCCCCGGCATCTTAGATGCCAATGCCTCAGCAAAATCAGCTATAGCATGGTGTAAATAAATAGTCGTAGCATGTTGAAGAAGCTTGCTTTGTTCCGTGATGGCATCCAGAACATCAGGATGGCAATGCCCACAGGATACAGTAACTATTCCAGCAAAGGCATCAAGATAACGCCTTCCCCTTTCATCAAACAAATATTGCATCTTCCCTTCAACTATGTTAAGCTGTGAACATCATAGAAAAAGAAAAGTTAATGAACAAAACACTAACTTCAGCAAAACGCCGTTAAGCTAGACAACAAAAATTGTTAATGGCAGGATAAATGTTGATCCGTGACAAGAAACAGAGGAAAAAGTGTAGGCAATCTAATATCAATCTTCAGTGTATTGAACAGAAAATAAGATATTTTAAAAGAATTATCCCGGGCAAACTCAATTTCCAAAACCAAATATTGGAATGCATATCTTTTATCAACTCACACATAAAACTAAAGAAAAAAACTCCATTTTAAAAGACTTCAGATTAACAATATAAAAAAAAAAAAAGAGAGAAAAATTAAATCTAATAAAATTACATCGAGAGAACAATTAGAATATCAAGGCATTTCCACTTGAGCTTATCCTCTTTGGAGATTCCATTTTTTTTTTTCACAACACATGCTCTTCGAAAAATCAAATTTTCAACTTTTTCATTTCCTTTACTAAGGACCGGTTTAGATTTGCTTTTTTTTTTTTTCCCAAAAAAAGCACTTTTTTTTTTGAAAACTTACATTATTTAAAAAAAAAAATGACTTCTAAAACAGTTAAAACTCTTAAAAAAAAGCTTAACTATAGCTCTTTTTAGAAGCTCAAATCTTTAGCTTCTAAAAAAACAACTTTCCAAAAACTGTTAAAAATCACTAATAGTAATCACATATGCATGCGAATCTATACATAAACGTATTCTTAGATTGAACGAAAGAGTATTACTGGTTTCTGGTAGTAGTAAAACAGAGAGGGACCCAAATACTTCTTCCGCTTCTGCAGAACCTCATCTGCTAAGGGACCCTTGTAAGGCTTTGGAATGTAGTCGAACGGCGGCAGCTCCGGTGGCGCCGCCGCTGCCGACGACGACGAGGAGAAGCCGCGGACGGCCACTTCATGTAACCATTTGCGTTTCTGATCGGTCACCGCAACGTTCAAAAGCTTTCTCCGTAACGCCATTCGCTTAATGATAACAATACACTTGCTATTATGTATTTATGAGTTCGTATTTGTAACTTCTAATTGGCGCTCACTTATATAATTCGGGAGTATACTTGTACATGCAATAGAATTATATCTTCTACGATATAACTTTTGTTAAGTTTTTAATATTAATTATGTTTTAATAAGAGATTTTTAATAATTAAATAAAATATTTACATTGAGATATTTTTAGTAATTGAATAAAATATTTAAATTAAAAAAATAAAATTAAAAATAATTTGACGTAGAGAAAAATAATAAAAGATTTCTTAATATTATTTTTAAATATAAAATAATATCATGAATTGGTGATTTGATAGATTTGAATTAATTATATATGAACTAAATACTTTGTCCATGAAAGAGAAAACTGATAACATGTGACATGTATATAAAAGTGCAAATATATTTTATATAATATATACATTGTATATGCTTTCATTTGATTCTTTTTTTTTTTTTCTTTTTGATATCATTTTCTTATTTGTGTTCGACACGACACTGGCGTGGCAATTTTTGTAGTTTTATGGGGTTTTAAAGCTTATCCAAGGTTGGTAGAGATTCCACTTCCCAAAAATGGGAACGAAAGATTCTTCTTGTATTATTTTGAGTTTTTCTATTACTATTTACTAATTTGGTTGCACGGGGCAAGGGTTTTTTTCAGAAAATACTGGTAAGCTATTACTGTGTAAGGAATGGTTATATAATCTAACTAGTATGTTACCCGTGCAATTGTAGAGAATGTAACATATATAAATTAATATAATAAAAAGATTTAATTTTTTATCTATCTAAATGTTTCAAACAAACTATATGAATGATTTTTTAATAAATTAAACAATAATAATACATATACGTTTAATAATATGTTATATTGGGAAAAAATTAGACCTACCTAATAAAGAGATTTGCAACCATATGATAGAAAAAGCCCATTATCGCTACTTATAGCTTAGTATTAAAACTAACTTTTCCATATGATCTTGAATAACTTGTTATATTTTATCAAAACAAATAGAAATTAACGATGTCACTATGCTTTAAATACTATATAATGAATAGACTGCAATATATATGATAACATTTTAAGTTGTCAAGTTCTTATATATTTGTCAATTGACAAAATTACGTTTGGGGTCTAAAATTAATTTACATATTAAAAAAGGATACATATTATTCTTAAAATGGAAGGAAGACTTATTTTCATTTTTTAAAAATATATTTAATATTTTAATGTAATAAATCATACCGGTTTAGTGAAAAAAAAAGCAACATTCTAATAGAAAATAAAAAAATAACATTCTAACAGTGATTAAGATAACATTAAAAAAAACATAAAAAATGTATTTTTAGACAGGAAGTTTAAATGAAAAACAAAAACCTGAATAGAGAACAGAAACCGAGATAAATATACTATAACAGAGATAAATAAATACAACTCAAACGACAGATAAGGAACTAACATTTAAATAGATGTGCAAGATAGTAAAATAATAAGTAATTTTTTTTTTTGTACCTTCCTTCTCAAAAAACTATATACTGAGACAAAAATAAGGGAAATAACACTATGAATACAAACAAGCAAACAAACATACATACATACATATATATGTATGTATATATATATGTATACACATGCATACGTACATATATATACACACACATATACATATGCAAAATTTTTAAATTTATAAGATATCACAATCTGAAATTACAGAGAAATCGTGGTGATAAGACAATCCATCAAATTGCGATTATCTAAAACAAAAAGGAAGTGAATCTATCTGCTATGAGTGAGATTGGAATGCATGAGCTTTATATGAAACTAAAATAATGATTTAACCATGATCTTAGTCTAGTGCTTAAGTGTAAATAATATATGAAAAAGGAAAGATTTTTTAGTGTAGGAAAAGGGAAGAAATCGAATTGAACAATAAATAAATAATTTAGTTGATTGCATAATTTAAGCAACAGAACTGTGATGTCCGTATATAAATTTCGAGAACCTATGCATTAGAAACTTATTTTAAATAATTAAGTGGGGCAGTATACACGTGGCATGAAACTGGCGACGCCACTTGGCAATATTATATGCAACAGCGTCCGTTATATATAATAGTATAGATATAGATAATATTATCATACAAAATGTATAATATATCATAAATATTTATTATCACTTTATAAAAATTAAAACTGAAAAAGGTACTAATTATCTTTTTGCTATTTTGATAAATTTGGAGTGTGATTAATCAAATAGTATAAAATAATTTGTGGAATCAAGAGATTTAGTGAATAAGGGGGTCGGAATATTCAATTTTATTTATTTTTTATTTTTTGCGTTTATCCAATATGATCAAATTGAAATTTGAGGTATAAAATTTACACACTAACCCAACAAAAAAGTAGATCTTTTTCTTTCTTTTCTCATAAGTACTATAATTTAGTAGGTGTTTGGTTTGGTTTTTTTTTTTTTTTTTTCCCTGACCAAACCTATTTAAAGCCTAATTTAAGCTAATGAAAGTGTTTGTTTTAATTAAAAAAGTGCTTTTTATAAGTGACTTTAAGTAGAAAATAAAAAGCTCTTCAACTTAGAGGGTGTTTTGGTTTGGCTTTTTTTCTGGTCAAACTTACTTAAAGCCTAATTTAAGCTAATAGAAGTGTTTGTTTTAATAAAAAATGTGTTTTTTTTAAGTAGCTTTAAGTAGAAAATAAAAAGCTCCCCAACTCCAGCTTTTGCTTTTTATGGCTTTAAGCACGTTGAATAAAAGCAAGTTTGACCAAATCATTTACTATCTTATCCTTACCGTTTTATTTTTATTACTAAAATATCTTTTCTCTTTTATCTTATATTTATCTTTTTAAATTATATTTTAATGTCCTTAATAGTTATTTGAACTATATAACTTACTTTTTAACCCACTTTAATCAAATATGTAAATACTTATTTTTATAACTATAACTTTTATTCAAATACGTAACTACTTAAAGTTGACAATAAAAAAAAGTCACTTAAAGTTAAAAGTGCTTTAAGTAGCTTTTTGATAAGCCAATCCAAACACCCTATTAAACTTTTACTTTTTATGACTTTAAGCACTTGGAAAAAAAGTAAGTTGGACCAAATAATTTACTATTTTATCTTTACCTTTTTACTTTTATTACTAAAATACTTTTACTCTTTTATCTTATACTTACTTTTTTAATTCTATTTTAATGTCCTTAACAGTTATTTTAACCATAGAACTTACTTTTCAACCCACTTTAATCAAACATGCAAATATTTATTTTTATAACTAAAACTTTTATTTAAACAAGTAACTACTTAGAGTCGGTAATAAGAAAAGTCGTTTAAAGTCAGAAGTGCTTTAAGTAACTTCTTGATAAGCCAATTTAAACACCCTCTAATATGAGATTATATCTCAATATTTTATATCTCAATTATTTAACTTAGATAATTGTAATTTAGATTTTTTATACAAAGTAATAATTTTTTTTGTAAACCCCCACCCCTCTGGGATTGAACCCAAGACTTTACGCTTAAAAAGAGATAGTTCCAATCACTTGGTCTATCCATAGATCCCATAATTGTAATTTAGATGAAATCAAACTTTTTATATTTATTTGGGTAAATGACATCGTACCCCCTGTGGGTATGCATAAATGTATAGTTAATCCTTAAAATTTAAAAATAGGCACTAAACTCCCTTGTCGTCTTATAAAATAAAACACACACACCCCATCTGTTAACTTGGTTTATTTTGACTAATAGAAAATGTAAAAAGACTTATATGCCCTTCAATAAATACACACATTGGAGCATCAAACACACAACACAAATCAAATCAAAATCCCCAATCAACTTCAAACCCAAACAACCCAGCAACACCGCCAAATGCTAACTCGCAACATTGGCCACTAACATACACGCCGCTGACGCCATGACATTCCTCGTTGTCTCGCGACCTTGCGCGCACTTTTTGAATGGCGATCTCACGCTAGCAGAAAAGCCCACCGTCAAGCTCAATACTTTGCGACTCCAAGGCCTTACCGGTGATTACTCTAGTCACCACACTTGACGCCGATGGCACCAAGCCACTCCCTCTTCACCAGTGATCCCGGTAGCAGTCTTCACATGTTGATTATCGCTGATAACACGCCTCTCTGTCACCCTGAAAAACCCACGAACTTGGAGCTCCCATCAGTGACCATTTCGGTCACCTTTCACGGTGAAACAACTACCAATGCACTCCTTTTGAGATGAGGAAGCTAACGTACCTTGTTCCGGTGATTTCATCGCTCCGATGAAGAGATGCGAAAACAGCTTTGAGTATGAGCTTCAAGTTTTTTTTCCCTCTTCTAGGCATTCCTTTCCTCTTTTGTGAAAATGAGATTAATATAATTTTCTTTTTGTCAACATTATGGTTATTTTAAGAAAATAAAAACCCACACTTGAATTAATTTTTTTGAAAAGAAAAAAATTGAACTACACATATCAATCAAAAAATAATAAATGATCATATATATATATGTGTGTGTATATATATATATATATATATATATATATATATAAGGCTATATGCGTTTTTATTTTCTTTTTTACTTTTTGCTTATAACGAGTAAAAGGGGTATTCTGGTCATAACATAAATTATTTTTAGTGATTGGATAGTCTTTTATTTGTATACCTGCACGAGAGGAGCGTGTCTAATATCTCCCATTAAATTTAATGAAAAAATTAATAGAGAGGGGTAACGTGTTATTATTGTTAACGACGACAGGGGATTTGGTGCTTTATTGTTAAAGTTGTTTTTAGTGATTTGATCGTCTTATAATGAGTAAAAGAGTATTACTGGTTTCTGGTAGTAATAAAGCAGAGAGGGACCCAAATACTTCTTCCGCTTCTGCAGAACCGCATCTGCTAAGGGACCCTTGTAAGGCTTTGGAATGTAGTCGAACGGCGGCAGCCCCAGTGGCGCCGCCGCTGCCGACGACGACTAGGAGAAGCCGCGGACAGCCACGTCACGTAACCATTTGCTTTTCTGATCGATCACGGCAACGTTCAAAAGCTTTCTCCGTAACGCCATTCGCTTAATGATAACAATACACTTGCTATTATGTATTTATGAGTTCGTATTTGTAACTTCTAATTGGCGCTCACTTATATAATTCGGGAGTATACTTGCACATGAAATAAAAATATATCTTCTACGATATAACTTTCGTTAAGTTTTTAATATTAATTATGTTTTAATAAGAGATTTTTAATAATTAAATAAAATATTTATATTGAGAAAAATAAAATTAAAAAGTAATTTGACGCAGAGAAAAATAATAAAAGATTTCTCAATATGATTTTTAAATATAAAATAGTATCATGAATTGGTGATTTGATAGATTTGAATTAATTATATATGCACTAAAGACTTTGTCCATGAAAGAGATAACCCAAAATGATAACATATGACGTGTACTTAAAAATGCAAATATATTTTATATAATATATACATTGTATATGCTTTCATTTGATTTTTTTTTTCCTTTTTGGTATTATTTTCTTATTTGTGTTCTACACGACACTGGCGTGGAAATTTTCGTAGTTTTATGGAGTTTTAATTGGTAGAGATTCCACTCCCCAAAAATGGGACCGAAAGATTCTTCTTGTATTATTTTGAGTTTTTCTATTACTATTTAATAGTTTGGTTGCACAGGGTAGGGGTTTTTTTTTTTTTCCCAGAAAACTAGTTGAAAAGTGCCGTGCAAAGCACGACCCATTGCCCAATAGTAATATTATAAGATATTTATATAAATTATAATTTAATAAATAGAATTTTAATATAGTGAAAATGCAAATAACAAGTAACAGTACATCTTAATTTGCATTTTTATATATACTTTCGTGTAGTACATTTTTTACATGGTAACAAAAAGAAGACTTCCATCATTTTATCTACTTTTGATGTTTCATGTGCAATAGTATCTAATTATTTACAAATTTATAACTATTACGTACATTAACAATTGAGCGAGCAACCCATAATAGAAAAGTCATACAACATATTAAGAGGAGGTATTTCTAGAGCATATTCATTCCAAATTTTTCTTCAACTTAGAAGTAGCTGTGACGTGCTTCTTTTCAGAAGATGATTCTTCAGAAACATATTCAACTTTTGTTTCCAGTCAAAAAAATGATTCTTTAGAAGTCATCATCCTCGTGCTCCACCCTCATTGTTGTGGTAACGCTCCCGATAAGGCTTTGTAGGCACAACCTGGTCATCACTTTTCTCATCAAGTATGTGTTGCTTCCTCTCATCTTTCCTTCACAATTTGGTGCGAGATTACCTATTTGACCATAAAAGAAGCATTTGTCTAGTACTCCAAGAGTAAAGACAAGTTGAGAAGAAAAGATGAAGGGGAACTACATTTCACACAAAAGCTTATGTAAATAGTTATTGGAGATGAGTAAAGATATGGAACATTTTAAAGTTTACTTTCCATACACACACACACACACACATATATATATATATACATGTATATATGTATGGACCATTTTAAATAGAAGTTCATGTCAAAAGTTACCTGGTATTAGAGATAGTATAGATATGCATCTTTCTCAGTATCGAGAAATAAACTTCACATGAATAGCTAAAGCCAACATGATTAAATGAGCATTCTGTCAATAAATCACATATGTATCTTAAAAGTAAAAGACAATTTTTGCTACTTGGAACAATTTTCAAGAAAGAATTCTTGAAATAACAAAATTAGGTCTCCAAATTCCTTTAGACAATTAAAAGAAACAGAAAATATATAATATGTGTATTCAAAAAAGATACATAATATGACTAACAAAAAAAGGTCAACAATAAAGCAGCTTTATATATTATCACACTACTTTTTCTTGCTCTTGCTCACATGCTACATGAAGGCTCAAACAAAATTAAAGCAAATAGAAACAGATGAATCAATAAAATTTGAAGCTACAAGTAAACTAATCATGGGGAATTAAAATATAATAATGTAAATTAATTATTTTAGTCCAAGAAATGTGGGTTATACTTACATCAGCAGGACCAAACTACAGATTAAAGTGAGCTGCAGATCCATTTCGAGCAAGGTCCTTCGTTTAGCTAGAACTTAAACTTATAACGATTCCCAGGTGCATTAGAACCATCACAGGTAGATCTTGCAAAATTGGGTTCATGCAAGTGATCTCCTTGTTCAACAAACTCATAGATCATGCTCCCAATTCTCGAAGTATTTTCAAAATCAACAGCTCAGAGCTTTTCAATGTCCAGTCATAAAACGCCCTTTACTGGTTTATGACCCTTGCGTTTAGGATCCTAGAAATTTAATACAACCAAGTTAATTGAAAACAAGAAATATCATTGGAGCATTTTGCATATAAAAATCACAACCACTCAAAATATTTATATATGCATAAGACATGGGCATCAAGAAAAGGTTTCCTTAACCAAGATGCTAAACAATAAATTTCTATGCTAGTAATACATAAACAATCTAGAGCCTTCTAAAATTTCATTTTATTTTCTTTTATCAAAGTCAAGTTATTAATACACAGCTCAGTCCAAGTACCTTGGCTTACCAACTAAAAACTAACTTACCATTACTGAACAAAAAGACCAACAATGTAGATCCAGACACTAAGTGCAGAGGAAAATTAGATCATCTTGGTCCATTTTGCAGCACCTCAGGGAGTTAGCCACAAATAAGTTAATATGCATTTCGATTGCCACCGGATTACTCTAGACATAACCAATCTGACAAACTACAAATGTAATATCT
The DNA here is from genome assembly GCA_028554755.1 of Cordia subcordata. Taxonomy (NCBI): domain Eukaryota; kingdom Viridiplantae; phylum Streptophyta; class Magnoliopsida; order Boraginales; family Cordiaceae; genus Cordia; species Cordia subcordata. The sequence continues at coordinate 9,923,101 of JAPTOF010000015.1, forward strand.
GCATTAGGGACAGAGACTGCAATAACCTAGATTTGTTCATAAAGAAAAGGACAATTATGGTCTACAATTGCAATATCAAATAAGAGATAAAAAAGAGTTTTTGGGATGTTGACCAAGCGAGAGGCTCTGTCGTAGTATAAATTAGAGACCAAGTAACCAAACCAACATCTTGTTGAACATGCCAAAAAATAGTTGCAGAACTTTGTAGTTAATAGTGAGAAATGTATATCCTCATAATGAATCTTACCAAAGTAGATATTACAAACGAGCACAGAGTGGTAAAAACCAGTCTTAAGATGCATACTTAGCAAGTTGAAGTTACTTGCACTATATAATGAGTCAATCGATAATGTAACCGAAGTGATACATGTAATAAGTAAATGACTAATTTTTGGATCTTCAAAAAGCTATAAAGGCTGGCACAAGAAATAATAACCAGACCTGGAGTGAGTCCTTAGTACAGCTTTCCTTGACTTTGTTTAAGTTTGATATTTCAACCACAATAGAGTTTTCACCTGAATAACTAAGCTTTCCATCAAATGTGGTTTTCGCAGCTTGGTCCGAGGGACCATCTTGAGAAGTAGAACCTAAAACAATAGGAGCAAAAGGACTACTTGGAGAAGCAGGCCCACCAGAAGCAGTAGTAACACTGCTATCAAAGAGTGGAATCATGGCCCAGACAAAAGACTCCCTATAAGATATGATTCGAGACCAAACTTGCAATTTCTGTTTCTCTCTCTCTATCAAATAAACCTATTCACAAAAAACATGGACAAGCGAGACGCGACGAATATGAAGTAAATTTCAGTCAAAAAACCAAGATAGATATAAAACCAAAAGAAAAGAGGTGTTGGTTGAGGGATACACCTAAATGGAATCCTATATCTCCGTCAATTAAATGAGGTCTACAAGAACATCTCTGTAACCCCTAGTAAATGATACTACAATAAATATATAACACGAATTGGTAAAAACATCCCATATAGGGGACAAAACTTCACAATAGTGCATAAACTTATCAAAATTAAATTCATATAATACAAGTAGAATGATGATATTAACCGCCCTTTTGTTTTCCTTTTTTTCCTCTCACACCCCCAAGTGGACCCACAGTGTAAAATTTCTAGAAGTTTTTTAGATGTAGCAGCAGTTAGTTGTTTCTTCAATTTTAATTTTTGTTAATTACTACAATCAACTTTTTATTTTCGATCAGTGAGTGTACTATTAAGATTGGGACTAATATAGTAATGATACATGAAGACAACAATCGAGAAAGAAATATAAGTTAATATATGCTTTAAAGTTAAAAATATCATTAAAAATCTTAAAAAAATATATCATCCTGCATAGCGAGAGGTTTCATCAAGTACTATTAAGATTGGGAGCCGTAAGTACTATATCGACAACAAAGCTAGTTACTCACGCATGCACAAGCATGAACAAAAAATCACATTCTTGCAAGACTCAACCTAAAGGGAGTAAAACAATAAAAAACAAAGCTGGCTCTACAACAAACAAATTGATAATGACTCAGATCAAGGATAAGTTCTGGATGCTAGAAGCTTGTCACAACAACGAGTGACCTTTGTCTTTGACCCACTAAGCAAAATAACCAAAACACCCCTCTATGTACGCCTATAGTCAAGGTCGGTCCTTTAACTGTACTATCACCTCCTTAACTATATTTAGAACCTCGGAATTCCTAGTCCCATATAATGATCATCCACTCATCATAGATCTCTTGATCTAGGGAGTGACCCACAAGTCAAATGACCGATATACCCTTAAAGGGCAATATCACTAGTACTAGATTTCTAGTGATCAAATGGAAAAATCCAAGGGGGCAGATAGAATTTACTATTGTATATGCATGTCCCAACTGAACAGAACTCAACACCCAATACACAAAGTTGTTGACCCTAGCGAAGCAAGGTCTCACTCATAGTGAATCAAACTACTAAACCCTGAATTCATCAGTTCATCCACACGCACTCAAGATTGAGAGCATTGGCCACTTAGTAGCAGTGAATATTGTGCTTTCTGAGCTTGATAGTACGGTCACAAGAAAACTAACTCACAGTGGTCCAGTATAATGAGTGACACATGCATTAGAGAGACAAGTTTAGAAAGACCTCCAATGACCTAAGTAGGTCACCCTCACAAGGAGACTTGCTTGCTATAATCTTACCTTGGTAGAGTGCCTAGTACTATCATACGGTTATGGACTTATTTATGACATCATTAAGTCTAGACTTGGACTTACTATACGTCCAGCCTCACTATGTATCCAGGTCCTTGGTTAATGTCATTAGGCATTCATGTATCGCATCAACGCAAAGTGGAGAGAATACAGTGTGTAAAACTCAATCATATTAACAAAAACTTGAGCGTATTATGTCTAGTATCTAGTAAACATCATGCGCTTATGGTTTTTAAGGCATACAAACCCAATACAACAATCAATAAATGTGACAAACCATCGATTACTCGACAATGATATAGTCTGAATAGGACCCCAAACATCAGAATGGACAGTAAAAATTGGAATTGTGCTTTTATTATTCCTCAAAGGATAAGAGTTTCTAGTATGTTTGGCATACTCACAAGCATCACAAAACAAAGAATCAAGAAGTGTTTGAGAACAAACTAAGATATAATTTCTCTAAAACAAAAAAGGACAGACGTCCCAACCGTCTATGCCACTGTATTATTTTCTGGTTTACATCTTTATGTCCTCCAAGAAAAGCTTGATATAGAATAGAACCACGAATCCTTTCCAACATATATAAGCCATCATGCAATCTACCATTGTTAATCCTCTTCCTCATTTGAAGGTCCTAAAAAACACAATGATCAGGAAAAAAATCACTTTTGCAATTTAGAGCTTTGGTGACGTTGCTGACAAATAGAGAATAACAAGGAGTCAAGGAACATGAAGGACAGAGATAGCTTAATATTAGGAGCGTAAATAACAGAACCTATTCCAGATACAGGGTAAGATAACCATCGGCTATTCTAACACTATCCTTTTTTTGACATGGAGAGTAGCTAAGAAAGCCTTTAGAAGAGCCTGCCATGTGTCTATTCGTGGCAGAATCAATAATTCATGAATCAGTATCAAGGTGGACATTGAAAGCATTACCTGACTTTACAAAGTTGGATGTCGCATTTAGTGGAAAAGTCACATTGTGACAGAAGAGACCGGAGATCATGAATCAGTATCAAGGTGGACATTGAAAGCATTACCTGACGTTACAAAGTTGGATGTCACATTTAGTGGAAAAGTCACATTGTGACAGAAGAGATCAGAGATGGTAGATTTCATCAGTAAAGAAATTATCAATGGAGGTTGTCTCCTTGGAGGACTCTACAGTCCCTAACAAGAGTTGACTCGTTTTCCACCTCGACCTCTAGTGGGTTGACCATGCAACTTCCAACAGGTCTCTTTGGTATGCTGCGGTTTCCCACAATAATCTCAGTGTAAATGATCTTTATCAGAATTATTTGTCTTTTGTTTTTCATAAGAGCCATTAACAACCAACCCAGCCTTTTCAATTGGTGCTATATAGAGCATTGCATTTCTCCTACTTTCTTGCTGCTAGACATAAGAATAAGCTTGCTCAAGAGAAGGAAAAGGGGTTTTACCGAGGACCTAAACCATTATCTAGTCATATTCACTGTTCAACTCGGCCAAAAAATCGTAGACTCGTTCCTTTCAACTAGTTTTTGAAATTTGACTGCATCTCTAGGATAGTCTGCTTAGAAGTCTTGATAATAATCAAGTTCCTACCATAAGCCACACAGTTCAGAAAAATATTGAGAAATTGTCATCTCTACTTGCTTTGCGCCATGGACTTTATTCCAAATTTCAAAGATCTAAGCATCATTCCCCATTCGTGAATACGTGAGAGTAGCTGCATTCCATATTTTTGCTGCAGTGTCAAGCAATAAATATTTTCTAAAAATTTGGGGTTGCATACAGTTGACAAGCCATGTCATAACAAGTGAATTTTCTAAGCCCTACTGATTGTAGGTGGGATCAAAGGGATCCGGTCTCTTCTTCTCACCATTAATATAACCCTGCAGTCCTCTAGCTTTGATAAATAATAAGCAGGATCTGGACCAAGCTAGGTAATTAGAACTTCCATCAAGTTTTATAGGACTAATTTGTAAAGAGGGGTTATCATTAATAGGGTTACTCTTACATTCTATTGCTTGTGTCTGGCATAGTAGCAAGGAAAAGCTAGGACAATAAGATAGAAAGAATAAATAGAGAAATAGAACCTGAATAATGTTGGGACCGAAATGAAGGTGTCTAACAAACATCAAAGCGTTGAAAAAACCAAGCAACGTGGTCGAAACAAGTATACCTACTACTGGGAGGGAGAAAGCTCTACCTCTAAAAGGAGCATAGGCTCTTGATACCATGAAGATTTTGTAAAAGAGATTTTATTCGTTCTCTTGTGTGTCTATACAAGCAATTTATAAAGGTATTTATACACAAAATTGAGGCCAAAAAGGCAATAATTCTCTAGAAATCCTCTACAAATTAGGAACTAAATTGCTACCAATTAGGGCCTAAGAATCTGTCCAAATCAAATAAGATCAATCAGGGCCTAAGAATCTACCAAATCAAATAAGATCAATCAACAGTCCTAAAAGGGCCATTAATTTTTCAAAATGTTTTTATTCAAGTCATTGGTCAATTAGCACTAGAAAAGATTAACAGAGAAAGGTTAAAATATATAGTCAAAATTAAGGGACATAAATGATTCATTCTTTATATTTTTATTCATTTTCTTACATTTCCCTTTCTATTCTTTTCCTATGTTCTTTATCATTTTTTATTCTTGTTTTTCTTCCCTAACCCAGTCTTTCTCTTCCCTTCTCCAAAATACCCTCCTCCATCCATCTTCATTCAAGACATCCCTTGTTTCTCTCCTCTGTCTTCTTAAACATCATTTCCCACGCTCCCTCCCTCCTTCCCCTTCTCTCTCTCTCAAACTCATTAGAATAAGAGTCAATTTGCAGAAAATGCCGTTTCAAGTTTCTTGATCTCACCTCTAAAATACTTTTACGTTTTTGTTAATTATGATTGGAAGCCAACAATTGAACTAGATTTTTCTACCTTATGTTAACAAGGACCTAATGCTTTCAAATTGCAAGCATATATTTTTGTACAAGATTGCTACATTTAGTTGTGTATTTAATCATATTAGGAAATAATCCGAACAAGGTTCATAGAAGACAAAATATGATGCGAAAAAGTGAATGAATGCTTTGAAGCATACCATTTTCTATTCTCCTTCATTTTAATGTAAAGTTTTTCAAGGCACCTATCAAGTGCAATTCATTGCACCTATGTGAAAGGGTAATCAACACAACCTTTTTCTCCCAACTACATGCCTTACCAATAGTCTTGGGGCCAAGAAAGAGGAAAGTATACATGAATTCTATTCCTAGAAGTGGATAGATGCTGTTTTGAGCTGCCTTTCAGGATGACTAGTGCTTCACTTCAAGACCAGTAGATCTTGTGAAGCACTAGTATTGGATCTTGCTGTTCTAGCAATAGTGACACTCTAGCTGATGCTGAGCTTGATAAAATGATTAACTGCTGAGCTTGATAAAATGATTAACTTCTCATCCTAAGTATTGTCGATTAATTTTTTGAATTACAGTCAAGCTCATAACAAGGCCTTTTTGGTCATATAGAAGGGTAGAAGCCCCGGTCGAAATCACATACCCTAAGATGAAGGATCCTTTCTGGGGCTATGCCAGTCATCAGTCTTTCAGCTTACAGGTTGGTTAGCGTAAATCATAGTCGTCTTATCTCTCGCCACTACCTTGTGGAAAACGGATGCCGCTCTTCTTGGTCCCTTGTGTACCTTTTCCGCACTTACCTGTAAGCATTTCAAGTTGATAAAATCATAAAGAAGAAGAAGGGCGAAGGCTTTTTGAAAGTCTTTTTTGTCCTGTAAATGAATTTCTTTTGGCAAAGCATGTTATTTCTAATGGCTACTTCGCCTCTTTGTTGGACAGCGGGAACTTGTATTTCTCATTCACAAATCCATCTTTGTTTATGCTACTAACTCTTAGTTTTGTCCTACTTTTGCTTCATTTTGTTACTAAAAACAGGGGAGGAAACTCAGTACCAAATTCTTAGCAATCCTTGATAGAGCTTATTTATGATTTTGTGTCGAACCCGGTAAACGAACAAATTGGTGGTCTTTCCGGAAATGTTAAACAAACACTTTCTTTTGGACAATCTTTTCAGACTCAGAGTAATATAATTCATCAAGATCTACAGAATAGGGGCTCAAAACCTAAAATGAGTAAAGATAGCAACTGCTCAATGGCAGGAAATTGGCTACTCTGCAATGTGTCAAAAGATCCATATGAAAATGTTCATTATTTCTGATAAGTAATAAGAGTAGCCTCGTCTATGTAGAGTAAGAACTTCAGAAGGGAAAAACATCTATGAAGTAAAGGAGAACAGGGAAAAATCCAACGTACCATCTGCTGCAGGAATTATGACCATTAGAGAGACCCTGGCTGCTAGATATTGTGTAGCCTGGAACAAAGGATATTCATGTCTCAAAGGCCGCAAAATTTACTAAATATGGATTCTTTGATGACTACCATTTAAAAGTGTACCTTCAGAAATATAATTAAATGCATGCCCAAGACCAAAGAAGCAGCAAAAGGTACCACATGTACTGCTTATTAGAACTCCATGCATCTGAAGCCCACTTAAAAATGTCGCTTCATTACCAGCCGACAACACTTCTTTTTCCAGGCCATATGATTTGGACATAGATTTGTTTTCCTTTTACCAATAATCCCTACAAGAACATGAACCATTCTTGAAATGGTGAAAACGCGTAGCATCTCTCACAATAATTTCTCTGCCTACAAGTTTGGAGATATATTTAATGGCAGTGTGACAGTCATTACAGACTCTAAGGTTTTTCATAATCCTTAGCGTGGAGGTCTCTGGAGTATTAATCAGCCCAAATGCAATTGCAAGCTTCTCGCTGTGATGTTTAAGAATCTGCTCTTTCACCTCTGGATCAAGATCATGCAGCACTGATTCAGTGTCTGGAATAAAACCCATCTTTTTAATCTCCTTCCAGATTTTCTCCATCATCTTATAAATTGCCTCTCTCTGTGGGTGAAGCCCATCTTCTACCCCAAAAACATGGGCTTTGTTTCTCAAGAGTACCCAGCTAAATCCTTGCTCCTTCTTTACGTGTCTAGCCTTCATTGACTTTCTGATCTTAGCAGCTTCCTCCCATTTTCCACAAGCAGAATACACATTAGCAAGTGCTGAGTATGCACCACTATTCTCAGGCTCAATCAAAAGCAATCTTTCTGCTGCAAGTTTTGCCAAGTCCATGTTCTTGTAAACCCTACAAGAAGCTAGAAGTGAACCCCAAGCTACAACATCTGGTTCAATTGGCATGTTCTCTATGAAATTTTGTGCTTCTTTTAGCAATCCAGCACGTCCAAATAAGTCAATCATGCAAGCATAATGACTCGAGGTAGGTTCTATTCTGTGCACGTCTTTCATCATTTTATAATAATTACGGCCTTGTTGTACCAATCCCACATGTGTGCAGGCAGACAGAACACCTACATAAGTTATATGATCAGGTTTAATGCCAAGTGCAAGCATGTTCTCAAACAATTGTATAGCTTCCTCTCCAAGTCCGTGTTGAGCTAAAGCAATGATCATGGAAGTCCAAGAGACAGCATCCTTATTTGAGGGTATAAGATTGAACACTCTCCTTGCACAACTGATATTTCCAGCCTTTGAATACATGGTAATCAAAGCATTGCTTACTGAAACTGATGAAGCTTCCCCCAACCTTATGGCTGCAGCATGGATTTGTTTGCCGTGATTTAGTGAAGCCAAACTTGAACAGACACTCAACATAGCTGCAAAAGTATAATTATTAGGCTTTGGACCTTCTTTAACCATTGATCTGAAAAGCTCCATTGCATCATCACTGACACCATTCTGCACATAACCTACAACCATTGCTGTCCACGCAACCACATCACGGTCCCTTAAGGAGTCAAAAATCTCCCTAGCGGGATTAATATCTCCTATCTTAATGTATCCATCCAACAGAGCTGTAAATCCTATCACATGTAAACTGGATGTTCCGTTCCCATCCAAAATCTTTCTAGCAATTTCAACTTCACCAAACTTGGAGTACATGGCAATTAGTGCATTCCCAATCACTCCAAGTGTATCAAAATAGTTCCTAATGATATAAGCATGAATTTGCTTTCCAAAAATTAACTTCTCACGATTTGAACAAGCAGATAACGCACTTGCCAGCGTGTACTTATCAGGCTTTAGTGATGAATCCTTAAGCATTCTGCGGAACAGATTTAGTGCTTCAATATCAAGACCATGCTGATTATAACCAGATATCATCGAATTCCATGAAACAATATCACGTTCAGCCATTTGCTCAAACTGATCCAATGCAAGATCAACACATCCACACTGCATATGCAGTGAAATCATTGTATTCCAGCTAGAGACATTCTTTGGCCTAATCCTATCAAACACAACTTTTGCAGTTCTCAGATCACCTGACTTTGCATACATATTCAGCAAAGAATTTGCCACTGAAACATAACTACTTAACCCAAGCTCAACAGCGAACGAATGTACCTTCCTCCCTATATCTAATGCCTTAATTGCAGCACACGAAGCAAGAATATTAGTTAAAGTATACTGTGTAGGCATTACTTTACTCCTAATCATCTCCATAAACATCCTTCTCGCGGTTCCAAAACAACCCACTTGGTTATACCCCACGATCATCACGGTCCATGAAACAGAATCACGATCAGGCATTCGATCAAACATGTTCCAGGCTTCGCCTATAAGCCCATCTTTTGCATACGCAGATAATATGGTGTTCCATGTAGATATATTCTTCATTGGCATTTCATCGAACACTTTCTGCGCGTCCAAAATAAACCCAGTCTTGGCATAAACATTGATCAGATTGTTCATTAGAAACACTCCTAAATGGAGACCGGATTTGATTATGCGAGCATGAATTGATTTTGGGACAAAAGGGTCTTTGGTTTTGAGGGCGGTTTGCAGCAAGCATGTGAAGAAGTCTGATATAGAGGTGTGTGATTGAGTGGTTTGGTTTTGCATAATTTCAAGATTTATTATGATCTACAGTTAGAAGATCGATAAAGAGGATTAATAATCATATTGTTCAAGATACATAATTTCTTTAGAAAAAATAATTTGCAAAAACTTTTAGAAAATAATTTGGCGGCGAATCCTTTTTCTTTTTAACGGTCAAGTGGTTATGGAGGTTAAAAAGAAACAGATTAATTGTGGGACTATTTATTGGTATTTTTGAAAAGCGCAGGGCCATTTGTGTAAAATTGTGCAGTTATACTATATCTGAGACAATTACTTTCAAATAATGTTTGTATTAATAACATTTGACATCTATACTATATAATAAAAAGAGTTTAGTGCACTATATGACTATCAAGTGTTGCATTAATATCAGATTTTTTTTTTTTTGTCATGTGTTATTTTTTTGCTCATTTTTTTAAAAAAGAACAAGACTAAACATTTTTTTTAAAAAAGAAAAAAGACAAATCATTTACTGCCCAATAAACGATGGGAATGTATCAATCTATGTCATTCATAATTTTTTCTTAAAATTATTAGATTTTACAAAAATATAAAAGTTGTATTCAATGTTAGAAATTTAATATGACAAAATATATTTATGTTTTGTCATATTAAATTTATTGTCAATTTGACCACTAACAATTATAAAAATATAAAAGTACTCATTTCATCCGTGTATTATATGAGTATTATCATATTATATAAATATCGAGATAATTATCAAAAATATTTTTTAATTTTGAAATCATTACATAATTTTTAATTTATATCACACTATATAAATATCGAAATTTGTGCATCTTATGGGTAGACACGCTAGTATTATATAAAGTAAGGTGGATGATATATTTAAAAATATCACGTCTCTTTTTCCCATGCATTTTTTTTTCACTTCAAAATTTATTTCCATTAATCCATGTCATATATTAATTGAGAGATATTTTTAAAACCAAGTAATTAATACTAATTAGAGTCATATTCGGCAATGACTTTACTTCCTAATTTAAAATAAGCATTATTTTTTTATTATAAATTATTTTATATTTGAAGTTTTTGTGTGAATTTCATTATTATATTTTTGGTCAACTAAATTAGTATTTTTATATATTATGAAATAAATTTTTTCCCTTTTTAATTCATGTTACATGTCATCATGTCATACTTTTTCTCTCTCAAAATAATTTTAGTATATTTCTTATCCATACAAAAAGATAGTTTCTAGTCAAATTTATTATATATATATATATATACACACACATATCCTTCCGCTTCCATATCCTTCCATCAACTTTTAATTTTTCCTAATTATTTGACTAACAAATATAAAAATTAATAACAAATAAAGGCATAAAAAATACTATTTTGCTTTGTGTATTGCATAAAATCTCTATAACAGAACCATGTATACTTTCCAGAACCATTTCCTGCAATCAATGCTACTGTCTTTCCCGCTGAAATTTTCAGGTTAAAATATTGGAAAATTATGCTTTCACGCCTTGACGGATATGCAAATTCAACTCTTCTAAATTCAACTTCGCAAAAAAGTCATGTACAATTTGGAGTTCCATATTTTTCCAGATCAAAATTTGGCACTCTTTTGATAACTTCCATCATATATTCACCTCCTGCACTTACTTTGAAAAAGTCGTCTAGCTAGCTTTGACGAAGCTGAACCTAGTTGGATGTTGAACTTTAGAAAAGTTCATCAATAAACTAATCAAACCCATACAAATTCCTACAAAATATTAACATAAGCAATAGTACGGTCAAAAAGTATTCTGCTGGCATAATATGAATTTGACGGAGCAACAAAGTGTTTAGCAAGAGTTATGTGTACGCCAACAAATGAATATACTGTTCCAACTGAAGAAATGGCTGGTTCCACAATCACATTAGTTTTACTGTAATATTCCTTTATCTTGCAGGCAACGCTCATAAGGGCACACCGTTGAATCAAACTTGGTATTACCAAAAGCGTTATAGATGAAATTCTGAAAATTGGAATCCTCCACAGCAAAAAAATACTGCCACACAGGCATCAAAGAAACTTGATAGATCCTTAAAACAAGCGGAACCTGTAAATTTTCATATTAGAAATATTGCTAATACAAAGTGATTTTTACTATAATATAAATCGGATTTTTATTTTTCTTCTGGTTCAAGATGAATCAACAATTATAAGGTGGAAAGAGTATGATCGTTAAGAATATATGTAATTTTGCTAGCGAAAATGAGGAGAAACTAACAATTGTAGTGTAAATTGGACAGCGAGTTGAGCTAAGTTCTTTGGAATATTTCACTCCCGAAAATTAAACATCCACTTATATTTCACCCAATATAATTAATAAAAAAAAAAAACTTTTCACTGATAAAATCTTGAATCACGAGGTTCTCGCTTGAGATACTTCAAGTCAAAGTACCCGACGTCCTGCCGTAGCATTGCTTTCGAATATCTCACCCTCAATCTTGAAGCTTGTCTCCCTGCTGTTCTTGTCTAACAATACCCTCTGTGAAACCCAAAAAGAGAAGGTGAAGAAAAAAAAATGAACATAAAGTAAGAATAGTATTATCTCGATAAAAACCAAGTAAAGATAGAAACATACTAAAACACAAGCAACCTGTTGCGCGAAAGCAACGCATTGTGTGCAGGCTAGGTAATAGAGGTGCAACACATTCTACATTGACCCATCATTTTTCGCGTTAACGTTAGCCATACATGCCTAAAATACTAATAGATAATCGACTATAGAGAGACCAACCTGGTAGATAACGGTAAGTAACATTCTTCCCTATTAAAATACTTGCAAGTCCAGAGTGTTGTTGAGATTGCCAATCATAGCCAGAACGTTGTTGAGCTTGCCAATCATAGCCACCGTTAATAGAAATGAAATTCCATCACCCATGGCCCCCATGGAGCCAAGGGTCACCAATAACATATAGGTTATGTAATCATGCATGAAAATAACTGAAATGACCTCCTCTTCATGGCCCTCTCATTGGATTTATTCAATAGGTTTCTTACACTTCATGTTGATGGCAAGTCTTAGTTCGCATTGTTGGAAAATTGCTCTTTAAAGTGGGCTACCCTTAATTATTTTTGGTTTTATAAAATAGGCTGAATATCTGGTCACAAGTTGGGCTTTGTGATCATATTCGTTTTAGCTCACCTCATAAATCCATACGGTTCTTTTGTGCGTAGGTCCATATATTCTGATAAATCCTTTTATGGGTAAGATTGTCAGAATTTATTATAAATAGGGCTAGGTCTCCTCTCCTACTCTTAACCTAACAGTTATTCCCATAAGCATCTATTAATATTGAGTAGAGTAGGGAGAGGAAGATCTAAACCTAGACTGGATGACAGTTATTTCTTCAACAACAATTCTTTGACAATAATGGCTCAAACAGGTATGTACTTCCTCTATCAATTATGTCTTTGAATTTTATATTGTAAATTCATATATACGATCCTATATTGCGCTTATATGTGGTATCAAAGCCACTTATACATGGATTTACATGTATTTTTTTAAAGAAAAATTGGAATACTTATTTAAGCATATAGACTACGAAAGTTGTTGATGATTGTTTTATATTATTATTAAATTTTATTTCATAAAATTGATTGAGTGCTTTTGTAGAACTCTCCTTGGTTGTTCTTGATTTATGATCTATTTTAATTTTTGAGTTTTTTCCACTGAATTATTCAGAGAAAGCCAATCGCCACTCACATCAAGAAATTGTCATTTTTTTAATTAAAAAAAAGGGAATATTCATGATTTGATTTGTGTTTTTGAAGACCCATGTTTTGGTCCTGCGTTTCAAATTTTTTGTGATTTTCTTGATCTTTAATAAAATAAATAAAAAACTATTTGCATAATCCAGCAAAGAATTCAACTTTTTCTGATGAAATTGATGTTGAATTTGAATTTCTAGGTGAAAAAGACTAGGATTAGATTATTTGATTGCAAAAATCAAATTAGATTCAAGGTTTTTATGACATAGGTTTTCGTTTTGGATCTAAACATACTCTGTATTAGCCTGTTTTGGAGGTAGAAGGGTCATGTTTGGTAAATAAGACTTTGGGATGATTAAACTTTACAATTAATTAGCATAGCCAAACAAAATCTTATTTTAAATTGGTAAGGGGTGTGTTTGGCAAATAGTCCTTTTGGGATACTTAGGCTTTTGTTATATATAACCGCGACCAAACAAGGCCCTTGTGTTTTAAGCTAGAAAGGGCTACGTTTGACAAAATTTAGTTTCTTTAGCTTTTTGGTGTTTGGATTATTTGTATAACCAAACAGAGCTCTTATTTTTAAGTTGAGAAGGTCTTGTTTGGCTAAAGATTTTTCTTACCAAAGACATAACATTGCATATTTTATATTTACCAAACAATGCCTTTGCTACTATGGAATCAAATTTAATTTAAAATGTTAAATTTTGTGTGTGTATATATATAATTAGTCTTTTGAGAGGGGGAAAAAAACCATCATGGCCGAGTTTTTTTTTTCCTCTTTTGGTCATCCATTATTATATAAATAAATATATATACATATGATATATGTATTTGGGGCTCGATAAAAATAATATTAATAATAATAATAATAATTAATTATTATTATTAGTTTCGTTTTTTAATTCTCAGTTTGATTGTATATTGGCAAACTGAAATATTTTGTTATGCCCTAAGATACGTCATTAATGGTGACATGTTCTTGCAATGAATATTTTATAATTATTGCTTATGTCATATTCCTTTTAAAGTATTAAATTAATTAATATATCATTAATTGATTTACTATAACGAGTCATTAGGGCACTTTGAAGTGTAGTGCCATCATCTTTTTGCTTTTGCAAATGTAATAGAATTCTATTGCTAAGGGAGTTGCCATTGGATCAAGTTAATATTTGGTTTTGGCACCAGTAACAATTGTTTTAGCTTTGTTATGAAAATAAATTTAATTAAACATTGAAATTTTATGTTTTTCTCTATGGCAATTTCTGTATTTTATAAATAAAAATTTGATCTAGAAGTTTTCTTTAGCCTCTGAATTTAATGAAAATATTTATTTTCTTTATTCAATTTGAAATTTTATATATCTCCTATTGCTAGATTATTCATATGTGCTCATGAAATTTGTTGAAGAATGCAATTTTAAATTGATCATAGAAACATGTCATATTGAGTTGTTTCATATTGTGTGGTCAATCGCATACATAGCATTTTGTGATTAAAGTTAAGCATTAATTATTCCCAATAAGTTGATAGCATAGATTTAAGTAGGCAAATTTACCAAAGTGATTTGCTCAATTAAATATATGGCTTTTCTCGTTTTGTTTGGGAAACTATTATGGTAAAGTGCACAATGTTCTCCCAAAGGAGATCATTATATGGCTTTAGCCCAATAGCATAAACATAAAGTATGGACCAAGATTACAATGCTGCTGGGGAGTTCAATTGCCCAAAGGTGGTTGACTTTTTTTTTTAGTGAGGTGATCTTATATGTATTACTTTATGTTAAAAGAGCGCTTATTTACATGTTGCATTATTTGCCCAAAGGCAGATATGACAACGATGTGCTTGGACTCTTTTGTTTATAATGCTTACTCTTGTAATATAGTATATACACATAATGTTTATTGATATTGCATTCTTTTCTTGGATTGTTTCATTTGTTTTGAACAATCATTACTTAGATGTCTTGAATAGATAAAACCATTATGAAATGAAAGCAAATATTGGGTTTTATCTGAGTATAGTCAATACTGACTTGACATTACATTTGATGTACATGTCGTTTTGGTCGATAAAAATGGTGATAAAGAAAGGGAAATATAATTGGCAATAGGAGAGGTCTAACTGTTTTACTTAATGACTATGAAGAGACCATAACTGAGTATTTATTGAATGACTTGTCTTGAACTAAGAATGTAAAAGAACTCTTAATAGCTATAGGAGAGAAATACCAAGGAATCTTAGAATATTGATAACCAAAAATTACCCGTTATGTTATTAAGGAAAACAAAATTAAGGGTAGAAACCCAAAGGTTGTATATTTTGTTTCCAATCTTAAGCCCTATTCTTATAACGTTAGTACCTCGAATTTTAAGGGTCATGTTCCTAAGAGAGGTCATAGTTTTAAAAAGGGTGGTAAAGCTCAGATCTAGATTGTAGATTAAAATCACAATGTAAGAGGTCCCAATTCTGCTATCAGTAAGTTTGATAAGAACTCTTACTTTTGTAAGGTTATAAAAGAGCTCATTGCACAAGTTCAATTTTGGTTAAATAAAGAGAAAATTGATGAGAGGCAAGTGGATTAGAGTCTTACATTAGGACTGTTAGTCTGTATTTAAATGACCAAGTACAATTATTTTTCAATTCCAAAATTATTGGTGAATGTGTTTTATCAAATGGTTTATACCAACTATGTTTATTCCTAAGAAGTTCTCATGACTCTTTTCATATAGAAAATTTTGCTTCTAAAAGTAGTTTTAATTATAAGAAAATTTTCTTTGCTATGGCATAAAATGTTAGGTTATATTTCTAAGGAAAGAGTTGAAAGACTCATTAACAGTGAGATTTTACCTTCTCTAAATTTTTGATAATCTTGAAACTTATATTGGATGCAAAAGAGGTAAGTGCACTAAAGTTAAAAGAAATATGATACCTGCAATTTTGCCTTTTAGAAATGATAAACATAGATACTACGGGACCTTATTCTGTTATATTGTGTGGTAACAAATATTTTGTTACATTTATTGATGATTTTTTCTCGTTATAGATACATCTATCTAATTAAAAAGAAATCTGAAGCTATTGAGAAATTTAAAATTTTTAAGACAAAGGTAGAAAAATAACTTAGGAAAGTTATCAAAATTGTTGGATCTGACGGAAAAGGTGAGTACTATGGTAGGCTTGGATCTCCGAACATTATATAGGGTTGTTCACCCAGTACTTATAAATTTATGGGATTATTGCCTAGTATACTATGTCTAGTATCCTTGAGTAAAATGGTATGAATGAATGGTGAAAATGCACCTTTACGAATATAATAAGGAGTATGATGAGTGTTACTGACCTAGTAGAGTACCTTTGCAGCGAAGCCATTAAAATTTCTTGTTAAATACTTAACCATGTTCCCAATAAGTTTGTCCCTAAGGCTCTTTTTTTGAATTTTGGTTAGGGAGAAAACCCAATTTGACTGATTTTCGAGTTGGGGTTGTCCTACTTAGGTAAGGATTTTCAAATAAGAAAACTACTAAACCTAAGACTATTCGTTGTTTCATTGGGTATTTGGCTCATTTTAATGATATATGTTTTACTCTCCTATATGTGTTTCTAAGATTGTCAAATCTCAAATGCCCAAATTCTTATAAATGGATGTTGGTAATGTTGTATGTTTTTAACCTACTATTGAGGATAATGATAGAGAAATTGTCTCATTTCCACTACTAGTAAGTAGTCAGGCTGGTACTCTACTCATATTGAGAGATAAGATATTAGTGGGTACCCTATAGTAGATGATGATGTTACAGCTAATGTCAATCTACATGTTGAGATCTCACAGCCTTATGAGATTAATGGTAAACAACATTTAAAAGGTCCATTAGAGAAAGAAGACATTCTATAATGATTATCTCATTTACATGCTACAAGATATGAGATGCAACCTATGATGAAAATAAATGTAGGAATTTGTTGATCTTCTTAAAGGAGATAATCTTATTAGTTGTAAAAGGGTCTTTAAGGCCAAGAGAGATCTCATAGAGAAGATTGAGAGGCCAAAGGTGAGATTAGTTACAAAAGGCTTTACCCAAAAAAAAAATATAGATTACAACGAAATCTTTTTCACATGTTTCTACAAAATATTCTTTGAGCTATTAATGGCTCCTATGGATGTGAAAATAGTTTTCTTCAATAGTGATATATATCAATAAGTTTACATGAAATAGCCCGAGGGTTTACCATTACTGGTAAGGATGATATTACTTGTAGACTTAGAAAATCCATTTATGGTTTTGAATCAGGCCTCGAGATAATGAATATTTGAAGTTTGATGAAATGGTAACTTCATATTATTTGGAGGAAAATAGAGTTGATCCACGTATATACTTCAAGATCAGTGGGAGTAAATTTGTCCTCCTAATATTGCAAATTGATGATATTTTGCTAGTTATATATGACTTGGGTGTGCTCCATTAGACTAAACAATTTTTTACTTAAGGCTTTCGATATGAAAGATCTTGAGGATGCTTCTTTTGTTCTTGGTACTAAGTTTTATTGAAATAGGTCTCTTGGAATTTTTGAAACTTTTACAAAATCTTACATTGATTGAGTTTTCAGAACTTTTTTGGTGTAAAGGGTTGTAAGTCTTGTGTGCATTTATTGTAAAAGGTGATCAACTCAAATTGAAGCAATATCCTCAAAATGATATAGAGAGGGATTCTATAAAAGATATACCTTGTGCTAGTACTATTGAGAGCCTGTTGTATGATCTAGTATGCACTAGACTTGATATTACTTTTACGATAAGAGCTTTGGTTGATAATAAATCCTGGAATGAATTATTAGGTTGTTGCTAATTAGGTAATAAAATACCTACAAAAGACAAAAAATTATACGCTTGTTGCTATAAAGTAGATTATCTAAAGTTGGTTGGATATTCTAACTCTGACTATGTTGGATACGCAAATGGTTGAAAATTTACTTTTGGGTATATCTTTGTGTTAGCTGGAAGGGCCATGTCTTGGAAGAGTGCAAAATAACAGCTTAATACCTCTTCAACTATATGAATTTGTGGCTTGTTATGATGCCTCATCTCCTGCTATATGTTGTAAGAACATGATATCTAGTTTGAGAATTATAACTTCTGTTCCTAGATCTATTAAGATCTATTGTGATAATAGAGTTATTCTACTCTTAAAGAATAATAAGAAAATTGAAGCTTGCAAGTATATAGATATCAAATTCTTAGTAGTCAGAGACTTTGTCAAAAATGATGGCATTCATATAGAACGAATTGCTAGTGATGATGTATTAATTGACTCCTCATCCAAGGGTCTTTGACTTATGATTTTTGTGAAACATGTTAGGAATATGAGTATTTTACAATCTTGTTGATGCTATTGTCTAGTGGGAGCTTTATATCATCATATACTGTTGGATGTTCCCATTTTTTAATGTTTTGCTTTGCACATTAGTGCATTCATACAATAGCATATTGGTTTATGGTTTATAACATAATTGTATATTGTGATTACTCATATTTATGTTTTTTTGAGGATCTTATGTTTGGTATTCATTGCGATAAGATCCCTTATTGAGTTTAATATCTCCATAAGGACACATTTTGATTGGAGATATGTATTCTTACCTCTGGCATGTTGATCGCCGTTTTGTGAGGTTAAGAATAATCTATCCTCTGGCTTATTGAATGCCATTTTGTGAGGATATGTGTTCTTTCCTCTAACATATTGAACGCTATTTTGTGAGGATAAGAATAATATATTTCTCTTGCTTTAAAATGCTGATATTGGAGAAATCATGTGGAGGACTGATAAAGAAATAACACATTTTGATCACACATTGGTGCTAGTTTCTTGCTACGCTGTCGTATGTTTGGTCCATGACAATAAGGTTGGATGACATTTGTGACCATGGAAAGTCTTGTGTCAATAAGGAACACTATGACTTCTATGATTCGATGTTTGACAATCCTATTAGTCCGGAGATGCGTTCGAAGTGTAATATTGTGAATCATAATATTTTTAAAAAAATTGTGGCCACATTCTGTTTCCTATTCAGCCTAATAAATATTTTTCTTAAAAATTTTGAAAAACAAATAACATATAGGTTAAGTAATCATGCATGAAAATAACTTAAATGACCTCTTCATGGCCCTATCATTGGATTTATTCAATAGGTTACACTACACTTTATCTTGATGGCAAGTTTTAGTTCGTATTCGACAATAACTTTTGGAGTAGCTTTTAGCTTTTTGACCAAGTCAAAGAGCTATTTTATTAAAGGAGTCTTGTTTGGTAAATTAACTTTTTCATATTGACTTTTAACGTCTCGATTAGCGTTTTTCAAAAGCTAAAAATTTTATCATTTCAAGTAACTTTTAGGTTTTCATTTTTCTTTTTGGCAATTCTACCTTTTGTTCTTTTTCTTTTGGACAATTTTACTCTTTCTCTAATCTCGCTCTATATTTTTATCTTTTCTTTCACAAATAAAAGTAAAAAAAATATAAAAATGAATTTAAAATTCTATCTAATGAACATATACTAAAAAGTATAAGTTTTATTAGTTCATTTCTTTGACAAAATAAAATTTGAATATATTAAAATTAATTTTTAAAATATTGATGCAAATGTTTATAAAAAACTTAGTCATATTTGAATATTAAAATATTATTATAAAAAATAAATGTCTAACTATAAAATACATCATCTTACTCTTATAATAGTAATAATAAAACATAGATCAATGATTGATACTTGATAATGACTGTGTAATTAGCAGAATTAGCAAGCTTTATTTTACTTTACTACGATATAAAAAAAAGAATAGTCTACCTTCCTTCTTGGTACAAACGGCAACGTTTTACCACACGACATTTGATTCCCTTTTCCACTAAAAAAACATCGTTTTCTCTACGGACGTCACATTTGATCTTGCATTCCTTGTTGTTGCATTCCTTGGCACATCGCGTTTAACGTGTACAAACAATGGCAAAAGGGTAAGAAAATTTGTAGTCAAGAAACATTTATCTGATTTTTCTATGGTTTTGGGTTTCTGTGGTGATCAAGGTGGTGTTTTTTGGGTTGGGTTTGGTGGATTTGGAATGGGTGGTTCTAGATTTGACATGTAGATACATGAGGTTGCCCACAAGTTCACCTATGGAGGAGCACCAATAAAATCATCAGGTTATGTTTCTTTGTTGAAAATATTGGCTATCTATTATGTAAGAATTCCATGGAATTGTCTGTTCGCATTTTCTGCATTTGGAAATTTTATGGCAATAGAATGTTGTTGAAGAGTTAATTCCAGTTCTCTTCTTTATTCCAAAGGAAAAAGATAGCTATACCTTTCCTTATTTGGTCTTAATGGCTGGTGTACTTGCAATTAATTTAAATGATCTTCTTTGCTTGTAATAAGTCTTCTTGTTTGGGGTATGATTGATGCCTGTACAAGTGATACCACAAGGAAAAAGAGTCCGATGGTCGCTTTAGAATGTTGTCGAGGCCTTGCCCTATTTTTCTTCTCCTCCCTGTATCTTTACATTGCCGGCTTTAATTTTCCCAAATTCCTTTCCTATCCTGGGTTGCAGAAAAGAGTGTATCGTTCTCTAGGAACAAAAAAACACTTGTGAAAAAAACTCAAGCTCAAACGGAACATATCTTTCCATTGTAAATATAGGTTCTGAAGAATGGTTACTAAATTAGCTCTATGTGTTGTTAATTTGAACTTTTGCTGATCTATTATTTTCTTAGAAAATAATGAACATTTTCTAATCTTGTTGGCAGTGAATCATCATCCATCAGTGGCTACCCAATCTCTCATGCAAGCCAACTCTCAAATCCTTTCCATTGTCTTTCCCTTGAAGTTGGTAAATGTGAATCTTGTGGTACTAGTGAGCTTGGGCAATGTGAAAGTATGAAATTGTTCAATGGATCGAGCTATTTAATTTTATTCCAGGAGCAAAGAGCATATTGAACTCAACAATTATCTTTAATAGATAATGTTACCTCATAATTTTGCTACTGAATTGAGATGATATGCTTTTCTCCTCCCTCATATTGATTGCTTACCTTACAAATCATTTTGGATATTGAATTGTTGATTCCAATATACCATCCAAATCATGTTGGTCACTTATAAGAATGCTGAGTTCGATATGGTTGAAGTGTTTGAAAATGACGAAGACAAAGATGCTTTCTCCTATAATATCTTTAAACAGGAAGGCCTTTATCTCGTCATATGTGATATCATATGTAGGGTTGTGCATTATTCGGGGAAATTCGATTACTGACCTAAAATTTCGGGTTCAGGGAAATCGGGTTTGGAGAAATGGGGAACGGGGAAAAAATTATCGGGGATGGGGAAAAATATTAGGGAATCGGGTTGGGGAACGGTATAATTTTTTTTATTTGGGGAATCCCCAAAAACCCGAACTACTTTTATTTATATATATATATATATATTTAATACATATTATATATTATATTTGGTTTTTTAATAAATATATTTAATGCATATTATATATTATATTTGATTTTTTATTTCTTAGACATATCAAAGTGAGCATTGAACTAACAAAAAAAATAACTAAGATTTGAAGGTTCATGGAGTAACGGAGAATGGAGATGAATGGTTATCGGCAACTTGTAAAATAATGTTTTTCATTTATGCTTTGGACTTTTATTTATGCTATGGTTGACTGATTATGACTTATGAGAGTATGGTCTATGTACTTTATTTACATTGTGGTTTAAAACCATGGTTTATATACTTTATTTATGTTGTAGTTTGAAGCTATCGTCTATATAGTGAATTATGATGGCATATTTTCGGGGATTCTCCGATCCCCGTTCATTTTTCTCCATTCCCCAATTCCCCAAAGTGTATTCCCCATTGGTGAATTGGGGCGGGGAACGGAACACAAGTCCTTCCCCAAATATTAATTCAGGGAAAAAAAATTATGTTGATTGGGGCGGGGAATCCCCAATGAACACCCCTAATCATATGTGCAACGCGAATTTGTTTCAGGGAAATAAATTTTATTTTTAAGTTTCCATCTTCTAGCATTATAAATGGGATGTATAACAAATGCAAAAATGTAGTACGCTATTTAGGAAGCAACTTGTTTTGTTTGGTGAGAGAGTATTGGGTATAATGACCTTCTCAAGCAAGTTTTTAATGTAAATGTTTATACAACAGTCTGAATTTTATGTTTTTGGGTTGATTTCTATTGAAAGAAATAAGACATTAGAATTGAAGAGAATGATTTAATACATATTGTGTATTTGGCTTTATTTATAAGATACAAAGTTTTCTATTTCTCCACTTACCATAATAGAGAATTACCATAACTCTATTACCATAACTCTATTGTCACAACTCTATTACCATAACTCTATTACCATATTTCTACTACTAACACTCCCCCTCAAGTTGGAGCATAAATATCATGCGTGCCCAGCTTGTTACAAATGTACTGTACACGAGGACCCCTTAAGGATTTAGTAAAGAGATTTGCTAATTAGTCATTTGATTTGACATGTGACGTAACAATCTCTTTAGCTAACACTTTACTCCTTACAAAGTGACAATCAACTTCAATGTGCTTGGTCCTTTCATGGAAGACGGGATTGGTTGCAATATGCATTGCTGCTTGATTATCACATATTAACTTCATAGGCTGAGAACAATCTTCCCCAAGTTCCTTCAGCAAATGTTTCACCCAAATTATCTCACACACTGTAATGCCATAGCTCTATATTCAGATTCTGTACTTGAGCGGGCTACGACTGATTGTTTATTACTTTTCCAAGAGATGAGATTTCCGCCAACGAACACACAGTAGCCAGAGGTGGACCGCCTATCATTTGGACATCCTGCCTAATCTGCGTCAGAATAGCCAACAATGCTCATGCCTTCTCCTCTCTTTTTATATAGCAGCCCTATCTCTGGAGCATTCTTAATGTACTGTAGGATACGAATGACAGCATCCCAATGACTTTTTCGTGGTGAATTCAAGAATTGACTGACCACGCTCACTGCAAAGGAAATATCTGGGCGAGTTACAGTAAGATAATTCAGCTTGCCTACCAACCTTTTGTATCGTCCTGGATCTTTTAATGGATCCCCCTCATTTCGTAGACGTTTGACATTTGGGTCCATTGGTGACTTACAAGGCTTGCACCCAAGCATTCCGGCTTTTGTCAACATATCAAGCACATATTTATGCTGAGAAATAAAAATACCTTGATCTGAACAGGCAACTTCAATTTCAAGAAAGTAGTGCAATGATCCCAAGTCTTTTGTTTGGAAGTGCTGATGTAAACATGCCTTCAAGTCACATATACCTGTAAGATCATTGCCTGTTATGATAATATTGTCAACATAAACAATTAGTAACAAACGTTTGCCAGTGGAGGTGTGTCGATAAAAGATCAAATGATCGACCCCACATCTTGATAATCCAAACTTGATGACAACCTCACTGAATCGGCCAAACCATGCTCGAGGTAATTGTTTAAGACCATACAATAATTTCTTCAACCAACATACCTTACCAGACTCCCTCTGAGTAACAAACCCTGGTGGTTGCTCCATATATACTTCTTCTTCAAGTGAACCATTAAGGAAAGCATTTTTAATGTCAAGTTGATGAAGTGGCCACTCAAACATAGCTGTAAGAGCAAGAACAATACGAACCGAAGGCATCTTAGCAACAGGGGAAAAGGTATCATCATAATCAACACCATAAACCTGTGTATATCCTTTTGCAACCAGGCGAGCCTTCAAGCGATCCACAGTTCCATCAGGAGAACACTTTACAGTATAGACCTAACGACAACCAACAACGGTCTTCCCAAGAGGTAGATCTACCAAATCCCATGTATCATTAGTTTGTAAAGCCGACATCTCTTCCACCATTGCAGCATGCCAACCCGGATGACTAAGCGCCTTTATTACATTAGACGGGACAGACACAGACGAAAGGGAAGTAACAAACGACCGATACGAGGGTGACAGAGAATGATAGGAAACGAAATTAGATATCGGATGTTTAGTAGTACAAGAGCGAATACCTTTACGAAGTGCAATTGGAACATCCAAGTCAGAGGGTAGAGGAGACAAAGGATTCTACTACTAACAATTTCATAAACTTGATAACCTTTCTAATTGAATTTTCTGTGAAGTACTTTCATGAAAACTTGCTACATGTACCCTTGAATTTTCTGTGAAGTACTTTCTGGAAAACATGCTATTTGTACCTTACCCATGTTATTGATTTTCTCTTCATATTTCTGTTCTTGCACTACAGAGCCTAAATTTTGTAGTTGAGGGCTTAAACTTGAAGCTTGTTGACCGTTTGAAAGGTGCTTCTCACTTGGCAAGCAGTAAGCTACTTTTGTTCTTAATTTCCTGCATTTCTTTAACTTTTCTCCATGCCATTTTTGCAATTGACATTAATTCTTAATTTTGTTCTCTCTCTCTCTCTCTCTCTCTCTCTCTCTCTCTCTCTCTCTCTTTCTTTCTCTCTTTCTTTTGTATGATTTGTATATCTGCTAATAATATTGTTGTTTATATTGTTGGGATAAAGATACGCACACACAACAACACATGTTTCCTTTTTGTTTGTCAATAGCTGAAGTTTACATTCATTTGATTTGACCCCCTCTTTAGGTCCTCAACACCTTTTTTTGACATAAGAAGTTTTCATCAAATCACTAGAACCTGATATGGACTGGAAGGAGAGGTTTCTTGAGAGAATGCTTCCTATTCACCCCCATTTCAACTAATGTCTTGGAGCTGAATATGGTTTTGTAGACAAAGAAAGAGAATGAATGTTTATGAACTATGTGGGGTGCTAGATGTTCATCTTCTGCAAGAATTCTGACAGTGGGTCCACACCCTTCATTTTCTATCGTGATTTTGAAATATGGAGTTGAAAAGGGGAATTTGAGGTTTTCTTCATCCTTTTTTTCCCTTTTCTAAAGCTGTTAAAAGTTTGTTGCTTGAAGCCTTTTGTTGGCAAGAAAAGAGCAGAAGAGGGCCTTTCTCCTTACCCTTTTAGTCTGATTGCTTCGTTTTCATTTATTTCTCTCTAATCCTTTCATCTCAACAAAGTTGCATAAACAAGGTTTTGATCTTTTAATGTAGAACCATTTCCTAGGTTTGTTTTGTTTCACCTAAGGTTGTATGCGTACATTGTAAATTTTGAATCATTTTAGGTGGAGTTCCCACTTTCTACAGTAAATTTGTTGTGTTTTTAGGCATTTTTATTCATATATATCTGGGTTGTGTTTGGAAGAATTGAGTTTTTTCTTTCCTCTTTTTAAGTTGCATAATAGTAAAAGTAGGTGCTAAGGTTTTCTTTTCCCAAAAAGGTCTCTTTCCGTCACACGCAAACATTGGGCTCCTATAGCAAAGGGCAAGCGAGACAGCATGATGGTCTGTGTGCTTGGTTTTACTATCTGCCACGTCAATCTTTTGCTCCTGCACTAGATCTTATCCCCTATTCTCCATAATAAATTCTCTGATAATTGTTCTCTTCTTATCTGGTGTGGTTGCCATGATCATGATAAGAACTTTATGCATATATATTGCAAACTATTACTGTCATGCCCTCGAGTCTAGGCCCCCAGGCTTGCGAGCGACACTGGTGTTGTAGGCATAATTAATAACTACTTGGGTCTCAAATCAACTGGCCCAAAATGGTTAACCCAAGTTATTAGTTATACCCCACAAACCGATGCGAGATATCACATTCACCCCTCGTTGGGAACTTGACATTCTCGTTAACGCCCCACAATTCCACACAAGTGCAGTGCAGGACTATAAAGGTGGCTTATACGGGCTCAATAGGTTGCTCCCACCGTACATATGGTGTAGCACTTTGCCCCGCATAGCACTTAGCTCCTACAACCAGTTGGAAACTGGCTTTGAATACCATTTTGTCATGCCCCCGAGCATAGGCTTGCGAGCAAGATTGGTGTTGTAGACATAACAACTAGTAACTACTTGGGCCTCAAATTGATTGGCCCAAAATGGTTAACCCGAGTTATTAGTTATATCCACACCGCCCACTCATAAACAAGTCACAAGTCATCCATCAAACCTATGTGGGATATCACATTCACCCCCATTTAAGGTCTTGACGTCCTTGTCAGGGGCACACAATCACAAACAAGACCAGGCGGTATAGGACTCTAGAAGTGACTCCTACGAGCTCAAGAAGTAGCTCCCACCGCACATTTGGTGTAGCATTTTGCCCCACATAGCACATAGCTCCCACAACCGGCTGGTAATTGGCTCTGAATATGATTTTGTCACCCCTGATCCTAGACCCAGGCCTGCAAGCGAGACTAGTGATCTGTAGGGTGTCACTTTTTTGTTTCTGGGATTTTGTGGGCCAGGGTGGCGGATTCTTTGTTCTTTGCATAGAGTGATCTCTGATACCACTCTGTCATGACCCCAAAATCTGCAGAAGTGAATCTCAAGAATCGGGACTACCGTTCACTCAAAAAGAGACACCCTTTCTAAGTCCACAAGGCACTAAGCACTATAGCGATAAATCATAAATACTTTAACAAAAATAGAGCATCTAAAATCCCAAAATCATTCAAAGCCTACATCTCTAAAATATTTCAAAAGAAGAGTCCTTAAAGCTCGAAAACATGGAACAAAAGAACCAAAGAAAGAAATAGTTCAAACATAAAATCAATAGACCTAAACGGTTCAACCGTCTCTTTATTCAAAAATCTTAATAACTTATAACTGAGGTGATCCTCTGGCCCTGACAAGGTGAACTGATTCTCTACATCTGCAATAACATAGTTTCAAAGAAACAATGGAAAAAAATAATAATAATAAAGTGAGATAGAGGAATCTCAGCAAGTACTAGACTAGAGAAATCTCAGCAAGTGCTAGACCTCTCAAGTAAAGGAAGAAACACAGAGACTTATTCATAAATGTATATTCATATGTGTATATGTATGTATGCGCTCATTTTCAAGAAAGTAGACTTATTAGAGACAAAGGAAAAATACGAGATAAGTTAATAAGCGTAAACATTAAAAACTTAATAGCCAAATGTAATGTAGGTGATGTCTATTAACCAAAGCCAAAACAAAATTTTTTTTTAGTTCCCAATTATGTAAACGAACACAAAGACAAATAGAAATCAACAATATAAGGCCAAGGCCACCATCCTGGTACCACAAGTTAAAGAATAGTTTGTTGTCACACACACCACCAAAAGCAAACGCGAGTCCCAACGAAGGCGTAGTGCACTACACAAAGAGTGGTGTATGAGCCCCACCACTGAGAGTTAATGAAGACACAGCCTAAATCCAACATGGCATAACAGGGCTACTAATAACACATAAAGACATATTAGAAAACACACTCACCACTTAAGTACATTTATATATACACATTTATATTAAAAGTCATATATTTGTTATATTATTATTAATTTCTTTTTTTTTTAAACTAAGAATAATCAGCCCCTTTCTTATATCGTAACTAGCAACTATATTTAGGTAAACTATATCACAATATTTTTATAATGTAAAAGAAAAGGAACTAAAAGTAATAATTTAGCTATTAATCAATTACTAAAAAAAGGTAAAAGAAATCAGAATAAAACTAAATTCTTAAACAACTCATAAGGCTATGTACAAGTGACCGAACCAACTCATGAGTCATGAACTCAACCATATTCTTTTTCTACTCTTCATGTTCTGCAATCAAAGTGTTTTTCTCGCTCACTGTTTCGCCACCGAAACGTTTGAGTTATGCGTTAGTTTTTTTTTTTTTTTAAAGAAAAGATCAGTACCCTAAAATCTAATAATCACTTTACCATAGAATTGTAAATACGTTAGACAAATTAGTTTGATTGAGAATAGATTTCAGATTTAAAAAAAATAACAAGTTCAAGATTTATATCACCAGTTTTTTTTCCCTGGAAAAGAAGACCCCTAAAAGAAATACTTAATAAAATCACCTATTTAATCAATTATTATTAAAAGAATTTCCCTTAATTTAACATGTGATCCAATAAAACATAAAGTAATCAGAACCATAGAATTGTAAATACGTTAGACAAATTAGTTTGATTGAGAATAGATTTCAGATTTAAAAAAAATAACAAGTTCAAGATTTATATCACCAGTTTTTTTTTCCCCGGAAAAGAAGACCCCTAAAAGAAATACTTAATAAAATCACCTATTCAATCAATTATTATTAAAAGAATTTCCCTTAATTTAACATGTGATCCAATAAAACATAAAGTAATCAGAACCATAGAATTGAAAATACGTTAGACAAATTAGTTTGATTGAGAATAGATTTCAGATTTTCAAAAAAAAAAACAAGTTCAAGATTTATATCACCAGTTTTTTTTCCACTGGAAAAGAAGACCTCTAAAAGAAATACTTAATAAAATCACCTATTCAATCAATTATTATTAAAAGAATTTCCCTTAATTTAACATGTGATCCAATAAAACATAAAGTAACCAGAAGAAACGAGGTCTTAGTACTTACCTCATTAATGAACAGGACAACAACTCACTCCTAAAACCGTAAAATGTGACTCCAAAATTCAGAATCCTGTTTTCAAAGGACATAAAATAGTACTATTACTACAAAAATCTAAGGCTCAAAAGTACTTCTAATTACCTTATATGCATAAGCTTTAATACCAAGACAAGCACTTACCTAAACGCGTGAGACACCGTAAGACCCTATTGGTTAAATTTGTCTATTGAAACTACATTACCAGTCTCCACTTCCTTATCTTCTTGTGGAACTACAAAAATGAATTTATATTTTTTGAGAGTGTGTTTCGTATGTTTGCATTTTGTAAAATACACCAGTCTCCTATTCATATAAAATTCTTTTATCCTTTTTCCGATTATTTTCTTTCTAAAAGAAGTTGGCTTGTTTTAGGTTTCTGAATGGATAAAACCAATTTAAGTGGGAACAAAATCCCAAAATCTTAGCCGTCGCACGTTTTAGTTATAAATGGGTCGTGACATCTTTCCCCCCAAAGAAAAAGTTTCGTCCTCGAAACTACATACCTTACTTTTCAGAGAGATTAGGGTACGCCTCTTGAGCCTTGGTTTCAACAAGCCATATCGCCTCTCTTTCTATTTGGCCTCGACATCTAACTTTGACATAAGGGATCGCTTTTCTCCGAAGCACATGCTCTTTTCAGTCCACGATTTCTACGAGTTCCTCTTCATAAGACAAATCGTTATGTATTTTGATATCCTTATGATGTATCAAATGGATTTCATCTAGGGTATACTTCCTTAATTGAGAGGCATGGAATACATTATGCACACTAGCAAGAGAGGGTGGCAAAGTTAATCGATAGGCAACCTCACCAATACGTCTTAAAACCTCAGAAGGTATAATGTATTGAGGATTTAGTTTCCCACAATTTCCAAATTGAACTATCCCTTTCGTTGGCGACATCTTAACAAAAGCATGCTCCCCTACTTGAAACTCTAATCCCTTTCTCTTTAAATCCGCCTAACTTTTTTGTCGATCTTGAGCTTCTTTGATGTGAGATCAAATTATTTTAACCTTATCTTCCATTTCCTCCATTAGTTGAGGCCCCAAAACCTTTCTCACCTAAATCCTAGTATAATGGTGTGCGGCACTTTCTTTCATACAAAGCCTCAAATGGAGCCATTTTGATGCTTGCTTGGTAGCTATTATCGTAAGCAAACTCTACCAAGGTGACATACTTATCCTAATTCCTTCCAAAATCTAACGCACAAGCCCATAGCATATCTTCAAGAATTTGAATGGCTCTCTCACGTTGACCATCAGTTTGTAGATGATAAGCAGAACTCACCATTAAGCTAGTACCCAAAGCCCTTTGAAGACTTGCCCAAAACTTTGAAATAAACCTCATGTCTCGATCAGATATGATCTCTCTAGGAACCCTATGCAATCTTAGAATCTCTTTTATATACATCTCAGCTCGCTTTTCTAATGAAGTCCCTAGTCGAAATGGTAAAAAGTTAGCCAACTTGATCATTCTATCCATAATAACCCATATGGCATCATTCTTGTCACGTGTCCTGGGCAACCCTGTTACAAAATCCATTGCTATACTTTCCCACTTCCACTTGGGAATGTCTATTGGTTGTAATGGTCCCCATGGCTTTTGATGTTCTGTTTTAATTCGTTGACATAAAAGACACTTAGCCACATAATCCCCCACATCTTTCTTCGTGTTATGCCACCAAAAGTGATCTCTTAGGCCGTAATACATTTTTGTTCCCCCTGGATGGATTGTGAAGCATGAGGCATAGGCCTCATCTAAGATTTCTTTCTTAATTTTGGGATCATCCAGGACACATAATCTCTTATTTAATCTTAAAGTCCCATCCTCAAGCTCTTGCAAATAAGATGTTTGTCTGTTTTTCAATTAAGCACGGATTTTCTCCAAGTGTGGATCATGTCTTTGAGATGTCCGGATCTTATCAAACAGTGTTCATTGAATAACGATATGTGCCAAAATAGTTTACCCTTTTTGCGTAGATACTTCAATTCATAGCTCCTCAAATTCCAAAAGAAGTTTCTCATGCAAAGTTAGCAATGCAGCCATACTTCCCATGGGCTTCCTCCAAAGTGCTTCTGCCACCCTATTGGCTTTTCTAGGGTAATGGTGAATTTTCGAGTTATAGACATTCATTAACTCAAGCCATCTACGTGGCCTCAAGTTCAGTTTTTTTTGTGTGAAGAGATATTTCAAACTCTTGTGATCTGTACATATTTCACAAGTCACCTATACAAATAATGCCTCCAAATTTTTAATGTAAACACCACGACAACTAATTCCAAGTTGTGAGTTGGGTAATTCTTTTCATAGTTCTTTAATTGCCATGAAACATAGGCAATGGCCCTTCCATTCTACATAAGCATGCATCCCAACCCATTATGAGAAGCATCACTATAGACAGCAAACCCCTCGGTGCCACTAGGTAATGCAAGTACAAGTGTTGATGCCAGTCTTCGCTTCAATTCTTGAAAAGCTTGCTCACACTTTGTCGTTCACTTAAACTTTGCACCCCTTTGCATAAGGCATGTCATTGGGATGGCGATCTTAGAGAACCCTTCCACGAACTTTTAGTAGCAACCTGCTAATTCCAAAAAGTTACGAACTTCGATCACGAACTTAGGTGTCAGCCAACTAGTTATAGCCTCAATCTGTTGTAGGTCCATGGTTGTTGAATATATTGGTTTAATATATTAATTTACTGATGTTAATTACATTTTGATAATGCCATAATTGTGTTTTTACTCTCTAATTAATAGTACTTTTAGTATGTTGAATATCTTATACAATAGCATTCTTGAGTAAAGAAAAGAGATAGAACATGGTTATGGAGCACGGTAAGGGTAACTTATAGTGATAGCTCTTTTCCTCTTTTAGCCTTATGTTAAGTTGATCTCGGTACATAAGCAAAGTGATATGAGCTTAATAACTTAGTGCATTGCATGCATTCTTCATGCATTTTTATCATGAGTCTTGCTCCTTTTATACTTGATCATCTTTTCTCCTTAATACTTGTTTATATATCCTTTCTATTTCTTATTATAAGTATATACATGCTTACACCTATACTCAAATGTCTTTTCTTATAAAAAATACAACTTTTAAGTCCATATCCTTGCATTTTGGAATTTGCATGTACTGTTATATTACTTGATATTTTGGATACTATATATGATTATATGTATGAATATATATGTATATATCTACATGGATTTGCAGTAAAAGTGCATATATAGGCTTTATACTATAGATATTTGAGCTATCTTGTATAATATGTGTTTTTATGGTAAACAACTTGCATATACCACTTCCCCATGCAAAATCTGTAAAAATCCTAATTGTGTGCAAGTTTTAACTTAGCATTTAAAGTTTTTGTAAGTTGGTTGATGTTGCATTAATGAGATTAGATATATGTTATATTAGTAGGTATTTTAAGCCTCCAAAAATCTATAGAAAAACTAGCTATTATGAACTTTCTTTAGTATGGCCACAGTTTTTGTAATAGGTAGCAACTTTTCTGATAAGCTATGCGACTACCGACCTACACAAGCAGTCAACCGATAATATGCTTCGGTAGAAATAGAGAGCACATTAGCTCTACCATAACACATAGGCGGTTGACCGGTAGAGTGTTCTGGTAGAGCTCTTTAGCTCACGGGAACTACCAGGACACCTAAAGGGTCGACTGGTAGAGTATTCCGGTAACCCTTTGAGTTATTTTTAAAATTTGGCCGTTGGGAGACTTACTTTTTGGGCCTATAAATATATCCTTCTCTTCCCAACTCATATATAACTTGATAAAAATATATTCATAAGCTCTGTAGTATTCAATACACTCTCTTTTCTACAATCTTACTTCATTTATTACTATCTTCATTGATTGCATATTGTTGGCATTCATTGATCAAGTTCTTGAGCTCATAAATTGTTTATCTACTTAGAGCAACATTGAAAGGTTTAAATCCCATTGTACACTTGCATGCAAGAAGTTCTTGTATTCCGTGTGCATTTCTTTATTCTTAGGTAGCATAGTTGTAAGGAATTTCTCTCAAGAGTGAAAGGTCGAAATCCTCAAGTATTGGCTTAATACTTATGGTCCTTGTGGTGAAGCAAGGGTTGTGACCATTGTTTTACACTTCTACAACGTACTAAGCAAGAAGCCGATTCAGTAGTGAAGTTTTTGAAACCTTAATAGAAGACCTTAGGTAGTAGACTAGGCCCTCGGGAGTTCGAAGCACTCTAAATTGCTGCATTTGATCTTCTTAACCCTATACTCTTTATGTTGGGTTATGGTTCAAAGTCCAAGCCCATACAAATTAGGAAAGAATTTTAATGAGAATTAAAATTCTAGTTATGGTAAAAGTCTTAATTATGGTACGATTGATAGATGAGGAAATCCTTTGTCTTGGAGGACAAGGAAATCTCCTCTATAAATAGGATTCTTGTATTAGCTGTATAAAGTGTGCCTTAGGAGTGTGCCTTAGGGCCACACCCCATGGGGGGGTGTGGGGGTGAGAGAGAGCCTGAGACTATCAAAAGTATCTTATATTCGTTCTAGTCCTATTGAGGATAGAACCATTATAAGAACTCTGTGGGGGAGGGTTTAGACTTTTTTGTCCGTGCAAAAAGTCACTACCTGAGTTGTAATCCCATTATTGTTGAATAGTGGAATTTATCCCAGAGGGGATCGTGGACGTAGGCAGAGTGCCGAACCACGTTTAATTGTGCGTATTCTTTTCTCGTTACATGTGCTTTAATTCCGCTGCGTGAGTGTGTGTTATGCGTCCTGATTTCCCAACAAGTGGTATCAGAGCTAGGTTGGAGGGAGGACGCTGATTTGCACGAAAAACGAAAAAAGAAACGCCAAAGAGGAGTAAAAAATTCGCTGATCTGCTGGTCACGTTTGGCAGCCTTCTTGGTGTCCGATTGATGATCCGTTTATTTTTGTGTTTTCATCTCGGAGAGGAGAGTAAGCTGCTAAAATTTCGTAACGATCCGACGGTCGGATTGTGAGATACAAGCAGGTCAAGTTTTGTGAGTTTGTGGTCAAACAGTCAAACAGAAGGTTTGACCAGCGGGCTGCAGGGGTTTGACTGCATTGACCGAGGGTCTTCTCACCATTTTCCGACGTCCTGAGTTCATTTTTGAGGTCCGTTTTGCCAAATTTCTTGATGTATCGTGGGTGAGCCTTGAAATTGGGTAAAACAATGAAGTGGTGATGAAATTCTGCGAAAGTCTTTGAAGCATTGTGCGAGCAAACACAGTTAGCCGACTAGTGAACAAACTTCTAGAGGAGAGAAGTTTGGATGAGTAGACTAGTTGAAGAAGGTTCGATTCGAGGGACGAGTCACGCGCAGAGAGTCTACGTAGCTGAACAATCAAAGTCCTGGCCAGACGACTGATAAGGAATGCTACTGTTGGAAGAGAAGACCACGTCTGAGATACCTTGTGTCGAGGGAGGACGCACACAACCTTGAGAGGTCGAGGTTAGACGGCATGAAGAGGGATGTTGGGGATGACTGCGAAAACCTGCTAGGATGTGTTGGTAGCTGCTGCCGTGAAGAGTGTTGTTGAGCGAGGGCTCCAGCATGAAGACTGTGAAGAGGTTCCAGATGCGGCAAAGAAGCTTCGGACTTTTCGCCAAGGGAGGAATTTGTTGGGTTATGGTTCAAAGTCCAAGCCCATACAAATTAGGAAAGAATTTTAATGAGAATTAAAATTCTAGTTATGGTAAAAGTCTTAATTATGGTACGATTGATAGATGAGGAAATCCTTTGTCTTGGAGGACAAGGAAATCTCCTCTATAAATAGGATTCTTGTATTAGCTGTATAAAGTGTGCCTTAGGAGTGTGCCTTAGGGCCACACCCCATGGGGGGGTGTGGGGGTGAGAGAGAGCCTGAGAGCATCAAGAGTATCTTATATTCGTTCTAGTCCTGTTGAGGATAGAACCATTATAAGAACTCTGTAGGGGAGGTTTTAGACTTTTCTGTCCGTGCAAAAAGTCACTACCTGAGTTGTAATCCCATTATTGTTGAATAGTGGAATTTATCCCAGAGGGGATCGTGGACGTAGGCAGATGCCGAACCACGTTTAATTGTGCGTATTCTTTTCTCGTTACATGTGCTTTAATTCCGCTGCGTGAGTGTGTGTTATGCGTCCTGATTTCCCAACACTTTATATTTTAGGTACTTACTTTGAGTTTTGTATGTGCTTTTGCTTGTAATACTTGTTAAGAGCTTTAAGTGCTAATTTGTGCCAATCATCCAATTCACCTCCCTTTCTTGGATTCATTCTCTAGGAAACACATGGCATCAGAGCCTACTCCTTTACGCATTAATTGCATTAAGTGTGTGATTATTTGCATTGTTGTGTGTTTTTAACTTAACCATCTAGAGCTAAAGATCATGGCACATAGAGTTCAAGAAAGTCTCTCTATCACTAGGGTCCCATACTTTGATGGTACCAACTATGCATTTTGGAAGGTTAGAATGAGAAAATTTTTGCTAGCGAATGATTATATTGCATGGAAAACCATAGTAAATTGACCTAGTATCCCCTCCAAAGAAGTAAATGGTATAAAAGTCCCCAAACCGGAAGAAGAATGGGATAAGGATGATATAAAATTAGTTGAAGCTAATGCTAATGCCATTCACCATCTTAACTTTGTATTATATCCCTTTAAATTCAACAAAATTATAAGGTGCACCATGGCTAAAGAGATATGGGATCAATTAGAGGTTACTCATGAAGACATTGATCAAGTTAAAGAGACTAGGATTAGTATGCTTGTGCATAAATATGAAATGTTCTCTATGCTTCTAGATGAAAATATTGAGCAAATGTTTTCAAGATTTATTGAAATTGTTAACTCTTTGAAGTCTCTTGGCCAGAACTACGAGAATGCCAAACCTATATAGAAGTTCTTGAGAAGCCTACTAATGGCTTGGCTACCAAAGACTATAGCCATCAAGGAATCCAAGGACCTTAACACCTTACAATTTAGTGAACTTGTAGGATCACTCATGACTCATGAATTGAAGTTCGAGGAGCTAGAGAAACAACCAAAGGCCAACAAAACTATTACTCTCAAGGCCACACCACAAGAAGAATCAACAAGTGAAAGTAAACGTGAAGATGATGATGAAATGACAATGTTCTCCAAATTTAAGAGATTCACGAGGAAACAAAAATTCAATCTAAAGAAAGGACAAAGGAGAGAGGTAAGCAAAGGTGAGACTAGTAAAGAATTAATTTGTTTTAAGTGCAAGAAACAGGATATGTCAAAGCCAAGTGTCCATTAAGGAAGAAAGATGAGAAGAAATTCAAAAAGAAAGCCTTGAAGGCTCCTTGAAGTGACTCAGAGTGAAGTGATGAAGAAGAAGACTCCGTTGAAGAAGAAGTTGCCAACCTATGTTTTATGGCAAAAGAGGAAGATGAGGCAAGCCCAAACTATGTCTCTTGTGATGAAAATAGTTCTCATGAAAAGCTAGAGGAAATGTATAATGAAATGCTCATAGAGTTCAAGAAAATGGTTAACAAAAACAAAGAGCATAAGAAATTTTTTTTTCTCTCTTGAAAGTAAATTGCATGACATTTGTTTGGAAAATGAGAATTTGAAGAAGAATTAAAATAAGAAAACCAATGTTGATTTACAAAAGGAAAATGAAGATTTGAAAGCAAAGTCAATGACTTAGAAAATGTGGTTTCAAAATTTACAAATGGAACTGAAAATTTAAATGTTTTACTTGGAAAACAACGTTGTGTTTTTGATAAAGCTGGGATTGGTTTTGATTCATCTTCAAAGCAAAAGTGTTATATAAAATTCTTTGAAAAGAAACCAAGCACTTCAAAGATTGATTCTACAAAAGATATGAAAGGTTTTCAAAAAAGGCATAATAGCTACAAAACGTATTTTGTAAAAGCATCTTCATCAAGTGTTCCTAAAGTTACATGCAACTATTGTTGTAGAAATGGACATCCTTCACATAAATGCTTTATTAGAAAATATGGTGAGAAAAAATATAACTTAATGTGGGTTCCTAAAGGAACTAGAACTAATGTTCAAGGACCCAAAAAGTCTTGGGTACCAAGTCATGTGTGATTTAAATTATGTAGGTTTGCCTTACATCCTCCGGAGATAGTGGAAAATGATTACCAGATAGCGGATGCTCAAGGCACATGATGGGTGATAAATCAAAATTTTTGTCACTCAAGGAAAAGAATAGAGGATTTGTTACTTTTGGAGATGAGTCCAAAGGAAGAATCATCGGCATCGGAGATGTTGGTAACAAATCTAAATTGTGTATTGAAAATGTTTTACTTGTACATGGTTTGAAACACAACTTGCTTAGTATTAGTCAACTATGTGATAAAGGTTTATTTGTTAATTTTAAAGCTTCTTCATGTGAGATAGTTGATAAAAGTAGCAATGCTGTGTTTGTTGGCATGAGGCATGGTAATGTGTATACTTTTGACTTTGATGACTTGCATGATCAGAATGTTAAATGCTTGAATACTATGAACGAAAATACATGGCTTTGGCATAGGAGACTAAGTCGTGCTAATACGGATTCCATAAATAAACTTGCTAGTCTTGATCTTGTTAGAGGTTTGCCTAAAGTCAAATATGTTGGTAACAATATATGTCGTGCATGTAAACTTGGTAAACAAACTAGGGAATCTTTCAAAAGCAAAAATGTGATTTCTACCACTAGACCATTAGACCTTTTGCATATGGATTTGTTTGGACCCAATAAGGTTGCTAGCATAGGTGGTAAGGTGTATGCTTATGTGATTATTGATTATTTCTCTAGATTTACATGGATAATTTTTCTTGCACATAAAAATGACACACCAAATGAGTTTATAAAGTTTTGCAAATGTGTTCAAAATGAAAAAGGTTATTTAATTTCTACTATAAGAAGTGATAGAGCTATCGAATTTACAAACCAAACATTGAGAGCTTTTTGTGATGAAAATGGTATCTCTCACAATTTTTTGGCACCAATAACACCACAAAAAATAAAGTTGTTGAAAGAAAAAATTGCTCTTTACAAGAAATGGCAAGAACTATGCTTTGTAGAAATAACTTGCCTAGCTATTTTTTGGCCAAGGCCGTCAACACTGCATGTTATGTGATAAATCATTGCATCATTTGAAAAGATCTTGACAAAACCCCTTATAAACTTTGGAAAGGGAGAAAACCAAATATTTCATATTTCAAAACTTTTTATTGTGCATGTTACATCTTAAATGAAAAAGACAATCTTGGCAAATTTGATGCAAAATCTGATGATGACATAATTCTTGGTTATTCCTCATCTAGTAAGGCATCTAGGGTTTATAATAAAAGAACCATGGTTGTTGAAGAGACTATCAATGTGAAATTTTATGAGGGAAGTCTTAATTCTAAATATGATGATGTTGATATTGTTACTATATATGAGCCTTGACCTAGATTAAACAAATGAATCTAATGATATATGTCATGAGGATAGACAAGATGAGCATGTTGATGTGCAATATGATAATCAAAATGTGGTACATGATAAACATGATAACTTGCCAGAAACTTATCAATTTGTTGGTTATCATCCACTTTCTCAAATAATTGGTGAACCCTCAAAAGGCATTGAAACTAGATCTTCTTTGAGAAATGTATATAATCATCTTTTGCTTTCTTGTCTCAAATTGAACCTAAAAATATACATGATGCTTTGCTCGATGATATTTGGATAAGTGCCATGCAAGAGGAACTTAGTCAATTTGAAAGGAACAATGTGTGGAAACTTGTTGAAAAGCGTAGAAATCAATCTATAATTGAAACTAATTGGGTTTTTAGAAACAAGTTAGATGAATCTGGGATAGTAACAAGAAACAAGGCTAAATTAGTTGCTCAAGGTTATGAACAAGAAGAAGGTATTGATTATGATAAAACCTTTGCTTTCATTGCTAGACTTGAATCAATTAGAATGTTACTTGCCTTTGCATGCTTTATGAACTTCAAATTATATCAAATGGATATGAAAAGTGCTTTCTTAAATGGATATATTGATACAGAAGTGTATGTGGCTCAACGTCCAGGTTTTGAGTACCCTATCTATCCCGACCATGTTTTTAAGCTTGAAAAGGCATTGTATGGACTAAAGCAAGCACCTAGGGCTTGACATGAAAGACTAAGTGGATTCTTAGTTAAAAATGGCTTCACAATAGGTAAACTTGACTCAACTCTATTTGTAAAGCATGATGGTAAAGATTTACTAGTGGTGCAAATATATGTTGATGATATTATCTTTGGAGCAACTAATAATTCCCTTTGTGAAAGCTTTTCTAAGTGCATGCATAGTGAATTTGAAATGAGCATGATGGGAGAGCTCACATTCTTCCATGGACTTCAAATTAAATAAATGAAAGAAGGAATCTTCATTAACCAAACTAAGTACACAAAAGAACTACTCAAGAAGCTTGGATTTGATGGAGCAAAAGATATTGGAACTCCAATAAGTTCCTCCATAAGCTTGACAAAGACGAAAATGGTAAGCCAGTGGATGAAAAGAGGTACAGAGGTATGATCAGAAGCTTACTTTACTTAACTGCCTCTAGACCCGATATTATGTTTACTGTGTACTTGTGTGCTCGTTTTCAGTCTTATCCTGAGGAGTCTCACTTACTTGCTGTTAAAAGGATTTTTAGATACCTTAAAGGAATGCAAGAATTAGGGCTTTGGTATCCTAAAGGAATAAATTTTGAACTAGTAGGCTATTCCGATGCCAACTTTGCTAGTTGTAAAACCGATAAGAAGAGCACTAGTAGAACTTGTCATTTTCTAGGAAATTGCTTAGTTTCATGGTCAAGTAGAAAGCAAAATAGTGTAGCACTTTCAACGACTGAAGCAAAATATATTGCAGTAGGAAATTGTGTTGCACAAGTTCTTTGGATGAAACATACTTGGCTTAACTTTGGTGTTATATTTGAGCATGTTCAAGTTATGTGTGATAAAACAAGTGCAATCAATCAAGTTATGTGTGACAAAACAAGTGCAATCAACCTCACTAAGAATCCAATTCAATACTCTAGGACTAATCACATAGAAATTAGACATCATTTTTTCTGTGATCATGTGCAAAAAGATGGTGTTGTACTTAATTTTGTTGATTCTGTGCGTCAACTTGCTGACATTTTCACTGAACCTCTACATGAATGTCAATTTTTGAACATTAGAAGGGAGTTGGGCATGTTAAAGTTATGAAAATCAACATCTTCTGCAAAAATGCCAGTACAGGAACATTACTTCTAATACCGGTATACCGGTTAAGTCGACTGGTGACTTTTCTTTTGTTTCTGTTTTTGGCGGAACACAGTACTGGAATACTCGTTTCCAGTACAGGTCGACTGGTAGTCGTGATTTTGGCATTTTAAAGGGCTAGGGCATGACCGGTAAGTCATTTTATTTTTCTCTCTTCTCAAACTTCTCTTATCTCTCTAAAATCCTTTCTTTCAAAATCACTTCAAACATCATTTCTTCTTAAACCTAGAATTTTCAAATCTCTCTCTCTCTCTTAATGGCCAATACATGAAGAAAGGATGGTTCCGGTTCCAAGAGCAAGAATATGGCTAGTTCTTCAAGCGGCTCAAGAAGTTCAAGGAGCAACCTTTACTTGAAGCCCAACCATCTTCACCTCCCAAGAATAGAAATTATTCTACCAAGAAGATATGACCAAGTAAATGCCTCATCCAAGATGAACTGCAAAACTTGAATATGATTAAGTTTTGTGCTGCAAATGGTTGGATGAATTTTATGAGTGCAAAAGAACCCGTTTATCCTCAACTTGTTCGTGAATTTTATGAAAGATTAAATTGGGATAATCTGTATGCTAGAGTTTGGTCTGTTGTTAGAGGAGTTGACATCGAGATCACTAAGGAAGATCTTAGGAATATCTTCAACATTTCCTTGCATAATATCCAGTACCCCATATTTGCTTTTAAGAGATTTCCCAATTTCCTGATGATATTCATGAAGGGGACATTTATGGATTTTTGCTTGAGCATGTACCTCAATATGTTGAGTTTCCTTCCTTAAATGACGTTCACCCTGTTTGTAAGGCACTTATTAAGATGTTCAAACACAAAGTAGTGCCTAAAGACACTCATAACGGGGAAATCTACAAGGCCGAGACGTATTATTTGTATTTGCTTCACTATAACTATAGGGTTAATCTCCCAGAAACCATTCTAGCTTATATGAAGAATATGGTGCTTAGGAATATTGTGCTTGGATATAGGATGGCATTGACTAGGATTTTTAGAGCTAAAGGTATTATACTATAAAATGTTCCAAGAAGCTCTTTCAATCATATATAGAATCTAGATTTACAATGCCTTAAGAGGATGGAGTTATTCTATTAAAGAGGGAGATGGATGCACTTACATGAATTTAGAGCTTTACCTCAAAATATGAGAAGCCTCATCCTTCAGAGAATTACAAACAAAACTACCTTTGATTCCCTCACGAAGATGAAGAAGGGCAAGCACCTGATCTTGGTGGGCATAACGATGACAATAATGATGAAGAAATGGAGGATGTGGAAGAAGAAGAAGAAGAAGAAATGGAAGAACATGAAGAGGCTCGGGAAGAGTACAATGAAGAACAAGGGCAATACCATGAGCTTAAATCCAAAAATGCCAATGGTAGGCTTATGCAACGGCTGTTTTACAAATTTGACTCCATAGAAGAGAAAGTTGACGCATTGGTCCCTACCATGAGAAATCAACATAGTACTCTTGATAGACTTGCTACCATTGTTGAGGATCAAAGCCAAATCATGGCTTGTTTAGCTTGGGATGTGAAGTTGATTAAGCTACGCATAGGTCTTCCCAATGATGATGATGCCGGTCCAAGTTATTAGCCTCTATTTTCTTTCCTAGTTCCCAAATTCCTACTTCCCAAATTCCTACTTCTTAGAACATTTTTCATACAATTTTACCTCATTTCACTTACTCTTGATGGATGATTTCTTTTCCTTGCATATTATTAGTTACTATTTATGGTATTTTTTCTTGCTTATACTTGTTCTATTTATTCTTCTCCTTTCTATACTTGCTTGGGACCTCTATGCTTACATGCTGGTGTGAGGGCCAAGTGATGATACCTCCTAGTATTGATGGCTCATTGTTTTTCCTACTTCTTCCGTATGGCTCAAAGACTTTTTATAATCTCTTTTGATGATGCCAAAAAGGGAGAAAAGGAAAGGATATTGTTCTTAAGTGGAAAGGATATTGTTCTCAAGTTATAATGCTTAAGGATATTGTTCTTTAGTTCTTATTAAGCTTTTTGATGCTTATCATTCTTATAAGCTCATTATATCTATGCATCAATTAAGGGGGAGTCTTGAAGTTAGAGGGAGCTTCTTCCTAGGATTCTACCTTTGACAATTTTGTCATCATCAAAAAAGGGTGAGAATGTTGAATTTATTGGTTTAATGTATTAATTTATTGATGTTAATTACATTTTGATGATGCCATAATTGTGTTTTACTCTCTAATTGCTACTACTTTTAGTATGTTGAATATCTTGTACAGTAGCATTCTTGAGTAAAGAAAAGAGATGAAGCATGGTTATAGAGCATGGTTTATGAGGCTTGGGTTCTTGTAGTTATAGCTCTTTTCCTCTTTTAGTCTTATGTTAAGTTGATCTTGGTACATAAGCAAACTGAAATAAGCTCAATAACTTAATGCATTGCTTCTTTATGCATTTTTATCATGAGTCTTGTTCTTTTTATACTTGATCATTTATTCTCCTTAATGCTTGTTTATGTATCCTTTCTTTTTTCTTATTATGAGTATATACATACTTATACCTACATTCAAATGTCTTTTCCTGCAGAAAATACAATTTTCA
This sequence comes from Cordia subcordata, assembly GCA_028554755.1. Lineage (NCBI taxonomy): Eukaryota > Viridiplantae > Streptophyta > Magnoliopsida > Boraginales > Cordiaceae > Cordia > Cordia subcordata. Next base: position 9,965,501 of record JAPTOF010000015.1, read on the forward strand.
AGTCCATATCCTTGCATTTTGGAAGTTACATGCATTGTTTCATATATTACTTGATATTTTGGACACTATATATGATTATATGTATGTATATATGTATATATCTACATGGCTTTGTAGTAAAAGTGCATATATAGGCTTTATACTATAGATATTTGAGCTATCTTGTATAATATATGTATATCTATAGGTAAACAACTTCCAAATACCACTTCCCCATGCAAAATCTGTAAAAATCCTAATTGTGTGCAAGTTTTAACTTAGCATTTAATGTTTTTGCAAGTTAGTTGATGTTGCATTAATGAGATTAGATATATGTTATATTAGTAGGTGTCTTGAGCCTCCAAAAATCTGTAGAAAAACTAGCTGTTATGAACTTTATTGAGTGTGACTGCACTTTTTGTAGTAGGTAACAGCTTTTTTAACAAAATATGCAACTATCAGCCTACACAGGTGGTTGACAGGTAGTATGCTTCGGTAGAAACAGAGAGCACAGTAGCTCTATCGGAATACATAGGTGGTCAATCGGTAGAGTGTTCTGGTAGAGCTCTTTAGCTCACTGGAATAACAGGCACACCCAGGAGGTCGATCGGTAGAGTATTCCGGTAACCCTACTGAGTTGTTTTTAAAATTTGACTATTGGGAGACTTACTTTTTGGGCATATAAATATATCCTTCTCCTCTCAACTTAGATATAACTTGATCAAAACATATTCACAAGCTCTCTAGCATTCAATACACTCTCTTTTTTGCAATCTTGCTTCATTTATTACTATCTTCATTGATTGCATATTATTGGCATTCATTGATCAAGTTCTTGAGCTCATAAATTGCTTATCTACTTAGAGCAACATAGGAAGATTTAAATACCTTTGTACACTTGCTCACAAGAAGTTCTTGTATTCTAAACTCTCTACTATTACATGGGGTATGAGTTTCTTTACCCTTGGGTAGCATAGTTGTAAGTAACTTCTCTCAAGAGTGAAAGATTGAAATCCTCAAGTATTGGGTTAATACTTATGGTCCTTATGGTGAAGCAAGAGTTGTGACCGTTGTTCTATGCTTCTACAACGTACTAAGCAAGAAGCCGATTCACTAGTGAAGTTTTCGAAACCCGAAGGGAAGACCTTCGGTAGTGGACTAGACCCTCGGGAGTTCTAAGCACTCTAAATCACAGCATTTGATCTTCTTAACCCTACACTCTTTATATTTCAAGTACTTACTTTGAATTTTGTGTGTGCTTTTGCTTGTAATACTTGTTAAGAGTTTTAATTGCAAATTTGTATCAATCATCCAATTAACCCCCTTTCCTTCTTGGATTCATTCTCTGGTCAACAATGCATTCTCCATTTTTTGAGATAATAAGGCCTAGAAAAGCCATTTTTGTTAACCAAAACTCGCATTTTTTCAACTTTGCATAGAGTTGTTTTTTGGTGGCTCAGAGTGGTTTTTACTGTACTTTTTAAGTATTATGGATTTTGGGCAGATTTTGGCCTAGTCTTGTGTGAGATTGTATGCTCTGACGAGGATGTTAGGTCCTCAATGAGGGATGAATATGATATCCCACATTGGTTTATAAGGTGACTTGTTTATAAGTGTGTGGTGTTGGTATAACTAACAACTTGGGCTAACCATTCAGGCCAGTTGATTAGAGGCCTAAGTAATTATTAGTTATACTTAAAACACTAGTCTCGCTCACGGATCGAGGCTCGGGTGCGTGACAATTACCAATTGGAAACACAAGATTAAGCTCAAGAAGAAACAAGACAAGTGTAAGATCATGCAAGAGCACAGGACATGACCGTATATTGCGTGAGCCTACTGCAGTAGTATACTTAAAAAGATGACAATCCAATAGATTGGATTATGAAGTAAAGTTCATGGTTCTCCAACAATGCAACATCTTCCTGTGAGTTGTTTCTCCTCATGCTAACATTTAAAAAGATAAATTGTTATGACTATGTCTATTTAATAGAGTAACAAATACTAGTTTATCCAATAGACGTCAATATTTTTAATTATTGTTTTTATCTTGAACTTTGAAATTCAAAGACTAAGTACTGATTTGCTAATTATTGAATCTAATCAATTGATTTAAAAATGTTTAAACTCATGTGGAATTTATTATTAAAGCTAAAACTGAGTTATCAGAAGCTGTGCATAAACTTCTTAGAAATTTACAAAATACATTGATAATATACTAAACTTAGGATGTTATAAATTAAACACAAATTAAATTGCTCATTTGTGAGAATTTGATGATGTATAAACCGTCTGTAACAAATAACCAGTTTATGGTTAAGCATCATGAGATAGCTCATGTTATAATTTGTTTCATAGTATGCTTAACACATGCTAGTAATTGTATACAGAAGTTCCATCTGTGTGAAAATTGAAGTAGTGTTTATTGATTGAGTATACGCATTTCCTTTCTATTTGATTTTATTGATTGAAAGACGAATAGAGTAATAAATATATTAGGGCAATCTATCTGTCTATCTATATGCATATTGCAGAATATATATAACTATGCGAGGATTACATTTAACAACATATGAGTTTCGTGGAAACAATGTAGCTTGTGCAACAAATATTAATAAAAATGAATTTACAAATATGTACACATTGTTTCACCTAGTGAAATATTGATTTTAAAAACTAGGGGGACATAATCGTTTATTTTCATTATCTCTCTTTTCATATAGTTTGCATATTAGTTTGTGCTTGATACTTTCAAATGAATCTACTTTATTTTTTTTTTCCCTAATAAGTGGATATCTCAAAATAAAAAAGATACTTGTAGGAGAAGGTTAATGATAACTAGAGTAAAGCATTTGAGAAGTTTATGTCAATTAGAAGCTAATCATATATATAACAATTTTTTATCTGAAGACAATTTTGACATATATTTGAATACTATTTTTTTTCTCTATTAAATATGTTAAATAGTATAAAATATTAGTTTTTAAATAGTATAAAATTATCCATTTTTGAATTTGAATTAGGATTAATATCGAAATTATTAGGTAATTTTATTCAAACTCTCTTATTTGTCATGAAGAAACTTAGGACTCTATTAAAAAATAAATATTAAGAATAAAACTTTTCTTCATGAATACCTAGAGTGATAGGTTTTTCATTTTTAAATTTTAATATAAAGTTACACCTTATTTATATTTGTCATGAAGAAAATTTGGCTTTTATTCAAAATTAAATCTTAAGAATTAAAATATTTTTCATGAATACCTAAAGGGATAGGCTTTGTATTTTAAATACAAAATTACACCTACACTGTTAACGTAAAAAATAAAATTCTTTTAAAAATAAACAAATATGAGTTTCTATATTTTTATAGAATATATATGTTACAATACTTTTAAAAATTTAAGAATAATAAAATGTTGACATTTAGTGAAAAAATAATTTTTTAAGTCCTTACCTCATTTTACATTTGGATGAAATTCTATCCATCTTTTTCTTTTATAATCTCTATATAAAATTTTACTCTTCAAAATTTGTTCAGTTTTAAGTCGCTTATTAGTTAATGAGCTAAGTTCTTGGAAATAAAAACAATTTATTTCACTCCTTAAAATTAACCATCAACTTATATTTCACACAATATAATTAAAAAAATACCTTTTTACTCATAAAATCTTGAATCACACGACTGTCATTTGAGACATAGCTGTCACTTGAGACACTATCAATAAAATCTGCCATGCTTTCTACATGCATGCAAATCAAAATACCCAATGTCCTGCCTTAGGACTTTCTCAGATATCTCGACCTCAATCTTAAAGCTTTTCGTTCTTGTTCCACATGGCTTTAGAAAAGTCAACCATAATAGGCTTGATTGAGAGATTTTATGATCCCATTAGGGGTGTGGTGAAAATCGATAGCCAAGACATAAGGTGCTACCATTTGAGATTCTTAAGGAAACACATTGAACTAGTTTGGATATTTAATTAGTAATTTAGTAGCTTGGTTAGTTAATTTAGTTTAATTAGGAATTTAGTAACTAGTTTAATTAATAAATTTAGTTTAATAGTAGTTAGAACGTTAGGCCATAAGTAATTAATTAATTTAATTTAGTGATTAGGGTTTTAAAACAAATTTAGGGTTTATTAAATAAGTTTAGGATATGGTTATTAGATTAATATTAAATAGGCTAGAAGAATAATTAGGTGAGTATCTAATAAGCAGATTTTATTACTAGATGTCTTTTGTTTGTAACAATAATTAGTCTAGTTAGTTAGATTATATAGTATTATATATATATACACACTAGTAAATTTTAAACCTGTGCTTTGCACAGGTCATTTTTTAATTAATTATTCTAAATAAGAAAAGAGAATTAATCTCAAAAAATTAAAATTTTATTGTAATTTCTATTTCTTTCATTTAAATTCTAAATTATATATTATTCCAAAAATAATTAACTTCAAAATCAAATTAAATTGTAATTTATTTTTTTTCAAAGTTAATTTTTTTTTGTGAATTGTAATTGAAAAAAAATCAAATAGAAAATTTATTTAATGGCTTTTGAGTTATTCAAATTTAACATTCTTTTATGGCCAAGTTATTTAAATTGAAAATTCTTTCATGCCTATTGAGTTAGATTTATTTTTGGAGTAAATAAAAATTTTGAATAGTTCTATTGTTGTTATGTTATAAGATATCAATCATACAAAAACATAATGAGAAACCGACTAAACAAAATTTTTTAATTATAATCTAAACTAATCGTAAGTAATTAACTTTCTCTTTCTTCTCCATGTATGGGTACAACTCAACTACTCAAGCATCCTTAACTACTCAAGCATCTTTTATTCTCTTTCATGCAGCCCCTCACTTCACAATCAAATTAATAGAAGTTCAAAACCATATCCAATATAAACAGAAGAACATGTAACATTTACGCATTATCTTCTACTACTTTATGAACTAAAAGTTTAGAATTGAAGCTTACCATCGACATTCTCATAAACTTTAATTCGATCATAAATAAATGTAACATCAACATGGATGGTGGTTGAGTTACTTTTGATATTATAAGGTTTTATTACATTTAGAGTCTTATTGAACCATCTAGCCCATAGAGACAGAGATTCCAAAAAATTCTTTGAATTCTATTGACTGTTGATAACAAAAAGAATTAGTGCAATGTCTTCTAAGATGGCTAGGATCTCCATTTCTTGCTTCTTCATTGTATTCTTTGGACACCTTTTGCTTGCTTATTTGATGCATGATTAAATCTTCTTTCATCCTAAAATTTTTCAAAGAAAAATAAGCAATATGTTGCAAAAAAGAATGAGAAAAATTCTAAACTTTATAATATCTCTTCTTACAATTATGTATACCATGAGTAGAAGTCCATACATTGCATTCTCAACACTAAAAGTCAAAAGATGTTAACAGACCATTTATAAAAAGTTTTGCCCACTTTTGCCAAAAAGCCCAAAAAGAGTTTAAATAATACAAATTGGAGACATACTTACCAAATGGAATTCCAAAGCAAAAATTGGGAATTTATGTAGCATTCTTCAGCTGGGTGGAAATTTTGCTGACGCTTACATTGATAGGAGTAACTTGTGATTGCATTTTTTATTTCCCTAAAAGCATGATAATAATAAATGGATTTAAAAGGTTGTACATGTAGGATATATAAATAGATGAAAAATATGTTTGTAACCATTCAAAGAGAAGATGAATAGGTAGGGAAAAAATTGTGTTTATAATTTGTAAATGTATTATTAAAGGTGCAAAAGAGGAGTAAATATAATATAAGAATATAATGATTCAGTTAATTGCACTAATATTGTTAACAAAAATAAGTTTTTACATTAAATACATCTTTTTCTTACTGAATAAATTTGAAAAAACTATCTTTGAGTAACATATGCCTTTTGCTACTCTTCATGATAATACATTGAATAAATAAATATTTACACTTTTATGAGCTACTTTATTATAAGTTATAAAAGTAAACCAAAATGCAAGTAACTATTCAAAAGGAACATGAATAGATAGAGAGAAAATTGTGTTTGTAAATAAAACATTGAAAGTGTAAAAGAAAAGTAAATATAATATGGGTATATAATGATTCAATAAATTACAAGATACGTTTGAAATAAGCCATTAATTCATAGTTAATTGTGATTAATTAAGGAATTGGATGCTCCTTAAATTGTGTTTTTATGTGCTTTTGCAGGATTATGCTTGGAAAAAAGAGGTAGATGCATTATATATGAATTCAAAAGCTTTTTGGATGGGTTTTTAGCTGATAAAGTTGACACTACCACCTTGGAAAATACCATGCAATTCCTATGTGGGATTGACCATGCTTTTATCGAGACTAGAGATATTTTTACAGCACTTTTGGAAAAAATTGCTTTGAAGACTTGCCATATTTTGGAAAGGAATAAGATTAATTCTATAAGAATTTTATTTCATCAAGAATTAAGGATTTTTACTTTTTTATTTCCCTTAGCTTTTAAAGAGATTTCTTATCCGATAAGAGGTCTACTTAGGAATTTTTTTCCTTTATATTTTCCTATGTATGATTCATAGACAGAGCCAGACTTTATTCAAAAAATACTTTTCCAGCAGATTTTTCTCTTAGGTGCCCACTCTAAGTCCATGGAGTTTGAAACTTCTTTCTAGCTAAGGGTTAATCCAAATTTTGGTTCTACAAAATTCTGTGAGATTTAATTGATTTTATCCTTTCACTTTTATTTTGGTATTTGTGTGTTTACTATATTAAGAATTAATATCTTCTTGTGATTGTTCAATCTGCGAGCCATTATTCAATTGCTTGATGATAGGTAGCCAATTAGATTAATTGAATTAATCTAAGAATAGAGGTAACCAAGTCTCTTGTGTAAACACATAATCTAACTGAGCGATTGCTGTGAGAGAATCGACTTTTAGGATTAGGTCTTTCTAAAATCTAGTGCTGCTATTAGATAGACCCTGCGGGCATCTCTGGGGTTTAGACTGTCTAAGGCGATAGCGGGAAAAATCATAAGGGGTTTAAACCGTTATAAACACTATAAGGAAAGATGAGGTTGTCAGGCCATGCCGACGACCATAACTGATTTATCAAAATAGGTGAAAGTTATCTTTGCATCTAGGATCAAAATTGTAGACCAAAACTGAGATTAAACCCGAAGCTGGGCTTAATTCTTATTAATTTCTAATTTTCCAATGTTACATGAGCTTAGAATTGCGTGCCTTGGTTGATTTTTATTTTTATTTACATTTTTTTTGCCCAGTTACGTGCCCATGCTCAGTGGTCCAATATGCTGGACAGTTTTGTTTATTTTGCTTTTTCACATTAGAACCCTCCTTCTTTAATTGTTTCTTATTTCATTAATCTACTTGGCATAATTAGTTTATCCTAATCTTCTAATCCCTGTGGATTCAACCCTTTTCTCACCACGTACTCAAATTAATTTGCGAGGTAAGAAATTGAAATTTTATTTTTGGTAGTTTCAACACCCATCGTATTTTGGCATCGTTGCCGTGGATTGGTGCTGAAATTTTTATTTTTTTACGACCAGGTCAAATCATAAAAGTAAGCTACAATTCAATCCTGAAATTGAAAGAACCATTAAAAGCTTGAAAAAGGAAGTAAAGTTGCGGAAACAACTTCAGAAGCAAGCAGAAGCTTTACTAGTGCAATTCGGAATATCTGGTGAGTCTGAAAAAGAAGAGGATATAGCCGAAAACAATAGAACCTTACGTGAATTAGCCACTGTCCCTTTGAATCAATTACCCCTTTGTATCACTTATCTAGAGCTTAATGTCAATTTTGAGTTAAAATTGGGATTAATTCATCTTTTGCCCACTTTCATGGGTTGGAGAATGAAGATCCCCATAAACATCTCAAGGAGTTCCATATAGTTTGTTCAACTATGAGATCTAATGTTGTAACAAAGGACCAAATTAAATTAATAGCGTTTCCTTTTTCCTTGGCGGATGCGGCAAAAGAGTGGTTATTGCATCTTTCATCTAGTTCCATCATAACTTAGGGAGATATGGCTAGAGCATTCCTTAAGAAATTCTTTCCAGCTTCTAGAGTTGCGGTAATTAGGAGAAAAATTTGTGCCATCAAGCAAAGAGATTTCAAATCTCTCCATGATTATTGGGAGAGATTTAAGAGGCTTTGTGCAAGTTGCCCCAACATGGAATTTTTGATAAATCTCTCATCCAATACTTTTATGAAGGGTTGCTTTCGATTGAGAGAAGGATGATGGACGCCGCTAGCGGAGGAGCAATTGTGAATAAATCACCTTGAGAGGCTAGAGATTTGATTTCCATCATGGCTACAAATTCATAACAATTTGGGAATAGATACAAGCATTCACGAAGAGTTAATGAGGTAAGTGTTTCTTCTCTTGATTCAAAGTTAACTCAACTAACTTCTGTTGTTCAAAGTTTGGTTGCAGGTGGTAGTGTTCCTACACCTAAAGTTTGTGGAATTTGCAATGTGGTGGGACACTCAATTGATATATGTCCTACGCTCCAAGAAAAGGATCCACAAGACGTTAATGCCGTTAGAGGGTTTCTTGGTCCACCACAATGAAGATATGATCCTTTTTTGAATACATACAACCTCGGTTGGAGGGACCACCCAAATTTGAGCTATGGAGCAAGGCCATAAAATTATATCTGCCAAATCTACAACACTTTCAGCCATAACTAGTCTTACCACTGTAGCCACACCTTCAAGTTTAGGTTCTTCTCTTGAAGATATTGTGAAATTTCTTACTCTTAACACTCAAAATTTTAAATAGGAAACAAGGGCAAATATCAAGAATTTGGAGAACCAAATAAGCCAATTGGCAACATCTGTGGATAGGTTGAAGTTCCATGGTAAATTACCTTCTCAAACAATTACTGATCCAAAGGAGAATGTATGTACAATCACTTTACAAAGTGAAAAAGAGCTGCTGAATAGCCACTATCAGACCAGGCATAGGCACGCAAAGTTGACAACGCATGAAATAAAGAAATAAAAAGAACATGATGAAAAAGGGGTGGACAGTAATGAAACAGAGCCTAAAAATGGTAAGGAGTTCGTGGTTAAGCCTCCTTTCCCACAAAGTCCAAAAAAGAGAAGAGAAGGAGATCTTTGAGATTTTTTCACAAAATTGAGGTAAATATTCCATTACTTGATGTGATTAAGTGAATACCTCGTTATGCGAAATTTCTTAAGGAGTTGTGCATGAATAAAAAGAAACTTGTTGGTAATAAAATGATAAGTGTGAGGGAGAATACCTCCACCGTGTGTAAGAAGGATTTGCCTCCAAAGTACAAGGACCAAAGTATGTTTGCTATTTCTTATCAAATAGGCTTCCTAGGCATTAAGAAAACTATGTCTAATCTAGGAACATCTATTAATGTCATGCCTAAATTCATTTATTCTGCTTTGAATGTGAGACCCTAAAAAGTAAGACCTTTGAAAGAAACAGGAGTCATAATTCAATTAGTTGATAGGTTTTTGGTTTATCCTGAAGGTGTCCCAGAAGATGTTTTAGTGCAAGTAGATGATTTAGTCTTTTCTACCGATTTTTATGTACTTAATATGGAGGAAGATTCGTCTTCCAAGTCTTGTAAAAATCTTGATAGGAAGACCATTCCTTTGGCACACCTAGGACAAAAAATGATATACACGAAGGTATTCTCACTATGGAGTTTGACAGAGACATTGTTAAATTTGATGTCTATAATGACATGAAGAATCTTAGTAAGGTGCCTTGTGTTTTTTCTTTAGAAATGGTTGATGATAATAAGCTAAGTGTTACCTCTTGTGAAAGTCCCATTCTTGAAAAGTCAAAAGAATTTAAGAACACTTTTGTAGGTAACATTAACTTGTAGGAACCATATTGCCATGTGGCGGAATAAAAAAATGCCAATGGGAGAAACTCGAAGCCAATTGAATCCATCTATGGTAGATAAGAGTGGTGTACATAGGAAGTTGTAGCCCCAAGAGTTGGAAAAAAAGAAAAACAATGCTCATAAGAAGGCAAAAATCTATGAAGAGAAGAAAAAGAGCTTGCACAAAAAAGTTATTGATGGACAATAATTTTTAGTAGGGCAAAAAGTTTTATATCATTACTCTAGTTTTAAATTGTTTACTGATGATCCACGGACTAAATAGGTAGGTCCTTTTGTTATTATGAAATTGTTTTCTTATGGTGTAGTTGAAGTGAAAGGCTTGAATAATGACAGAGTCATGAAAGTTAATGGCCATTGGTTGAAGCCTGCTCGTGAGAGAATTGAGCCGAAGAAGCCTTTAGATAAAGCTTAGATGAATTGGCTACATCAAGCCAATGATGCTAAATAAAGACGCTGGTGGGAGGCAACCCGCAGAGTTGAAAATTTTAATTTTGAGTTTTCTAGTATGTTTTAGTTAGTTTTGATTTTGACAATTTTGTTTCCAATTCTTTTTAGCTTTATCAATTATTTTTGGTCTTCTTCTTCCTTGAGAACCCTAACTTTGGTCTAAGATTGTTATGGTAGAGTTTTGATGTTTACAGGTAGGAGTTGCTTTGGATTTTGGGGAATTTTTGAGCTAATTTCTGGAAAAAAAAAAAAATGGAGCACTAGGGGCTTAGGCATGGGCATGCAAAGGCTGTTTTCAAAAAGCATAAAAGTCAGAAAACCCACTTTACTTTTTATTTTTTTCCCACTTTTGCCTCTTTCTTCCTCTCCAAAGAAATCATCCACCAAGTCTACCATTACCACCACTTTGTTCCACCATAACCACCACTCCAAACACCAGAATCACCCAAAGAAGGAGGATCCAAAGAGGCTTGGGAATCTCTCCACAATAGGAATGCCCTCTTCATGCGTCTCAGGCTAACCTTGATAGCGAGTCAATCTTGTAGGCAATTCATTGCATCAACGTTAGAAATAAACTTAAGATTGGGCTTGCTTGGGGACAAGCAAGGAGAAGGTTTGGGGGTGCTGATATGTTGTGTTTTTGTGTGTGTTTGCATGATATTCTTTCTTGATTTTAGAGGTATTAAGTGCTTATGAAGATGCATTAGTGTAGTACTTATGCTAAGGATAGGCTTAAGCATAGATAATTATACATAGTTGAGTTAAAGAGACAAATGCTACACTAATTGCTTGTTTTCAATGATTTAGGTGAACTTTGGGTTAAGATTGAGATTGGACGTTAATGGGTGATAAAGATAAAAGATGCATAGGTCGAGGGGAGAAGATTGGAGGCTGGAAGGACAGAGAATGGAGGAAGAAAAGTTAGACAGACGACCTAGAAGAAGTCGGTCGACCAGCTGCTCCTAAAAGCAACCAAAAATTGCCGGTCGACTTCCTCCTTCAAGTCGGTCGACCAACAATACGCTGAAAGTTATAAATAGAGCCTGAATTTTACAAAAGAGAGAAGAAGACTTTAGACCCATCACACACACTTCACACCTACATCTCACACACTTAACCGTAATTCTTATCCACCTCACATACACTTTCTCACACATCTTTCACCTTAAATCAAGCTCAATTTGAAAGGTTTCAAACACTTAGACTAAAGTTTGCTCAAGGGATTTGTACAAGATTAGCTACGATGAAAGGAAAGCTTCATAATCTCTCTTTCATTTTATTTTCTATCATGATTGAGTAGACTCGTGTAGGGTGATGTAGCTTATGTAATGGGTTAACTATATACTCTTATGATATGGGATTTGATGGCTTAATATATACCTATTTTGATTTTCTTGTCCAAATGGTTATTTTCTCATTCATGTCTAAGTGTTTGATAAAATGCCTAAATGAGTAGCATGTGCATAAATTGAAATCTATTTGTTACTAAACACATCTAATCCATGCTATAATCATGTCTGTGTGTTTATATGTGGATGCTATGAAGTGGGTAATGCTTATATTCATGTCTATATGTATGTTGGCATACCTAGTAGTGAATATGACTTCAATAATGCATACATGTTGGTTCTTAATCGACTCTAATGGTGTAATCCAAGCATGACGATGTTTGGTAGTCGAATAGATCCCATTATTCACAAACACCTTGGCCTAGAACATGTATGACTGTGCTAACAAAGTCAAAGTCCGCTGTAGTAACCTTAGAATGACGACACATAATTTAGGGCTAGCATAGGTCGAGTCTTCTTTGGCTTTAAATCTAGCCAATAAGTTTCTGAATAGGTTTAGTCGACCCTAATGACACTAGGTCTTGGCTTTAAATCCATTCAATGGTTTAGGTACTAGGGTAGGTTCATTCTAAGTCACCTAGTGGGCTAGTTAGTCACTCTTAAGGCCGTAGGTCATAAGGATCATGCCATAGTTCTAGGAGGCGTTGCCTAGGGATAGACCCACACCGAGTCCTAGGGGGAAATTAGGATACTAATTAGCAACCTAGCTAAGAGAAATCACCGCAGTAAGCTATCATTCTTTAATCCCATAGCATCTGAGTATAGAATCACCCATTCATAAGTCAAAGTCACCTTAACACCTTTGCATTTGTTGGTTCCCTCTAGATTAGCTTGTTTCCCCGCTTTCCATTATCAGTAGTTTTATTTTCTTACTCTCGAGCTCCCGTTAACCCAAAATCCCAAAAAATGCTTAGAATAGGCTTTCTTTTCTACACCTTTAGGAGACGTAAGCATAGAATCCACTTTACCAACTAGCCTCTCTATGGTTCGACACTCATTCTTGCACACACTCTACTGCACCGATCCGTGTGCTTGCGGGTCTTTAGATCTTGCACTCAAAAAGCCACACCAAGTTCTTGGCATCATTGCCAGGGAGGCACGGTGGTTAGTATTCTTTGTTTGTGTGTTTTGGTAGTTGCTTTATTTGTTTTTCTTGTTCTTTCTTTATAGTTTGTTTAGTTTTCGTTTACCTTGCTTCTTGTTTATACTATCTTACTTTGGTATTTTCTTATCCATTTCTTTTTTTTTTTTTTTTTTAGTAGACTTTCTAGGATTATGGTTTGTTTGCTGTAAGCGTAGGTTTGTTAAAGTTTTCAGGGGTTGAAGTGGCTAGAGTTAGGATAGTTTGTGCTTGCTTGGTAGGAGATCCCTTAGAAATCCCCTAGTTTCTCTTAAGCTCGAATCCGAAAGGATTGCAAAGCATTTTAGGAATTTAGGAGATCTTCTTGAGGAGATGGCCAATCCAAGTCATCCTCCTAATCCTCCCATTCCCCCAATGAATCCCATTCTACCTCATGATTACCATAGGCATCAAGCCCAAGATCATTTTAGACAAGAACCCTTTAGACCAGACCCACCCATAGATAAGGAGCCCACTCTTTGGCAATTCTTCCTCCCCAAAGCCTCTGAGCCTAATTTGGCTATTCAAGTTCCGGGTTTGAGGTAGACAAACTTTGAGATTAAGCCTAATATGTTGACCATGCTTCCTTCCTTCTACAAGAGAAGCAATGAGAGTCCTCTAAAACATATTACTGATTTTGTTGAGATGAGTTCCACCCTCCATGTCCCCAATGTCTCCCAAGAGGTCATACGTCTAAGATTGTTTCCTTTCTCTCTTAAGGACAAGGCTAGGGCTTGGTTGCATTCCTTACCTAATGGTTCTAAAACTACATGGACTGAGCTTCAACCTAAGTTTTTTCAAAAATTCTATCCCATGGCCAAGACGGCCGACCTTAGGGCCGCTATTATGACTTTCTCCTAGCATGACTTAGAATCCTTTCATGAGGCTTGGGAGAGATTCAAAGACCTTCTTAGACAATGTCCACACCATAGGTACGACAATCATGACCTATTGCAATATTCTTTTGAGGCTTAAATGAACAAAATAGGATGATGGTCGACGCTGTCTCCGATGGTGGCTTCTATCTTTTGAGACCAACTGACACATGGGAGAAAATAGAGTTGATGGCTGAAAATTCTTTTCAAAACTCTGCTATAGAAAGGTCTAGTCAAGGAGGTAATAGAAAAAGTGTTAATGAGGTTAGAGTCTCTTTACATTTACCCGTTAAGGTAGAGGCCTTAACAAATAAGTTAGATCAATTCATTTCTTTTTGTCTTTCATCCCACAGTCATAGGACTAGTTCTATAGGTTCTTCCTTCCCCCTTTTAGTTGTTGAGGTGTGTGCATCATGTTTTGAGTCGTCTCATGAGACTGTAGCTTGCCCTTTAGCATCCCAGTTTCCCGAGTTTATGAAGGAACAAGTGTGTGCTTCTCAAGGTTATTGTTGTGAGTACAATTCGTACTCGAACACATATAATCCTGGTTGGAGGGACAACCCAAAATTTTCTTGGAGACAAGGTCAACACGAGTCTAATTCACATGCCCAAGTTCTATCCCAGCAGCGACCCCGTCCTCATTATCATCTAGGTTTTTACCATCTTAATTAGCCTCGTCTCACTAGTGCTTCTCAACCTCAAGCTTTACCTACTTCTTCTAGTAGCTAGCCTCCTAGTAATGACATGATAAAGATAATGCAGTTCATTCAGAACCAGCAGCAAGAATTAGCAGAAAATAGATAGCAATTTGCCAGGTTTAAGGCACAGTTAGGATTGCTAGTTAGTTGAGCATTAGAGACCCCGAGAAATTGCCTTCTCAACTGGAGGTGAACCCTAAAGTCCAATCCTGTTCCTCCACCGATACCACTTATCCCCCTCAGGCCTAGGCTAAGGCCGTTACCACTCTTAAGAGTGGTAGAGTAGTGGATAATAGAGTAAGAGTTGACTTTGCAATGCCTGCATCTAGTAGTCCTTCTGAGTCTAGAGCACCACATAGTAACCCTGTTGAGAGCAATCCTAGAGAGGGTCTTGTTAAGAGATTGAGCCCAGTAGAGACCACAGAGAGAGTAGAACATCTCACCCACATTGGGTAAGAAAAGAGCCTATTGATGATTCTCATGTGTCTAGAGGTGTTGCACCTAAAGTTCTTTTCCCATCCGTTTTAGAGAGGCCTACACCTAGCGAGGATTCTAGGTTTTTCAAGGTCTTAGAGCATCTTAAGAACCTTAAGGTCAATCTTCCTTCAATAGATACTATCCTTTCCATTCTCTCCTATTTTAAGTCCTTTAAAGATCTTTGTACAAGGAAGCGTAGATCATCGAACATTCCTAAGAAGGCGAGGCTTACAGAGAAAGTGAGTAGTATTTGCACTTCGGGCCTTCCGCCAAAGATGAGTGACCCTAGAGCCTTCACTATTCCTTTTAGGATTAGAGAGACCCAGATTGATCATGCCTTGTTAGATTTAGGGTCTAGTGTGAATCTCATTCCCCACTCCATCTATTAGCAGCTAGGTCTAGGTGAATTATCCCCTACACATGTTACTCTTTAGTTGATAGATCCAAGCATAGACCTAGAGGTGTGATAGAGGATGTTATGGTCCAGGTAGGTGAGTTCGTATACGCTGTTGACTTCATAGTGTTAGATATGGATTCGAGACATGACTCTAGACATTCTACACCCATTCTATTTGGTCGTCCTTTCCTTGCTACCATTGATGCTTTGTAGGTCAGGGTTATAGAGATGAAATTTGGGAATTTGAGGTCCACTGTGAAGGTTGCCGAGGTGGTGAATAGGGCTAGTATAGGAGAAGAGGATGGAGAAGAGTGCTTTAGAGTTGATATGGTCAATTCATGCATTGAAGACTTTGTATAGAGGACTATGACTGATGGAGAAGATTTGAGAAAATTTGAGGAATTGTTGTCTAACTTTGATTTGGAGACCTTAGAGCGGAAGTGTGTAGCTTCTACCTCCATATTTGGGAGTTTTATGATTGATAAGTCACTTGAGGTTGTTCTTTCTAGTCATGATTCTAGTGATGTCTCTTTTGACGATGTTGAGGTTGAGTCCCCCTTGGTTGAGTCTAGCCCGTCTTTAGAGCTCAAACCCTTTTCCTGACCATTTAAAGTATGCTTTCCTAGACCTTAGTAAGACCTTTCCAGTTATCATAGCTTCCGATCTTTCCAGTGAGCATGAGGAGCGTCTCCTAGAGTTCTTAGGAAACATACAAAGGCTATAGGGTGGAAAATTGATGATTTGAGAGGAATTGACCCTTTGGCTTGCACATATCATATTCACCTTGAGGATGGAGCCATTCCTTCTAGGGAGATGCAAAGAAGGCTAAACCCATACATGAGTGAAGTAGTTAAGAAAGAGATTATTAAGTTTTTAAATGCAAGTATAATTTATCCAATCTTCGATAGTGAGTGGGTTAGCCTGGTTGAAGTTATCCCTAAGAAGTTTAGGATCACAATTGTGGAAAATGAGAGAGGAGAGCTTATCCGTACGCGTAGTCCTATCGGTTGGAGAGTTTGTATTGCTTATAGGAAGCTTAACTCCAAAACTAGGAAGGATCATTTCCTATTGCCTTTTCCAGACTAGATTTCATATAGAGTAGCTGGACATAGCTACTATTGCTTCCTAGATGGCTATTCTGGGTATAATCAGAGTCTTGTGTTTCCTGAGGACTAAGAGAAAACCACCTTTACTTGTCCCCATGGCACTTTTGCCTATAGGAGAATGCCCTTCGGTCTTTGTAATGCCCCAACAATGTTTCAGATATGCATGATGGCCATTTTCAGTGACATAATAGAGAAGCATTTAGAGACTTTCATGGATGACTTCTTAGTCTTCGGTGATAGTTTTGATAAGTGCTTGAGTTACCTCTCTTTAGTCTTAGACCAATATATGGAGAAGAACTCAGTGTTAAGTTGGGAGAAATCCTACTTCATGGTGTAGTGAAAGATAGTCTTGGGTCATATATTTTAATCTAGTGGTATTCAAGCTGACCCAGCTAAGGTAGACTTGATTGAGAAGTTGCTTGTTCCTAAGTATGTCAAGGATGTTAGATCTTTTCTAGGACATGTAGGATTTTATCATAGATTCATTAAGGATTTTAGCCAAATTGCACGTCCCTTGTCTAGGCTTCTAGCACAAGATGTCCTTTTTGAGTTTGATGATGAGTGTGTTAGGGCTTTCAATAGGCTTAAATCCTTATTGTCTTCCTCCCCGATCATCCAGCCACCTGACTACAGTCTCCCATTCGAGGTTATGTGTGACGCATCTGATTATGCAATAGGAGCTGTTTTAGGTCAACGGCGAGATAAGTTGCCCTATGTAGTCTATTACGCTAGCAAGACTCTTGATGAAGCTTAAAAGAACTATACCACCATAGAAAAAGAGCTTATAGCTGTAGTCTTCTCCTTTGACAAGTTTACGTCGTATATTCTAGGGTCTAAAGTGATTGTCTACATCAATCATACAACATTGAGATATTTGTTAACTAAGAAAGAATCTAAGCCCCACTTGATTAGGTGGATGCTCCTTCTTCAAGAGTTTGACATTGAAATCTAGATAAAGAAGGGTAGTGAAAATTTAGTTGCGGATCACCTTTCCCATCTTGTTAGTGAGTCTTCTAGTGATCCATATCCCTTTCATGATTCATTTGCTGACAAGCAATTGTTTGCCTTCTCTTATCACACACCTTGGTTTGCTCACATAGTTAACCATTTTACCCCAGGGCGTTTTCCCTCTTATTAGGAGAAAAGAGAGAGAGAGAGAGAGAGAGAGAGAGAGAGAGAGAGAGATAGGTTCCTAGCACAAGTTAGACATTTCTTTGGGAAGATCCCTATCTTTTTCAAGGTGTGTACGGATCAAATGATTTGCCTTGGTATGCCTAAGGACAAGATTGGAGCATATTGAGCATGTGTCACGATAAGGAGTATGGAGGTCACTTTAGTGGAAAGAAGACTGCCACAATGGTCTTGCAATGTGAATTACTTTGGCCCACTCTCTTTAGAGATGCCCAAGAGTATTGCAAAAAGTGTGTTAAATGTCAATAATTTGGGTCTATCTCTAAGAGAAACATGATGCCTTTATCCCTTATTCTTCTATGTGAGTTATTTGATGTTTGGGGTATAGATTTCATGGGTTTATTTCCATCTTTCTTTGGGTACTAATACATTTTTATGGCCATTGATTATGTGTCCAAATAGGTCGAGACTATTCCTATACACACTAATAACCATCGGGTAGTGGTGAAATTCATTAAGGAGAATATTTTCTCTAGATTTAGAGTCCCTAGGGTTTTGATTAGTGATGGAGGATTGCATTTTCACCATAGAACTTTATAGGCCTTGTTGAGAAGATATTCGATCACCCATAAGGTAGCTACTCCTTACCACCCGCAAACTAGTATACAAATAGAAATGTCCAATAGGGAGATTAAGCACGTTTTGGAGAAAACGGTTAGGCCCGATAGGAAAGATTGGTCTATTAGGCTAAATGATGGTTTGTGGACCTACCGTACCACCTTTAAGACTCCAGTTGTTATGTCTCGGTATAGATTGGTTTATGGGAAAGCTTGTCACTTGTCGATAGAACTTAAGCATAGGGCTTATTAAGCAATTAAAGCCCTAAACTTTGATTTGGCAAGAGCGGGTGAGAAAAGAAAGCTTGACCTAGCAGAGTTAGAGGAGCTTAGTTTTGAGGTGTATGAGACCACCAAGCTTTATAGGGATAGGAAGAAGAGAATTCATGATAAACATATTCTTAAGAAATCATTCTCTCCTTTCGATAAAGTTTCGTTGTTTAACTCACGTTTGAAGCTCTTTCCAAGTAAGCTTAAATCAAGATGGGATGGTCCATATGAAGTATTGGTTGCCTACCCTTCTGGAGCAGCCAAGATCAAGGCCTTGAAGGATGGGCGAGAGTTGACTGTGAATGGGCAACTCCTGAAGTATGCATATGATCCGAGCATGGCTCGTGTGGAAGTTTTAATGCTTCAGGATCCCATATATGAAGGTTGATGATGAGTTCGTTTTCGCCTGGCTGACGGCATGGTGGTTAGCGTTACTAGGAGGCAACCTATGTTCAATTTTGCAATTTTGCACTTATTTCATCATCCTTTTTTTATCTTTCTTGCACCCACACCAAAGTGTTGAATCCCGATCCTTTGTCCATTAAGATACACAATTGCTATTTATTGCACAAGCCAATGCAAGCATGCATAGGCAATGCTACTAACCTTGATTTCTTTGAGTGTTTATGAATTGTGAGTCACAGGGTTAGTTGTATGGTGATCTATCATTGGCATGGAAAGCTTTAAAGACAATGCAAGGTTGTATCTATCCTTTCTCCACTTGTTCCCCATATTTCTACCCCATTCCCAACCACCCTTACTTGCTTCTTGATGCCAAATTTGCTTGTTTATGTGCATTACTCTATTTACTTGAAGATAAGCGAAGTTTAGGTTTGGGGTTGAGGAGGTTTGGTTCTATTGTTTTATGTTTTCTTAGGGTAGATTGCATTATTTGGTTAAAAATAGTGAAAATTTTTCAATTTTGATGCATCTAGAGTTGTTTATTTCTTGGTTGATTATTGTGTTGGTTATTGAGATTGACTCTATTGATTGGTGAATATGAGATACATTGTGGGGAAGTGAATGGAGTGGTTTGAAAACTAAGTATTGGAGGGGATACCCTTGGAAGTTGTGGGGAGTGAGAACCTTCGAGAATGACCCTTGTAGCCACCCTATAGCTTGGTAGGAAAAAGTGAAGAAAAAGGGTTGTTGATGTGAGTGCCTTTCCTTGATTGTTTTCTTTTTATGTGTCAAAACCTTTCTTTTTCTTTTCTTTTTGTGTGTATACAATGTAAAGTATGAAAAATTCGAAAAGAAAATTGAAAAAGGCAAAAATGGTGCAAAAAGATTAGAAAATTGAAAAACTTAAAAAAATGGAAAAGAAAAAAAGACAAAGGCACCAAAAAGTTTTGTGAATACACAATGTCAACTTAGCACAAGCTATCCTCTATGTAGATATGTGAACAAGGCTTCTTAATAGCCATTGTGTTTGTATAGTCTCTCTTTTTTTTCCTTTGAGGCTTTGTGCATTTTGGAGAGGCCATATTAGTTGAGGGGGCACGAAGTATCAATATCTCGTTTGCACGTGTTAAAACCCTAGGCTTGTGGTGGTTTGGCTACTTGGGAAATTTCTATAAGGAACGAGACCCCTTATGAGTAGAGGGAGGATCCAAAGAGGCTTGGGGATATCTCCACAATAGGAATGCCCTCTTCATGCTTCTTAGGCTAACCTTGATAGCGAGTCAATCCTTTAGGCAATCCATTGCATCAGCTTTAGAAATAAACTTGAGATTGGGCTTGCTTGTGGACAAGCAAGGAGAAGGTTTGGGGTTGTTGATATGTTGTGTTTTTGTATGTGTTTGAATGATATTCTTTCTTGATTTTAGAGGTGTTAAGTGCTTATGAAGATGCGTTAGTGTAGTACTTATGCTAAGGATAGGCTTAAGCATAGACAATTGTACATAGTTGAGTTAAAGAGAGAAATGTTACACTAATTACTTGTTTTCAATGATTTAAGTGAACTTTGGGTTAAGATCAAGATTGGACATTGATAGGTGATGAAGATGGAAGATGCACGGGTCGAGAGGAGAAGATCGGAGGCCTAAAAGATAAAGAATGGAGGAAGAAAAGTCAGCAAAAGGTCATAGAAGAAAAGCTGGTTGACCTAGTATGTCAACCAGCCGTTTCAGAAAGCAACCAAAAATTGCTGGTCGAGTTCCTCCTCTGAGCTAGTCGATCGGCTAGGTTGATCGGCCACTCTAGAGAGCTACTAGAAAAAGCCGATCGACTACTACTCCAGAGAAGCCGGTCGACTAGTAGTGCATTGAAAATTATAAATAGAACCCCAATTTTACAGAAGAGAGAAGGAGACTTTAGACCCATCACACACATTTCGCACCTACATCTCACACACTTAACCCTAATTCTTATCCACCTCATGCGCACACTTTCTGACACATCTCTCACCTTGCATCAAGCTCAATTTGGAGGGTTTCAAACATTTGGATTGAAGTTTGCTCAAGGATTTGAACAAGATTAACTAGGATGAAAAGGAAGCTTCATAATCTCTCTTTCGTTCTATTTTCTATCATGATTGAGTAGACTTGTATAGGGTGATGTAGCTTATGTAATGGGTTAACTATATACTCTTATGATATGGGATTCGATGGATTAATATATACCTGTTTTGATTTTCTTGTCCAAATGGTTATTTTCTCATTTATGTCTAAGTGTTTAATAAAATGCCTAATGAGTAGCTTGTGTGTAAATTGAAGTCTATTTGTTACTAAACACATCTAATCCATGCTATAATCATGTCTATGTATTTATATATGGATGCTATGAAGTGGGTAATGCTTCTATTCATGTCTATATGTATGTTGGCATACCTAGTAGTGAATATGACTTCAATAACGCATACATGTTGGTTCTTAATCGATTCTAATGGTGTAATCTGAGCATGACAATGTTTGGTAGTCGAATAGATTCTGTTATTCACGAACACCTTGGCCTAGAACATGTATGAATGTGCTAACAAAGTCGAATTCCACTGTAATGACCTTGAATGACAGCATGTAATTTAGAGCTATCCTTGGTCGAGTCTTCTTTGGCTTTAAATCCAGCCAATAGGTTTCTGGATAGGTTTAATCATCCTAGCGGCACTAGGTCTTGGCTTTAAATCTAGTCAATGGTTTAGGTACTAGGGAAGGTTCATTCTAAGTCACATAGGGAGCTAATCAGTCACTCTTAAGGCTCTAGGTCATAAGGACCACGCCATAGCTCTAAGAGGCGCCGCCTAGGGATGGACTCACACCGAATCCTGGGGGGAAATTAGGATACTAATTAGCAACCTAGCTAAGAGCAACCACCATAGTAAGCCATCATCCTTTAATCCCATAGCATCTAAGTATAGAATCACCCATTCATAAGTCGAAGTCACCCTAGCACCTTTGCTTTTGTTAGTTCCCTTTAAGTTAGCTTGTTTCCCCGCTTTCCATTCTCATAGTGTAGGTTTATTTTCTTACTCTCGAGCTCCCGTTAATCCAAAATCCCCAAAATATGCTTAGAATAGGCTTTCTTTTCTGTATCTTTAGGACACACGAGCACAAAATCTACTCTACCAACTCGCCTTCCTGTGGTTTGACACCTATTCTTGCACACACTCTACTACTCCAATTTGTGCTCTTACAGGTCTTTAGAGCTTGCGCTCAAAAAGTCACACCAAAAAGCAATGCTTAGTTTGAGTTTGATTGGTAATTGCCTTGATTTATTTTTTGGGGTAAAATTGTGAAAAAGTACATGCTTAGAAAAGTTATTTCGGGGTTGAGGTCACTTATACAAAAGTGCTAAAAGTTAATGTGTGAAAAAGGGCACATAAATTAAATAAATTAAATAAGCGCCTTCTTACTCTGCTAGTCTTAAAAAAAATCAAAGAAGAGGACCATGAGTAGAGCTAAAAGCCACCTAGAATTGTGAACAATTAAATAATTGAGAGCATTCATCTCAAATGTTTGTCATCGCATAAAAAGGTTGAGTGACATTCTAGGCAAATCATGAAAGTTATGTGTGAAAGTGATTGATAGCAATTGAAATGATCTTGCCTTCTAGCAGCTGGACCTAGGCATAAACTTATTTTTTAGGAAAATTGGACATCGAGTAATGCTTTTGATTGCTCTTCTTTGCATTGGTATAATCATACTTGGCTATAATCTTTTGTGTGTGCTTTAAGGCACAAGGTTCATTTACATTATGATTGGGTGGTATCCAGGTAACTTATAGGTGTGGTGGTAATTGTTGTCTTACTAGAAACTGCTTACCCTTGTTTTCCTTTGTGAGTTTCTTGAGTTGCAGTGGAAAGACTTTTGAAGATTTATGTGTCTATGATTGTTTTGTGAGGTAGTTGGGTTGTTTTGAAGCTTGGTAGAAATTTCTAGTGAAATTCTTTTTGATAAATACCAACTGTGGCCATGTTTTCCTACTGAAAATGTCTATTTTTGGAGAAATTCTTTTGCTGAAAAGTTGGATTTTTGGGAGTCTTTTGGTTGAATCAAGTCTTCTTGTTTGAAGTGCTGCAAAAGTTTTTGAAATCTAAAGCTTTTTTGTGTTGAAAAAAGTTGAAGCATTGCATGATTGATGAGGAAGAAAATTGTTTGGTTTGTGAATTTAGGAAGTACTTTGAGATGTTTGGTTGGTGCAGTATGCTTGAGCTAACTTGGATTAATGCTTGTGTTAAGAATTGAGTCTAGAATGAATGTATTCTTGTGTTGAATAATGGTATAAGTTGAAGGACGCTTGATTGCTGTATTCTCCAGTTGTTGGGATGAATTGGTAAGACGAAGACTTGATTGCTACATATTTTAATTGTGATTGGCAATGTGTACAAAATGAGCTACTAATTTTTAAAAGAAAAGTGCAGAACATTGGTTTTAAGCTTAGTAAAGATAGCATTGTTTCATGAAAAGGCTTATTCCTTGGTTTTGAAAAACTAGCATATAACTTGACAAACAGCACTATTGTCAATCCTGCTTGTGTACTCTACATTTTGAACTGTTTCATGTTTGAGGGCAAGCATGATCTAAGTGTGGGAGAATTTGATAAGTTCAAAATAAGCTTTGAATTCATAGTTAATTTTGCCTAATAAAAGGAATTGGATGCTCCTTAATTGGTGTTTTTATATGCTTTTGCATGATTATGCATGGAAAAAGGAGGTAGATGCATTATATATGGATTCAAAAGCTTTTTGGACGCATTTGTAACTGATAAAGTTGATTCTAACACCTTGAAAAATACCATGCAATTCCTATGTTGGATTGACCAAGCTTTGATCGAGACTAGAGATATCTCTACAGCACTTTTCGAAAAGAATTACATTGAAGACTTGCCATATTTTGGAAATGAAGGAGATTAACACTAGAAGACTTTTATTTCATCAAGAATTGTAATTAAGGATTTTTACTTTTTTTTTTCCCTTAACTTTTAAAGAGTTTCCTCATCCAATAAGGGCTCCAGTTAGTAATTTCTCCTTTATATTTTTCTGCATATGATTCACAGAGACATCCAGACTTTATTCAGAAAATACTTTTCCATCAGGTTTTTTTCTTAGGCGCCTATTTCATGTCCATGGAGTTCTAAACTTCTTTCTAGCCAAAGGTTAATTCAGATGTTGATTTTACAAAATTTCATGAGATCTAACTGATTTTATCCTTTCACTTGTATTTTGGTATTTGTGTATTTACTATTTTAAAAATTGATATTATCTTGTGATTGTTTAATTGATAGGTGATTATTCAATTGCTTGATAATAGGTAGCCAATTGAATTAATTGAATTAATCTAAGAATAGTGGTAACCAGGTCTCCTGTGTAAATACATAATCTAACTGAATGATTGCTACAAGAGAATCGACTTTTAGAATCAGGTCTTTCTAGAACCTGGTGTTGCCATTAGATAGACTCTGCGAGCATCTCTAGGGGTCAAACTGTCTAATAGGTAAGGTGATAGTAGGGGAAAATCGTAGGAGGTTTAAACTGTTATCAACACTATAAGGAAAGATGAGGTTGCTAGGTCGTGCCGACAACCATAACTGATTTATTAAAATAGGTAGAAGTTATAACTGATTTATCAAAATAGGTAGAAGTCATCTTTGCATCTAGGATCAAAATTGTAGACCAAAATTGAGATTAAACCCGAGGCTAGGCTTAGTTCTCATTGATTTCTCGTTTTTCAGCTTTTACGTGAGCTTGGAATTGCGTATGTAGGTTGATTTTTATTTTTATTTACATTTTTTATTTTCTACCCAGTTACGTGCCCACACTTAGTGGTCCAGTGTGCTATACAGTTTTGTTTATTTTGCTTTTTCACATTAAAAACTCTCTTTCTTTAATTGTGGCTTATTTGATTAATCTACTTGGCGTAATTACCGCATCCTAATCTCTCAATCCCTGGGATTCCCTTTCCTGTCCACGTACTCAAATTAAAATTTGTGAGGTCAGAAATTGAAAGTTTATTTTTTGTGGTTTTGACACTCGTCATTACACTTACATTGTTAAAAAAAAGGCAAGTTTTTATGTTAAATACATATAGGTTTTACCACATAACTCTAATAAAACCAATATAAAAATATGTTATTTACATACTTCTTCAATTACGTTTAATATCATCTTGATAAGTAACTTAATACTTTTTGCCATTCTCTATGATAATATATCATAATAAATAAAAACTTACACTTTTATGCACTTTTTTATTTTAAGCCATAAAACTAAGCTAAAATGAAAGTTGTATTGCCACATGGCACATCCAAAGCTCTCCAAAAATTTAACAATTCATTTAATTGCACTGACATTGTTAAAAAAAACAAGTTTTTACATTAAATACTTAGTTTTCTTACTGAATAAATTTGAAAAGACTATCTTTGAGTAACATATGCCTTTTGTTATTCTTCATGATAATACATCAAATAAATAAAGATTTACACTTTTATGAGCTAATTTATTATAAGTTATAAAACTAAGCCAAAATGCAAGTAACCGTTCAAAGGGCAGATGATTAGATAGAGAGAAAATTATGTTCATAAATGAAATATTGAAAGTGTAAAAGAAGAGTAAGTATTGTGCAAAATGAGAGTATTATCAATGCCACATGACATGCTGTTAGAGCTTCAGAATATTGATGTGTTATTCATATGTCAGTGATGTGGCTTGTCGCTAGAGTTAAAAAAAAAAAAAAAAGCTGACATGTCATTCAGAGAGCTCACAAGTTAGTTGAAGAACAATTATATATATATATATATATATATATATATATATAATATGTACAACACAAAATACACTTAAACAAATTGAACAGACATACATGTTTTACAAAGAAAGAGGAAAGAACACAAAAAATACTAAAACCCCATTCACACCTATCCGTATACGCCACCTAAATTCTAACATACTCACCACACAATTCACATACCTGCACACTTATTTGAAAACATAGCACATGTGCACTTATTAGAACTAAGACGCACACACCCCTTAGAGCCTTATCAGTAGGGATGTCAACGATAATCTACCCCATAAGAGTATTGCAGTAGTTTGGGAGGGGTTTTGTGAAAAGAAACTCCAAAATGGGGCAGGAGGTGGGGTTTTTCCCTTCTACCACGATACGGAGGCAAGGCAGGATCAGGGTTTATTGACCCCACCCTGTCTTGCCTTAATCTATATATTATTATACATTTTTTTACTTTAATTATGTATCTATATAATTTATAATATGCTTATAAGCATTACATTAGTAAAAATTCTTTTAGTTTTAGTGGTAAAGGTTCTTTATATTGACTTAAAGACCAAATATAGAGTTTGAATTTGAGGATTTGAAGTTTGGATTTAATATGTTAAGATTTGTTCTTAAGATTTAATATGATTTATTTGTATAAAAGTTATTTTTATTAATAGATAGGGGTTTCACCTAGTACAAGTAAGGGTACCGACAAATGCAAAGATGGCACCAGGAACTTACCCCGATAATAGGTGTAGGGGCAGGGTAAGGGCTAGTGAATTTTTTACAGGTGCGGAGAAGGGCTATGCAAATCCCACCCTTACCCTACTCCATTATTATCTCTACTTATCAACAAACAAACATAGCAACAAGAATTAATTCGCCTGGCCCCAGGGGCATATATGAGTTGGGAAGTGGCTAGGTGATTAGGGTGGAAACACTCCGACAACGCGGGTTCGAATTCGTGTGGTGGTAGTTCCCTGCTGAAATATTGTGGGGGTTGCTGCTGGGTTCGTGACCCGTTGGTCCTCTCCCTGGCAGGGCTGCCACTCATGCACATCCCTGATTTACATCCCACCTGGTCATGGGGCCTCTGGCACAGGTGGGGAAGGGGTTCGCCTTCGGACTAACCCTTTTAAAAGAATTAATTCGCCTGACCAAATAGGCTCAATGACATAAGTCGAGGACCTACCCCCTACCCCACACACTCATACATTAGGAAAGAGAAAAAGCTTGAGCAACAAAGTTTTGGGGAAAAAGCAAGCACGAGCAGCATATAAAAGAAACAACAGATTGTTTTTTTTCAGCCTTCAGCTACCACGAGCACATAAGAGAATCAAATCAGCGTGGAGAAAAAGAAAAACCTCATGAGCAGCCCCTAATTCTCTCTTTTCTCACATTTTTTCACACACATATTCACATACAGATACGACCTAAAAAGGGAATTTTGGGGGGTGTTTTAGGGCTTTCGAAAGGCAAATTTTATGTTGTGTTTTCTGTAGCAAATTCATCAAAACAATCTAAAAAGTGCTACAGAAAAGGAGTAATCTTGCCCCTTTGCTAAGGCTTTCATTGTATGATCAGGGAAACTTTAATACACTAAACTTGGGTGTACTTTGCAAGTTTTTGGACTGATTTTGGAGCTAAATAGGAGCTGATTTTGCTGTAGAGTTGAGGCATAAACAGGAGACATCTTGCTGAAATTTGCAATTTGGAGTTGGATTTGCACAAAAACAAAAAGGGACAAGGTTCTAGACTTGAAATTTGGTTTCCCAATAATGGAGTTGATCTTTTTAAACCTAAATTTTAGTTGTGAACTCTCTTTTGACATGATGAACTAATTCTTTTAGGCTAGGGTTAGATTATGGATTATGTTATGGTTTAGTGTTTCAGATTAACTTTCTATGGATTTTGTGAGACAATTTTGAATGCATGACTTGAGTAAATTGTCAATAACTTCAATATAATATGTCCATGTATTTGTTTAAAGTCTCAAGAGAACTCATGCATGTTTGATTAACATGAAACATAGCCAACGTGTGAGCCATGTTCTATTGCTTGCTAGATTTGCTAATTGTGCTTAAAAAAGGTTTCTAGATTAATCGGTACCATCCCTAGTTTGAAATACAATTAATGGATTTGTCTTAATCAACTTGGATGAGTCAAATCACTTGGTTACTACTTTAGTTGTAAAGCCTTAATTAATAGGATAAGCCTATGCTCTAAAAGGGCTTGTTTAAGGACAAGAGTGCAAATTTAGCTAAGGGTAATAAGACTAGCTAATAAGCTAAGGCATTAGAGCACAATTGATTGTCCCATAGTCCATAGTCAGTCGAATTGCTAGCCGAAAATAGGAAATAATCAGATTCTAGTCTATTTCCCATCATCAAATTCCCCTATTTATTCTCGGTTGCTATCTTCTCATTTGTTTTCCATTTGCATTTAGTTTAATTTACACACTTTAGTTTCTGTAGGACAGTTTAGAGTTCTCTTCATTCAAAATTCTAAAAAAACCCAAAATGAATTTCCTATTGACATATAGTTAGTCTAGGACACATAACACTTAGAACCATAGTTAGAGGCCTCCCTAAAGAGACAATACCTATACTTTTGCATACACTTCACTACAATTGATTCGTGCACTTGCAAGTTTTAGAATGATCAACCCGCTTACTCTATTGAGATACATATAAGTTAAATAAGGAAAACCTGAATTAAAAAATCCTTTTCCTTTATTCCTAACTTATATCTCAATAAGCATCACATAATTAGATAACTTCAATTAATTACATCCAATTGAAATTATAACTAGCGAAAGGACTAAAAGACTTAATTGCCCTTGGCTCCAAAAATGACCAAAATGTCTTTGCCATGGCTTGGCGACATCAAGGCCATTTTGACCTCAGTCTATTTCTATCGGAAAACTAAAGTTGTACTCCAAGGATAATCATTAGCTAAGTAGGAGCTCGTTACACAAGGTAACCCCTATCTTTGAACAACAGAGTGAAATAACCAAAACACCCCTATATGTGTACCCCTAGTTACGAATAGTCAATTCATGCAGCATTACCTCCATGACTACATTGAAACCTTGGAATCTCTAGTCCAAAGAGCAATTACCCACTGATCATAGATCTCTTGATTTAAGGAACAACCCACTAGCCAAATGACTGATATACCCTTGAAAGATAATATCACTAGATCTAGATTTCATATGACTAATAGTACAAATTCTAAAGGGCACAGACTCTGCTATTGCGTATGCATATCCCATCCAATTACAACAAAACACTCAATGTATGAGGTAGACAATCTTAACAAACAAGACATCTCCTCACGATATATCAAAGTGTTACACCCTAACTTCGTCAGTTCATCCACATATGCTTAAGATTGAGTCTATCGGTCATTTTGAAGTAGTAAGTATCTTGTTCACTATATGTGATGGCACGGTTCCTAGAAGACATACTCACAGTGGCCTCATCCAATGCGTGACACACGTACTAGGAGCGAAGTCTAGAAAGACCCTCTGATGACCTAGGTAGGTCACCCCTGACAGGAGACTCACCCATTATAGCCTTATCTTGGTAGAACGCCCAACACTACCATCTGGCTTTCGACCAATTTATGATATATCCAAAACTAGATTTTGACCTACTGTACATCCAGCCCTATTGTGTACCCAAGTCATTGGTCTAAATTATTGGAACTTTTCACAATGTATCATACACATACACTAGAGATAATGCATGTAAAGATGCTTATAAATATATACAATGATCAAACATCTAGTTAAATATCCATGTACAAGTGGCTTTTAAGACATACAATCCCAACACATATTACATCCTTTTGCTCTACTGTTAATTTTTCATGGAAAACAATAATCTTCGACAACGACCTACGAGTGGATATGACTTACTATGATGACAAATAATGTTTTATTTTCATTGGCATAACAAACTCTTTATACCTAAATTTAATTCTACAACCAAATACCTTTTCATCATGGAGTATTATATTGGAATTAATATAATTTCTCTTTCTCTTCATTGGTGTAGATGTAACTTGATCTATCAATGAAGCTAGATCAAGTGAATATAAAGCTGTGTAAAAGTAGAGAAATCTTTGCATCATAGACTAAGGGGACCAACCATAGGAGAACTCAAAAAGAAGTTGCATCCAAAGACAAGAGGATAAGGTTGCAATGTATGTACACATGGAGCATCAATGAAAGGGAAATTACAATCAAGAAAAATTGAAGCTTAAAACGCTTCTTTTAACTAATTACATTCAATTTTATACTAGCCCACATAAATTTATTCTTTTAACTAATTAGGCTCCTTTGAAGCTGTTACAACTAAGCCAATTGAATTTATTAGCTTACCTTGACTAATTTCACCCCCAAAATTCTACAAATTTACTTTCTTTTCACCTTCTATTCAAGAAAAACTTAAACTTAAAAATTCAAAACTTCTACTCAAAGTATAATATTAAGAACATCAAAGCTACATAGGAAAGTCAAAAAATCAAATTGCAAGTAGTAAACTCTATTGATTTCGCTCCATGACAAACCACTACGTGAAAAACTTATACATACATGTTTATTTACACATGTATAGATAGCAAAAAAGTGTGGAGATAATGGAGATGCACTAGATTGATGTTGCAACTATGAAGATCCAAGCACTCTTCTTGATTGTCTCAAATGTTGTCATCCTTTACGGCCTTTTCCTAATGCTTTTCAAAATTTTGAACAAACAAATATCCAAAGGCAAATTGGCTAGAGGTAAAATAAAAATTGGGCACGAGGGAAAATGAAAATGAAAGAGGGAAAAGCTAATAAGTAGCAAGCACGAAGGAAAGTGGAGCGAAAATCCCTAATTATTTGTTTGAAATGACACATATGCCCTTCTCATTCAAATTCTAGTATCTTTCATGACAAGTAACTTTCATGACATGCGAGACCATTTTCTCTATTCTTAGAATATATCTAGGAACATTTATGAGCTGACTATTTTTTGCTATGCTCAAACATATAATGAAAATGAATGAATGTCGATTCCATTGAGCTTTGCAAACAATGAATGGTTTCTCAGGGTGCAGCAAAGTTATTTTAATTCTTAATTTCTGTAAGTCTTGCAAATTAAATGTTTCATACACATGAATAGAACTTATATTTACTATGGCATTAATATAGTTAGTTTTTCATAAAACAAAATTATAAAATAATTTGTAAAAATAATAAACAAAATTATTGATATAAGCATAACAGATTCTTTACAACTATGGAAAGACTAAAAATTTTTACATTTTTGCTACAAATGTTACTATTTAACACCACAGATTTTTTTAAGAAATTATATGAATTTATTTTGTTAATTGAGATAATTTATGGCATACTATATACGATTAATAAAGTTTTTTCTAAAAAAGATTTCTATTTTATCTACAAATATTTGTGAAAAAAACTATGATTCTTTTGTTGGCTTTGTAGAAAAATAAATACCTTGCTTTGTGGGAAAAATAAATTTCAAAATTGAACTCATACAGTTATGACCCATCCTTGTAGATATATATATATATATATATATATATATATATATTATTTGTGTATGCATTTATGTATGAATGTATGTATGTATTTAATGGGTACTTCGGTGTGTTAGATAAAATCACAAAAAGAAGTCACACCATAGATAAATCAGCATGATTATACTAGAAAACACAAAAGTCCAACATTGAACTCATACTTATCCCGTATTTTGCTAGGCTTCATGATAAGAAAATTCAAATAATATGTCTTCAAAATTATAAATCACAAAAAGCACCTTATAAGGACTAATTGGATTGAAATGGTAAGGGTCGACAAAATATTATAAGATAATGGTGCAAATATTTGCTACATCACAGTATCATTACCATTATCATATCTTAATGACATACTTCCTCATCCATCCCCCATGAATTGGTACCGTGTATTTCTTCATTATACCCACGTACTGTGAAACAAACATTAGCATACGGAGAATTAATCGTCAATTAATTGAACTTCATGTTCCACAATGGTATCCCGTCATTTGTATCCTCTGTTACATCAGTCTTCACCTTTGAACAATTATTTGCTTGATAACCAATAAGCCTGCAAAATTTTTAACATATATTATATAATAATCACAATAAACTACTATGATAAAACATTCAATGACTAACTCACATTTGTGACAATCTCTTGCCACACATTCTTTGTTCTTGCTCCTTAATCCTTATTGGTTTGGCTCTGGTGGGATCCACAACATTAATTTGCACATGTTCAAACCTTGTAGTACCAATTCCGGTTTCACTTTTGTTTGTCAAACAAAGGTCCTTAGCATGGGTAGTCAATCTCGCCAATCCATCCTTTATTTCTTTCATAACCTTGGCTTCTCTGTTTGGCATAGTACCCTAACTTGCCACACCTTGATATTATGTATCCTTAATTGGCTATTTCAAGCTCATTTGTTGTACCACTTGACAAACTCTTTTCATAAAATTTTGTATTAACATTGGCATTCCAGCATTCATGGGTACATGACGAGGGGATCTGTTTGATGTTTTCACACTTTAGCACATGTACAATGTGCTTACAAATCAACCCACATGATTCAAAACTTTTGCAATCACAATTGAGATGCATTTTCTCCCTGTCAAACTGTATGTGTCACAATAGCCTTTTATTTTTATATTCTTCAACAAATGTATGTGGAAATACTTCCAATGGAATTTGTAATGACATGCACATGACTAAGCAATGCTTGCAAATCAATCTGATTTCTTATCTTTTTTAGTACTTTGGGTATAAACTTCAGTTGTAGGGAGAGCAATAGGATGAGTGACTTAGGGTACTTGGCATCAACCGACCCAATTAAAATCTGATAAAATCCATCCCGTTAAATATTCACCTCTTTGAACTTCTATGAATGGAGAAATAGGTTTGATTGTCTATCTTTTAGATATATAAGGCATTCTCTGGATAATTCAAATCGAAGCAATTCGGGCCTATATGACATGATCGGTCAATAGAAATACTCCACCTTTGTCATATATTCCATGAATATGATATCTATCTAGTGAAAGAAAACGACTTGTAAATTTGCAGCAAAAGGATTGAGTCTTATTTCCTAGGTACAAGAATAAAGTGAAAGTAAACAGTAGAGATGGTTTACGCCAAGAGTGATTGATTAATTATTATGACTTGAAATGAGTTCAAAAAGTCAATCATATGGAGTTTTTACTATCCATTACCATAGGTGTATAACTCTAACGGGAGGTTGAGCAAAATTGAGTAGATGGCTAGGAAGACCAAGATTCACAAAGGATTAGTAATGGAGATTATGGAAATTATCCAACAAGATATTCTTGTGCAAAAAGGAATTCGAATTGGGAGTTTAAGTTAGTAGAAATGATCAAGAAGTATTCCTTATGATTTCGATCCAGAGAATGCTATTATCCACTGATTAAGTAAATAACTATCAAGAACAAAGTAATCTTTTACTTTGGTGAAATCCCCTTTTTCTGAGAAAGGAGAATAGGAACAAAATAAAATAAAAAGAATATAATTGAAAAAAAAAGAGATCTTTTTTTTTTCTTTCTTGCCTAGATACATATCTAATCTAGAGAGATAGAATTTTTTTTCATTATTCAAGAACTAATATTGTCTCTAATTCTTTTTCAGAGTAAAAAATGATAGGTTAAAATATCTATGTGATATTGCTACAAGTATTTTATTCAAGGATTAAGTTATTAATCAACAAAAGAAAAATTAAAATTCTTAAAAGATAAGATCAATTTAAAAGTACTTTTTTTTAATAGAATTATAAATATAGCATATAGAATTCCATTGGTCCAATTCGGAACCTTAGAATGGATTTTGATTCTATCCTACAGAATATTAAGATTAAATAATAGAAAAGGGTCCTTAGATTTATTTGTGACCTCTGAGGAGCCGTATGAGGTGAAAGTCTCATGTACGATTTTGAAATAGTGACGGCAGCATTGATGTTATCATCGTCTATAATTATCTAATAGTTTAAGTACAGTTGATATAGTTGAAGCACAGTCAAAATATGGTTTTTGGGTTGGAATTTGTGCTGTCAACCTATAGGGTTTATCATTTTTCTAATTTCTTCTCCAGCTGAGTGTGAGAGATTGCCTTTTGATTTACCAGAAGTAGAAGAAGAATTAGTAGCAGGTTATCTCAACGAAAAGATCAAATGTCAAATCCATTTATTTTTCTAGTATTCAAGTAGATTGGAATATGTAATATCATAATAATGACCGTTAACATGGTTAAACCAAACTGGTTGAAGTCTAGATGCAGCATGGTATGCTTTCTATCATTATGTTAATATAGTGATGGTTTCAAAATGGATGTTTTATCGATATAGAACACTCATATTGATTGATGCTTCTTGCTAATTAAGCACTAAGCCTTAATTAAAAGCCTGCAAGTGCACAGGTCGTGTAGTCTAACGTGCAAAAGCAAGGTCGATCCCTCAGGGAGGCGGGAAATGGGGAATGAAAGCTAAATGTGTGTCCTAGAAAACTAGAAAGAAGATAAGCTAAACTAAGAATTCATTTTGGTCATTTTAGATGTGAAGGGAGCTCAAAGTAAATTAAACTATTCTAAACAAACTAAATAAAATAAAGGTAAGAGAAAACAAACAAATAAAAAGGGAATTAACACAAGAAATAGGACAATGGGTGAAATCCACTTAACTATGGGTGATTTGGGTACTAACTTTGCTATGGGACTACCTTTGATGGTTTTCCCTAAGAAGGGTGCTCTAAGCTAGGAATCTAACCAACCTCTCCTACAATCCCTAGACTTGGTGCGGGTCTATCCCTAGGTGCTAGCTACCTAGAAGTATAGCGTGGTCCTTATGAACTAGGGCACGGCTTAGCTAATTACGTTCCTAGGTGATGATAATTGGTCTTACCCTAGGTTCTAACTCATTGGCTGGGTTTAAAGCCAAGAACTAGGCTTCCTAAGGTCAATTAAGCTAGCTCGACACCTATTGGTTGGGTTTAAAGCCAAAGGAGACTAAACTAGGCCTAATTACTAGTGAAGCACCACCAATCATAGCATCACGCAGGATTTAACAATGAAGCACATCATACATGTTCTCGAGCATGGTACAAATGAATATAAAGCATATTCTAGTCCTAAATACTTAGACATATTTAGGTCATACCAATTTCTGCGTTAGAATCCAACATGTATGTCATAGAAGCTAAAATTGATATTAAGGTATGTAAAAACACACATAGACATGTATAGCTACAAGACCCACTTCATGGGATCACTACATAAACACCTAGACATGCTCATATAATGATTTAAAAGTGTTAAATAGCAATCAAGCCTCTAAATATATATGTTCCTTCACCTAGGCATATCAACAAACACATAGATATGTATGTAAGTAGCCATTGAAGCATTAAGAGAAAACATATATATTAAACCATCAAAATCTCATAGCAAAGTAATACTCAATCAACCCATAATACAAGCCTCAATCACCCATAAAAGATCTATTCTAATATAGAGAAAACTAAGTACAAAAGGATAAAGATGAACCTCCCTTTCATGCTTAGCTTTGCTCTTCAAATCCTTGTCTTGATCTTACAATTACAAATGTTAAAACCCTAATTACAAGCTTGGATCTAGGTGTATTTATGTGTGATTTAGTGTGTGAGAGGTGGTTTTAAGTGGATTTTGGGTTTAGGGAAAATGAGTGTTTGATTTGGGTGTTCTCTACCTTCAAAAAGGGCTGAAAAGTGGCTTAAATAGAGCTTTCAGCGCGTCCAGACGGGGGCCCAACCGGTTGTCCGGCTTTAGGGCTAAGTCGTCCGGCTAAAATTGGCCCAGATTCTGATCCAGCCGGTCGACCGGTCTTGCCAGTAAAATGTCCATATCTTCTTCATTTTGGCTCCGATTCGCGCACTATTTTTTTTCATGGCTTCGTATCGTTGTGGGGGATCTCCCAAGCCATATTTTTCACCCTAAAACATGTCCAAAATTTTTCCATGTCCTTTTTAGGTTTCAAGCTCTGAATTTGGCTTACGTTGCGCTCGGTTTCGCCTCAGTCGCTCCTTCTTTCACTCGGTCACTTCCAAATGCACTTTTTTTTATTCCTTTATGTCTAAAACACCCTTGGCTTAGTTCCACACACCAAGTACCCTCAATTAAGCTCTAATTATCTCTCCAAATCACACCTAAAACAAGTAATAAACGCGCATTAGTGTAGCATTTAAGTCTTAACTTCAACTATGAACATGTAAACTCTAATATGCATAAGTATGACCTAAATGTTAAACTAATACATCAAATGAAGCTCAAAACACCTCAAAACAAGTATATAATTGCAAAATATAAACACACAAAACAAACACATCATTGATAAAATGATTTGAACCACTTATAGTAATAAAAATGGGCATTTCACCCCTTTTCTCCAATGCTGAATAGACTACCTATGTTTTATGTGTAAGTAAGAACTTTTTGGATTTGAAGAAAAAAGAAATGACTTTGTTGGCAATTACATATTTTTATTTTGTTAGAAGACTCCAACATTTATCTATATTTTTTCTTTTATCTAATAATTTCTTGTATTTTCATCTGATCTATTCATTTTTATCTTCTGAATCAATTAGATAATGTGTGTGTGTGTGTTTTTTTTTTTTTTGCGGTTTGTTAGCCCAATGGTTTGATTATCCCATCTAATTTCTTCTTTATTTTTTTAATTATGATTGTATCTACACACTTTTTTATTATTTTATTTGGGTTGCTAACTCAACGGTAGAGTACTTGGCTTTTAAGTGTGGCTAGAATCTTTTACACATTTGGATGAAGGGAGGGATTCGTCCGTACCATTGGTAAAGTTTGGAAGACCACGACTGATCCTGAAAAGGATTGAATGTCAAAAAGAGCATGTTGTAGCAATGGATATGGTTCTAAGAATACCTCATTTATATCGGGCATCAGTCTAAACAAACTCTTGGAATGGAACAAAACTTAGTTGGGTCGAATTAATAAATGGATAGGGCCCTAGGGCTTCAATTTCAATTCATTACAGGGAAAAAAAAAGTAATGAGCTTCTGTTCTTAATTTAAATGATTTCCCTATCTAATTAGACGTTAAAAACATATTAGTGTCGAATTTCTAATACAATAGAAGGGTAAGGTTTTGTGTTAAGAACTCGAAAATTGAAACGGAAAGGAATTTTCAATTTTTAAAGTTAAAATTGATTGGTCATACCTATCCAATAATTTAGAATCTAATATGAATGACTCATTATTCACTCGATTTTTGGGTCATAATCATTATGTACGAGAGATGACCGAGTGGTTCAAGGTGTAGCATTGGAACTACTATGAAAGCTTTTGTTTTCTAAGGATTCGGATCCCTCTCTTTCCTCACCTTCACTTACTTCACCAATTTGACTAAAAACAAAAGTATATTCATTATTGAATCAAAAAGAGAATTTTCCAAAATACTAAAGATATGATATTTTATCATATAAATCTCTTAATTATGAAAATAAGAGGGACTCTTCTATTTATGGATCGCAATTTGAAATAAATAAGAACCAAGGGATTTCTTATAATTCCAACATACATAAAGACAACTTTTTTGATATCCTCGAGAATACCGCTATCAATAATTATCTAGGAGGGGACGATTATATATATACACACACACATATATAATCTATTAGAAAATATTTGGATTGGAAAATCATCCATTTTTATCATAGCCAAAAAATCGATATTGGGGTCTAGACCAAGATCGATATCAATAGGAATCAAAGTACTCATAATTATCAAATTATTGATAAAAGAGAGGGAAAAAAAGATCTTTTTTATCTTACGATTCATCAAGATCTAAAAATCAATTCAACAAACCTTCAAACAGTCTTTTTGGATTAGATGGGAATGAATGTAGGGATGTGGAAACGTAAAAATATGGTTTTAATGTCTTTATAATATTAGCTTTTATTGTATTTATTTTATCCATAGATTAGAAAAATTCATAAAGAAAGACAGACCGAATAAAGTCAAATTATTGCGAATACGGCCTTCTAATGATGAATAAGTATGGACACATTTGCTCATAGAAAATGGTACCAACCCCCATTGCGTAAAAATCTATATAGATGCTTATGATTCATTCGTAAGATGCAAACGTTATGCTAAAGAAGAAAAGAAAAAAGAAATATATGCTTGAGGTCAACATATGTCCATGTCTGCTGACAAAGCACGAAAGTAATTGATCGAATTTGTGGATGTTCCAACGAGGAAACAGTTACGATACTAGAGCTCATTCCCTATCGAGCATGTTATCCCATTTCAAAATTAATTTATTCCACAACCGCAAATGCTAGTTACAATACAGGTTCCAACGAAGCTAATTTAGTCATTAGTCAAGCTGAAGTCAACGAGGGTAGCACCGTAAAGAAATTCAAACCTTGAGCTAGGGGGCGTAGTTATCCAATAAAAAGACCGACCTATCATATAACTTTTGTAATGAAAGATATATCTTTAGATCGACATAAACATCATGAGTTGTTTTGTAATAAAACCAGTGGTTGTTGATACCATCTTCTCGGTTCCTTCTTCCATAACCTAAGCTTAAAGAAGGAAGAGATAAGAGGGTTCTACGGAGAATGTGGTCAAAAATCCATAATAGAGTCCGACCAAAACGACCAAATTGATTATCTTCATGCCTAAGAATACTAGATTACCTAGTAGAAAAGATTGAAAAATCATCAAAAACCTCCCTTATTTCTTTTCTATTGCAATTTCTGAATTATTATATGATGATTTTTTTAACTTTTCATATATAGAAAAGAAATAAAAAGAGATAGACTAGAAACAACATTTGTTTCGAAATGTCTCGTGATCTTTAACCAATTATGTGCTTCAATATAATTCTCGGGAGTAAACGTTATAGCCTGTTTCCAATACTAAGTGGCTTGATTGAACCAAGCCTCCGCAATTTCAGAATCTCTCTGTCGAATGGCCTATTCTCCTCGATCAGAATAGGTAGGTCAATTCCTTCCCATAGAACCGTACTAGAGAGTTTCCTATTTAATGAATGGGGAGTCTACTTTAAAATTGGCTACCCTGCACCCACCCCTGAGTATATGCTTCCACAGGATATATATATATATATATATATATATATTTGCTTTATATTTTTTTAATTAATTATAGCTTTAAATTCATATTATACACTAAAAATTAAGAGAAGATTGTTACTTTTTAGTAGTAGCAAGGTTTGAATCCTGAACCTTTTACTCTTTAAATTTTATCGTTTTAACGTATTTTAGAGATATTGTTTACATTTTTTGGGGGGCAAAAATTCGAAATTTATTTAAATGGTTAGTTTTTTAAAATTTAGTGATTTAATTCGGTTTTCGAGGGTTGAGAATATATCTTAAACTCAGGTTTTGGACATTTCTTGTTAAAATTTTTATTTAAATTAATTTTTTAACCATGCTTAGGATGTTCTGCGTACCCATAGGTTTGGGACATTCTGGGAATGGGATTCCCATTTAATTTTTATACAGGTTTCGAATGGAAATAGGAATCGGAATGCTATCCGGGTAGCAAGTTTGGAATGCCTTTTTGGGCAGGGTATTGGTGTTGTATGATTTGTGGTGAATTCATCATTGGCACCCCTTATCAGAATACATTCCAATCTCTTATGGTAGTTCATCATAAAATCAATGAGCTTTTCTCACTGCCAAGGAATTTGTTCAAGAATGCAATCATGCCCTAGGCAAAAAACTGTCTCCCGCAAGTATGCCTCGCACCACATAAGTCTCCTTTCATACGCATCCAATATCTACTTGTGTTTCTCAATGCTATATTTCATAATCATTTTTGAGCACTCAATCTCAAACTCAACAATGGAGCACTATGCCTCGCACCACCTTTGTCTCCTTTCATACACACCCAGAATCTACTTGGGTTTCTTTGCTGTATTTCATAATCATTTTCAACCAGTCAATCTCAAACTTATCAATGGAGCACTTAAGTGACATATAATAACTAAAAATGTCATTAAACTTAGGTATACAAACTTTTGAAGTAGCATTAGCAAAAGATGCCATCTATATAACCTGAGCTTCACATTTGGAAAGATAAAGCAATCGCTGCTTACATTGCTTTGTCTCTATCAGTTACTACTGACAAGGGAACTGTCATGAATGTTTCTAGGACCTAAATATATAAATTTGAGCTCTCATTTTGTATCAATGCTGTACCAAATACACAAGTGCTCAGATGATTGTTCATACTAGCAAAGATAATTAAAGGAAACCTATAAGCATTGGTCTTGTACATAGCATAAAAAATCAATACATCAACAAATACAACATACACAACATACTCATCCCTCAACCTTCCATTTGTTCAAAATAACTTGTCTAAGCGATTCTCGTTATCAAATGTGTGATAGAAAAAGAAATTTAGATCATTATCCATCTTTGCATATAGGTAACCAAATGCCAACTTCGTATCCCCCTAATCAATTTCTAGTTGACGAGCATGACAAAATTAATTGTACAAGTTTGATTTTATGAGACCAATATTTTCATACCCTTCAAACTCATAGGTAAACAAACCCATGATTTTACTTGGTGGAATCCTTGTGCTACGCATAGCATGTGATTCAGCTTGATGATCATTGTCAACATGTCCATGTGAATGCAACTATGGAATGGCAAACCTCAACGTTAATTCATGATTGTACTCTTTAATAAAAGTGGTTACAACAAACCCATGGTTGCTTAGTCGAGCTTAATACTCAACCTTGCCATACAATTGCATCTTGTCATCGCTCGAGGATCTTGTTGCCTGTTGGGCATTTCTAGATACATCTTCATTTGATATCCCTCACACAAACAAATTTATAATCTATTCTAAATTTGATTTATAACACTATCTCTTTGCATAGTGTCTTTCCATATACTAAATCCAGTTGTGTATGCGTAACTAT
Source organism: Cordia subcordata (assembly GCA_028554755.1). Lineage (NCBI taxonomy): Eukaryota > Viridiplantae > Streptophyta > Magnoliopsida > Boraginales > Cordiaceae > Cordia > Cordia subcordata. The sequence continues at coordinate 10,006,139 of JAPTOF010000015.1, forward strand.
TGTAAAATTCAAATGCCTCCTCTTTTGAGTCAAATGTCATCTGACATATATCTTCACTGATCAATTTTGGAAAACTTGATCAATGTTCCATTAGAACAGTTGTAGTATTGTTGTTATTCATCTTTGAAATACTATGGTAAACTGCAATGAATTAAGATTACTATCACATTAAAAAACATTTCATATACAATATAAATGCTTGTGTAAAGATTATACCTATAAATATATATATATATGATATATATATGATATCGCTAATTGAGCACAAGCCTAAATAGCCCGCAAGCGCACGGGTCGTGTGCAGTATGGTGTGTGCGAGTACGGGGTCGAATCCACGGGGAGGCCTAATGTGTATGGTGTTCTAAGCTAAGTGCGTCCTAAAGAGCTACTTGTTGGGGTCCTAACTACAATGTTTTTGGTTTGAGGGGAGCTCGGAAAAAGTAAACCTAATCTAAGAACAAGGAAATAAAAAGGTAGCGCGTATGTGTGTGATAGGGGAATCAAGCGATCTAAGGGGATTCAAACGTCGAAAATGGGAGACTAAGGTGATTACATCTTGTTTATGGTGATTACTACGTCTTTCTAGGGTTACTTGATGGATTATACTAAGTGCTCTAATCTAGACCTATAATTAGCCTCCTAATTGGTACCCTAAGCCTCAGTACGGGTCCGTCCCTAGGTGGCGATGCCTAGCAGTACGGCGTGGTCTTTATGATTTAGGAATTAGGGGTAGCCAATAAGATTCTAGGTGAGTGTAGATCGATCTAACCTTAGCACTTAGTCCTCTAATTAGTTCCCTAATTTGGCCCTAAGACTCGGTGCGAGTCCGTCCCTAAGCTTCACCTCACTCAGAGCTATGGCGTGGTCCTTATGAACCTAGGGTGTTAGGGTGGACTAACTAGCCTTCCTAAGTGAACTAAGGTCAACTAAACCTATTTGGACTCCTATTGGCTGGATTTAAAGCCAAAAGGGACTCGACCTAGGCTAGATACTAGTTGTGCACCATCGATCGGATCACAATTAGCAGAAATTGACATTAAAGCGCATGGCAAACACATCTAGGGCATGGCATTTGAGAAAACACCGGTATATTCTACTACTAAACATGTAGACATGTTAAGATTACATCAATTTAAGCAATAGCACCCGACATGCATGCAATAGAAGCTAGTTATGCTATTAAGTATGCTAACACACACATAGACATGTATATAGTCATACCCACTTCATGTAGTCACCACACAAACACATAGACATGCTAGCATAATGATTTATAAATGGTTAATAGCACAATAGACTTCAATATATATATGCTACATCATTGAGGCATTTCAACAAACAAATAGACATGTATGTAAAATAGCCTTTGAAGTCATAAGCATAAGGCATATATACATAAATCCATCAAGTTTCCATTAATATAAAGTAGTAATCAATCCATAAATACAAGATATAATCACCCTACATAGCTCTAATCATACATAATTAGAATTAGGATAAAAGAGAGATACCCTTCTATCCATAGCCAAGCTTTACAATCCATGAGCTATGTCCCAAATCCTAGTGTTTGATCCTCTTGGACCCTTGATTCCAAGCGTTAAAATGTGTTTAGAAGTGAGTGTGTGAGGTGATTTTTGGTGGATTTTAGATTTAGGGAAATGGGTGTTTGATTTGGATGTTGTTCTCTCCAAAAAGGGCTGAAAAGTGGCTTAAATAGAGCTGTTAACGCGCCCAGCCGGGGGCCCAGCCGGTCGTCCGGCTTTGGGGCTAAGTCGTCCGGCTAAAATTGGCCCAAATTCTGATCCGGCCGGTTGACCTAGCCGGTCGACCGTATGGGTCGTCCGGCCTAAACAGAGGCTAAATGGTCTTGATAGTAAAATAATCATATCTTGCTCGTTTTAGCTCTGATTCGCGCACCGTTTTTTTCTATGACTTCGTATCATCGTGGGGGATCTCCCAAGCCATCTTTTGCACCCTAAAACATATCCAAAATTTGTCCATGTCCTTTTTAAGTTGCAAGATCCGAATTTGGCTGACGTTGCGCTTGGTTTCGCCTCGGTCGTTCCTTCTTTTGCCCGGCCACTTCCAAAAGCACATTTCTTCATTACTTTGCTCCAAACTTCAAACACCCTCAATTAAGCTCCAATTATCTCTCGAAATCACACCTAAAACAAGCAATAAATGCATATTAGTGTAGCATTTAAGTCTTTACTTAAACTATGAACATTTAAACCTTAATATGCACAATTATGACCTAAATGCTATACTAATATATTAAATGAAGCTCAAAACACCTCAAAACAAGTATATACATGCAATAGATAAACACACAAAATAAACACATCAATATATATATATATATATGTAGGTTCTACAGATATTTTTTTAGAAGTACACATTTTTTGAAAGAATCTATAGATTTTTGTAAATAACCTACACATTGTAAAGTGTTGCCCAAAGAATGAATCCAAGAAGGGGGTGAATTGGATTATTGGCACAAATAAGCACTTAAAAACTCTTAACAAGTATTTCAAGCAAAAGTGGATACAACATTCAACCAAAATACTTGAAATATAAAGAGTATAGGGTTAAGAAGATCAAACGCAGCTATTTAGAGTAGTTCGAACTCCCGAGGGCCTAGTCCACTACCTAAGGTCTTCCTTTAGGGTTCCAGAAACTTCGTTAGTAAATCAGCTTCTTGCTTAGTATGTTATAGAAGCGTAGAACAACAATCACAACCCTGGCTTCACCACAAGGACCACAAGTATTAAACCAATACTTGAAGATTTCAACCTTTTACTATTGAGAGAAGTTCTTCACAACTATCCTACCCAAGAGTAAAGAAACTTATACCCAATAAAAGTTTGGAATGCAAGAACTTATGGTTAATGAATGCCAATAATATGCAGTCAATGAAGATAGTAATAAATGGAGCATGATTAAAGAAAAGAAAGTGTATTGAATGCTAAAGAGCTTGTGGATATGTTTTGATCAAGTTATATATGAGTTGGGAGGTGAAAAATAAATTTATTGGGCTAAAAAGTAAGTCTCCCAACGGCTATATTTTAAAATCAACTAAGAGGAACTTCCGGAGCACTCTACCAGTCAACCTCCTGGGTGTACCGGTAGTTCCAGTAGGCAAAAGAACCATACTGGAACATTCTACCGATTGACCAGTAGGCTCTTCTAGTAAAGCAACAATGCTCACCAGTTTTACCAGAGCACAGAGTCGGTTGACCACCTATATATTTCGGTACTTGCAGAAATCGTCAGAAATGCTGCTACTAACTACAAAAAATACGGCTATACTAAAATAAGTCAATAATAGCTATTTTTTTTGTAGATTTAACGGCTCAAGATAATACCTAATATTATATACATCTAGTCTCATTAATGCAATATCAACCAACTTGCAAAAACATTAAATACAAAACTAAAACTTTCACACAATCAAGATTTTTCAAATATTTGCATGGGGAAATGGTATAAGCAAGTTGTTTACCTGTGGATACGTATATATTATACAAGATAGCTTAAATATCTATAGTGTAAACCCCATATATGCACTTTTACTATAGGAAACATGCTAATATACTCATATATATATTCAAAGTATCAAGTATCAATGGAACAATGTATGCTACAGTACATGAATTTCAAAATGCAAAGATATGCACATCAAGACTATATTTTCTGCAGGAAAAGTTGTTTTGAATGCAAATAAAAGCTTGTGCACATCATATAATCATAAGTATAAGAAGATAGAAAGGATATATAAACATGTATTAAGGAGAAAAGATGATCAAGTATGAAAAGAACAAGAATTATGAGCAAAATGCATGAAGAATGCATGCAAAGCACTAGATTATTGAGCTCGTATCATTTTACTTACATACTAAGATCAACTTAACATAAGACTAAGAAAGAAAAAAGCTAAAACTACAAGACAGCTTCAAGGTACACAATCTTCATGAACCATGCTCCATCTCCTTTTTTTGCTCAAGAATGCTACCCTACGAGATATTCAATATACTTTAAAATAATAGTAATTAGATAATAAAGCACAATGATGGCATCATCAAAATATAATTAACATAAGTAAATCAATATATCAAACCAATATATTCAACATTCTCCCCTTTTTTGATGATGACAAAATTGTCAAAAGGTGGAATCTTAGGAGGAAGCTCCCCTTAGCTTCGAGACTCCTCCTTAATCAAAGCATAGAGATAGTATTTGCTTGTTAGAGTCATAAGAACATTAGTAGACGCAGACATAACTATACAATAATAAAAAAGTTAAGAACAGTACCCTTAAGAACAATAATACCCTTTCTCCTCCTCTGGCATCATTAAAAAAGGTCATATAAAAATCTTTATGCCATATGGAAAGAGTAGGAAAGCAAGGAGCCATCAATGCTTACAGGTATCATCACTTGGTTCTCACACAAGCATGCAAGCATAGAAGTCCTAAGCAAATATATATAAGGATAAGAGCAAGTATAAACAAGTATAAGCAAGTATGGAAGAATAACAATAAACAATACTAATAACATGCAATGAAAGGAAATTATCCATCAAAAGTGATTACAATAAATTGAATTTGTTGGAAACACATCCTAGGGACTGGGATTTCGAAAACTAGGAAAGGAAATAGAGGCTAAGGACTTGGATCGGCTTCATCATCATTGAGAAGTCCCATGCGTAGCTTCATCAACTTAATATCCCAAGCTAAACGAGTCATGATTTGGCTTTGAGCCTCAATAATCGTAGCAAGGCTACCAAGAGTGGTGTTTTGATTTGCTATGGTAGCAGCTAATGTATTGACTTTCTCTCCTATGGAATCAACCTTGTCAAAGAGCCATTGTATAAGCCTATCATTGGCATTTTTGGATAGAAGCTTACAGTATTTCCTTTATTCTTCATTTTACTCGTCCCGGGCCTCTTCATCTTCTTCCACTTCCTCTTCTTCTTCCACATCCTCCATCTTTTCATCATCATTAGCATCATCATTTCTACCAAAATCAAGCTCTTGCCCTTTTTATGTTTGTGAGGGAAATCAAAAGTAGTCTTGTATACAAGTCTATGAAGGATTTGGTTCCTCACATTTTGAGGCAATGCTCTAAATTCATGCAAGTGCATCTATCTTCCTTTCTAATAGAATAACTCCATTCTTTTATGGCATTGTAAGTTTAGATTCCACATATGATTGAAGGAGCTTTTTGGAACATTTTTAAGTATAATACCCTTGGCTTTAAAAATCCTTGACAATGACATCCCATATCTAAGCACGGTATTTCTAAGGACCACAGTCTTCATATAAGCTAGAATTGTCTCTGGTAGATTAACCTTATAGTTATGGTGGAGCAAATACAAATAGCACACCTCAACCTTGTAGATTTCCCCTTCGTGATTGTCTTTAGGCTCCACATTGTGTTTGAACATCTCAATAAGTGCCTTATAAACTGGACGAACTTCATTTGAGGAAGGAAAATCAGGATATTGAGGTACATGTTCTAGCAAAAAACCATAAATGGCCCCTTCACGAATATTATCAAGGAATTGGGGAAATTTCCTAAAAGCAAATGCGGGGTACTGCCTATCATGCAAAGGAATATTAAAAATATTCCTAAGATCTTCCTCAATAATCTCAATGCCAACCCTTCTAACAATTGACAAAACTCTATGATAAAGATTATTTCAACTCAATCTCTTGTAGAACTCATGAATAACTTAAGGATAAACGAGTCCTCTAGTAGTCATGAAATTCATCTAGCCATTTGCAGCGCAAAACTCAATCATATTCAAGTTTTGAAGTTCATCTTGAATGAGAAATTTACTTGGTCATATTTTCTTGACAGAATAATCTCTTTCCCTGGAAGGTAAAGGTAGTTGGGCTTCGGACAAAGGTTGTCTCCTTGAACCCCTTGGAGAACTAGCAATATTCTTGCTTCTGGAACTAGAAGCATGAGCCTTGCCCTTACTTCTCGTGTTAGCCATGAGAGAGAAGAGACTTTGGAGAGAGAAAAACTAAGGTTTTGATGTTTAAGGTTAGACAAGGATTGAAGTGGGTAATGTGTTATAGTGAAAGATTTGAGAGAGAGAGTTTTAAAGAGATTTAGAGAGAGAAAATAGAGAGTTTTTGAAGTGGGAGATGAAAAAATGGGCTTATTGGTGGAGCCCTAGCTCTATTTATTCAGAAATTTGTGACTACTGGTAGATCGGCACTTGGGGGTGTATTCTGGTATGGTCAACCGGTAATAGCAGTAGCCAAAAGTGACTATTGGTCGATATAACCGATACACTGATACCAAAAGGGTGTGTTCCAATACGAAGTTTTTGCAAAAAAATTGAGTTTTTCACAATTGTAACATTTCCAATTCCCTTCTAATACTTGAAAACTAGTTCATGCAATGGTTTAGTAAAACTATAATCAAGTTGACGTAGAGAATCAACAAAATTAAGCACAGCATCACTTTTTTGCACATGATTGAATAAAATGATGTCTAATTTCTATGTGCTTAGTGAGGTTGATTGCACTTGTATTATCACACATAACTGGAACATGCTTAAATATGACACCAACGTCAAGCAAGGTTCGTTTTATCCATAAAATTGGTGCAACACAATTTCCTACCTCAATGTACTCCGCTTCGGCCATTGAAAATGCTACACTATTTTGCTTTATACTTGACCATGATACAAGCAATTTCCAAGAAAATGACAAGTTTCACTAGTGCTCTTCCTATCGGTTTTACAACCGACAAAGTTGGCGTCATAATAGCCTATTAGTTCAAAATTATTTCCTTTAGGATACCAAAGCCTATTAGTTCTTGTGTTCATTTAAGGCATCTAAAAATCCTTTTAATAGTAAGAAAATGAGACTCTTTAGGGCAAGATTGAAAATGAGCACACAAGCATACAACAAACACAATATCGGGTCTAGAGGCGGTTAAGTAAAGTAAGCTTTCGATCTTACCTCTATACCACTTTTCATTCACCGGCTTACCATTTTCATGTTTATCAAGCTTGATGGAGGTGCTCATTGGAGTTTCAATCTCTTTTGCTCTATCAAATCCAAAATTCTTGAGTAGTTCTTTTGTGTACTTAGTTTGGTTGATGAAAATTCCTTCATTTGTTTGTTTGATTTGAAGTCCAAGGAAGAATGTGAGCTTTCCCATCGTGCTCATTTCAAATTCATTGTGCATGCACTTAGAAAAGCTCTCACAAAGAGATTCATTAGTGACTCCAAAGATAATATCATTAACATATATTTGTACAACTAGTGTATCTTTACCAATATGCTTTATAAATAAAGTTGAGTTAAGTTTACCTTTTGTGAAGCATTTTCAACCAAGAATCCACTTAGTCTTTCATACCATGCCCTAGGTGCTTTCTTTAGTCTATACAATGCTTTCTCAATCTTAAAAACATGATTCGGATAAATAGGGTCCTTAAAACCCAGAAGTGGAGCTACATACACATCTTCACCAATATAGCCATTTAAGAAAGCACTTTTTACATCTATTTGATACAATTTGAAGTTCATACAGAATTACATCCATTTGATACAATTTGAAGTTCATAAAGCATGCGAAGGCAAGTAACATTTTAATTTATTCAAGTCTAGCAACGAGAGCAAAGGTTTCATCATAATTAATTCCTTCTTCTTGTATGTAACCTTGTGCAACTAATCTAGCTTTGTTTCTATTCACTATTCTGGATTCATCTATCTTGTTTCTAATAACCCATTTAGTTCCAATTATAGATTGATTTTTAGGCTTTTCAATAAGTCTTCACACATTGTTCCTTTCAAATTGATTAAATTCCTCTTGCATGACATTTATCCAATTATCATCAAGTAAAACATCATGTACATTTTTAGGTTCAACTTGAGACAAGAATGCAAGAAGATTACTTACATTTCTCAAAAAAGATCTAGTTTCAACACCTTTTGAGGGTTCACTAATAATTTGGGAAGGAGGATGATAACCAACAAATTTATAAGTTTTCGGCAAGTTATCATGCTTATCATGTATCACATTTTGATTATCACATTGCATATCATATTTATCATCATGACGTGCATCATTAAATTCAGTTCCTTTATCTAGGTCAAGATTACTCAAATTCTTTCGAATAGTAGCAATATCAACATCATAATTACCTAAGGTCTTCCCTTAGGGTTTCGAAAACTTTACTAGTGAATTGACTTCTTGCTTAGTACGTTGCAGAAGCATAGAACAACGCTCACAACCATTGCTTCACCACAAGGACCACAATTATTAAGACGATACTTGAGGATTTCAACTTTTCACTCTTGAGAGAAGTTCCTCACAACTATACTACCTCAGAGTAAAGAAACTCACATCCAATGTAATAGTAGAAAGTTTGGAATGCAAGAATATCAGCAAGTGCACAAAGGTATTTAAACTTTCCTATATTGCTTTAAGTAGATAAGCAATTTATGAGCACAGGAACTTGATCAATGAATGCTAATAATATGCAATTAATGAAGATAGTAATAAATAAAGCAAGATTGCAGAAAAGAGAGTGTATTGAATGCTAGAGAGCTTATGGATATGTTTTTATCAAGTTATATCTCAGTTGGGAGGTGAAATATATATTGATTGGGCCAAAAAGTAAGTCTCCTAATGGCTATGTTTCATAAACAACTCAGAGGGACTTTCGGAGCACCCTACCAGTCGACCCCTTGGGTGTATTAGTAGTTTCAATAGGCAAAAGAGCCACACCAGAACACTGTACTAGTCGACCGGTAAGCTCTTCCGGTAGAGCAACAATGCTCACTATTTTTACTGGAGCACAGAGCCGGTCGATGGTACTTGTAGAAATTGTCAGAAAAGCTACTACCTACTACAAAAAGTGTGGCTATACTAAAAAAATTCAATAACAGGTAGTCGTTTTGCAGATTTAACAACTCAAGAAAATACCTAATATTACATACATCTAGTCTCATTAATGCAACATCAACCAACTTGCAAAAACATTAAATGCAAAGCTAAAACTTGCACACAATCAAGATTTTTCAGATTTTTGCATGGGGAAATGGCATAAGCAAGTGGTTTTCCTATTGATACATATATATATTATACAGGATAGCTGAAATATCTATAGTATAAACCCCATATATGCACTTTTACTACAGGAAACATGCTAATATACTCGTATATACATATATATAGGGCCCGTTTGGATTAGCTTTTTTATTTTTCAGGAAAAAGCACTTTTTTTCCTAAAAAAGTTACATTAAATTTGTAATAACTATTTGATTTGGTTTCCAAAAAAGCTCAAATACAGCTTTTTTTAGAAGCCAGAATTTTCAGCTTCTTAAGAAAAACTATTTTTCTAAAGTTGTTTAAAAAAGCGCTTTTGAAAAAAGCTAATCCAAACAAGCCAATAAGCTAATATAATTGTCAAAGTATCAAGTATCAATGGAACAATGTATGCTACAGTACATGCAATTTCAAAATGCAAAGATATGCACATCACGACTATATTTTCTGCAAGAAAAGTTGTTTTCAATGCAAATGAAAGCATGTGCACATCATATAATCATAAGTGCAAGAAGATAGAAAGGATATATAAACATGTATTAAGGAAAAAAGATGATCAAGTATAAAAAGAACAAGAATTATGAGCAAAATGCATGAAGAATGTGTTGTCTAAATACTAGTTATTAATTTTGATGATAAAAATTTGATATGCATTTATATTATTTTATTCCCTTAGTAAAACGCATCTTGTGAAATTAAGTGCTAAGATGAGTAGATAGATGCTTGGAAGATGAAAGAAGATGAGCAAATGAGCACTATTTGAAGAAGAAGAATATAAAAAGGCATAAGGAGGAGATGAGACATCATAAGTGTTATTAGACATTTTTTGCTCTTTTTTTGTGAAATGCCTTTGAATTGCAAGGATTAGCTCAAACTTCTATTTTCTACAAATCAAACGAATTAAATCTCATGAACATTATCTCTCATGAAAACAAAATGATCTTGGACACAAAATTAGGGTAAACACGTGTTTTAAAATGTTTATAAGTCTTAAAAAGTGTTTACAAAATGCATTGAGTTGATTTAGAGTTATCGAAAGTTGATAAATTTGAGTTTAAAAGCTTTTCAAGTGAGTTTGTAAGTGGTCGGACCCCTCAGCCGATCGGCCGGCTGACCAAGGAGGTCACCCGGCGAAAATAGAGAAAAGGAGAAAAAGCCAGACCCTCTAGCCGGTCGACCGGCTAAGGCGTCTTGCCTAATCAGAGAAGGCCAAGGAAAAGCCGGATGACCCAGCCGGTCGACCGACTGAGCGAAATGCTGTAATAAATGCACCAGCCATTTATTACCGTTCTGGCCATTTTCTTCTTCTCTCTTCCACCTACCAAAGCCCTAGCCTTCAAATCTCTTTAAATACATTTTCAAAACAATCATCAATAAAAGCTTGCAAAATCATTATCATCTTTCATTTGCTGAGATCTTGAGCTAATCTTGCAATATCTTGAGCTTTTTATTGCTATATCCACTTGTAAAGAAGAAATTACATTTTAGACATCATTGCTTATTCTTCTTGATTGTATACACACTTTATGAACTTACAAATCTTGAGAGAGATATCCATAAAATCTTGGAAAAGTGTGGGAAAATTCTAAAGAGTGGAACTCTTGGATTCTTTGAATGGAAGGCTTCAAAGAGATTGTAAAACTTGGTTTGCTTCACCAAGATTTGAAGAAGCATATCTAGTGAGGATTGTTGAAGTCCTAAGGGGAGCGTCCTTGGGCAGTGGATGTAGGCTTGGCCAAATCACCTTAAAATCGTTTGTCTTCCTACCCTCTACTCTAATTTATTTACCTCTCCTTATATTGCCTATCTTATGTTTGATATTTTGCTTAAAAGTAATTGTTGGTTTTTGGGTGAATTTTTAAATACAAAAATTAGGTAATATCTTAATTCACCCCCTTCAGATATTTGCACCCACAATTGATACCAGAGCTAGGGTTTTACCTATAGTTTGACAACTAGTAGAATTAAAATTAGCAAATATAGACGGAATTTCTATTAAACAAGCACCATTTTTTGATGGAACCAACTATGTATTTTGGAAAATGAGAATGAAAATGTTTATACAATCACATAATTATAAAGCTTGGAAGATTATAGAAAATGGACCTACCTTACCTATAAAATTAGAAAGGGATAGGAGAGTGCCAAACCCAAAAATGAATGGAATAATGAAGATATCAAATTATTTGAACTAAATCAAAAGGCTCTACACTATTTATCCAATGCTATGAATGCCATAGAATTTGCAACGGTAATGGGGTGCACTTCGGCTAAGGAATTTTTGGACCAATTAGAAGTAACCTGTGAAGGAACTAGCCAAATAAAAGAATCTAAAATTGCTATGCTTGTACATAGATATGAATTGTTTAAGATGCTTCCTAACGAAAATGTTGAGCAAATATTTTCTAGATTTGTTGAAATTACAAATGGTTTAAAGGCACTTGGAAAGGATTATTCCAATGTAGGGAAAGTGAGGAATATGCTAAGGGGCTTGCCATTATCATGGCAACCAAAAGTCACGGCCATCATAGAAGCTAAAGATTTAAACACGTTGGAGCTCAATGAGCTCATTGGATCACTCATGACTCATGAGCTTGAAATAAAAGACCATGAAGAGAAAGAGAGAAAAGCAAAGAAGTCCATTGAGATCGTTGCATCAAAATATACATCAAGTGAAAATGAAGAAGATGAGGACCCGAAGGATGAGGAAATTGTACTTCTTGCCCGAAACTTTAAAAAGTTCATGAAATTTAAAAAAATGAAAAGAGGAGCATATTCAAACAATGCAAATTGGAAGAAGAAAGGAAAAGAAAGCAAAGACTTCAAGAGGACAAAGGAAACAAAAAGTGACAAATTGAAATGTTTCAATTGCAACAAGTCAAGACACATAAAAGCAAATTGTTCAAAGATTTCTAAGAAAAAAGAAGGCAAGGCACTCGAGACCACTTGGGACACCTCCAAAAGTGAAGAAGATATGGAAGAACAACATGAGGTAGCCAACTTTTGCCTCATGGCTAATGAGAATGAGGTATTATCTTTACATTCTCCATCCATTTATTATTCATCTAGTGAAGAAGAGGAAGAGGAATATGGCTTTGATGAACTAAATGATGCATTTGCTAAATTACATGATGATCTATCTCTAGCTTTAGCAAAAAAATAAGCAAATGCATAGAAAATTGAAACTTGCTCCTGATGAAAAAGAAATTCTAGAAAAGAAAAATGCCTCTCTTGTTGAAAAGATAGAAATCTTGAAAAAAGAAAATGACTCATATTCTGGAGATTTTGTGAAATTTGAAAACAAGGTTAAAGATTTAAAAAAGAAAAATATGGACCTGAATTGGATTGTTCAAAAATTTACTAATGGCAAAGAGAACTTTGAAAAACTCCTTGGAGGTCAAAAATGGCTTTTGACAAGAGTGGATTTGGGTATAAACCAAGCATTAATCAAAAGTATTTCAAATCCTATTTTGTCAAGGCTTCTACCTCTACACCCTCTTCTTCATAAAAGTCTAACATTACTTACACATATTGTGAAAAGAAAGGACATGTATCGACTCATTATTATTACAAGAAATTTCGTGATAGAGGATCACATGTCTCATATTGGCAAAGACTTAAATGGGTGGTCAAAACCAAAAATTGAAACTAACGCCAAGGACCCAAGGTGTTGGGGACTCCAAAATAAAGAATTGCATTTGAATTTCATGTGTGTAAGTATGCAATAAAAGCAAAACAAGCAAGATGAAGTGGATCTTGGATAGTAGTTGTTCCAAACACATGATGGGGAACTCATCACATTTTTATAAATTGAAAAAACAAAAGGAGGAGACGTTACCTTTGGCAACAATAGAAAAAAAAATAATCGGAAGGGGAAGCATTGGTAATGAAAATTCTCTTATTATACATAATGTCTTACATGTAGAAGGCCTAAAATTTAATCTACTTAGTATAAGTCAATTGTGTGACAAAAGTCATAAAGTAGTTTTCCAATCCTTTAGTTGCATTGTGTATGAATGTGGAAATGATAATGTTTTATTTGTAGCTAAGAGAAATGAAAACGTCTACACCGTTGAAATTGATCAACTTGTGTGTCAACATATTAAATGCTTGTCCGTTGTGCATGATAATGCTTGGCTATGGCATAAAAGATTGGGACATGCTAGCATGAGCTTATTAAATAATTTATCAAAGCATGATCTAGTTAGAGACTTACCAAAATTAAAATTTGAAAAATATAAAATTTGTGATGCTTGTCAATTAGGGAAACAACATAAGACACCTTTTAAAGCCCTAAATAAAGTTTCAACTAATAGAGCATTGCAATTATTATATATGGACTTGTTTGGACCTATTGATGTGGCTAGCTTAGGTGGTTCTAGATATGCATTTGTAGTTGTTGATGATTATATTTTACATGAGTTATGTTTCTTACGCATAAAAAAATGCCTTCAATGAATTTGCAAGGTTGTGTAGAAAAATGCAAAATGAGAAAGGTTATTTTATAACTTGCATCCGTAGTGATAATGGCGCCGAAAATGTAAACACTCATTTCATGAATTTTTGTGATGAACATGGCATTGAACACGACTTTTCGGCCCCTCCGACTTCTACACAAAATGGGGTAGTAAAAAGGAAGAATAGTATATTACAAGAATGGCAAAAACTATGTTAAAAGAACACAAATTGCCAACATATTTTCGGAGTGAAGCCATAAACACAGCATGTTATATGCAAAATAGAGTTTTGATTAAACCCATTTTAAATAAAACTCCATATGAACCATGGCATGGAAAAACACCTAAAATTTCATATTTCAAGGTATTTGGTTGTAAATGTTTTATTCTAAATACTAAGGATCATTTAAGGAAATTTGATGCCAAATCGGATAAAGGTATATTTTGGGTTATTCCACAAAGAGTAAAGCATATAGAGTTTATAATAAAAGAGCTCTAGTTATGGAAGAATCAATGCATGTTACATTTGATGAGATTAACCCATTTGAGCCGAGAAGAGAAATTGATGATGTAGGTTATCTTTTGGAAAAGATGACACTTGAAAATCAACTCCAAGCGACAAAGAAACTCAAACAAAGCAAGAAGATACACATGAAGAAATGAAGTCTCAAGATAAAACATACAATGAACAATGTTCGAACGAAGGAAACCTTGAATAAAAAGAAACTCATGAAGACCTACCAAAGAGTTGGAAGTTTGTGTGAAATCACCCACAATATCAAATCCTCGACAATCCATCTCAAGGCATAATAACTAGGCATAATATTAATGCTTTTTGTGAACATTATGCATTTATTTCTCATATAGAACCTAAAAATGTAAAAGAAGTCTTACTTGATAAGAATTGGATAATTTCCATGTAAGAAAAACTTAACCAATTTGATAGAAATAAAGTTTGGAAGTTAGTTCAAAGGCCTAGAGATAGACTGGTAATTGGAACAAAATGAGTACTTAGAAACAAACTAGATGAAGCTGGTATAGTAACTAGGAACAAGGCTAAGTAGCCTAAGGATATAATCAAGAAGAAGGAATTGATTACGATGAGACCTATGCCCTTATAGCTAGACTTGAATTAATTCGAATGTTACTTGTATTTGCACGTTATATAGACTTTAACCTCTATCAAATAGATGTTAAAAGTGCTTTTCTAAATGGATTTATTGAAGAGGAGGTTTATGTTGAACAATCTCCCAATTTTGAAGATTCATGTTTTCCAAATCATGTTTTTAAACTAGAAAAAAACATTGAATTGTTTAAAGCAAGCTCCTAGAACTTGGTATGAAAGACTTAGTGGATTTCTTGTGGAAAACAACTTTGAAAGAGGAAAACTTGATTCCACTTTATTTATTAAAAGAAAGGGAAATGACATTCTACTTGTACAAATTTATGTTGATGAAATAATCTTTGGTGCTACTAATGTATCTTTATGTGAAAGTTTTTCTAAGTGCATGCATAAGGAGTTCGAAATAAGCATGGTGGGAGAATTAACTTTCTTTCTGGGACTCCAAATCAAGCAAATAAAGGAAGGAATATTCATCAACCAAGCCAAATATAACAAAGAAATCATCAAGAAATTTGGACTTGAAGAAACAAAGGAAATAGGGACTCCTATGAGCCCCTTAACAAAGTTGGATAAGGATGAGAAAGGTAACCCAGTAGATGAAAAGAAATACAGAAGTATGATTGGTAGCTTACTATACTTAACTGCCTCTAGACCGGATATCATGTTTGCAATTTGCTTATGTACTAGATTGCAATCTAATCCTAAGGAAACTCATTTCGTTGCAATAAAAAGAATAATTAGATATCTTAAAGGAACAAGTAATCTAGGGCTTTGGTATGCAAAAGGAACTTCATTTGACTTATGTGGATTTTCTGATACTGACTATGCTGGATGTAAAGCAAACCAAAAAAACACTAGTGGAACTTGTCAATTCTTAGGGCATTCTTTAGTGTCTTGGTCTTGTAGAAAATAAAATAGCATTGCAATCTCTACCACCGAAGCTAAATATATTGTAGCTAGTAGTTGTATAGCCCAAATTTTATGGATGAAGTAAAACTTACTTGATTATGGCTTGCAATATGATCATGTTCCTATATATTGTGATAATACTAGTGCAATAAATCTTACCAAGAATCCAATTCAACATTCTAGGACTAAGCATATTGAGATTAGACACCATTTTATTGGATATCATGTGTAAAAAGGTGATATCATACTTGAATTTGTTGATACTTTGTATCAAGTTACTGATATATTTACTAAACCACTAAATAAGGATCAATTTTGCAAGATTATAAAGGAAATTGGAATGATAAAAGGTGACTAAAGTGTGTGTATGTGTGTTTATATGGCATGGGCATGAAAATTTGCATAATAGCATATTTTGACCCAACCGGTCGACCTTAACTGAAACTACAGAGTGTCCAGCTAAGTCATAAAATTTAAGACGCCTTCTAATCTGGCTGGTCGACCTAGCCGATTGACCTCCGGGACCAACCGGTCGATCGACTAAACGTGAATAGGTTTAAATATGGGCCTTTTAACCCTAAAATCTCACAATTTCCTCCAAATTCTTAAACCATAACCCTAATTTTCTCTCAGACCCACTTTTAATTCTCCAACTTTTAACCAATCTTTGTCAAAATATGTTTCATAATCTTGATACCCAAATCAAAAAAACAAACTTCCACCTTTTTAATCTTCAAAAACATCTTCGAATCATGGTGAATCCAAAGGGTAGAGATCATGGACGTGGGAGAAGAGGAAAAAGGGCTAGAACACAATCACCACTTCCACCCCTATCGAAGATTCAAGGAAAGCATTCAATTTTATACAGTAAATTTCTTGTGGACTCAGATTTTGCTGGTATTGATGTTCTTCCATTTTTTAAGGATTGGTATATGTTCATGCATCTAAATTGTGATGTTCAAGATAAATTAGTAATTGAATTTTATAAAAATCTTGAGGTGTATTGTAGAAGTCCCAAAATTGAATTAACATCGACAATATGCAGGACAAGCTTCACACTAAATGAGGATAAGTTGCGTGAAATTTTTAAAATACTTGTGGAAGGAAAAGGCCATTACAATAGTCAAGGTTGGCCGGTGGGATAAAGGCTACTGGTATACTAGGAGTGGTCATAGAATATATGTGGAAGGATGTAGGGCCTAAGCATCCAAATTTAATTCTTCCATTGTTAAGGGATGTTGATTTCAATAAGAGAATTGCCTTTCAGATCATTAGTGAAGTAATTCTTCCTAGAAACGTCAATGATGGAAAAATTCCAATGATGGATGCATATATCTACTATAGGCTCAAAAAGGGAGTTAAGATAGCTTTACCCTTCCTCATTCTGTAACATATGTTACACATTAGTGGAAAAGATAGAGGAAAAACAACCACTCCAGGATATGGCATGACCTTAATGTACATCTTTACTCATTTTCAAATCTCCTCAAAAGCACCAGTTAGGAAGTTTGCATGGAATTTTGACATGCTATACATGAATTATATGGGGATTTGTTGATACAATGGTGAACCCATAAATAGAGAAACATTCAAAAATTTGCCACAAGATTTCCAGGCAGCAATCAAGTTTAGAACCAAAAAAGGGACTACTTTTGCAAACCTCGTCTATGGGCCTGATGCACAACATATTGATGATGTATTGGAAGAATTAGACATTGCCTTAGGAGAAGAAGAAGAGCCAGATCAAGAGGGAGAGGCTAACATAGGTATACGAGAAACAATCCCTTTGGTTGTCAGCACTTCTGAGGATAAAGACATGGCTCCTGAGGAGGTTACACCAAGGAGAGTGATGAGAGAGTCCCGAGCACAAGGGCGTATTGATGAACAACGAAGAGTTGAAATGCAAAAGGTGCAAGTTCTAGTTCCATGGGTGAGCAAGAAGACCCCTCACTGTTGGCACAGATTCTCTCGCAGCTACAAGCCTTAAATATTGGGATAGGCGAGATGAGAACAACCATGAACAATTAGCGGGCCAAACTTAATCAATGAAGGGAGCACATTGATTCAGAAATAACAGGTATGCGTTCCAGCATATAGAAGTACTTCAGGGACCACCATGACCATGCACCATAATCTCCTCAAAATTCTTTTTCAGTCCTAGAAACAATTTTTTATTTTAGCTAAACTCTTTAGTTCGTTTTTTATTTCTAACTAAAGATATTGCTTTTGCTTCACAATTTTTTTAATTAACTCTTATGGATTATGCTTATCATGATTTTACTTGCATTTTCTTCCTTCCTAAAATTTTTTTGACGGTGTCAAAAGGGGGAGAAGAAAAGGAGAAAAGTAGAGCATATGGCACTAGCATATAGCACTTATTTAGGAGAAAAGTAGAGCATATAACACTTATTTTGGCTTCTTAAGTAGCACGGCTCTTATTACTTTGATTGCTTGTATATTGACCAGTTGTTGGTTTGTTTGAGTTGATGATTGCTTGTGTTGAGTGAATAAAACTTATTTGGCCGAGCACTTATTAAGTTGATTGCATGTGGTTCAAAATGTGCATAAGTTAAAATTAACAGGAGGAGTATTATCCAAAATGATTTTTCACTTGACAAAGAATACTCATATTAAGGGGGAGTAAAATGCTCTTATCTTTAATTTGTCATCATAAAAAAGGGGAATATTGTTAGCTAAATACTAGTTATTAATTTTGATGATAAAAATTTGATATGCATTTATATTATTTTATTCCTTTACTAAAAAACATCTTGTGAAGTTAAGTGCCAAGATGAGTAGATGATGCTTGAAAGATGGAAGAAGATGAGCAAATAAGCACTATTTGAAGAAGAATAAGATAAAAAGGCAAAAGGAGGAGAAGAGGCAGCATAAGGGGTACCAGACATTTTTCGCTCTTTTTTTGTGAAATGCCTTTGAATTGCAAAGATTTAGCTCAAACTTCTATTTTCTGTAAATCAAACAAATTAAATCTCATGAACATTATCTCTCATAAAAACAAAATGATCTTGGATGCAAAATTAGTATAAACACGTGTTTTGAAATGTTTCTAAGTCTTAAAAAGTGTTTACAAAATGAATTGAGTTGATTTAGATTTATGGAAAGTTGATAAATTGAGTTTAAAAGTTTTTCAGGCAAGTTTGGCTTTGTTTCTATGTTGCTGAAGTGGCCGGACCCCTCAACCGGTCAGCCGGCTAACCAAGGAGGTTGTTTGACCAAAACAGAGAAAAGGAGAAAAAGCCAAACCCCCTAGTCGGTCGACCGGCTAAGGCGTCCAACCTAATCAGAGAAGGCCAAGGAAGAGCCGGATGACCCAGCCGGTCGACCGGCTGAGCAAAATGTTGTAATAAATGCACTAGCCGTTTATTACCGTTTTGGCCATTTTCTCCTTCTCTCTTTCACCTACCAAAGCCCTAGCCTTCAAATCTCTTTAAATACATTTTCAAAACTCAATTAAATCATTAATAAAAGCTTGCAAAATCATTATCATCTTTCATTTGCTGAGATCTTGAGGTAATCTTGCAATATATTTGAGCTTTTTCTTGCTATATCCACTTGTAAAGAAGAAATTACATTTTAGACATCATTTCTTATTCTTCTTGATTGTATACACACTTTGTGAGCTTAGAAATCTTGAGAAAGACATCTATAAAAGCTTGAAAAAGTGTGAAAAAATTCTAAAGAGTAGAACTCTTAGATTCTTTGAAGGGAAGGCTTCAAAGAGATTGTACAACTTGGTTTGCTTTACCAAGATTTGAAGAAGCATATCTAGTGAAAATTTTTGACATCCTAAGAGGAGCATCCTTGGGCGGTGGACGTAGGCTTGGCCGAACCACCTTAAAATCGTTTGTCTTCCTACCCTCTACTCTAATTTATTTACGTCTTCTTATATTGCCTATCTTGTGTTTGATATTTTGTTTGAAAGTAATTGTTGATTTTTGGGTGAATTTTTAAATACAAAAATTAGGTAATATCTTAATTCACTACTCTTCTTAAGATATTTGCACCCACAGAATGCATGCAATGCACTAGATTATTGAGCTCATATTATTTTGCTTGTGTACTAAGATCAATTTAACATAAGAATAAGAAAGAAAAAAGCGACAACTACAAGATAGCTTCAAGGTACATAATCTTTATGAACCATGCTCCATCTCCTTTCTTTCCTCAAGAATGCTACTGTACAAGATATTCAATATACTAAAAAATAGTAACAATTAGATATCAAAGCACAATTATGGCATCATCAAACTATAATTAACATAAGTAAATCAATATATTAAATCAATATATTCTAAATAAAGAATGTACAAATTTTTTCCAATAATTTACAGATATTTCTTCTCGACCTTATAAATTTTGCTATGAACTTTAAACTTCTTTGATAAGTATATAGAACTAAAATTAATTTATATTTTACTACAAATATTTCTTTTACGAGTACATATTTTTATAAAGAATTTATAGATATTTTTTTTGTAAAGAAATTACACATATTTGTAAAGAATCAACATTACTCTACACTTTTTGGACAAGTATACAAGACTAAAAGTAATTTAAGTTTTACTACAAATATTTCTTAAAGAATCTACAAGTTTTTTTTTGTCAAAAATCTATATATTTTTGTAAAGAATCTACGTATTTTTGTCAAGAACCTACAAATTTTTGTGCAGAATCTACAGATTTTTGTTCTTGACCTTACAAATTTTTTCCTATGAATTTTTCACATTTTATACAAATACATAGGACTGACTAAAAGTCATTTATTTTTCACTATAAATATTTCTTTTATAATTATAGATTTGTGCAAAGAATGTAGAGATTTTTGTTCTCAACCATTAATTTATGTTTTACTACAAATATTTCTTTTATCAGATTTTTGCGGTGAATCTACAAATATTTATTCTACACCTTGCAAATTTATCCTATAAACTTTAAAAAATATAATTTTTTATCAAAAAATATTTTGCACATTTACAAACTTTTCTTATATATTTTCCTTTTACTAATCCCAAAACTTAAAAGTAAAAATGAAAATTGTAACAATTTACTAGAAATCACGAAATGAACTACACTTGTTTTTTGCTCTCTTCAGCTTCTCCTCTTTTCCACTTCCCCTTCTCCTACTGCAATATGAAACAATTACACCAACTTTTCATTACCAAGTACAATGGCCGAATATGATCCCCCTTATGCCATTCCATTCATAAATTACTGGAAAGTAACATTTATTGTCTAAAAAATTAAATTTAATTTGACATTTAAAAACTAAATAATATTTATTATTCTATTCTTAATCACTAGTTTCTTTCACGAGTAAAATCTTGGTGACTCTTTCTTTAGAAATTATTCCCATTCAGC
The DNA here is from genome assembly GCA_028554755.1 of Cordia subcordata. Lineage (NCBI taxonomy): Eukaryota > Viridiplantae > Streptophyta > Magnoliopsida > Boraginales > Cordiaceae > Cordia > Cordia subcordata. The sequence goes on from JAPTOF010000015.1 coordinate 10,027,080, forward strand.
AAAGGATTAATTCGATATAATGATTTTTTCTATACAAATTGGATAAGGGATATACCAAGAAAGATGTTTTTTTTTTTTTAATGTACTATACTATTAAGCCACGTTTCCTTTGCCTTCTATTGGCAAGCATTAATTGTGATGAACCCGAGTTAACTAAAGTCAGTTTATATCAGATGCAAGAATTATCCTAAAATAATATGTTCGTTTTGCAAACCGACCCGTAGGAGTAGAGCCTTACGCCTTTTTCCGACACGCACAAAAAGAAAAAAATAGTCACGCCCTTTGTGTGATAAAGAAAACCCGTACATATCTCCTCTTTCCCTTTTCTTTTTTCTTTTTCTTTTTTTTTTTTCCAAAGAAAACCTAAACATTGATAAGAATAACAAATTGAATATTTTGCAAACACTCTCCAAAACCCTAAGCCCCTGATACGATCTTTTTTCCAAAAGAACGCTCGCTGTCTTAGATCACAGGTGTCTACTAAAAGTCTCATTCTTCTCTCTTAATCGCCATTCCGAGCAGCCATAGCTACAAAAGTTGTATGTATTATCCCCAAATTTCCGCAGCCAAACCCTAAGCGCCTGATACAATCTTCAAAGGGGCTTGTAAGATTCTTTATTTGCCTCTCTTCGTCGCAACCCGTGAGGCTCGACCCGGCCCGATGATCTTGGATCGAAAGAATCTGAGTGAATCATTTGTATTTTTTGATTTTATTTTACTGCCCATTTTATTACAATAGGGACTGTATAATTGTATAGCGTTTCTGTATTATATTTACGGGCACACATAAACACAAACACATATATAATAGTTTGATTTTGTTGCTGTTTGAAAGTGAGAATGAGTGACATTGAAAAGGTTCGAAATATATGCATACTTGCACATGTTGATCATGGTAAGACTACATTAGCGGACCACCTCATTGCATCATATGGAGGTGGGTTACTGCACCCGAAGCAAGCGGGTAGGCTTAGGTTTATGGATTATTTAGATGAGGAACAAAGGAGGGCTATAACGATGAAGAGCTCATCTATTTGTCTTGAATATAAAGGTCATTCTGTAAACTTGATAGATTCTCCTGGGCACATGGATTTTTGTAGTGAGGTGTCTACTGCTGCGCGGTTGAGCGATGGGGCGCTTGTTTTAGTGGATGCTGTTGAGGGTGTGCATATACAGACCCACGCGGTCTTGCGCCAAGCTTGGATTGAGAAGCTTAGTCCGTGTCTAGTTTTGAATAAGATTGATAGGTTGATTTGTGAGTTGAGGTTGAGTCCTATGGAGGCATATACTCGGTTGCAGAGGATCATTCATGAGGTTAATGGGATTGTGAGCGCTTACAAATCTGAGAAGTATTTATCAGATGTTGATTCGCTTCTTTCTGTTCCCACCGGGGATGTGAGTGAGGAGAACATGGAGTTTATAGAAGATGATGAGGAGGACACTTTTCAACCCCAGAAGGGGAATGTTGTTTTTGCTTGTGCGTTAGATGGATGGGGCTTTAGCATTGGTGATTTCGCTGAATTTTATGCTTCTAAACTTGGAGCGAGCTCAGCAGCTTTGCAGAAAGCATTATGGGGTCCCCGGTATTTTAATCCTAAGAGTAAAATGATTGTTGGTAAGAAGGCAATTGGTGGTGGTAACAAAGCCCGGCCTATGTTTGTGCAGTTTGTCCTGGAACGTCTTTGGCAGGTTTACCAAGGTGCTTTAGAAACAAATGGGGATAAGGGGGTCCTAGAAAAAGTTATCAAGTCATTCAATCTATCCATACCTCAAAGGGAACTTCAGAATAAGGACCCAAAGGTGGTGCTTCAATCTGTTTTGAGTCGTTGGCTTCCTCTGGCTGACACCATATTGTCAATGGTGGTCAAGAATATGCCTGATCCTATTGCTGCACAGGCTCACCGGATATCTCGGTTACTTCCTAAACGGGAAAATTTGGGCATTGAGGATAGCTCTGACGTGCTGGCTGAGGCAGAAGTTGTGAGGAAATCTGTTGAGGCATGTGATTCTCGTTCTGAGGCACCATGTATTGCATTTGTATCTAAGATGTTTGCAGTTCCACTAAAAATACTTCCACATCGCGGCCCAAATGGGGAAATTTTGAATAACTTGACTGATGATGGTGGAACTGGTGAATCAGAAGAATGCTTTCTTGCATTTGCTAGGATTTTCAGTGGAGTTCTCCATGCAGGTCAGAGAGTATATGTGCTTTCAGCTTTATATGAACCATTAAAAGGGGACTCCAAGCATTTGCAGGAAGCTGAACTGCATTCCCTATATCTAATGATGGGTCAGGGTTTGAAACCAGTTGCTTCTGTAAAGGCAGGCAATGTTGTTGCAATTCGAGGACTTGGCCAGCATATACTGAAGAGTGCTACACTTTCATCTACAAAAAATTGCTGGCCTTTTTCAAGTATGGTATTCCAGGTTGCGCCCACTCTTAAAGTTGCTATTGAGCCATCTGATCCTGCTGATATGGGTTCGTTAATGAAAGGGTTGAGGCTTTTAAACCGTGCAGATCCCTTTGTTGAGGTCACTGTTTCTGCTAGAGGAGAGCATGTTCTTGCTGCTGCAGGAGAGGTTCATCTTGAGAGGTGCATTAAGGATTTGAAGGAGAGATTTGCAAAGGTTAGCTTGGAAGTTTCTCCACCCCTTGTCTCATACAAAGAGACAATTGAAGGTGAAGCAACTAATCCACTTGACAATTTGAAGTTGCTTAGTATGAACTCAGAGTACGTCGAGAAAACAACGCCGAATGGAAGATGTATAGTTCGTGTGCAGGTCATGAAGCTTCCAAATGCTCTAACTAAGCTGCTTGACGAAAGTTCTGATCTAGTTGGAGATATCATTGGAGGCAAGTCAGGGCAGGCTTGTAAAAGCTTGGAAACCCTTAGAGGTCACATCGTAGAAGATGAGGACCCAATAGAAGCATTAAAGAAGCGAATGATGGATGCTGTAGGGAGTGATTGTTCGTCTGGGACGGATGAGGACCTGATTGAGAAATGCAGAAAAAAGTGGCAAAACGTTTTTAGGAGGATCTGGGCTTTAGGGCCCAGACAGGTTGGTCCTAATCTTCTCCTTACTCCAGATCCCAAAAGAAAGAATGGTGACTGTTCGGTACTTGTGAGGGGTTCTCCTTATGTATCTCAGAAGTTGGGTTTTCTGGATATATCTGAAAAAGATGATGCATGTACTGGGTCATCATCCATGACTGACCAAACCTTGCTTCAAGAGGCAAATAGTCTTGAAAGTAGTATTTTGTCTGGATTTCAATTAGCAACTGCAGCTGGTCCTTTATGTGATGAACCCATGTGGGGTTTGGCATTTATTGTTGAGGCAAACATTTCTCCTTCAGTTTCGCACTCAAATGATCTCAACAGTGCTGTCAAGCAATCCGAGCAATATGGCATTTTCTCAGGACAAGTTATGGCCGCTGTGAAGGATGCCTGCAGGGCCTCTGTACTTCAGAAGAAACCTCGGCTTGTTGAAGGCATGTACTTCTGTGAGCTGAACACGCCAACAGAGCATTTAGGTTCTATGTATGCGGTGCTTGCTCGGAGAAGGGCTCGAGTAGTGAAGGAGGAAATGCAAGAAGGGTCTCCATTGTTCACTGTGCATGCTTATTTGCCTGTTGCAGAAAGCATTGGGTTTGCCGATGAGCTGAGGAGATGGACTTCTGGAGCTGCAAGTGCCCTACTTGTTCTCAGTCACTGGGAAACACTACTAGAGGATCCATTCTTTGTACCTAAAACAGAAGAGGAGATAGAAGAGTTTGGAGATGGTTCAAGTGTGCCACGTAATACTTCAAGAAAACTTATTGATGCTGTTAGAAGGCGGAAGGGTCTTCCCGTGGAGGAAAAAGTTGTTCAGCATGCAACAAAACAACGGACCTTGGCTCGTAAGGTGTAGCAGTTGCCGATAGTGTTTTCCGTTAGGTTTTGCGACAATTGTAAGAGATTCCATTTCTAGTTTTTTGTTACAAGATACAGAAATTGAGGTCAAACATTAATTGTGTCATAGATTTCATTCTGTACTTTTAGTTACTTTTGATATGAAGAACAGAAATTTTGGTGGTTTCTTTTTCTTTTGTGGCAGAAAGCTCAACATAAATTTTCCGATGCTTTCTTTTCTAGATTGTCTCGTGTTAGCTCTAGATAAATTGTTGCCTTTCAAGGAAAAGATTGGTCTTTGTAACCAAGGCTGCTGACAAGGAACGGTGAGTAGCTTGGTTTTGTATTGTTTAATAAAGTGGTTTTGACCTGCCTAGCCACAACTTTGTGATTTTTGGTTGATGCATTCTACCATTAAAGGCTAAGTGATTGCCAGTTAACTATTCCACTGACAATATTGTTCTCCATAAACAGCTAAATTTAATGAATAAATTTGGTGATGTTCATCTCTGTCAAATGGAATTAATGTTTTTGTAATTTTGCATACAGACTGAATCAATCAAGTACATAGAGAAGGGTTTGTTTTTGTAACAACAAGTTTCAATTTCTTCATCTCATTTACCTACAGGGTGAAGTGTGCCTCTCCCTGTGTTCACCACAACTTCAAACAGCTCTCGTCTGTTCCATTTAGGATCTGTAAGCAGCTATTTCCATTTAAGGAAAAAAAGGGATCTGTTTTCTCTTGTTTAAAGTTCATCTCATTTACCTACAGTGTAAAGCCTGTCTTTCACTCGTTCGGAGAACAACTCTAAACAGCTGTTTGCTGTTTCATCCGGATCGGGTTAAACAGCTCTTTTCATTTACTTGCTGTTGGATCTCTCTTCTCTTGTTTAAAGTTGTTTACTTTAAACAGCATTCAAAAGAAGAAATGTAAACAGGTGCTGGACGTTTTCCCAACTGCTCTTTTCACTATTATTTGAGAACAAAACAAGAAAACGATAAAGGTACTGATTATGTCCACCTTAATTTGTTTGGTACAGGTCATACATCCTTGTAATAATTTTATGTGATTGTACATGCTTGTCCTTTTGCATCCATCTTTAGTAAGGAAATTTGATATTCTCCAAATTTCCATTAAATTAGTTGACGCTAATAGCACTTCAGCATATATACAGCTTACATGTGCACTATGATTTTATAAAATGGATATATGCATTCTTGTATTTTATCATCTTGGTTACATGCTGACTATTTCAAAACAATGAGTATAGAATCCTCTTGATTAGAGACTTGGGGTGGGAAATTTCAAAATGGTGGTGTGAACAAATAATCGGATTCATTTCTGTGGTGTATATTTTCTCTCTTTGATCTATTTGTGTTAATCTCTTTATAACTTATGTACATATCCTTATGAAAATTTTAATGTGGACTAACAGTCTTGGTACTGTAAATATTTGCAGGATTGAATGTTAAGGCTATCAAAATGAGTCTATTGTTGTTTCTCATTGGTGACCTGTTTGAAGATCCAGCTCCATGTTGGCAGAATTCTGTACGCTTGAGTGTTGCCATTGAAGATTGTGTGAGACTGATTCAGTTTTCTTTGTTGTCCAAACTGTGGTATGTAACTTCTATCTCACTATTGCCAATTGTTTTGCCTTTCCTCTCAATGTGTCCTCTGCTTGGAAATGTTTATAAAGCATTCGAAAGTGAAGCAGTTAGTTTAACAGCGAGTGTGGCCTAAACTTTGTGGTTACAGAGTTAAGAAAGATTCTATTTTTGATATCATGGCGAAGGTTTGAGTCGATTTGGTGTCTCTCTAAAGTTTTTTATATGAATTATGAAATATTATGTTATTTAGTCTATCATCCAGATATCGGTGGACTTTCGGCTTTGTTGCCTTTTACATGTTGCCTTCTGCTTTGGAATAAAGTAGATATCTGTGTCAGCCTGGTGTTCCGGTCATTTTGTTGGTTGCAAATTCATATTTATTGCTCTGAAAAAAGATGTTTCAGTGATTCTCCTTCTGCCGAATGTTTCTATGTAAGACCTTATGCAGGAGTATGACCTTGATCCCCTTTTTGCCTTTTTTTTGGTAGGGGAGTTTTTTTGTTTTTGGGAGGGGGGGGGTGGCGCGCAAGTGAGGTTTCATTTGATAGTGAAAATAATGAAGATACAAGGACCTGAAAGGCAATTACAAAAGAAGACAGCCTACTGACTAATTCTACTCACAATTACAAAAGAAGACAGCCTACTGACTAATTCTACTCAAATTCATATTCCAGACTATGCAAATATAGCTATTCAAAAGATTCTGTCTAATTTCCCTACACATACGCAGTTTGTTCTTCACTTCAAAATTGATGCGGTTGGAAACTTGTTCTTCATAGTGACTGCATTGTAATGACAACGGTTGTTCCGCTCCTTCCAAATATAAAAAGTATATGCTGCCAAAAAAAGCTTAATCACTGTCATCTTAAAACTGCTTCTCATGCTGTCTTGAATCAGCCAATTCTTGATATCATCCCAGCGGTGGAGATTCTTCAAACACTTCCTCCCATTCCGATTCCACATTTTAGTAGTAAAAGGGCAGTTAAAGAAAGATGTCCCGTCTTCAATGCAACCATGACAGAATGTGCAGGAGGATTTGAGGTCAGGTTCCATTCCAGTAATTTTCGTTTGGTGGGTAATCTATCATGCCAGAATAACCATGCACAAAAGGAGTGTTTTGGTGTCTAGGAAGCACGGACACCTCTCCAATGAAGCGTATCGCGTATCTGACATGTGTCGGACACCGACACACGCCCGACAAGCTCGGACACGTGTCGGATATTTTTTTATTTTTTTAATTTTTCCGACACGTTCCGATACGCCCACGACACGCAAGGACACGCAGGGGACACGCGAGGACGACACGTGGCGGGCCTGTTTTATAATTTTTGAAATTATTTGGGAAAAAATTCAAAATAACTTTAACCTCAAAAGTCAACACCAAAATCAAAATCACTCACTCGTCTTCTATCGGCATCGATCAATATATAAATTGCATATGGAGTGTAGATGGCAAAAACACTTCGTCTTCTGTCCGCATCAGTCAATATACATTTATGTGTGCGTTAGTGTGTGTATGAGTGTAGATGTGTGTCTGTTGTCGGTGGAATTGTGTGAAGGTGTTAGCTGTTGTGTGAGTTTTCTTGGAGCAGGTGAGAGGGAGGCAGGGAGGGTTTCGAATTGGGCCTGGGAGCTTTGTTTGGTCAAAATTGGGCATCGGTTTGGTGAGAGCTTATTATATAATTATATATATGTTTTATATATATATATATATGTATGTATATGTATATGTATATCACATATATACTCCTTTTGGGAGTTTGAGCCTGTAAGGAGTAAGAACAGAGAGTCAAAATATACCAATCATTTAGCTAATACAGGCCTAAAGAAAAAGGGGTGACTAGTTGCTCCTTTTTTTATTTATAGGATGGAAATGCTGAGCACATCATAAATATTTGTTTAGCCTGATTTATTGTTGTATCATGATAAAAATGATATATATATATATATATATATATTTATATATTATTAACGTATCCCTAACGTGTCGTATCTTAATTTTTTGGAAAACGACGTATCAACGTGTCGTATCGTGTCCTATCGCGTGTCCATGTATCGTGTCCGTGCTTCATAGTTTGGTGTATGATGTTTGAACCAAACCACTTGATGCCAATTGACTATTGGGCGAGGAGTTTGGAAGATTTCTGAAGCAGCTTTATTCCGACTAACGAGTTCATCCACACCACTCGGTCTCTTCTAGAAGCATTAGGCATCATATCCTTAAGAGTTTCCCAGATGATAGAAAACATTGGATGTCTAATGTGCCAATGGCCACACGCTTGGAACAATCAAACCTAGGAATCTGACAAACTTCCTTGCCAAAAAAATCCTTATGCACACTGAGTGGATGCCAAACATCATTCCAAAATAAGGTATCATTACCATCCTCGATATTATAGTCTTCTGTCTAACTCTTGGCCTCAGCTGTAGTATTTTCCTCCATGCCCATGTACGTTTACTAGGATAGCAATCTCCCACAAATTGCACTCCTTTGTAGAATTGGCATTAACCCAATCCACCCAGAGGGATTTTTGTTTGGTATTAAGAATCCAAAGATATTTAGAGATGGCAGCCTGATTTTTGTCAATGAGCCTTCTCAGTCCGAGCATGCCCTATTCCAACTTTTTGCATACTTCGTACTAGTAGACCTTCGCCTGCCTCCCATTATCATCAATACCAGGCCAAAAAAACGTAGCAAGTTTTTTTCTCAATTAGTTGGGAAATTCCATTTGGAAGAATAAACATTCTAGGCCAAACAGAGTGAATATTTGCAAGGATAGACTTTATCAATTGCAATCCAGTCCATAAGATCTATATAGTTGTTGATGCTAAGTCTCCCAAGAAGCAAAGGAACTCTGAGATATCTGACTGGAAGCTTCCCAATGTTAAACTGAAGAGTTTCTGCAATCTGAGCCCCCAAAACTGTCATTGCATCTGCCTTGATACAATTCACTCTTTTCAGGACTAACATCCAAACCTGAAAGCTTGTAGAAAAGAATAAGGCATTCTTTGATGATGTTGATAGAATTGATGTTGCCAGCACAAAATATGAGAAGATCATCTGTGAAGCAAAGGTGGTCTATTGCAATTAACGGGGATTATGTGGTTTTCTTGATGGTGCAAGGGGTCTCGGTTAGGGTGACCCCATATCCCCATACCTATTTGTTATTTGCATGGAAGTCCTTTCTTGCTCATTGACCAAGGCAGCAAAAAGGAAGAGTTTTCCATCGAAAGTGCAAGAAGCTCGGGCTTAGGGCCTGTTTGGATTCACTTTTTCTTCATGGAAGAACACCTTTTTTCCTATAAAAGGCACATCTTTTTTGTAATAATTATTTAGATTAGATTCCAAGGAAAAGCTAAAACTCTGGGAAAAAGAAACTCAATTTCAATTTTTTTAGAAGCTAGAACTTTTAGCTTCTCAAAAAACACTATGCATTTGTGTGCATTTGTGGTAATTCAGAAGTGGTTGGTGAGCCCAAGTGAAGTTTATGATTATGTTATTTTTCACACCAGTTATTTTAAATGAAAGAACTCTTGTTTCTATAACTAGCTTCAGTATGCTTTAAGGGATCTGATTAGAAGATTGCTTGTGTGAACAGCAAAAGCATAAATTTCAGAATGTCACTTTCTTTTCAGTCTAGAAAGGTACATGTCCAAGAGATTAAGTTGGTGATGGATGCCTTGGTTTTACTTTAACCGAGTATTTATTGAAAAGTGAACAATATATAATCTTCTTGGGGGATAATGTTCCACATTGGAGATAAAAATGGTTCTTTCATAGCTGGTCATATCATGTTATACATCTCCTTCTTTCTCGGATGTTATTAGGCTTTCTAATAATCCAAGCATAGTGACCAATCGAAAAGGCTAGAAAAAGAGGAAGGTGGTTTTCACGCTTTGATAAGGATGTTTGCATTTTGAATTGCCATATATGTAGGTAGGCTTTGCCAACTCGGCTATGCTTTAGTGGCTTGGATTAAATCAAACATTAGGGTAAGTAGAGTAGGAAAGGGGCCAATCCATCGGTTGGGCTATCTCGTTTACTCCAATAGGTAGGGATGTTTATTTGAAGAAAAATTCTTGGGTGGACTTAGACCATGTCCCTGCCCATGGTTCAAGTCCTTTTATATAAAGCAGGTGGGGCCATGAAGTGATTAATTTGTTGATTCATGACCCCACTTGCTTTATATAAAAGGACTTGTACCATAGGTGGGGTCATGGTCTAAGTCCACCCAAGATTTTTCGTTGTTTGAAACTTTGTCATCTTTGTGCAGTCTTTCTGGTCAGAGATTGGCTTGATTCACTGTTAGGAGTGGTTAAATCTAGAACAAATCCCTCTTGCCAAATCCATATATTTTCTCTCTTTAAATCCTTGCAAGAGTTCTTTTGCTCTTTAAATCCCTGCTAGTGTTTGTGCGTGTGTGCTTTTCCCCCCCTTTTCGCCCCCTCACTGTGAGTCTTCAAGTATCTTGTTAAAGGAAGATTGATCTTTCTGTTATGTGATTCTGTTGAATTCTGACTTATGTGATGTAAGAAGTGAGAAATAGAAAGGGACAACTGAAGCTAACTCTTATACATAATCTCACAGGTTGATATTAACAAAAGGAGGAAAAAGAGAAAAAGAAAAAGAAGAAAGAAAAAGAAAAAGAAAAAAGGAAGCTGCATTAAAGCTGAACGCAGTGAAATATAGTGGCAGGGGATAGGGGTTGGAGGCAAGTCACTAATGAGTTAATTTTATTTAAACTACTTTCAAGAATCTGTCAGAAAAATGTTGGTTGATTAGGTTATTAAACTTCTTAACTAAGAAATACCAGATCACTATATTCACATTGGTAGCTCAGGATGTTATTCAGTGTGTGACTTGTGATACCATATATTGATAAGTTTGGAAATTCCCATTACCTTCTCTGTATATTCTTTTTCTTTTTTAAAGGTAAATCTTCCATCAACCAGATTTGCATTTACCGCATGACGTGATTCAGAGTATGACATGAGCACTAAATGTACTGTGTAGAAATCCCAAATCCTTTTTATCTTAAAGAAATGCCCTCAGTTAAATACTCCCTTCCTTCTCTGGATGTTTTCGACAAGTTTGCATCAAACTCCAAATGAAGATTTAGCTTTGAATGTGATTCTTTTTTCTTTTTCTTTTTTTTTTTTGGCCGAATTAGCTTTGAACGTCTCACACAAGGTTTCTGATAAGAATTTCACTCATTTCATTTTGTATGTATAGGATAAATGTAGTTCCAAATGGAAGAAAAGCTAGCATCTGAAGGTATTGACATAGAGTATGGGGTCATTCATGAGTTAGCATTAGGTCCCATTAGAGGTCCAAGGCCAATCCATCTTCCATTTGTTGGCAGAATTTCTTTTGTTCTGTATTTTCTTTTACGTTGAAGATTTTCTGTCTTGTAGCCTTGCGCTTGAGGATCTGACCAAAAAATTTAAACTCGAACCAGAAACACTTGTGCCTGACAACTATGAGTTACTTAAAAAGTTATGTGCTACTTGAACAACTATTAGCTGTCTAAACAGCTAATTATGCCAAATGGGACCTAAATACATAGTGAACAAAAGACTTGAAGTCTTCCCATTTTGATTCCCTCCGAAGTTGACATCACTTTGTGTTCAACCTTGGTCACTAATTTTTTCTTTTTCACTCTATGTCAGTTTTTTGACATATGCCCATACTCTGTTCATTGCACGATTGGAGGAATGTAGCCGTAGCAAAATATGGTCATTGGGACAAGTGGAACTCACTCAAAATTGGGTTAAAAGAATGATCTCGCATCAGACATTAAATTTCCAATAGGTTTTTCACGTATATTACCTTTGCTTTAGTTTTATGATTTTTATTGTATATGGTTTCTTTCTCCTATCATAATATCAAATGAGCTAGGCACCCCACTTTTACACTCATGTTTCTCTTGGCATTGTCCTGAACCCATTACATATTCTCATTTTGACCACTGGAATCTTTATTAACATGTTTCTACTTACTGCCTGGCATAGTGGCATTCCATCTGTATGAGTTTGTCTTATGATTAGCTTACAATATTTTCTTCTTGTGACTTAAGGTGTTTTCAATTATTCAAGATTCCTAATGCGCTTTCCTACTTGGTCCTTATAACATTGACAGCTCTACATATTTTGGACCATAAACTCAAGAAGTTTAAAGTTATCATCGGCATATCTACGTTCACTTCCTATTTCCTATTCCAAACTGTTTTTTCAATTTGTAGTTTTGTTTTCAGATGCCATATTATGAGAAAAAAGAGATATTCCTAGTGTCTTGCAAGAACTTTTCGCATGAGTTTATTTATTTTTGTATTTCATTTTGTTACTAAGAATGAATTGACAAATTAGAGAAATCCGGAGGAGCTCACATGATTCGATTTCATAGCATACTGCAGTTTCAGAAACCAGCGGGGAATCCGCCTTTTCTTGGATCGCTAACTGCAACAAGCCCCCCTGACTTGGATGAATCCAAATCCTGAACTATAAATTGGCAAATTGTGCCACCGGCAAGACTCTGTAGAACATGACCTTTCTTTTGCAGAGCATCTCTTGTTTCTTTAGGAACCTCAAAGTGATCCCCTGTCACGACCGTCCAATTCTCGTATTGTACCACGTTGGGTATTAGCTGCATCAAGAATATAAAGTTAAAACTTCATCGATGTGTTCCCTTTACCCCTCACTCCAATCAACTGCTGCCCCTCATGGGATTCCTACCCAGGTCATCATTTTTGAGGAAGTAGTCTCAACCACTTGAGCTATTTCCTGATCTCAATCCCCAATAAATCTACTTTCGTACACATTGTCAGGGTCTGTGCACCAGCATGATACTTTGAAGAATTCTTTTTTGACTAAAATGTAGCCAATAAGTGTGTTGACATGTTGGCAAACAACAACTTTAAGGTGGTTCAGATTAATTCAACTCTCCCAAAACCAAATTTGAAAGTGAGCGAACCAGTTTTGACTAACCAATATCTTTCTATCATGAAAAGTCTTTAGACGGTCTGATGCATCCTAATGTTAATTGAGTCTATTCCTTTTTCCTTTTCTTGCATTCTATCTTCTATTTTAGTTATTCCCCATGCATATCTTACAAATTTCACTTGGTTTTTGACAGGAATATTGGAATTGGAAAAGATCAAACAAAGATTATGCATTTACCTGATGATAAAACCTTGAAGCCATAACAGAAGAAAGTGGATCCATTCCCTTGGCAAAATGATTCAACAACACCTCAGTCGTGCCAGCAATAATGAAGACGCCTCCACTTGCACCTATAGCAGCTTTGAGATGTTCACCCTGTGGAACACAATAAGGTAAAACATTTTTTCAACAATAGAGATCAGAATTAGAAAAGCTAGCATAAACAGGCAATAATATCCTGTAAATCATGAAAGTGGTGAGTTTAGTCTTGTTACTGCATGGGGGCAGCTAAGACATTCATGCAGAGTATCAGCTGTCCTCTGGACAGATGCTTAGATTATGGAATCTTAATTATTTCAATTGGAGTATACAGGATCACTTTGGAATTGGAGGCGAGGTCCTTCATTAGCAACAGTTTTGACAGACAAAACTGAATAATGATGGAAGGAACTGGATTGTGTTTGTTAGCTTCCAGTCTGACAAGTTTATTTGAAGGGTGGAGCGAATAGCATTGCCTGCACTATATGTAGGATTTGGCAAGAGGGAATCAGAGAGCTTTAAGCTTATGAGTTGTGATTTTGTTTTTCCCCAAGAATTGATAAAGAGAACTTTTCTAAGCATATCTGATTTGGGTTGAAATGTGGCTGGGTTTCCAGACCCAGGCCTAGATGAAGATTGCTTGGCAGACGTAACCTTCAGATGTTCAAAATAGGGATTAGCAACCCTGCTCAAGTTAGAATTTTGATTTAGATAGATGACATTGGAGAGGAGTGAGATGAATCCTTTACTGCTTATAAGGAATAGAGGGATAAAACTATACATGGAATGACTGCTTGACAATCCTAGGCTATCTGATCCATTAACGTCGTGGAGTTTTTGAGGGTGGCACGTGACTCAAAGTTCATGCTGCTATTACATGTTGGGGTCTGGCTTTGCACCTCCGCCAGAAGAATCCACTCCGGAATCAGAGTATTAGCCACGTCTCAAGGTTACTGGTTCATGTTGCTATCCCTTGTGGTTAGCTAGTTAGAGAAAATTACGTAAAAGCTGTATCAACTGATATAGTGTATAGCTTGGGGATTTCTGCAACGTATATTTACGAGTGAAAGATAGGGTAAAGCCCCTTCTGTGAAGTATTCAACTTGGTGGAACTTGCAAGCTGAATAAGAGCAACTGGACAGCTGGTAATACCTCAAGTACTATGGTAGGGGTCATGGAAGACAATGGCCTCTTTCCTGGATAGATAAAATTGGCAGGAGCTGGTGGTGGAACATTGCTTGAATTGTTTCTTGAAGCATTTGCCGAAACGGAGAAATCATCCATTTCATTGTTAAGAACTATCCCGGTTCTAGGTGACAGAATTTGAGCACCAAAATATGAGTTTATAGTAGTAGTCAGGGATACAGCATTTCTTTCACCATCTACAATGGACATGTGGCTGGTGCCATGATCAGTGATCTGATTCCACCTGCTTAAACGGAAAAAATGTCTAACAGTTGAAGTTGGAATACAGAAGTTACTAGTAAGCCCTTTTTTGAAGATTACAAAATGAATTTCCAATCCATAATAAGGGATAACAAGAAAATGGATAGTACTTAGCGGAAATATTGTAGTGGTTGAGCCTATTTCTCTTGAGAGTAATGGCCTCGGTTCAAATTTCATTAGGGATGGGGCGTTTATTTAAAAAGAAAAAACCTAGAGTTACAGTTCCATTGCAGCTTGAACAAATTAATTGTCCTTCACAGAGTTTGCATCTTACATTTGATCTATCTCACATTGAAGTCCACACTCCATAGGTTAATGGCAGACCAAGACCATGTGTCATGTATGTACAAACAAGATATCAAACTTGGAATAAGTCTTTTGCATGAAAAGTTCTGTGAAGCCTCTGCATACTTATTCTTCTCTCATCTGGACTGAATACTTTTGCATGTCTGATGCTAGCTCTTTACCAACTTCCTCGCATAAATGCAATAAAATATTACAAGTTACAAACCCCAAGGTTTTCCAGATTATTTCCCGATATTCTTTTATTTCACACATCTTATCACACCAATGATTTTGCTTAATCTTCCAAATTGAAGTTGCATGCAGGATTTCTCACTATAGAATCAGTCGAACAAAATAAATCAATATCTGAATGAAATTAATAGTACAAGAGAGATTGGAAAAAGATATATAAATTGTTGTAGAAGTTAAATGTATGAGTGATAAAAGAATAGGAAATGCAGATATTCATTTTCCATTACCAGTTGAACTGTTACCTGATACCATAGTGGTTGGGTGTAAAAGTCCTATTGTCGTTTATGGTCATCTTCAACTTCTCAGCATTTGTGATTGAGATCATTTCTTTTAAAACATCTTTTACATCAGTATAATCAGGATCACCTAGCTTGACCCTTTCAGCAAATGCATGTTTCAGGGCTTCAATTTGCCGATGAATCACAAGTGGACTAGAAGAATCGAGTGGAAATCCATATTGCGCAAGAATGTTGAGCATCTAAACAGAAGGGGCAGAAGTGTGTCTGATATGATTCTGTCATGGAGATTAGCAAAAACTGCAAGTTAATGTCCTTACCAAAACCATTGCAGCACCACCTGCAGATGGAGGAGGCATGCTGAGTATTCGAATGCCCATGACATCAGCGGAGATTGGTTTTCTTGCTTTGACTTGATACTGCTGCAAGTCCTCCATTGTGAGTATACCGCCAGCCTCGCGTATATCCTTCACCAAATTGAACCCGATTGTTCCATTATAGAACGCCTTCAAACCGTACCTTGAAACATGTCTCAGCGTTGTTGCTAGTTTTTTATTGTAACAGGCATCTCCAGGCTGCAACAGGCTGCCATTTGATGTAAATATGCTGCGAAGTCCCCTATCGGCCAGTATACCTGATTCTGTCCTAAGCATTTGCATGTGAAGATAGGGTGAAATCTTGAATCCATAACGAGCAAGACGCGCGGCTGGCATTACAAGCCTCTTCCAGGGGAGTCTTCCATATTGTTCCCATGCTTTGTGCAGGCCTGCCAACTCCCCAGGGGTGGCAACAGAAAGAATGCCGCTCGCTTTGGCAGCAGCATTTCCCGCATACATATTCTTAGGGAAACAAAACGCAGTAGGCATGATTTTAGCTCTAGTTTAACAATTCTATGAATACAACATTAAACTAATTATAGACATTAGCAAACTTATAAAGTAAGATCCTTTAACAAAATGCGTAAAGATCAGCAAGCAAAGAGTTAGAAGAGTGCACATTACTGTACTGGGATTAAAATCTTTTACTTCTAAACTTGAGAAAACTTTTCAACTGAAAAATAGTCCAGCAAATGAGACGAGAAAAACAACTGGGAACAAGGAATAACATTTCTGAATTCCCTATGAGAAAAATAAAAATCATGGAGAACTAATCAGTTATACACGTTCTATGTGAAAATTGGAGCGAGTTAAGACTATTAGTTTGTTTGGAATATGCTTATTATAAAATGCTTATCTTATTGACATGAAAGAGATATCTTATCATTACATGTATTTTATGAAAATTCAAAATAAATTATATTTTTTATGTTATAAGATATAAGTAATTCATCTTTATCTTATTTTTTATAACTACTAATAAAACAATTTATCATAAACATCTTATAAAAATTCAAAAGATATTATACATTTTTATATTAAAAAGCATCTTACGATAAACGGTAAGCTTATAGCAAAAGAAGTATAAACGCTAATCAGCTTAGCTCCAAAAAGTTACACCACATTAATCGTCCTAAAAGGTTGCGCTGAAACTGAATTACGCGTTATCCATGTATGTGTGACTCATGTCGATGTTGAGTCTCATATTGTGTTTGGAGTGATATTATTTTAAGATGTTTATCTTATTAAAATGGAAATATATTTTATAAGATTATTTAAGATATCTTATCACACGTATTTTATAAAATAATTATAAAAAATAAGATAAGAATAGATTGTTTATATAAAAAATATAATTTATTTTGAATTTTTATAACATGCATGATAAGATATTTTAAATCTTATAAGATTTCTATTTATTTTAATAAAATAAACATTTTAAAATAAAATCATTCCAAACACACTTGCTCCAAAACCAAAAAAGATAAAGAGGTAAGACATGGATGGATGCCCAATAAAAAAGTCTGTAATAAGGCCTAGCTAGTTCAAATAAGATAGAATCTTTTGATTCTTAGTATGGTAGCAAAGCTAAATCTTTGGTTGAATCTAGTTCATTGCAAATCACTTCATATGTGATTTCTTGGTCCAAGTCTTATTTATCATGCATCCATTTATTTATGTGGTTGTCCATCTTTCTCCTAGTCATGTGACCACCATAATTGCATTTTCGATTTTGGTTCAATTTTTGATCACTTGTAGCTTGTCAATTTGATCGCGTCACATGCGAAAGAATATTACAACATATATCTATCCAACATGAAAAGTCCCAACATTCAAATTTACCATATAAAATTTGAACTATTTCTCTTAACACCCCTTGATTTTAAGATGGAGCGATGCATAATTCTTTTAACATATGCTTTTTCTTTTCATGATAAGGCAACTATTACATATCAACTTTAAGAACTAAGATTACCGGGGAAGCCAACAATGGGGCGGTTTCTCTCATGTCAAAGGCTTGTGCAATCCCATCAGCTGATCGAACGAGCATAAATGCACCTCCACCGATACCACTAGAGGCTGGACTTACAACACCCAAGCAAAGAGCTGCAGCAACTGCTGCATCAACAGCATGCCCTCCTTCGCGAAGGACATCCTTGCCGATCCTGGAACATCTTCCATCGTCGGTGGCCACCGCGCCGTGTCGTGCTGTTACTATCTCTCGTCGTCTATGCTGAGTTGATGTTGCTCTAATTGCACTTGAACTCAACAGCGTTGACAGTGAAATCAGCAAAGATGTAGTGATGAGCCATCGTGTGAACGGAGCTGAGAAGATGTGCATTTCAAGAGGGTAGAAAGGGTTGAACCCCGGTTTGTTTGAAGTATACTGGATTATCAAAATTCTCTCATAATCTCCCTCTGATTTCTGAAAAAAAAAAAACACGACATCCAAATAAGAAGGGTTTTGATAACACAAAAAGTTCGACTCACTCTAGGCAATCTATTTGAGAATTACTTCAACAAATACAAATTTAAATGTTCTAACAACTCTTGGATCATCACGCAAGCGAAATAGAAGTAGTTCTGTAGGTGGGGGAGAAAAAAGAAACATTCTAGTTAAAGAAAGTTTATCTTAGCGGGCAATTAACAAATAGTGTATCTTACCAGGCAATAAGCGTTCTACCTGAAGTTTAATGTATTGCTTCAGAGATGTGGGAAGGATTTTGGACGCACTACGGCTGCCTTTCAAGTTGAGATAACAAAGAAAATGAAGGGAAGCTATAGCAATATAGGCATTCAACAAGATATTACTGTACTAATGTAAATGTGAAAAGTAAGAGTAATCCTGGTGAAGGAAATAGTGTAGACCCCAAAAGTCCATTGATTTTGGCAGGGATTTTTGGAATGAAGGAGAAATGGTTTTCTTGTCTTTCGGAGTTTACAACATTGTTGAATTGTCGTTAAAAGATAATTTAATGTAAGAAATTCTGTCTGAGGTCTATAAAAAGCTAGTTAGATTAGTTTTGAGGTTTATTTTAAGCAGTTTGACCATGTTAGGAAGAAAGATATTTTGGTTCTTGAATTTTGAATAAATTTTCAAATAAGTCCCTTGATTAAGAAAAATATTCTTTTTAATCCTTCAAGTTAATAAATAATTATCAAAATTAATAATCAATCATTTGATTGTTAGATTACCCCAAAATACCTTTAAACAACTTTTATATATATTTGGTCTCGTGTCTGGTAGCACCGTAGAATAAGTCAACTGAAATTTATTTTTTGATCGACAAAAAACTTTAGTTATAAATGAATAAAAATGTTTTTTAGTAGTTAAGAATACGAAAATTTTTTTTGCACAATAACTTCCTCTTCCCCCCCCCCCACCCCCAACCCTACCCCCGCCCCACCTCTACCCCTACCCCTGTGAAAAATAAAAAAGGTATTAACTTGAGGGATTAAAGAATTTATTCAAAATTCAGAGATTAAAATATCTTTTTTCCTGCCAAGTTATATATTTACGTCCACGTGACTCAAATGGGCAGAGTAGAATTCAAGTATCTATTTACAGTTTCTATGCATGCAAATCCACTATGATAATCGACTAGGCCTTCCTTCGATCTTACAAGGGAAAAAAAAAAAAGAAAATCCACTTTGATGTGGTGATACAAGTAGAGAATCCAAATTAAAAGAAAGAAAGAGATTAATTGTATAACTTACATGGCTTTGGTGATCATGTTCTGAAGAGAGATTCTGGTGAGCTCTTCCTCTTTTCAAGAAGTTAACAAACAAGACTTATATATTAAGTTAATAAGATGCTTTGAAAGTAAGTGAGTACTGAAATATGCTTCTTAAAGGCCACATATATAGATTACTAGTGATTGAGGTGAATGCCACAAGTAGAAGAACGAGGATTGGGTCGATTTATGTATGTATGTTATGTCCTTATTTGTCCACTTGGTACTCGGAAACTAGTGACAATGGGACTTTTCTTTCTTTCTTTTTTTTTTTTTTTTTGTAGATTGACGATGGGACTTGAGAATGAAGAGTTTTCGCAACGTTTCTCTCTCAAAATCACGTGGTTTCTATGTGCATGCGTCGGCAAGACTTTTCTGAATTTTGCTCTCTCACGCCTTTTTCTTATTTCCATTGTGGTTTTTGAATTTGATTAACGCCAAAAAATGTCATTTTCAATACTTAATTGGTATGGTAATTTCTCGACTAATGTTTTATATCATTTTTTTTTATCTCACAGTCATTAACTTATCTTTGCAAATTATATTATATACTTATATTATAGTACATCCAAAAGTGTATGGTATACCGTTCAATAAATTTTATAATTCGGCCATCAAATCAACATAAATTTAATTAATTCACTCTTCTTACGCCAACAAACACAACATAACAAACCAAATTCTAGAGTGCGTGCATGTGTGATGTCTTTTGTGTGTGCATATATGGTGCTATGTGTGGGGCTACTTTCTCTTTTTGTTTTTTTCCTTTTTTTTGTTTGGTGTGTATATATGTCAAATAAAGTGTGCGTTTGCCGTGTCATCTACATGTGCTGCTATATCTTCTAGAGGATTGTTCCCCAAACTCACGCGATGCTGAGGGAATCAAGTATGAGATATTAAGTTTACTTTTAGGGGATAATTGGCGCACTCTTATTTGTGCTCTATATAGATTTATTTTTAATAAAAAATATTAAATTAAGTTGAATTTATTTATTTTTAGTAACATATGAAAATTTTAATTATAAATGTTATGTATTTTGTATAGATTTTTTAAAAAATAAATGTTAAATTTGTTTATATTTAATCTTTAAAATTCATAAATGAAAAAA
The DNA here is from genome assembly GCA_028554755.1 of Cordia subcordata. Classification (NCBI taxonomy): domain Eukaryota; kingdom Viridiplantae; phylum Streptophyta; class Magnoliopsida; order Boraginales; family Cordiaceae; genus Cordia; species Cordia subcordata. The sequence continues at coordinate 10,047,214 of JAPTOF010000015.1, forward strand.
AAAACTTTATGACTTTTAAGTATTAATTAATTAGTAATTAAAATTTTAAATTAAAACTAATAATATATATACATAAAATTAGCGTTCAACTTATTTTGTTTGAGAATTCCATAGGAGGTTTAAGTTACTGAGGTATCCGTGTCATACCATAAGAGTCAGAGAATTACATCAAAAACGAAAATCATTCCGGGTAAAGAAAATAGTGTCATTGACCCCAAAAGTGAAATTCGCCATCTTGACAAGAATCTTTGGAATAAGGAAATCCGATTTTTCTTCTCTTGAATTTTATAACTTTGTAGAATTGTATCTAAAATAATTCTGTGTATATATCCTTTTTACAAGTTTAAATTTTTAGATAAGTTGATAATTTTAGATGAGTTGGTATTCTAAAATGACATCAAGAGTCTAAAAACCAAAAAATCTCAAGCTTACAACTCATCACCACCCTAAAAATATTAAAATTCTTCACGTGTAAGCTTCTAAATAAATTACTTTACACGTGAGAGGATGTATTAACTACAATAAACTCATGATAAGCCCAAAACAAAGAGATTTTTTTTTTATCAGGATAAAACAAAGAGATTGAACATATAACTTACATTATTTTGTCAAGTTGGTACCCGAAAATAATAATGGAGTGATGAGGTTTCACAACGTTCTCTCTCAAACTCGGCCGGCTCTATGTGCATGTATCTCCATGACTTTTCTGAATTTTACTCTCTCACGTCTCTTTTCCCCATAATTCATTGTGATTTTTGAATTGGAGAAATGTGAAATGTCACCTTCATATATATATCTTCTGCACTAATTGCATATATTTAAAAAGTAATATTTAAATAATAAAAATAGAATAGCATGTAGCATGCTCTTTAAATTTAATTATCTGCATGCGTTATGAATCACTTTTTTCGCATGCTCATGTTTAGGGTGTTTCATTTATAGAGATGGCAAAAATAACTAATATTTTTATCTCTCTCAAGCAAATAAGATTAAATGAGCACACTGATAAATGGAAAAGTAGATTTTACTTCTTATTGTCTCTTCTTGAAACTAAGATCTTGTGATCCGATTTAGAATAGACTTATCTTAAATTAGGAGAAAGACATACAAATCTCTCATGTACATGCTTAATCCTAAATAGGTACTTCAACTTTTATATATAATCCTTTGCAAGGTTCTTCCAATTAACACTGTTACTAAAATTGTATAGCTAATGCATTGACTTTGTTAAAGAATAAAAACACTCTCGCTTGATAGTAAGATTTTATGATTAGTATGTAACCTTTATATTTAAAACTTTTGCTACTCACCTAAATATATATAATCGAAGCCCACTGAATTTTTTATTTTCCTCTTAAACTATAGATACATCTATATATGTCTAAGCTTCATTGCAAAGCTTCCAAAAGTTAACAATACTAGGTACCAAATGGTGAACGTGCGTTAAGGTTTTCAGTTCAGCAAGAAATTCATTTTATGCTTACATATCCATTTGCTTAACTAATTGCTGCTTTTGCATTCACAGTATATACCATCTAGCTAATTGGGAAAAGAGTATAAGAGTTTAGAAACTTTAGAGGATAGGAACATAAATGTCAGACTCGAGAAAAACATTTTTCAACCGAAAAGTAGTCCAGAAATGAGACAAGAATAACAAGTGGGAACAAGGAACAACATCTCTGAATTCTCCATGTGAAAAATGCAAATCATCGAGAATGAAATATGCTACATTTAAGTTCCATGACTTGTAAGCACAAACATGCAAATGATACAAGATTTTTGAGGTCATAAGATAAAAATTTCTCGAGCAAAAAGGCGCAACACAAAACAAAACATTAGTTCATTCAAACACATTTGAGTCTAAGCAATCAAAGTAACCATCTCATTCATCCATTCATCAACATGCACTAATACATTCGTCAAGCATTTCATTCAAAGGTTTCATCAACACCTTATCATCATTCATGATCAAAACACTCATAATACAATGCTATGAATTATTCAAGTCATTTTTGATTAAATCTTTTATGGTAGTGACTAATAGATTGAAAAGTAAATAAGAGTAATTGGACATTTCACAACAATGAGTGAGTTTAAAAACTCAAAAAGAAAACAATGGGGACTTGTAGTGATCATATAAATTTGTTACCATTGAAAACTATTTAATAGAAATATGCCACATAAATTAATGAAATGGTAACATGGCATTTCTTAAAGCCTCTTTGATTTTGATCAGATAACTATATATAGATTTGTTTATTATTCTTTTGTCCTTTTCTATTGTCTTATATATTAAGTTAATAAGATTCTTCGAAAGTAAGGGGGTACTGAAATGTGCTTCTTAAAGGCCACATATATAGATTACCAGTGATTGAGGTGAATGCCACAAATAGAAGAACATGAATTGGGTCGATATATGTATGTACGTAATGTCCTTATTTGTCCACTTGGCACCCGGAAACTAGTGACAATGGGACTTTTTTTTTTTTGGGTAGAATGACGATGGGACTTGAGAGTGAAGAGTTTTCATAACGTTCCTCTCTCAAAATCACAAGGTTTCTATGTGCATGCGTCGGCAAGACTTTTCTAAATTTTGCTCGCCCACGTCCTTTTCTTATTTTCATTGTGGTTTTTGAATTTGAGTAATGCGAAATATGTCATTTTCAATACTTAATTTGTACCGTAATTTCTCGACTAATGTTTTATGTCACTTTTTTTATCACACACTCATTATCTTACCTTTGCAAACTATACCATGTACTCACGTTATAGTACATCTAAAGGTGTATGTTGCACCTTTCAATAAATTTTATAATCCGGCCATCAGATCAACATGAATTTAACTAGTTCACTCTTCTTACGCCAACAAACACAATATAACAATCCAAGTCGACGTACACAATAACACTTTTAACTGCAAGCTCTGAAATCGTTCACAAATTGTAAATATATCTTAAAGAGTCGTAAACAGATAATTTATCATTGTGAACATATATATAATATAAGACTAATAGATAGGTGAATTATGAATAATTAAAAGTTTCGAACATAAAGTATTAAAATTGCACACATACAACATTTGATTCGTAAATAATTAAAAGTTGTCAACATATATACAATATAAGACTACTGGATAGGTAAATTATTGCTCAAAGTCTAAGTCTATACAAATTAGGAAACTTGTGAAAGATAATTAATTGTGTTACCAAAATTTAAGCTACCTAAATATTGGAGGAGAAATCTTGAGGAGTAAGGATTTCGCTCCTACAAATAGAGAGTTTTGTAGCTTGTATTTGGTGTGTCTTAGGGCCACACCCCATGGGGGGGGGTGTGTGGGTGAGAAAGAGAAAGCCTGAGAGCATCGAGAGTATTTTACATTTGTTCTAGTCCTATTGAAGATAGAACCATTGTAAGGACTTTGTGGGGGAGCGTGTAGACTTTTCTATTCGTACAAAAAGTCATCACTTGAGTTGTAACCATTATTGTTGAATAGTGGAATTTATCCTAGAGGGATCATGGATATAGGCAGAGGCTAAGCCACGTTAAAAATATCGTGTGCTCTGTGTGTGTATGTCATTGATTTTGCCAACAAGTGGCATCAGAGTCTGGTTGGTGAACTGGGTACGATGACGACGCAAGGAGGACATATAAGGAGCTGTGTTGAAGGACGCTGGTTTGCATGAAAAACGAAAAGGTTGCCGGAGAGGAGTTCGAAAAAAATTTACAGATATGCTGGTCACGTTTGGAGGCCTTCCTGAAGTCCGATCAACAATCTGTTTATTATATTAGTTGTGATGAGGAGAGCTTCTAAAATTTTACGACGATCCGACAGTTGAATTGTGAGATAAAACAGGTCAAGTTTTGTAAATTTGTGGTCAAAAAGTCAAATAGAGGGTTTGACCAACTTTGACTGAGAGCAATTTAGAGTTTGACAGAGGCCCCCAAGCGCTTTTCGGCGTCTTGAATTTGTTTTTGAGGTTCGTTTTGTCAAATTCTTGATGTATCGTGGGTGAGCCTTGAATTTGAGTAAAATAATGAAGTGGTGATGGAATTTTGTGGAAGTCTTTGAAGCGTTGTGCGAGCAAACACATTTAACCGACTATTGAACAGACTTTTAGAGGAGAGAAGTTTTGAATGAGTAGACTAGTTGAAGAAGGCTCGATTCGAGGGAGAAGTCTTGCGAGAAGACACTAAGTAGCTGAACATCAAAGTCCTGGCCAGGTGACTGATAGGGAGAGCTATTGTTGGAAAAAAAACCACGTCCAAGATGTCTTGTGTCGAGGGAGGACGCGAACAACCTTGAGAGGTTGAGGTTAGACGGCACAAAGAGGGATGTTGGTGATGACTCAGAGAACATGCTAGGATGTGTTGGTAGCTACTGTTACGAAGAGTGCTATTGAGTGAGTGCTCCCGCATGAAAACTGTAAAGAGGTTCCAGTTGCAGCAAAGAAGCTTCAGACTTTTCACCAAGGGAGGAATTTGTTGGGTTATGACTCAAAGTCCAAATCCATACAAATTAAGAAACTTGTGGAAGCCAATTAATTGTGTTACCAAAATATAAGCTGCTTAAATAGTAGAGGAGAAATCTTGGGGAGCAAGGATTTCTCTCCTATAAATAAAGGATCTTGTAGCTTGTATTTGGTGTGCCTTAGGGCCACACCCCATTGGAGGGGTGCATTTGAGAGAGAGAGAGCCTGAGAGCATTAAGAGTGTCTTACATTCGTTCTAGTCTGTTAAGGATAGAACTATCGTAAGGACTCTGTGGGTATGGGTGTTTACTTATTGGAAATCTCAAATATTTTCTCCAAACTTTTGGAGTTTGAGGAAATTTGATATGGAGAATGGTCAATTGGAGAAAAAATATTGGATGTGGGGAATTTCTTGAAAAAAAAAAAATTAGAGACTGGATAAAATTTTAAATTTTGGATATTATCCAATTTATCCAAAATTACGCAGATCAACTTTTTAAAAGGCCAAATATACACACTACACATACTCCACCCATTACAAACACTACACACATTACACAAACTAAACAAACTGCGGCCCTCAAGTCCCCGGTGCCCGGTGCCCGGTGCCCTGGCCCCAACCCCTAACCATTACAAACACTAGACACACTTCACCCAATACAAATACTACACTCATTACACATACTTTCCACACTACATGCACTACACACATTTAACATGCTACACACGCTAAACACACTGCGGCCCCCGGGTCCTCGGGTCCCCGGCACCTTGGCCCCAGCCCAGGCCCAGGCCCCTTCCCCACCCCGACCCTGGCCATGGGTCCCTGGCACCCTACACACCGAGCCCGGGTTGAGTCCTGAGTCCTGAGTCCTAAGTCCTGAGTCCTGAGTTAGGTCTCTGGGTATAGGGGGCCGGGGGCCAAAAGCTGGGTCCTGGGCGCCGGGGGCCCGGACCAGAAGGCCCAGGCTGCATCCTTCTTCCTAAGGGCCCATACACCGTCCTTAGTGTCCGGAGCGCTAGAGGCTCAGGCATGAGGTGAAGCGCTAGGGGCCAGGAACAGGGTCCTAAGGCGCCATGTTTGGGACCTGGCTTCCCAAGCCAGGTCCTGGGGCACCGGAGCTCGGATTTTGGATGTGACAACCAAACTATGAAAAATTTTTTCTAGAGAAAATATAGACAATTTATTTTTTTGCAAGTGTGTGTATTTTTAGTGTGTGTTTACCTTTAATTTATTTTTTAAATTGGAGATCTCTATTCCCAAGAATTTTTGTCCAATTTCTCCATTATCCAAATTGTATTCCCCATTAGGGAATTGTGCAAAAATTGGTGAAAATTTTTTTTCCAAAATTATTTTGGGGAAACAGTAATACTCTATTTTGAACCGGATAATCTCCAATGAACACCCCTATCTGTGGGGAAGGGTTTAGACTTTTCTGTCCGTGCAAAAAGTCATCACCTGAGTTGTAACTATTATTGTTGAATAGAAGAATTTATCCTAGAGGGGATCATGGATGTATGCAGAGAGCCGAACCACATTAAAAATATTGTATGTGCTTTGTGTGTGCGTAAGTCATCGATTTCCCATCATTTTTTGTCTCTTATTTAATTTTTACTCTATTTTCCTTTTGTATTTAATTCATACTAAAAGGAAACAAAGAAAAAAACCGGAGTTTGATGTTAATGCTGTAATATACCATTGATAAGGGTTGAAGATAAAAGGAAAATAATGACTAAAAATTAATTTGGAGAGAAAAATAAAAAATATACATTATTTCCCTATATTTTATTTTGTTAGTTGATTACCATCTATGTATTTAATACAAGAATAAACATTCAGGACATTAACTATTTAGCATTTGGACAACTAGGTCCTTAGTTTTTCTTCTATTTTATTTTTTTTCTTGAGAGGTCTTTAAAAACTAATACCGTTAATTTTTAACCGTAAAAAAATAAATAGTAACATTACACATATTAAGAAAATAAAAGGAAAAAAAAATCAAAGCTACCCTAGTGGCTCTCCTCCCAAGTGACCCAAACCCTCATCCTAAAGTACCTCATTGTAATGAGAAACCTTCATCTCCAAATCTTTTATCCCCATTTTGTGTATGTATGTATATGAAGATTTAATCATGAATATTCTGTGTTTTGAATAAATATTTTTAAACAATAAATATTAAATTTATTCATATTTAATTTTTAAAATTCACAAATGAAAAAAATTATAAGACTTTTAAATATTAATTAATTAGTAATTAAATTTCTAAATTAAAACTAATATATTATATATATATATATATATATATATATATATATATAGCGTTCGACTTATTTTGTTTGAGAAGTCCATAGGAGGTTTAAGTTATTGAGGTATCCGTTTCATACCATAAGAGGCAGAGAATTATATCAAAAACGAAAATCATTCCGGGTAAAGAAAATGCTGTAATTGACCCCAAAAGTCAAATTCGCGATCTTGACAAGAGTCTTTGGAATAAGGAAATCCGATTTTTCTTCTCTCGAGCTTTATAACTTTGTAGAATTGTATCTAAAATAGTTTCGTGTATATATCCTTTCTACAAATTTGAATTTTTAGATGAGTTAATAATTTTAAAATGATATCAGATTCTGAAAATCAAACAATCTCAAGTTCACAACTTATTACTACCCCAAAAATATTAAAATTTTCCACATTTAAGCTTCTAACGAAATTACTTTGCATGTGGGGGGGGGGGGGGCTGTTAACCACGATCAACTCATGGTAAGCCCAAAACAAACAGATTTGTTTTATATTTAAAATCAGGATAAAACAAAGAGATTGAACATATAACTTACATTTTCTTGTCAAGTTGGTCCCCGAAAATAATAATGGAGTGATGAGGTGTCACAACGTTCTCTCTCAAACTCGGCCGGCTCTATGTGCATCTGTCGCCAAGACTTCTCTGAATTTTACTCTCTCACGTCTCCTTCCCCTATAATTCATTGTGATTTTTGAATTGGAGAAATGTGAAATGTCACCTTCATATATATATATATATATATAGTTGGCATATTAATTTTTCAATCTGCACCGGTTACATATATTTAAAAAGTAGTATTTAAATGATAAAAATAGAATAGTGTCTAGCATGCTCCTTAAATTTAATTATCTGCATATGTTATGAATCACTTTTTTCTCATGCTCATGTTTAGGGTGTTTCATTTATAGAGATGGCAAAAATAACTAATATTTTTATCTCTGATCTCAAGCAAATAAGATTAAATTAGCACACTGATAAATGGAAAAGTAGATTTCACTTTTTATTGTCTTTTTTTGATACTAAGATCTTGTGATCCAGTTTAGAATAGACTTATTTTAAATTAAGAAAACTACATACAAATCCTCTGGTACACGCTTAATCCTAAATAAGTCCTTCAATTTTTTTATATATAATCCTTTGTAAGGTTCTTCCAATTAATACTCTTAGTAAAATTGTATAGTTAATGCATTAACTTTTTTAAAAAATCAAAAACAACCTCGCTTGATAGTCAAATTTTACGATTAGTATGTAATCTTTATATTTAAAAGTTTTGCTACTCACCTATATATATACATACATATACATATATACATATACATATACATATATACATATACATATTTACATATACATATATATGTATATGTATATGTATATACACATAGCAGAAAAAGACATATAACGCATCTTGTTGGGTTTAGACCGTATCGTGGGCACTGGACAAAGACAACATTTTGCTGTTCGATCAAGTTGGAGAGTAGAGCGTTTGACACCCCCAAAAAAAGATGGATAAATAAAGTAAGAGCATCGGAGAAAGCTCCTTAAAAAATAAAAAAACACTACAAGATAGCAAGTCATCTTCATCGATGTTAACAAAGTTTCAGTTGTCGTTCCTGTTGTCTCTATTTCCTTTCTCACAACTTGTAGTCCATGTTACTCCACTTGCTCGAATACAGGTGTCGCATGCAGACACAATTTCTTGTGTCCTACAGAAAGATTATCATGATTTATAAGATTTTGAGACGATTAATACCACTACAAAAAAAAAAAAATTAAGAATAGATGAGAATTTTACTATAATTAACAAAAAATATGTAATAGTTTTATGATATAGACAGGAGTTAGGTAATATATAGATATATTATTATACAAGATAATTAATGAATATATTTTTAACTTAATTGATAGATGATATGATTATAGAGTGCTGTAATAACTAAGATTCAAGGTTTGAACCATAGATAAAATATGTTTTTTTTTTGGAATTATATATAAATGGTATTTCATAAAAACCAATGCTCATACTAGTGGCAATTTTAGAATAGCCAAAGCCAACGCCTATTACTGACTTTTTTTGTAGTTTACCCATCTTAACTTTAGCTTTGAGTATATAGGAACATGACATCCTCTAAAACTTCAGTTATCATATTGGAATTTTGAACAGGAGAAAGACATAATAGGTCCTTTAAGTATATGATTTATCCCAAATAGGTCCTCTAAGTCCTTCTAATGCATTAACTTTGTTAAAAGGCAAAAAATAATCTCACATTGATAGTTATATTTTGCAATTGGCATATAACCTTTATATATGAGACTTTGTTGAATACCTTTTTGTCTATTTTCATATTTTTTCGCCAACATGTTCACACCAATTTTTTTATTACTTAAAAATTTAAAATTAAAAATTAAAGAAATAAAAATTAGAAATTACAAAAATAAAAGATTATGATATTAAGATTTTAAGAGGTTAGAAGATTTAAAAAAATAAAAATATTTAACAAATTTTAAAACTAAAAATTTTAAATATTTAAATTCAAATACGTAAAATCATAAATAGCACTTTAAATTGTAACTTTAATTAAAATTTTAAAATTATATTTTAATTATAAGTTATAATTATAAAATTTCAATTTAAAGTGTTGTAATTATAAGTTACAAGTTATAAGTTATAATTTGTTTGCTTAAAATTTCAATTTAAAGTGCTATTTATGATTTTACTTATGTGATTTTAATATTTTAATTTTTTAGTTTTAAAAATTATTAATTTTTTATTTTTTATTTTTAACCTCTTAAATCTTAACCTCATAATCTTTTAATTTTTAATTTTTTTAACTTTTTTTATTTTTTAAGTTGTACTTTTTAATTTCTTTAATTTTTAATTTTTTAATTTTAAATTTTCAAATTTTTAAGCAATGAAAAAAATTGGTGTGAACCTGTTGGCAAAAAATATAAAAATTGACAAAAAGGTATTTAGGAAAGTGTTAGAAATAAAGGTTATATACCAATTGTAAAATATGACTAACAATGTGATGGTATTTTTGGTCTTTTAACAAAATTAATGTATTAGAAGGACCTCCCAAAGAATTATAAAAGTTAAAGGACCTGTTTAGGATAAAACATAAACTTGAGACACTTCTATATCGTTTTCTCATTTCTAAAATCATATAAAAAGGATAGGAAAAGAAAAAAATAGGAATTAAGAGAAAGGTTATAGTTATAAATTTTTAATTGTAATTTCACCTCTATATAAGTCCATTACAAGCATTTAACTTGATCAGCTCCAACATAGCAAACCTTCTCATCAGCCAAAAAAGCAAACCAGAGCCAATATGGATTGGATTTGGATAACAATTGTAGTATTATCAATCTCTGCAGCCCTTCATCGTCTGGTGAGAAAGAAAAAGAATAACAAGAGGTTACCGCCAGGTCCAAAAGGGCTTCCAATTTTAGGGCATCTCCGTCTGTTGGGAAAGAATCCTCACCAGGATTTGCACGAGCTATCCAAAGTGCATGGACCCATCATGTACATGGAGTTTGGATTTGTGCGTAACATCATAGTTTCATCCCCTCATGCAGCAGAGCAATTTCTAAAGACCTATGACCTCATTTTTGCTAGTAGGCCTCCCCATGAAGCTTCCAAGTACATATCCTACGAGCAACGTAGCTTATCTTTCGGACAGTACGGTCCCTACTGGCGAAACATGCGTAAATTGTGCACGTTAGAGTTGCTAAGCAACCTTAAAATCAGTTCATTCCAACCTATGAGAAGAGAAGAGCTTTGTATCTTTGTGGAATCACTCAAACAGGCTGCTCAAAGCCGTTCTGTTGTTGATCTTAGTGCGAAGGTTTCATCCTTGAATGCAGACATGAGTTGCAGGATGATATTTGGTAAGAAATATGCAGATGAAGACATCAACGAAAAAGGATTCAAAGCTGTGATCAACGAGGGTATGCAGTTAGCAGCAACACCTAATCTTGGTGATTACTTTCCTTATTTAGGATTGCTTGATATTCAGGGACTGACGCGCCGCATGAAGGCGGTTAGCAAGGTTTTCGATGCATTCTTGGAGAGGATTATCGATGAACATGAAGAGCAATCCGAAAACCAGGGGAAAACCAAGGACTTCGTTGACACGATGATGGCCATCATGAAATCTGGAGAAGCTGAGTTTCAATTCGACCGCCGCCATGTCAAAGCGGTTTTGCTGGTAAGTACATATAACGCCCATGTAGGCGCACTACAAGAGTTTAATCTAGTAATTACGCTTATTTTGATTTGTAGTTATGCTTATAAGCGTAACAAAAATGCTTAATTACGCTTCAATAGAGTGTAATCAATAGACGTATAACAAAAATTTGTGTTACGGTTGGAAGCGTAACAAAATATGGTTACAGTTGAAAGCGTTACAAAATATGGTTATGCTTGTAAGCGTAATCATATCTAATTATGCTTGCAAGCATAACAAACAGCTTTTACGCTTGAAAGCGTAATTAAATATGATTATGCTTATAAGCGTAATTAAATATGAGTAACTAAATATGATTATGCTTGAAAATATAACTAAATATTAGCTAAATTTAGCATCTCTTATTACCTTTTTTTTTTTTTTTTTTTTTTTTGTAAATTTGCTTGCACCGACTAGCTCATATGTTACATTACGCATATATATGCTTCACATCATTTCTGTTTACAAAGCATGGGTGATACTGACTTGATATAAATGCGCGCATGCACACACACATATATATGGCAGGACATGCTTGCAGGTTCAGTGGACACTTCAGCAACAGTTATTGAGTGGACGCTCTCAGAATTGCTAAGGCACCCGCATGTTATGAAGAAAGTTCGGAAAGAGCTGGAAGATGTGGTAGGAAAGAACAGAATGGTGGAAGAGTCAGATTTGGATAGCCTAAAGTATTTGGATATGGTAGTTAAAGAAACCTTAAGGCTTCATCCTGTGGCACCATTGTTGATCCCACACGAGGCCATGGAGGACTGTGTAGTTGATGGTTATCATATTCCGAAGAAATCGCGAATTATTGTGAATGTATGGACAATTGGGCGAGATCCCACGGCATGGAGTGATCCAGAGAAGTTCATCCCAGAAAGATTTGTTGGAAGTAACATTGATGCTAGGGGCCGTGACTTCCAACTTATTCCATTTGGGTCAGGTAGAAGAGGTTGTCCTGGCATGCATCTCGGGCTCACTGTGGTTCGTCTAGTGGTAGCACAGTTAGTCCATTGCTTTGATTGGGAGCTTCCATATGACATGCTACCCACAGAGTTGGACATGACTGAAGAATTTGGGCTTGTTGTAGCTAGAGCCAAGCATCTGCTGGTTGTTCCTTCTTATCGGTTGCATATATGATCTATTGTCAGACATTGTATGAATACTGTCTCATAAAAGAATATAGAGACTGTAATTGATTACCAGATAAGCACTTTGCAAGGAACCGGGTGATCAATGAGCAGAAACTCAGCAGCCATGTTGGACAGAGAAATATATCACCACAAAAATAAGCAATTCAAGTAGTTAAGCATATTATAACTCCTAGTTATATTTAGAAGTGTAGCAAAATTAACTAGCTACAGTTAGTGCAAGAATAAAGATTTCCAATGTAATCAAAAGTTAATGTTACACTTAGAAATTTAACTAATTATATTTGTTACATTTGTAAGTGTAGTTAATGTTTGTTACACTTGGAAGTATAGCTAATTTAGACATGGACCAAATGAGATTTAAACTTTGTTACACTTTGAGATGTAATAAATGTGTTTTTCAAGTTTATATTAGTTACACTCTCAAGGATAACAAATTTTTTGTAGTCATAGAAAAAATTAAGTATAAAAATTCCATGTAGTTGCTAAGGTTTTAAATCTAACAAATTTTTTGTTACATTTAAAATCGTAACTAAAATAAATGTTATCATTTTGCTCTTCAATGCTTACTCCAACTTAACAAAGAATACGTAGTTACTAGCCTAAAATATTGTAGTGTGTGTGCGTGTGTGGGTGTGTGTATAAAGAGAGAGACGAGCCTTAGCGGAGAGGGCAAAGCTAATTACACCTTTTTCTTTTGTGAGTTCAGTAAGATTTTATTGAATGCAAAATAGGTACAAGACCAATTCAAATGGATTTAGATCTTTTCCAAGTAATTAGGAGGTGTATCCTAGTCCCTTAGATTTAAATAGAAAAATCTTGGCCATTCAATTAATTTAAATTAAAAAAAAAAGTCAATGGATTTGAAAAAATTAATCATGTTTCCTTTTTTATATTTTTCCTAATCATAATCTAACCAAAATCTGTTAAAACATTTACTTTTCCTTTTTTTGTTTTTCTCCTAATCACAATCTAGGCAAAATATGACATTTTTTTTTTCCATCATGAATGTCTATATCTCTCACTACATGAATGTTAATCGATTAATACAAGTCATTTAGCATTTTTTTTCCATCATAAATATCTATACCTCTCACTATATGAATGTCTAGCCATTTTTTTATTAATAAACACTATATGATTGTATATATCTCTCTATATGAATGTCAATCCCTTTTATTAGCATATCAAGTGATTCAACAGGTTTTAAATTTTTTAATATAACCTTGTAGGTTTTAATTTTTTTTATATTTTTTTAACCCAATCCCGTCCCCTATAGGATTTAAACTCAGTACCTCATTTTTGGGGAGGTAATCTCAAAAACTTAAGCTATTCCCTAATCCCATTTTTTTGATAAATTATTTTTTACTAAATTATTTTAGAGTTCATTAAATTATTTAGTTAGTCTTATTTTGACCATCGATATTCCCCAAATCACTTGATATACTAATAAAAGGGATTGATGTTCATATCGAGAGATAAATACATTCATATAGTATTTCATTAATAAAAGATGATTAGGCATTCAAAAAGTGAGAGGTGTAGACATTTATGATAAAAGGAATTCTACTAAATCACTTGTATTAATCGATTGATGTTCATATAGTGAGAGATATAGACATTCATCATTAAAAAAAAATGCATATTTTGATTAGATTGTGATTACAAAAAAAAAACACAAAAGGAAAAGTAAATGTTGACAAATTTTGGTTAGATTATGATTAGGAAAAATAAAAAAAAGAAAACAGAATTACCTTTCTTTAACTCCATTAATTATACTTATAACTAAACGGCCAAGATTTTTCAATTTAAATTTAAGAGAATAGAAAATACCTTCTAGTCACTTGAGAAGAACTCTATTCGGAAAGGATCCGAATCTAATTAAACCTATGAAGGGATTGAGGGGTAAGAGAAAACATCTACAAGGGTAAATGACCCAACAAGGTCTTGCAAGAAAGCTATGAAGACAATACAACCAAAGGAACAGTGAAAAGAAAGAATGTTTCCAGGGTCTATGAGGACATGGAAGCATGCAAGCCTGGTGGAGGATCAAGCAAGCCATCTTCCAGAGCCTTCAAAGTCTCCCATGATCTAGCCGACAAGCCTCCATATCAACACGATCAAGAGAAGTCCTAGCATTCTCAACTTCTAAAACATTTACTACAACACATCCATCTAGGGCTGAAGTGCCCACTTTGTTCACCAAAGAAACATATTCATCCGCAACTGTATTCTCTCAATAGTATTAACGGCTGCAACCCAATTGTTTTCGATGGAAATATTTGGCGTAGAAAGTTTTAGACCATGAGCCAAATCTTTTGCTTATGCAATACTTGGGGCAAGAACGACATTTGAAATTAAAGTTTGAGTCACATTAGTTGTTGGCCTCCAAATTCTGTTGGACTTGACATTCTTCCAATGATCTTTGCACAATTCATTAATCTTACCATTTCGATGAGGTTGCCGCTGGACATTACCTTGAATCACATTTAGGCATGAGCTCGTAGGATGTCTTAACAATCTTACAATGAGAGCAAGCAAAAGGCCTCCAAGCATACTCAATTTTAGTTTCTGCCCGTTCACCTTTTCTTAATTTGACAAAGGTCTGATTCATTTCTTTAGAAACATCCATTTCAAACAAACTCTAACAAATCCGGCGAAAGTCCTAGATTATGTGAGTTTATCCATTTGCAAAGGAACTTTGATGATGCTAGCAATATAACTTAATTCTGTTTGAGTGATAAGAGAGCATGGGACATTCGTAAACTTTAACCAAATAGGAACTTTATTTTAATTGAAATTAAGCATTTGGGCGTTTGCATCACATTTCCTAAGCAACAATGGATGGTGGTTCACATGCCAAAGTTGATGATATGCGTCATCATTTTCAAACTTGAAAATAAAAGTCCATTTTCTGTCGATTTAATCTCCATTTTCCCAACGTGTTTCCAACGCGTTTCCACCATTTGTCAGATGAGGAAGAAATGTGGAGGCTTATCTAAAATTTAACCAATTAAGCAACGATTCTAGTAGGCATCCCCTTCACAAAAAACATCTTTTGGTGGTACAACCCCATGAATGCCATTTTCTTCAATTGGCTCAAAAAAGTCAATTTGAGAGTATTTGTGGGTTTACCAAAATAACGTTCTTGTTAATCAAGATATGAAGACCATGCTGCCATTTTAGGTTGATTTAACAGGTTATTGGACAAACCCTTTGTACCAAGATTTTGATTTTCCCAACCCTTGTCAAGATATGCAAGAGACACATGGGAAAGAGGAGGAAAATGTTCAACAATTTGGGAGTGAAATGGAGGAGGGTTACCTTTTGCAGCTAGTTTAACCGGATTTTGATGTTATGGCAAGTTAGTTGGAGAAAAATCCACGTTGGCTGCTTGTGAGGTTGGAAGTGTTATTTCCCAAGATTTGATTGAGGGGTGGATAATCTGAATTTTGAAGGATGCTTCACGTGCAATTTGCTCGACATTTTGCAATAGTATTGAGTGGTGGCCCATATTTGAAAGATCTGTTGTGAAAGGACAAAAGGTTAAGCAAGCTTGGTTCAATTCCAATCGAACTTGGTAGATTTACGAGTTAATCTTGGCTAATTTGAAAGCATGAGTCGGTCAAAGTTCCTTGACCAATTTGGTTAGCATTTAGTCGAGTTGGACTTAAAGGGAATTCTGTTGGATAATTCAGCTTGTTTGGCACGTTTACGGCAGAGATCTCTTGATGTGGTACGTTTTTTCCAGTTGGAAACAAGTCATGTGCATTGACTGAGGCATGAGCGGTTGATCCAAGAGGAGAATTAGATACTAAAGGGCTGAAGTGTGCAGGAGTTGTCTAAGCCACCCTTGCTGGAATTGTCGAAAGACTAGAGGATAATAACCGGTCTTCAACTTCCACTCTATCCGAGCACTCCCTTTGATTTTCATGGGTGTTTTAAATCAAAGTTGTTTTCAGATTTTGAGATTTCATTGCCAAAACATTGTTATCCATATCGGAAAGAGTAGATTGAGACCCATTTTGCCCATGAAATTCCAACCCATATCTGAGAAGGAATTGAACCCGTAGCCAGGGATTGATTTTCAGCAAGCTTCGAGCTTGTGTTTTTGTTTTTTCTGTCAAAGGTTGAAATCTTCACTACCCAAAGCTTGAGGGAAACCAAAAGACTTCATTGTGGAGCTATTTCATGGTCTCTAAGTAGAGAAGTAGAGCTCTTGGCCATGGTCGAACTGGCTAGTGATTATAGACTAATGACTTGAGCGCCTAGTAAGGCCGGATGCATAATAAACCCATAAGTGCATGAATCAAGTGCAATGTAATGTGTTCTTGAATGCGGGATCATCTCTACAAGGAGACTCTTTATGCAATCCTATCGTGCTTGGGTGTTGGCAATGGGTTTATGTGAAAGTTTCAAACCTTAATCGGAGTGTAATTCTAGAAAACTAAAGCTAACATTAACCTATATCCTAATCTAAACCTAATTCAAGGGCATCCAAATAAGAGTTTAGTTTTGGGAATGGCCTAGGGTTAGACTAGATTATAGAATTGGCTAGTGATCAGGACAAATATTCACGAATTTGGTGTGTGTGATTGGATTCTTGTGTCTTGACCTCATACCTAGCTGTATTATCCTAGTTGATGGTACACCTCTACCCTTAATTTGGCTAGATTAAGGTATAGTTGTAGTCCGGTCAATCTAGGCTTTAAGCTAAGCCACTGGGTGTTTGGCTAATACTTAACTAATTACATTTCTAACTGTGGGAGGCAAATAAACTTAAAGGGGGGTGAATTATGTTTATCACTAATTTTAGCAATAAAAATGCAATTAACAAGCAAAGATGGTCAATTAAGCAAATAATCAAACACGTAGTGAGCAATATAACAAATAAGCTAGAGAGTAAGGAAAGGAAAGAGTGCAAAACCGATTTTTAGGTGGTTCGACCGTGCCTACATCTATTGCCTAAGGATACTCCCCTTAGGACTTTAAGCAACTCCACTAAGATGCTTCTTCAAAAGTTGGTGAAGTACAAATGAACCATGCACATCTTTGGAGCCTCTTTCAAAGAAACCTATTGAGCAGCTCACCAAGGTTTTCCCCACACTCTATCTTGTTATATATGTATCTCACAAACAATCCTAAGCTCAAGAGTGTATACAAGCAAAAATTGAAGAATTGGAAGAATTTTAGGGTTACAACTCTATGAAGAAAGATATAGCAAAATTAAGCTCTTGTTTACTCAAACATCTAACAACTTATAGCTTAATAGAGATGATTTCCAAGCTAAAAAGTGTTTGAAAGTGGAGAAAAAAACTTAGAAATGCTCTAGAAAATTTTTTGGTGAAGATAATTAAATGGGGTGAAAAGGGATTTAAATAGATAGCCAAAATGTACTATCATTGGTCAAAAAATTTTCAAATCTTGTCGTTGCCAGAAGATGGTTCAGTCCACCGAAATATAGTCCAGCAGAGCTAAGAACCTTACTAGTTATGTCAGTCGACTAAAAATAATCTGTTGGTCGGTCAGTAGAAAGCGATCGGCAAGTCCAGAATGTATCGTTGACTTGCCCTTGTATTACTGGGTTGACCGGTAGATACCCTATCCAGCCGGTCAACCAGCCTACCCAGAAACCAGTTTTTCACCCCTACAAACATGTTTCCAAAAACTTCGTTGAAGATATTAGCTTTTGACGATGCAAGAAAGCTTCAAAGATCATTGTTAATCAAAAGTACGACCAATAACATGTTTGGCAAAACCATTTTAAAGTATCTAAAGATTTTTCAAACAAAGATGCACATCAAAAATTCTTTTCAAGCTCAAGCAAGTTTAAAATCGTATATGCAAACAATGCTCAAGAAACCAAATCCATAAAGATCTATAAGTAGTTTATCCAAGGCTAAACACAATAGAGCACGTCGGTACCCCTTATGTCGCCTCATCTCCTCCTTACATCTCCCTTTCACAAAATGCACAAGATTCTTGAGCTCTTCTTCTTAAATTCCATGCAAGCTTCATTTGGATGAAAGATCTTTTGCCATAAGCATAGCATCAATCCATTTCATATACATACCGAACTAAGATTGTAAACAGGGTAGCTCACAAGGTATATATATTAGTCAGCATTCAATTAAGCATACATGACAATTCACCATAATTTTCATCATCAAAACATTTCAAAATAATATAAAGTTGATAATATCCCTCTTTTTGATGATGACAAATCATCACGCAAATTTGGAGTTCAAAGAGTTAACTCACCCTCAAATATTGCATATAAATTACAAATATGTTGGAGTCTTCAATAGGCATGACTCTTTCTCAATTAAACAACATATACATCACATTCTCAAACATTCATTCACCATATATACCACACACATGCACATATATTCTCCTTTTTTGACATCATCAGAACAAATAACAGTATAAGAGAGCACCATAGAATGAACCATGAAATGACTAAAAGCATAAAATATAAAAAAGCATAGTCCAAGGCTAACTATAGATAGTTCAAAACTAACTGAAGCAAAGCACTAAACTAGAGATAGTTCAAAGTTGCCAAAAAGTATTAAGGCTAAATGAAGTGTAAAAGTTCAAAAAGCATGAGTGTAAGTGCATAACAACAAAGCAAATGATGGTCTTTAAGGATCAAGGTTGATCATCACAGTGGCGAGCATGGTTCTCTTTGAAGAACTCATCCATGTCATTTGTCTCCACACGATCAACTCTCTCATTTATCAATGTCATCTAGGTCAGAATTTGTGATAAAACAGAAGAATCATCACTCTTTGTGCCTGAACTCGACCTAGCTCCTCTCCTCAATTCTTTGTGTCGAATTTCTTTAATCCTAGCCTGTTCTCTTGAAGCCCAAGCAGTTTATCTAAATGACCTCACTTCTGGATCAACCTCATCATCACTGTCTCTCACATCCATGGGTTCATAAATTCTAGGTTCATTTATAACAATTCCTCTCTCTTGAGGTTGTGCTTCCATTGTAGCATGATTTAATTCTTCTTGAACTTTATCATAGACTAAGGACAGTACAGGATTAGAAAATGTGGTATGCCTTTTAGTCCTATCCTTAGTTTCTTCTTGAGTGTTCAAGGGTAATGCCTTAAATTCTTCCTCCAAAATTGGATTCCCATTGTACCAATAAATCTCCATTTGGTTTATGTAAGCCATATCAAAATATCAATGGAATAGAGTGGGGTCAGTAGATAAAGGCACATTAAAGTGATTAAAGATATGAGTGAGTGGCATAGCATAACCCACATGCATTCTTGATTCAGCCAAATGTAACATGTGGTGTAAAATAATAAATGGCAAATTAACTTTCTTTTTCTCATACACATTACATATTGTAGGCATCAATGAAGGCAACCCTATCATCATTCATCTTTCTAGGCATAAGTATCTTATTAAAAATCTTATACATGATCCTTCTCTCAACATTTAAGGAACTTTTAAAGGGTGTGGTTTTAGGCAGTAGATGGTCACTAATTCTTCTTAAATAAAATTCACTACTTCTTGCACACTATGGTCTTTCTTAATAGGCCAACCCTTTGGATAATACTCAATCCCTTCTTCAATAGGCAAATCAAAGAGTTTCTTTAACACTTCTTCATCCAACTCAATTTCAAGACCATGCACCCAAGATTTAATGGTAAATTTTATTTTTCAAGTGACTTCCACAAGGTTGGAATAAAATTTAAGCACCATATCATCATAAACAAGACAACTAAGATAAGTCAATGTATACCAACCTTGTTCCATTAGAAGCTCAATAATGTTGATGCCTCTCAAATCCTTATCTACAAGACATCTCTTGTACCAAACCTGTCTCATGCTCATATCACACTTTGGAGCCTTATCCGGAGGTGGTACATACTGAGGTTGTGGTGGTGGTGACAGAGAGCTCCTTCTTGGCCTTTTGGTTAAAGCCTTGCCTTTGCCTTTTCTTGTCTCCACTATGTTTGATGCAATTTTCAAAGAAATTTTGATGCAAAAATGGTCTATGCAAGATGGGGAACAAGAAAATGTAAAAGATTTGAAGCCATTTTTGATGTAGAGTAAAGATTGAAAATTGGGTTTGAGAGGATTTTGAGGGTTAAGGTTTAAAAGCTTTGAAGAATATGAAGAGATTTGAAGAAAAATGGAACTTTTAAGGCCTATTTGAATCATGTCGATCAGTTATCAAGATCAATGGGTCGACTGACTATGCGACCAACATCTCCAATGAGCATTCTACGAATGCCAATCACCGTGAGGCTTTTCATCGATCGACTAACAACTTCCAATAGGTTGACTAGCAGACCTAGAATGTACTAAAACTCTATTTTTTTTCGTGTTCCAAGTCATTTTGAAAGCAACTTTGAGTTAAAAACTTCATTTTTTGCAAAACAAAACTCTTTCGAAAGCCATTTTATGCCAAAAGCTTCAAATCTCAATAAGAAAAATGTAATTTAAACACAAATTTGCATCCCAATCTCTCTTCTAATTTTACAAAATTGGTCCCCATGTAGTGGTTTTATAAAAATGTCAACAACTTGATGCAATATATCAAAAAAATCAAGTATAATGTCACCTTTTTGCATATGATCCTTGATGAAATAATGCTGAATCTCTATATGTTTGGTTCTAGAATGTTGAACGGGGTTCATAATGAGATTAGTAGCACTTGTGTTATCACAATAGATAGGCACATATTCATAATGCAAACCATTGTCAAACAAGTTTTGTTTCATCCACAAAATTTGGGTAACACAACTCCCAACTGCAATATATTTGGCCTCGGTATTAGATATAGCTGCACTATTTTGCTTCCTCCTAGACTAACATACTAAAGAATGACCAAGGAATTGACAAGTACCACTAGTACTCCTACACTTTACCTTACAACCTACAAAATCAACATCCAAAAAGTCACACAAATCAAATAAAGTTCCTTTTTGCATACCAATGTCCTAAGTTACTAGTTCCCTTAAGATATCTAATGATTTGTTTTATAGCAACTAGATGCAATTACTTAGAATTAGATTGAAACTTGGCACATAAGCATATGGCAAACTTGATATCCGGCCTTGAAGCTGTCAAGTAAAGTAAGTTACCAATCATACCTCGAAATTTCTTCTCATCTACGGGCTTACCCTTCTCAACTATGTCAAGTTTGGTTAAGGGACTCATGGGAGTTCCGATTTCCTTTGCATCCTTAAGTCCAAATTTCTTGATAATCTCTTTTGTATATTTAGCTTGGTTGATGAATATGCCTTCCTTTGTTTGTTTGATTTGGAGTCCAAGGAAGAACATCAACTTGCCCATCATGCTCATCTCAAACTCTTTATTCATGCACTTAGTAAAACTTTCACACAAGGCAACATTACCGGCACCAAATATAATGTCATCTACATAAATTTACATAAGCAAGATATCATTTTTATCCTTTTTAATAAACAAAGTTGAGTCATTTTCAACAAGAAAACCACTAAGCCTTTCATAACAAGCCCCTAGGACTTGCTTTAAATCATATAAAGCCTTTTCAAGTTTGTAAATAAGATTTGAAAAGTAAGAATCTTCAAAACCTGGAAGTTGTTCAACATACCTCCTCTTCAATAAAACTATTTAGAAAAGTACTTTTCACATCTATTTGGTAAAACTTAAAATCCATATAACAAGCAAATGCAAGCAACATGCGAATTGATTCTAGTCTAGCTACGGGGTCATTAGTCTCATCATAATCTATTGCTTCGTTTTGATTATACCTTGAGCTACAAGCTTAGACTTATTCCTATTTACTACACTAGATTCATCAAGTTTGTTCCTAAATACCCATTTAGTTCCACTAATCGAGTGGTCTCTAGGTCTTTCAACTAAATTCTAAACCTTATTTCTAGTAAATTGATGAAGCTCCTCTTGCATTGTTATTGTCCAATTTTCATCTTGTAAAGCTTCATCAACATTCTTAGGCTTAATATGTGAAGTAAATGCATAATGCTTACAAAATTTATTGATCTTACCCCTTGTTTTACTCTTTTGGATGGATCACCAATGATTTATTCTTTGGCATATTGTCTCACAAATTTTCAACTTTTGGGTAAGTCAACATGAACCTTTTCTTGCTCTATGGTGGTATCTTGATTTGAAGCTTGCTCTTCAACCACTTTGACTTGAGAGTCTTCTCCTTGATTAGCATCTTGTTGATCCTCTGGATATTCCTTGGTATTTATAGGTCTTCCATCAATTGAGACGTTCTTCAAAAGGTTATCTACATCACCATCATTATCCTTTCTTGGCATAAAGGGGATAGTCTCATCAAAGGTAACATGCATAGACTTTTCCACAACAAGAGTTCTTTTATTATACACATGATATGCCTTACTCATAGTGGAATAACTAAGAAATATGCCTTCATCCAATTTAGCATCAAATTTATGCAAATGACCAATTTAGCATCAAATTTATGCAAATGATCTCTAGTGTTCAAAATGAAGCATTTACAATCAAACACTTTGAAATACAAAATTTTGGGGGGTTTTCTCATGCCAAAGCTCATATGAGGTTTTGCTCAAAATGGGTCTAATGAGAACTTATTTTGCACATAGTATACGGGGTTAATGGCTTCAATCCAAAAATATGTAGGCAAGTTGTGTTACTTAAGCATGGTTCTTGCCATTTCTTGTAAAGTACAATTCTTCTTCTCTACTATCCCATTTTGTTGAGGAGTCGAAGGGGCCAAAAAATTATGTTCAATGCCATGCTCATCACAAAAATGCATAAAAGGAGTTTTCACTTATTCGTGCCATTATCACTACTTATGTGAGTTATAAAATAGGCTTTCTCATTTTACATTTTTCTACACAATCTAGAAAATTCATTGAAGGCTTTAGTTTTGTGTGCAAGAAACATGGCCCATGTGAATCTAGTGTAATCATCTACAACAACAAAAGTGTATCTAGATCTACCTAAACTAACAACATTAATAGATAATAAGTCCATATGAAACAATTGTAATGCTCTAGATATTGAAACCATGTTAATGGGTTTCAAAGAGGTTTTATGTTGTTTTCCAAGTTGACATGTATCATATACTTTGTCCTTTTCAAATTTGATTTTAGGCAAGTCTTTAACAAGCTCATCTTTTGACAAATTTTTCAAAATGCTCATGCTAACATGTCCAAGTCTTTTATGCCACAATCAATAATTTTCATGCACAATGGATAGACAAGTAACATTTTGATTTTCAAGTTGATCAATTTCTACGGTATACACATTATCATTCCTACTAGTGACAAATAGCATATTATCACTATTACAATTATGAATGATGCAACTAGAAGATTTAAACACAACTTTATGACCTTTATCTTACAATTGACTAATGTAAGCAAGTTAAATTAAGACCTTCTACAAGCGAGACATTATGAATAGCAAGAGTGTTTTTGTTATCAATACTTTCTCTGCCAATTATTCTTCCTTTGCTATTGTCACCAAAGTGACATCTCCACCTTTGACCTTTTTAAACTCATAGAACAATAGGGAATCACCCATCATATGTTTGAACTACCCACTATCTAATATCCATTTCTTCTTGCTACCCATTATTTAATATCCATTTCTTCTTGATAGGTTTGCTCACGTGGCTCACCTACAAATATCAAAATAAGTACAATGCCCTTCATATATGGGTCCTCAAACTCTTTTGGGTCCTTGACATTAAGTCCTTAATATTTGGCTTTTACAACCCATTTACGTTATTGCCAATGTGGGGTAAGAGTGCCTTTATCACGTAGTCTCTTTTAATAGCAATGAGTAGAAAAATGTCCATATTTTTCACAATAAATGCAAGTAATAGAGGATTTCAAAGGACTAGTAGAGGCGAATGCTTTTACAAAGTAGGTTTTCAAATATTTTTGCTTGAATATAGTCTTCAAACTATTACCACTTTTGCCAAATGCCATTTTTTAAGAACCAAGAAGTTTTTCAAAGTTTTCCTTCCCATTTATAGATTTTTGTACAATACCATTCAAATCCCATTTGTAAATTTTCCTACAATACCATTCAAATCATCATTTTTGTTTTTCGACTCCTCCACTTGTTTTTCCAAACTTTCAATGTTTTCAACAAGAGATGCATTGTTCTTCTCTAAACAAACTTTTTCATCTGATGCAAGTTTCAATTTCTTTTACAAACTCTTGTTTTTGTTTAAAGAAAGGAGAAGATCATCATGCAATTTTGAAAATGCTTTTTGTAATTCGTCAAACAAAGTTAGCAGCCTCATAAGGTGAAGAGTTTACCTTATCTCCATTTTCCATAAGACAAACAAAGTTAGCAACCTTATGCTTTTCTTCCGTCTCTTCTTTACTATTAGTAGTGTTCCCAAGTTGCTTTGAGAGCTTTCCTGTGCTTGTGTTTTACAAGCTTTGGGCAATTCGCTTTGATGTGCCTGGACTTGTTGCTTTTGAAGCACTTTGGTTATTCATTCTTTGCTTCTTTTGGCTTCTTGATCTCTTTGCCTTTCTTCTTCCAATTGTTCAAAGTAGAGCCATTTCTCCATTTCTTGTATTTCATGAACTTCTTGAAGTTTCTTGCAAAAAGTGCCATCTCCTCATTCAAATCTTAATCATTATCATCACTCAAGGCATATTTTGAAGCAACAAGGGCCATGGACTTTTTCATCTTCTTGTCTTATTCTTCATAGACCTTTAGCTCAAGCTCATGACTCACGAGTGACCTAATCAACCCATTCAAAGTGTAACCATTGAGGCCCTTTGATTCCTTTGTGGACGTCACCTTCGATTACCATAAGGATGGTACATTTCTTAGCACTTTTCTCACATTTTCTACATTAGAATATTCTCTTCCAAGTGCCTTAAGGCCATTGGTAATTTTCATAAATCTAGCATACATTTTTTCAATACTTTTACCTAGTTCCATCTTGAACATTTCATATCTTTGAACAAGCATGCTAATTTTAGAATCTTTTACTTGGCTAGTTCCTTCATAAGTTATCTCAAGTTGGTCCCAAAGTTCCTTAGCCGAAGTATATCCTATTACTCTATCAAATTTGGTTGTGTTCAATCCAGCAAACAAGACATACAAAGCTTTATCATTCAATTAAACAAGCTTAATATCATTATCATCCCATTCACTTTCCGGTTTAGGCACTTCTCTATTACCTTCCATTTTTATAGGAATTTGAGGTCCATTAACAACAATTTTCTGTGCTCTATAATCATGTGCTTGAATAAAGAGTTTCATTCTCAATTTCCAAAAAGCATGGTTAGTGTCATCAAATATAAGAGTCTTGCTAATAGACAAACCCCCAATAGGTGAAATATTCATATTATTTGCCATGAAAAATTCTACTAGTGGTTAAATTATATGTAAATACCAAATTCGGGAGGCAAATAAACTTAAGAGGGGTGAATTAACTTTATCACTAATTTTAGCAATAAAAACGCAATTAGCAAGAAAAGATGGTCACTTAAGCAAATTGATGTTGTTTTAACCCGCAAGTGCATGGGTCGTATATAGCAAAGCACACAAGTACGGGTATCGTTCTTGCACATGGAGGCTACCTTAGATTAATCTCTTTGTGCTCGGTACCTAAAACTAGCTATGTGCATGTGTGTGCTTTCTTTAGGATTAAAGGGAGCTTGGGAAAAGGAAAATAAACCTAAGCTAACCTAATCTAATGGAGAAACCTAAGGTGCCAAACTAACGAAGAAAAGCTCTACATGGTGGAAAGGGATCTAGGGTGATTGCATTGCAACTAGACTCGGGCTATTATAAACATTAGGTCTATCTATGGCTCAATTGCTCTCTTAAAGGCCTTAGCTAACTAACCTTATTATCTACTAAGACTCAGTGCGGGTCTATCCAGAGAGAGGACCAAAAAGTTTGTGTTAAGCATATAGTAGGTTATTGTCTTGTTTAAACATTTGGTGCCCTCTCTGCCAGCCTGCTTAGTGACAGAGCCACCTTTTTTTAGGTTAGTGAGGAGGACAATCATCTACTCTGGGGGTTTCTTTCATTACAACCGGATTATACTCGGCCTGGTCCTCCTAGGTAGATCTCCCTAAGGTATAGCGTGGTCCTTATGACGTAGGGTTTTACAACTTAGTTAACTAAGTTCTTTTTGGTGTTGATTAACATCCTACTCAAGAGGATAACCTTTTAGCATTGTTTTAGACTAGAAAATAGGCTCCTAGAACATTAACTAGTGCTAGTGAGTACTCTTTTAGTATTGTTTTAGACTAGAGCTATATTTCTACCATACTAAGTCATCTATTAAGCATATTAATCAATACACTTTAGTTACAAATAGGGCTCATGCCGTTAGCTTGAATTAAGGCTAAAATGAGACCACTACTAATAGCATTTTAAGTACAAAAGAACACATCCAACTTTACTTAGGCATTTTCATTAACCCATAGACATGTCTAATTGTCAACACATAGACATATTAATTCATGTCATCGATCAATGTAAAGAAGCATGTATTAAGAGCCAAAGATATACACAAATCCTTTATTCATAGCCCTAATCTAGTATATGATGTGCCTTTTCAGTGCAAGCCCTAGAAGACCTACAAGCGTACGGATCATGTAGATTAGTGTCTACAAGTGCGGATGTCGAACCACAGGGAGGCATAAAGAAATTCTATGCTAGTGTGCTCTAGAAGAAGCCTCAAAAAGGAACCTAAGCTAACATGTTTTTGTACTTTTGGATTTTTATAAGCTAAGGGGAAAAGTAAAAAGACTAAACTATAAATGCAATAAGGGAAAGAAGCAAGAACTAAGCTAATCTAGGGGGATTAAACCTATAGGACGGTGATAGGGTGACCTACACTTGTGAACGGGTGACTTTATGCCTCTTTGCTATGGGATTCAGGGATTAGCTTGCTAAATATGGCTTCAAATACTAAGCAACTAACTAGTGTCCTAATTACACCCTAGGACTTGGTGCGAGTCCGTCCCTAAGCGTGCACACTTAGAGCTATGGTGTGGTCCTTATGTACCTAAGGCCATATAAGGGACTAGGGAGTTACTTAGGTGTCCTAGAACGATCCCACCCTAGTTCCTAAACCATTAGCTAGATTAAAGCTAAGACCTAGGGTTCCTAAGGTTGACTAAGCCTATTCGGACTCCTATTAGCTAGATTTAAAGCTAAAGGGGATTTGATCTAGACTAGTCCTAACTTATGCACCATCATTCTAGGGACACTAAAGCTAATTAATATCTAATAGGTGCAGTCCTATATGTTCTAAGGCAAGGCGATGTGAATATGATATCCTATTCGTGATACAAACACAAGTAAGTTTGATTTACACCATTGGAAACATTCAAGCATCAACATGTAGCATTAATTGAGCATATATTCATTATAAGGCATGTTTCATACCCATATAGACATGAATAGAATCAACCCACTTCATATTATCCATAATTACACACATAGACATGCATAATCTAAGGATTAGAAGTGTTCTATAGCAAATACAACTCAATTTATACATACAACTCATTCAAGATTACATCAAACACATGGACATGAAATGATATGAAATTTCTCAAAATAAGAACAAAGTATGTATATATATAAGCCAATTAAATCCCATAACAAAGAATACGAAGATCATCCCATTACACAAGTTTAGTCACCCTAATCATTCTACTCAAGCATGAAATAGATAAGAGTGAAAGAGGTTGTAGAAATCTCTCCTTCCATACTTGCTTGTTTCTTTACAAACTTGAATAAATCTTCACCAAATGATGTTTAAATCCTCAAAAATCAACTTAATTCTAAGTGCATGTGTGTGTGTTAGTGTGTCTATTAGAGATGCATAAAAGTAGGGTTTTATGTGTGAGAAATGGGTGTGTGAATGGAAGGTGAAAAAGGGATAAAAATTTACTCAACATGGGCAGGAAAAAGGCTAAAATAGTGCAGCATACGCGTCCAACTAGGGACCTTGGCCAGTCAACCTGCCAAGCCTTAAGGTCAATTGGCCCAATAAGGGTTGCTCTCTATTTTGGCCAGTCGCCTTGGCCAGTTTTCTTGCATTGTGTCCGTTTCGTCCCGGTTGCTCTTTTCTTCACCCTGTTTCCTTTAAACACTTCTTTTAAGCTTCTCCCATGTCCCGAACATCTCAAGCTTGATCCTAACATCAATTCTCCATCAATTCAAGTCCCGAGCTTTGACCTACATTTCACCAAATACGAGAAATGAGCATGATTAGTGTAGTGTTTGTCTTTAAACTTAACTATGTACATTTGCTTACACTTAAGCCTTATTCTACTATATATACTATACTAATGCATCTATTAAAGCTCAAATCACCTCTAAAACATGGGTAAATAACAACGCAAACACACACAAAAACACAACACATCAACACCCCAAACTTTCTCCTTGCTTGTCCCCAAGCAAGCCCAATCTTAAGATTATGTCTAAAGCCGATGTAAAAGGTTACCTAAGGGATTGACTCACTATCAAGGTTAGTCTAAAAAGCATGAATGGGGCATTCCTATTATAGAGAGATCCCCAAGTTTCTTAGAATTCTCCCTTTACTCATAAAGGGCCTCAAACCTCAAGGGAACTTCCCAAGTAGCCACACCGCTATAAGCCTAGGATTCTAACTCATGTACACAGGAGGTTGATATTTCGTGCCCCCTCGACTAACATGACCTCCCCAATATGCACAAAGCCTCAAAGACAAGAAGAGAGAATGTACAAATGCAATGGCTTATAAAAGCCTTATTCCCATAAATACAAAGATGATAGCTTGTGCTAAGTTGATATTGTGTCACTTATGCACTTATTCACAAAAAATTTTGGTGCCTTTGGCTTTTTTCTCTTTTCCAATTTTTCTCAATTTTTCATCTTTTTAATCTTTTTGCACCGTTTTTGTGTTTTTCAATTTTTTTGGATTTTTCATACTTTGCATTGCATATACACAAAAAGAAAGGAAAAAGAAAAGCTAGGGCATATAGAAAAGAACCAATCAAGAAAGAGGCACTCACATTAATAAACCTTCTCAATCACTCTTTCCTATCAAGCAATGGGGTAGCTACAAAGAGCATTCTTAAAGATCCTCACTCCCCACAACTTTCAAGGGCATCCCCTCTAAGACCTGGTTTTCAATCCACTCCATTCACTTCCTGCAGTATTTTTAATTTTTAACAATCAATTGAGTCAATCACAATAGCCAACACAATGATCAACCAAAAAATAAAAAATTCACCATTTTTAACCAAATAATGCAATCTATACTAAGAAAACATAAAACAATTAGACCAAACCCCCACACCCCCAAACCGAAACTTTGCTTATCCTTAAGCAAATAGAGTAAAGTATATAAACAAGCAAGTTGACATCACAAAGCAAGTAAGGGTAGTGGGGATGGGGGTAGAAACATGGGGAACAAGTGGAGAAAGGATAGATACAACCTTGCATTCTTTGGAGCTCTCCATGCCAATGATAAATCACTATACTACTTACCCTATAACTTACAAACCATTAACACTCATCAAGAAAACAAGGTTAGTGGCATTGCCTACGTAAGCTTGCATTGGCATGTGCAATAATAAGCAATAATGTATCTTATGGGACAAAGGATTAAGATTCAACATTTGGTGTGGGTCAAAGAAAAAGAAAGAAAACAAAAGAAAGAAAAATGGAAACAAGTGCAAAATTACAAAATTGAACCTAGGTTGCCTCTTAGTAGCACTAACCACCATGTCGTCAGCCAAGCGATCACCAACTTATCTTCAATCTCCATAGATGGGGTCTTGAAGCATTAAAACCTCCAAACGACCCATGCTTGGGATATGCATGCTTCAGGCGTTGCCCGTTCATTGTCATCTCCTGGCCATCCTTCAAGTCCTTGATCTTGACCGCTCCAAAAGGGAGGCAATCAACACCTCATACGGACCATCCCATCTTGACTTGAGCTTACCTGGAAAGAGCTTCAAATGTGAGTTAAACAACCAAACTTTATCAGAGGGAGAGAATGATTTCTTAAGAATGTATTTATCATGCAATCTCTTTATCCTATCTTTATAAAGCTTAGCGTTCTCATATGCCTCAAATCCAAGCTCCTCCAACTTCGCTAGGTCTAGCTTCCTTTTCTCACCTGCTCTTGCCAAATCGAAGTTTAAGGCCTTGATGGCCTAATAAGCCCTTTGCTCAAATTCTACCTACAAGTGACAAGCTTTTCCATAAACCAATCTATACAGAGACATACCAATGGGAGTTTTAAAGGCGGTATGGTAGGCCCACAAAGAATCATTCAACGTAATAGATCAATCTCTCCTATCGGGCTTAACGATTTTCTCTAAAATGTGCTTGATCTCCCTATTGGACACCTCTACTTGTCCATTAGTTTGCGGGTGGTAAGGGGTAGCAACCTTATGGGTAACCGAATATCTTCTCAACAAGACCTCTAAAGTCCTATGGCAAAAATGCAAACCCTTATCACTAATCAAGACCCTAGGGACTCAAAATCTAGAGAAAATCTTCTCCTTAATGAATTTCACCACTACCCTATGGTTATTAGTGCATGTAGGAATAGCCTCAACCCATTTGGACGCATAGTCTACAGCCACTAAAATGTATTGGTACCCAAAGGAAGATAGAAATGGACCCATGAAATTTATAACCCAAACATCAAATAATTTACATGGAATAATAAGGGATAAAGGCATTATGTTTCTCCTAGAGATAGACTCGGATTGTTGACATTTAACACACATTTACCAATAATCTTAGGCATCTCTAAAAAGAGTGGGCCAAAACAATCCACATTGTAAGACCTTTGTGGTGGTCTTCTTTCCACTAAAATGTCTTCCACATCCCTCATCGTGACACATACTGAACACGCTCTTGAACTCGTCTTCGAGCACACACCAACAAATTAATTGATCCGCACACACCTTGAAAAGATAGGGATCCTCCCAAAAGAAATGTCTCATTTGTGCTCGAAACCTGTCTCTCTCTCTCTTTTTTCCCAATGAGAGGGAAAATGCCCTGTGGCAAGATAATTTACAATGTGAGCAAACCGTAATGTGTGATGAGAGATGGCAAATAATTGTTCATTGGAAAGCATACTTTAAATGCCCAGGAAGGAGTTTAAGCTCTAAAGATGGGTTAGGCTTAACCAAGGGTGATTCAACCTTGTCATCATCAATGGGGACAACACTAGAATCAAGACTAGAAGGAATAACCTTAAGTGACTTATTAATAATGGAATCCTCAACTAAAGAAGTGGAAGCTACACATTTTTGCTCTACGGTCCTCGCACTAAAGCTAGACAACAAATCCTCAAATTTTCTTAATTCTTCTCCATAAGTCATAGTTTTCTCTACAAAATCCTCGACACAAGAAGCAATAACATCCACTCTAAAGCACTCTTCTCCATTCTCTTCTCCTCCTACACTAGCCCTATTCACCGCGTCAGCAACCGTCATGGTGGACCTCAAATTCTCAAATTTTAGCTTTAATAACCCCGACCTACAATGAATAATGGCATCTGTAGTAGCAAGAAAGAGGAGACCTGAAAGAACAGGTATAAAATGTCCAGAATCATGACCAGGATCCATATCTAGTACTATGAAGTCAACAGGGTACACGAACTCACTTAGCTACACCATGATGTCCTCTACCACACCTCTAGGTTTATACTCGAATCTATCAGCTAGCGAAAGAGTAACATGTGTAGAGGACAACTCACATAGACCTAGTTGCTAATAGACGGAGTGGGGAATGAGATTCATACTAGACCTTAAATTTAACAAGGCATGATCAATCTGAGCCTCACAGATCGTACGAGGAATAATGAAAGCTCTGGGGTCACTCATCTTAGCTGAAAGGCCTAAAGTACAAATACTACTTAGTTTTTCTATAAACCTCACCTTCTTAAGAATGTTCAATGAAGTCAATAGGGTACATGAACTCACTTAGCTACACCATGATGTCCTCTACCACACCTCTAGGTCTATACTCGTATCTATCAGCTAGCTAAAGAGTAACATGTGTAGGGGACAACTCACATAGACCTAGTTGCTAATAGACGGAGTGGGGAATGAGATTCATACTAGACCTTAAATTTAACAAGGCATGATCAATCTGAGCCTCACAGATCGTACAAGGAATGGTGAAAGCTCTAAGGTCACTCATCTTAGCTGAAAGGCCTAAAGTACAAATACTACTTAGTTTTTCTATAAGCCTCACCTTCTTAAGAATGTTCAATGATCTACGCTTCTTTGTACATGGGTTCTTGAAGAACTTAGAATAGAAGGGAATGGAAAAGATTGCATCTATCAAGGAAAGATTAACCTTAAGGTCCTTAAGATGCTTTAGGATCTTGAAAAACCTAGAATCCTTCTTTCTAAAGAGGATGGGAAGGGAACTCTAGGTGCAACACCCCTAGACACATGAGAATCATCAATGGGCTTTTTTCCCTCCCGATGTGGGCTAAAACAGTATGAGCTGGAAAAGGGCTTAAATAGTGTAGCATACGCGTCCAGCCAAGTGCCTTGGCTGGTCGATCAGCCTAGCCTTGAGGTTGACCGGCCCAAAGAGGGTTGCTTTATATTTTCGCTGGTCAACCAGCTCTGGAAGGGGGGTCGACTAGCCAGGTCAAAAGTTGGCCAATTTTCTTGGGTTGCGTCCATTTCATCCTGGTTGCTCTTTTCTTTGGCTAGTTGCATCCAAACACTTCTTTTAAGTTTCTCCCTTGTCCCGAACATCTCAAGCTGGACCTTTACATCAAGTTTCCATCAATTCAAGTCCCGAGCTTTGACCTATACTTTATCAAATATGAGAAATAAGCATGCATTAGTGCAGTGTTTGTCTTTAAACTCAACTATGTACATTTGATTACGCTTAAGCTTAACTTTAGTATATGTACTATACTAATGCATCTATTAAAGTTCAAAACACCTCTTAAACATAGGTAAATAATAACACAAACACAAACAAAAATACAACACATCAATATTCAACAATAAATAGCCAAAGATCTAGTATAATCCAACAACATATTTACAAGATAAAGAGAAAAAACAAGAACTCTTCTAAATCTTGCTTCCAAATCTATACAAGCACTCCAAATCCTTGTTAGATACTTCAATGTTAGCTTGGTATAGGGTTTAAATGGTGGTTTTAGGTGTTAATTAAAGTGGGAAAATAGTTAGGGTTAATGGATGTGAGAGATTATTGGGTTCCTTCCCTCAAAATGAACCAAAAACCCCTAAATATAGCCTTTTCGCTGCAAAAGTCGGTCATCGGGTTGGCCTCCCGGCCTAAATTTAAGTAAGACCGACCAAAATTGATTGCATTCTAGATAGGGTAGGTCTCTAAAGTTAGTCGGCCAACCCTGGGCACGGTGACTGGCCTTCAGCTGTATTGTTCATAACTTGCTCGTTTTGGTATCGATTCGCGCATGGTTTTTTCTATTGTCTCGTACCCTTTTTGGGGACTTGTAAAGCCATTTTTATTCATCTTTTCATGCCCATAAACATCTCTAAAAATTTTTCATGCTCTCTACGTCTTCAACCAAGCTCAATTTCGTCTCCCGAAACACACATTCTTGTTTGTGCTCGGTTGTGTCGTTCTTCGTCCAAGAGCTTCCAAATGGGATTTTCTTCATTTCTTCTCCTCCAAATCAACCTTATCTTGGCTCCTTGATTAAAGAAACATCATTTTAAGCTCAAGTCCTTCTCCCAAAATGCATCTAAAACACAAAATAAGGCACTTAGTGTAGCATTTATGCGTTTTGACACCTATATGCACAAATACGACTAATAGTACACAAATGCAACCCTAAATGCACTTAATTATGCTAAAAATACCCTGAAAGTGTATGCAAACAATATATATAAACATACACAAATCACACACATCACAAATTATCAAACACGTAGTGAGCAATATAACAAATAGGCTAGAGAGCAAGGGAAGAAAATAGTGCAAAACTGGTTTTTAGGTAGTTTGGCCTTACCTACATCCATGGCCTAAGTATACTTCCTTTAGGACTTCAAGCAACTCCACTAAAATACTTCTTCAAAAGCTGGTAAAGCACAAAGTAATCATACACCTCTTTGCTTCAAAGAACCCTAGTAACTCACCAAGGATTTCACCACACTCTATCTTGCTACATATGTGTCTCACAAACAATCAAAAGCTTAAGAGTTTGCACAAGCAAAAATTGGAGAATGGGAAGAATTTTAGGGTTACAACTCTATGAAGAAGATATAGCAAAAGTAAGCTCTTATTTACTCAAAGATCTAACAACTTATAGCTGAATAGAGATGATTTCCAAGCTAAGAAAGTGTTTAAAAATGGAGAAAAAGATTAGAAATTCTTTGCAAAATTTTTCAGGTGAAGATAATTAAATGGGGTGAAAAGTGGTTTAAATAGATAGCCAAAATGTATTGTTAACAGTAAAAAAAATTTCAAATTTGGGCGCTGCCAAAAAATGGTCCGATTGCAAGTCTAGAATGTGTCCTTGACTTGCCCTTGTTTTATTGGGTTGGCCGATAGATACCCTGGCCAGCTGATCAACCAACTGAGGGCATTCGGCATACCTAGAAATCCGTTTTTCACCGCTGCAAGCATGTTTCCAAAAACTTCTTTGAAGATATAAGCTTTTGACAATGCAAGAAAGCTTCAAAGATGATTTTTAATCAAAAGTACAACCAATAACATGTTTGGCAAACCATTTTGAAGTATTTAAAGATTTTTCAAACAAAGATGCACTTCAAAAATGCTTTTCAAGCTCAACCAAGTTTAAAATCAAGTACACAAACAAGGCTCAATAAACCAAATCCATAAAGAGCTATAAGTAGTTTATCCAAGGTTAAACACAAAGAGCTCATTGACACCCCTAATGTCGCCTCATCCCCTTCTTATATCTCTCTTTCATAAAACACACTAGATTCTTGAGTTCTTCTTCTCAACGTCCATGCAAGCTTCATTTAGATGAAAGATCTTTTGCCACAAGCATGCATCAATCCATTTCATATACATGCCTAACTAAGATTGTAAACAAGGTAGCTCACAAGGTGTATATATTAGTAAGCATTCAATTTAAGCATACATGACAATTCACCATAATTTTCGTCATCAAAACATTTCAAAACAATATAAAGCCAACACTAACCATTAATTTTATTTTAGACTAAAGCAAGAATTAGTAATTTTAAGTCTAACTAGGTGCAACCCAGTTCTTTTAGAGGCTAGTATTTGACAATGGCAAAACATTAACTTTGTTCAGGCTAGCATTAACTATAGTCTTAAATGTGCAAAATGAGATTACATGACTAGATTACAAAATCATACACAAAGACATGTAAAATAAAAGTCAAAAGCACTTATGAGAAAGTCATGCAAACACATGCCAAAATCCACGAATAAATGCATAAACCACAATACCCAATTTGTAAAATCCAAACCAAACCTGAGGCTTAAACTTCTAACGCAACATGTCAAAATTAAATCCCAAAACTAAAATTTCAGCTCAAATTCATCAAAAACAAGTTCTAAAGTATTTAGAGTCTAAATTCTTCCCCTCTTCTGCTTTTAGCTCAAATCCCAACTTTTGCTCCAATTTTTAGCTCCTAAAATTCCTCCAAAATGCTTGAAGTCCTGCAAAATTCAACCCCAAATTAGTTAAGTAATTAAAAACTAAAAGAAAGTAAATAAAAGAGATAGAAAAGAAAAGAAAATAAAATAAATTTTTGTTTTTTTTCCTTTCTTCCTTAGTCGAGAGAGCACAACTCTTTGTATTTATTTCTCATTCGACATTCTCCTGGCTTCTCTATGTTTTGTGTGTATTATCTTATATGTGCACATGTGTGTGGTCTTGGCTAAATAGGATTAGGATAATTGGGTTATGTTTTAATGGGGTTAGTAGGCTGGTGTGGTTAATTAGGCTTAGGATGTTGTTTTGGTTTTCTATAAAAGAGGGCCAAATGGACTTCTAATAAAAGGAAAAATGGGTTGTTGATAAGGGTTGAATAAAATTGGGCTTAAGAGGTATTAAGGGGCCGAGTGTGCCATTGGAGTTTGGTCTTTTGGGGTTCTTTTTATTTCTTTTTCTTTCTTTTTTGTTTGTCTTTTCTTTCTACCTAAAACAAAACATCAATAAAATTAAAATTCAATTATATAAAATAAAAAAATTCCAATTAATGAAATATGTAAAGTAAAATAAATAAAATGAAGCAATAATAAATAAAGAAGAAAATAGAAAGCTAAAAGACAGAAAAATGACAACAAAAAGTAAAAAAAAATATTACTACTATAATAGTATAATAATAATAATAATAATAATAATAATAATAATAATAATAATGATAATAATAATAGTAGTGTTAGAAATAAAGAACTAATAGAAAAGTAATGCTAAAAGATTAGTAATAAATAATATAATAAAAGAAAAGAAAATCAAACAATAAAAATATATACTAATATACTATTTTACTAGTACTAAACTATAAAAAATATATTATAATATAATAATATATAAAATATTAACAAATAGCAAGAAAACATATTAGAAAAGATTAAGCAAAAATAAAGATGACAAATAAAACTAAAAATGGTAAAAAAAACTGTTAAATTAGCTAAAACACTAAAAATGCAAGAAAACAATAAAACTTAACAAATAGCCAAAGAAAACACATGCTAAACATTCAAATTAATTCACAAAAGCTCAAGATAACACCTGAAAACGCACACACATCAACATCTCCATATAAGC
The DNA here is from genome assembly GCA_028554755.1 of Cordia subcordata. Taxonomy (NCBI): domain Eukaryota; kingdom Viridiplantae; phylum Streptophyta; class Magnoliopsida; order Boraginales; family Cordiaceae; genus Cordia; species Cordia subcordata. The sequence goes on from JAPTOF010000015.1 coordinate 10,084,120, forward strand.
GCAATATATAGATTGTATACATGAATTTACAGTATGATAATAATAATTCTAAAGATAATGGAAGCGCGTACCTGTTTGAGCTATTATTGTGGAAAATAACTGTCAACCAGTTAAGGTTAATAACTTCCTCTCCCTACTCTGTTCAAGATTAACAGATATCTATGGGAAATAAACTATTAGGGTTAAGAGTGAAAGAGGAAACCTAACCTATTTTGGCTATTTATAATGTATTCTGAAAGTTCTACCCATAAATGACTTTATCGGAATATATGAGTTTACGTACAAAAGAACCATATAGATTTATGTGGTGGACTTAAACCAATATGATCACAAAGCCAACTTATGAATTAGATATTTAGCCTATTTTTATAAAACCAAAAATAATTAACGGTAGCATTCTTTAAAGAGAAATATTCCAAGAGTCTCCCGCTTGGGCAACGTTAATTGTTTTATTTATTTTCAAAAAATTTTGAGAAAAATAATTGTCAAGCTAAATAGGAAAACATAATATGGCCAAAGTTTAAAATATTCTAATTCACAAGATCATACCTCGAGCATAAATCTAGACCAACAAAATTGGTAAATATCAGATCATGGCAGTCATAGTGTTCTATAGTGGTACAAGACTTTCCATGGTTGCACATGTCATCAAACCCTATTGTCATGGACCAAACATACGACAACATAGCAAGAAATTAGCACCAATATGTGAGCAAATGTGTTATTTCTTTGTCAGTCCACCACATGATTTCTCCAAAATGGCACTTAGGAGCTGGAGAAATCCATTATCCTTATCCTCATAAAATAGCAATCAATAGACTAGAGGAAAGAATTCAGATCTCCAACCAAATAGTGTCCTTATAGAGATATTAAACTCAATAGATGATCTTGTCACAATGGACGTCAAATACAAGATCCTCAACAAAACACAAATGTGAGTAATCACAATAGATCAATTATGTTATAAACATAAAACAACATGCTATTGCATGAATGATCAATATGCAACAAAACATATAATAATGGAAATATCCAATAATATATGATAATATAAAACTCCCACTAATAAATAACATCAAAAGACTGTGAAATACTCATATTTTCAATATGTTTCACTTAGACTATGGGTCCAAGACCCTTGGTCTGAAGGTCAGCCAATATGTAATTAGTGACAATTTGTTTTATATGAATGTCACCACTTTTGCCAGGATTTTTGACTACCAAGAATTTGATATTCATATCCTTGCAAGCTTCAGTACTCTTTCTATTCTTCAAGAATAAAACAACTCTTTTGTCACCATAGATCTTAATAGGTCTAATAATAAAATTTATAATTCTCAAATCAAATATCATGTTCTCAAGCCACATAGCATGAGATGCAGCTTCATAACAAGCCACAAACTTTGCCTGCATAGTCAAAGTGCTTATAAGTTGCTGGTTAGCACTCTTCCAAGATATTGCCCCTCTAGCTAATGTAAGATATACCCAAAAGTAGATTCTTAACCATTTGAATACCTAATATGGTCAAGGTCAGAAATATCCAACTAATTCAATAGGATCTACTTTATGGTAAACAAGCATATGGTTTTTTTTTCTTTTTTTTGGTCTTTTGTAGGTATCTTATTACCTAATTAGCAATAACTCAATAATCCCTTCCATGATTTGTCTAGTATCAACCAAGAACTCTTACCGCAAATGAGATATCAAGTCTAGTGCATACTTAAGCATACATCAAACTCCTAACAATACTAGTATAAAGTATATCTTTCACAGAATTCCTCTCTATAGTTGTTTGAAGACATTGCTTTGAGCCGAGTTGATCATCTCTGACAACAGGGGTATCACATGGTTTACAATTCTCCATATTAAACTGTTTGAGAATTTAATCAATGTAAGCCTATTGTGAATTACCTAAAATTCCAAGAGACCTATCTCAACAAATTTGTATATCAAGAACAAAAGAAGTCTTTCCAAGATCTTTTATATCAAAAGGCTAAGATAAATATTATTTAATCTCATGGAGCATACGTAGGTTATATGTAGCTAGCAAAATATCATCAACATACAATTTTAGGAAGATAAATTTAATCCCACTAATCTTGAAGTATATGCATTGATCAACATTATTTTCCTCAAAATCATATGTTATTGATGTAACTTCCAAATGAAAAATGTGCAACAAGAGGCATTATGATCCTAAAAGAATCTCTTTTAATCTTGAAGGCCCATTAACAACCAATAAGCTTAAACTAGACTCCCTTCCCAAGCAAAGTTCAAAAGGAGTTTTAAGGATAAATTTGCTAGCAACACGGTTAAGTGTATAACAATCAGTTTAATGGCTTCACCTCAAAGGTACTTTAGTAGATTAGTAACACTCAAAATGCTCCTCATTATATCCTCAAGGGTCGTCTTTTGATCACACCATTTTGTTCAAGCTACCAGTCATGACATATTGGCCAATAATCCCACAAACATGTAAGCACTTGGCAAACAATCCTATATGCTACCAGAGACCCCATAGTACTCATATCAATGGTCAGATCTTACAATTTTAATAACCTTTCCAAGTTGTCTTTCTTCCTTGGTCTTAAAATTTTTCAATTTTTCAATAGCTTTAGACTTTTCTTTAATCAAATATAGATATTCATAACGAGAAAAGTCATCAATAAATGTAATGAAATATTTATTACCACACAATGTAATAGAATAAGAGCCACTAATATCTGTGTGTATTTACGGTAGCATATTTCTTTCTAATTTTAGTAAGATTGCCACTTATGCACTAACACAAGTTTCAAGATCATCAAAATTTCGATAAGGTAGAATGTTACTTCTAATCAGTCTTTCAACTCCTTCCCTACGAATATGACCTAACCTTTTATACTATAGTAAAGAAGAAGTTTATTTAGTTAAACTTACTTTTGGAAGCAAAATTTTTAGCCTAAAAAGAGTCATAACATTTTCTAGAAACAAACTCAATTGATATAAATCATTTGATAAAACACATTCACCAACAATTTTGGAATTGAAAAATAATTGTGCTTTGTCGTTACTAAAGTTAATCCATAACCAATTTTGTCTAAAACATAAATAGAGATAAGTTCCATCTAAAAGATGGCACAAGGAAAATATTTCCAAACCAAGTCTAAAACTAGTTTTTAAACATAAACTAACAAACCCTATATCTTCTACTCTAACAATGACATTATTCCCAACCGTGATCATAAACTCTAATTCAATCGGTCTTCATCTACTTTCTTTTCTCTAATCAAGATTTGGACTTAGTGCAATAAGCTTTCTTGTGCCTTTTTCCTTGCAGAAGTAAGTATTCTTTTCAAATTTAGTGGTAGCAGATTTTGAACCTTTTAAATTGTGATTTCTGTCTCAATTCTAACCCTTACCACCTTTTTTAGAACCCTAGCCTCTCTTGTAAGCATGACCCTTAGAAATTGAGATATTGACCTTCTTAAAATGTGACATTAGGTCAAAAACAAGCAATGCATTCTCAAGGCTTTCACTCTTGATTTTGTTTCCCTCAGTAGCATAATGGGTCAAGTCATCAATAATCCAAGATTCCTTGGTATCTCTCTCTTATAGCTATTAAGAATTCTTTAACATCCTCGATTTTAGAAAAACCACTCAATAAATGTTTAGTTATGGTCCTCTTTATAGTCATCAAGGCAAGATAGTTGGACCTTTCCTATTGTTGGTAATATTTCCTTTTCTTTATCACTACTTTTATCAACCAAACTGACATATGTATCAAAATGTAAGGCTAAGTCAATATCAGCTTTACTTAGATAAAATTCAATGTCCGCTTTCCATTTCATAATGTTTTGTCCATTCAGGACTTCAACCGTAGTGATAGCATTGTTCAAAGCAAAAGAAACAATTCAAGAAAAGAATACAATATCAGCAAACATTATGTGTACATGCTATATTTCAAAAATAAGTATTATAAACAAAAGTGTCCAAACACATCGTCTTTATATCCACCTTTGGGTAGATAATTCAACATGTAAATAGGTATTCTTTTAACATAAAGTAATATATATAAGATCACCCCACTAAAAGAAAAGTCAACCACCATTGGGCGATTGAGCTCCCTAATAGTATCATAATCTTTGTCCATACTTTATGTTTATACTATCAAGCAACCACATAATGATCTCCTTTAGGAGAACATTGCATACTTTACCATGGTAGTTTCCCAAACAAAATGAGAAAAGCCATAGATTTAATTGAGTAAATCACTTTGGTGAATCTACCAACTTAAATCTATGTTGTCAACTCTTTGGGAAAAATTAATGTTTAATTTAATCACAAAATACTATGTATGCACTTGATCACACAATATGAAACACTTCAATGTGACGTATCTTAGTGATTAATTTAAAATTGCATTCCTCAAGAAACTTAAAATATTTATTTAATTTTCAACATATCCACATAGGAACAATTAGTTTTGCAGTAGACGATACATAAAATTCCAAGTTAAACAAGGAAAAATAAATATTTTTTTACATTTAGAAGACCAATAATAAAAAGAAAAAAAAAACTTCAATCAAATTGCTTAAAAAACATTCAAACTTTATTGCCAATTACAAACTTTATTGCCAATTACAAGGTAATATAATACAGGAACCATGCTAAAACTTGAGATATGCTTTTAAAATCACATGGGACTTCCCTTCTCCCTCTTCCTCCACCCTTTTTTCTTTTAATTAAACTTTTGCCATGATGATCATACTATAAAGAATAGGGATAAAAGAAACGTTAGTTGTAATGCTAGTTTAGTGGTAACATACATACCTATAAGATATTGGAGGTTTGGTGTTCCCTATAGGCCACTGCCATTTTTTTTTATGATGTCACAACTAATTAATGGTAAAGAAAGACATAAGCTACGGTCATGATGTAGCTTAGTGGCAATGCTCTAGAATTTAGCATCTTACATCAAATTGTTGGCTGAGGTTAGACTCTAGTCTATCACATGTTCTTCCTTTTTTTTATTTAATATATACTTATATATATGACCATCAGAAACTTGAGTATATGGCATACAAGCTGTGTATCACAATACACACAAAAATTGTAAGATGATAGAAAACCACAAAGAGGTTGATTACAATGATGGCTGGGACACCCTTTAGCTTATTTATTTATATAATTAATTGTAATGCGCGTATTAATTCATTAATGAGGTTTTACCAGCCCTACTATTGCCAAGATGATGAACTTGAGCAAGGTCCAATTCCACAAAATAGGAGCAAATCATTTTCAAAGTATTAAGACAAGGTATAGATCTTAAAATTTTGAAAAAACCATAAACAAACAATGATTCTAATCTTGGTCAACAGTAAAAGCAGATGGAGTAATTAGTTTGCTATAGATCTTACAGACTCCGAGCACTATTAAGACAAGGTAAATGCATTCATGCATTAGTGGCAAACTCGATGTTAGAACAAAGGTGATATTCTATTTGTACATAAGCCTAATAGCCCACAAGCGCACGGGTCGTATGTAGTATGGTGCATACGAGTGCAGGGTAGAATCCACAAGGAGGCCTAATGTAAATGGTTTCCTAAGCTAAGTACGTCCTAAAGAGCTATGTGTTAGGGTCCTAACTATGATATTTTTGGGTTTTTGAATTGAAGGGAGCTAATCTAAGCCAAACACAAGAAAATAAAAGGGCGATTGTGTGAATGACAGGGCAATTGAGCGATTTAAAGGGATGCTAACACGTAGAAATGGGGAATAGGGTGATTACGACTTGCAAATGGGTGATTACTACTTCTTGTTAGGGTTGCTTGATGGATTAAACTTGGTTGCTCTCATCTAGACTCCTAATTACACTGTAAGCCTCAATGCGATCCGTCCCTAGGTGTCGACCCCCTAAAGCTATCGCATATGGTCATTGATGTATTGTGTTTCTGTTTGAGTTTGCATTGTTATTTACCTATGTTTAAGAGGTGTTTTAAGCTTTAAGAGATGCATTAGTATAATACATACACTAGAGTTAGGCTTAAGAGTAAGCAAATGTACATAGTTGAGTTTAAAGACAAGTGCTACACTAATGCATACTTTGGTGAAGTTAGGTTAAAGCTCAAGGCTTGGATTGATAATGATTTGATGTTGGAGTCAAGCTCGAGGTGTTCCAGATATGGGAGAAGCATGAAAGAAGCTTTTGGAGGCAACCAGGTGAAGAAAAGAGCAACTGGGATGAAATGAACACAATGCGAGGAAATTGGTCAGGATTTTAACTTGGCTAGTCGACCCCCCTTCCAGGGCCAGTCGACCGGCCAAAGTAGAGAGTTAGCCCATTTAGGCCAGCCAACCTCAAGGCTAGGCCAGTAGACCGGCCAAGGCTCTCTGCTGGACGCGTATGTTGCGATATTTAAGCCCTTTTCCAGCCCTTTTTGAGAAGATTTGGAACCCTTTTTCACCTCTCATTCACACACCCACGTCCCATACACAAAACCTACTTTTCACCCATCTTTAACACACACACTAACACATACACGCACATAGAATTAAGTTGATTTTGAAGGATTCAAACATCTTTTGGTGATGTTTTACTCAAGTTTGTAAAGAAACAAGCAAGGATGGAAGGTGAGCTTTCTCAACCCTTTTTCATTCTCTTTTATTATATGCTTGAGTAGATAGATTAGGGTGACTGAACTTGTGTAATGGGATGATTCTTGTATTCTTTGTCATAGGATTTGATTGGCTTATATATATATATATATATATATATATATATATATATATATATACATATATGAATGGCTTTATTTCAATTCATGTCCATGTGTTTGATTTAATGCCTAAATGAGTGATATGTACATAATTTGAGTTGTATTTTCCATACAAATCTTTTGAATATGCATGTCTATGTGTGTGTTTGAGGATAATATGAAGTGGGTTAGTTAGATTCATGTCTATGTGAATGTTAACATGTCTTATAGTGAATACATGCTCAAATATTGCTACATGTTGATGCTTAAAATGTTTCCAATGGTCTAAATCAAACTTGCTTGTGTTTGTATCGTGGATAGGACGTCATATTCACAATGCCTTACCTTACAATATGTAGGACTGCGCCTATTAGACATCAATCCAATTTAGTGTCCCTAGAATGACAGTTCATAAGTTAAGGACTAGTCTAGATCGAGTCTCCTTTAGCTTTAATCCAGTTAATAGGAGTCCAGATAGGCTTAGTCGACCCTAGGGACCCTAGGTTTTAGTTTTAAATCTAGCTAATGGTTTAAAAACTAGGGTGGGATCATTATAGGATAGTTAAGTAACTCCCTAGTCCTTTCTATGGCCTTAAATACATAAGGATCACGCTGTAGCTCTAAGTGTGCACATATAGGGACAGGCCCATACCAAGTCCTAGGGTGTAATTAGGACACTAGTTAGTTGCTTAGTATTAGAAGTCATATTCAGTAAGTCAATCCTCAAATCTTATAGCAAAGAGGTAGAATGTCACCGTTCATAAGTGTAAGTCACCTTATCACCTTTTTGTAGATTTAATCCCCCTAGATTAGCTTAATTCTTACTTTTCCCTTTTAGTATCCATATCATAGTCCTTCATTTCCCTCCTAGCTCCTTAAAATCCAACAGCACAAAAAGATGACTAGTTTAGATTTCTTTTTTTAAGCTTCCACTAGAACGTACTAGCTTAAGATTTTACCACACTTTGAGCCTCTCTATGGTTCAACACCCGCATTAGTACCACTATATTGCATGATCCATATGCTTGCAGGACCTTTTAAGGCTTGCACCTTCAAGGGTACATCAGTCTTTATGACTTAGGGCTATAGGGCTAGCTAGGTAGGATTCTAAGTGACTTAGATTGATCCAACCTTAGCGTCTAAACTGTTGGCTGGATTTAAAGCCAAGACCTAGTTCGTCTAAGGTTAACTAACCTACTTGAAACCCGTTAGCTAAATTTAAAGCTAAGGAGGACTCGACCTAGTCTAACCATTAGTTATGCATCACCAATCATCATCACAATAGCAGTTATTAACATTTGAGCGCCAAGCATACACAACTAGGGCATGACGTTCGAGGATATATTGGCCTATCCTACTGCTAAGCACATAGACATACTTAGATTACACCAATTTAAGTAACAGCACCCAACATGTGAGTAATAGAATCTATTTATACTATTAAATATGCTAACACACACATAGACATGTATATAGTCATACCTACCTCATATAATCACCATACAAATGCATAGACATGCTAACATAATGATTTAGAGATGGTTAATAGCATAATAGACTTCAATATATATATATATATATATATATATATATTGTGCTTAAGTATTTTTTTGGTGAATGTGAACAGTTCAATTCTTTTTTTTACAAATTGTGATAGGATGCGAACGGTCTTTTGAATGTGGTGGCATGTGAATAACTTATACATTTGAGCCTTTGTGGAACAAAGGTGCATAACCGTCTTTATCTAACGAAGCTCCTTTGTCTAGGTTATCAAAATTCTGCCTTATTTCTTGCTTAAGCCTGGCCTTGTTTTGTTCTTCCTTCATCCTGCACACCAGCAAAGAACTTGGAAGGACTCAATAGATGACAGCATCTTTTTCCCCTCTTCCTTAGCGAGAGAGAAATCTTCTCTTATGGCCTTCATCTTCCGCGCCGCCCGAAAATAGAGAACCAAGCCCCCTTCTGATCCATTCATTTATGAAAGCAGGGAGGATCCAGTATATATATATAACTTCAATGAGGCATTTCTACAAACACATAGACATGAATGTAAAATTGCCATAGAAACTCGAAGCATAAAGCATATATATATATATATATATATATATATATATATATATAAATCCATCAAGTACCCATTACAAAAGAGTAGCAATCAATCCATAAATACAAGATATAATCACTTACATGCTTTACTTATACATATAATAACTTGGGACAAAAGGGAGATAAGGAATATACCCTTCTATCCAAAGCTAATCCTTTACAATCCATGAGTATAAGCCCCAAATATTGTGTTTGATCCTCTTAGATCCCTAATTCCTAGTGCTAAATGTGTTTAGAAGTGTGTGCGTGTAAGGTTGGTTTAGATGGATTTAGGGTTTTGGAAAATGGGTGTGAAGTGGGTGTAAGAGATACGTTGAAAAGATTATGAAAATAAGCCCAAAAAAGCGCTTTTATAGCTCCCCAACGGCACTACCGGCTGACCCTACCTGCTAGTTGGTACTTTTGGAGGTTGACCGGTACAAAAATGAGCTCTCTGGATTTATCGGGGCACCTTATCGGCTAGCCGGTACATACTGGGTACCCTACCGGCTAGCCCCTTCACTATTCACAGCTCAACTTTGAAACTTCATATCTTGCTCATTTCTTCGTCTTTGTGTGTGCGATTTTCAACGTTGAGCTTTTTTCTTCCTCATTTATGCTTGTCTCATTCCAAAACTCACCTACAACATAAAATAAGGCATTTAGTGTAGCATTTAATCACTAAACTCGTTATAAACACTAAAATCCACTTATTTGTAATTATTACTTAAGTACTACACTAATGCTCTAATAAGCACAAATCACCTCAAAATAAGAATAAGAATTCAATACATAAATACACACAAAACCAATACATCAACACTCCTAAACTTTCTCCTTACTTGTCCCCCAGCAAGTCCAAACCTAAGTTTATCTCTGAATTGCTAAAGAGGATCACCTAAAGGATTGATTTGCCATCATGGGCCTCTAAGAAGAATGAAGGGGTCATTCCTTTCGTAGAGGGATCTTCAAGCCTTTTTGGGTCCTCCTCTTACTCACAAAGGGTCTCGCACCTCTGGGAAGTTCCCTAGTAGCCTTAACCTCAAAAAGCCCGAGATCTAACGCGCACACACGAAATGTTGATATTTCATGCCCTCTTCAACTAACATAGCCTCCCCAACATACACATAGCCTTAAAGATACAAGGAGAAGAAAAATGTACAAACACAATGGCTAACAAAATGACGTAAAGAGCCTTATTCACAACACATAAAAGAAACAAAGAAGCAACTTGTGCTAATTAGATATTGTGTCAATTGAGCACTTATTCAATGAACTTCACTTTTGCATATTTTTTGTGCTTTTGGATTTTTTCTCATTTTTCATTTTTTTTTGGATTTTTTAAGCTTTTTGCCCCTTTTTTCATTTTTTTGGATTTTTCATCAATACATGATGTAAGCAAAAAGAAAAGAAAAAGAAAGGCTAAGACACATAAAAAAGAACCAATCAAGGAAAGGGCACTCATCCAAACCTCTTTTTCAACTCCTCTTCCAACCAAGCCATGGGGTAGTTACAAGGTACATTCTTAGAGGCACTCACTCTCCGCAACTTCCAAGGGCATCTCCTTCAAGTCTCTGCTTCCCCCCTACTCCATTCACTCCCCACAATGCAACCTATCTCCACCAATCAATTAAATTAATCATAAAAGCTAATACTCTAATCAATAAGAGATAAATCAATCACAAAAGCCAACACTCTAATCAACAAGAGATATGCATCAAAATTGAAATATTTTCACCATTTTAAGGCACATAATGCAATCTACCCTATACAAACCATAAAATAACAAAATCAAACTCTCATACCCCCAAACCTGAACTTTGCTTATCCTCAAGCAAATAGAACAAAAGCACATAACAATTAAATAGACAACACAAAGCAAGTAAGGGTGGTAGGGACGGGGTAAATATAAGAAGACAAGTGAGAAAGGATAGATACAACCTTGTGTTCGTTTGAATCTCTCCGATCCCAATGATCAATAATTCAGATACTAACTCTATTTTTCAACAAACCACAAGCACTCACAAAGCACAAGATTAGTAGCATATGCCATGCAAGCTCGCATTGGCATCATCAAATGATAAACAATGTGTATACAAAAGGGGAAACGATAGAATTGAGGATTAACACTTGGAAGGGTGAAAAAGAAGACAAGGGAAAAGAAAATAAAAATCAAGATAACTAAAGTACTAAAAGGAAATAAAATAAAAAAAAAACAAGGAAAGCAAATGGAATATAAACATGTCTAAGGTGCCTCCTAGCAGTGTTGGATTTAACGCCTCTAGCTGAGCACTAATGTTAAAGCAAGCCATGCTTAAAATTTTGAGGCACAAATTACCAGATAGTCAATCACACACAGACAATAGAAGGAAAAATGTCATGCAACATAATATGGGGCGATGAATAGACAGTGCACCACTTTTTTAACTCCTACCCCAAACCATCAAATGTAAATATGTGTGTAAGTGTGGAAGGTGTCATGTATAAGCGTGAAAGATCATGCCCTAGTTGCACTTTAAGTAACCACCCCATCGCCTTCTTCTCATAATCAAGGGATAAAAACACACCATCCCTATAGGTCAAAGATAGGTCTAATACATGCACTATGGGAAACATGCTTTCTAATCCTAGATAAAATTGTTTTATGCATAAAGGCACAAACGTGAGCTCCAAAGAAGGAGACTCAATGGAATGGGAAAAGGGAGTAGAAACATCACTCAGAGAAGGAGAGAGAACGATAAAGGAAGTGGATGTCCTATACTCTTCTTCTCCACAAGATATAACATGATCAAGCTCGGGTCATTCTAATTCCTCACTAAGGGTGGATTTGATCTTAATGGGCTCTATTTCCATCAATGATTCATCAAAATCCAAACAGACCCATAGATCATTTTTCCAAGCACACTAATTCCTTTCTTAGGTGTCTTCTTGGAGTTGCCATTGTCTTCAATACAATAATTCTTAACTCCAAGAGACTTGTCATCTAGAAACTCCAAAATTGATGCCTTGTTTTACCCAACGAATGACTCTAAACCTTCATTAGCTAAAATCTCTTCAAATTCATCCGCACATTTATCACTAGTGGATGTCATCTCACCATTATGCACTTCATGTGGGGTGTACACATTTGGAGGGGACAATGGGGACTTAAAGGATTTCAGGTCATGCATGCATGAATGCTCAAGGTACCCTAGACTCTCTAAATGAGGACTCGAAATGCAAATGAGTGCTATGATCATGAGTTTCAACCTCCAAGTATGTGTGAAATGTGGGATGAGAATAGGCTCATGCGACTCAATGAAGGACGTTAAAAGCTGAGAAAGATAGGGTACTACTTCCTCTAAAACATATCCATAAGAATCATCAAGAACCAAAGAATCATCAAGCTCATCCTCATCCTCACTACAAGATGTAAGCTCTCCATTAACCTCTCTTCTAGTTGTCTCTTTAACACATCATCTTTTTTTGCCTCTTATCACCTCATTATTAGGTCTTATCTCTATCCCTTCAACTGGATCTAAATGTATCTCAAAATTCTCGTTAATGAATTGCACACTCTCAACCATTCTCTTCTAGCGCTTACCTAGAGAATTGGTGTCTCGCTTTAAACTCTCTAGTTCCTTTTGATTAAATCAAAGGAGAGATTGGGATTGCTCAAGCATTAGATCTAACTGCTCCGAAAGTGTATAAATAAAAGAAGAGGGTTCAACCGAGTGAAAATGGTAAACATCTTGATTAGGATCACTATAAGCACAACCATTGTAATACTCGAAGGAAGGATAGGTGGGAAACGACGGCACAGTAGATGGATTTTCAAAGCAATGAGGTGAAAAATATGAAGAGTCATCTTGACCGTAATATGAAAATGCATGATGTTGCTCCCTAGAATCATGATGATAAGAAGAGAATGCATGCATAGGCGTATGATTGCTAGGGGCATAGGGCGTAGCATGCAATCGGGGATAAGGGTAGAAGGCAGGGCAAATATTGGAATCATGAGCATGGCTTCCATATAGATTACAATAACACGAATAAGCATTCTCATTGTCATGATTACTAAATGAAGATGCATGACTATGGGGGTCATAGTTAGCACTAGCCCTAGATGGGGAATTTTCATGGGGACAGAAAATGGTTGGATGCATAAAACTTCCACACAAACGACATGCATAAGGAACACGTTCAAGTGGTAGGGAAGAGGACATCAAAGACCACCAACAAGCATTCAAGTCACTCATATTCAATTAAACACAAGTAATCCTCTTCACAATGCTCAATAAATATTTTTTTGAATTTTTTTATTAATCAAAATAAAGAAAACATAAAAAATAAAATAAAATAACACGTAACAAGCAAAGACACACAAAAACAAAGAAGCCAAACAACTGTTGCCTCTATGGCAACAGTGCTAAGAACTTGATATGCTATTTGTGCATAAGCCTAAATAGCTTGCAAGTGCATGGGTTATGTGTATTACGATGTGTGGGAGTACGGGGAGGCCTAATGTAAGTGGTATCCTAAGCTAAGTGTGTCCTAAAGAGCTACGTGCTAGGGTCCTAACTATGATATTTTTGGGTTTTTGAATTGGAGGAGCTCAGAAAGTAAATCCATGTGAAGGACAAGAAAATAAAAGGGTGAGTGTGTGTGTGACGGGAGAATCAAGAGATTTAAGGGGAAGTTAACACGTGGAAATGGGGAGAAGGGTGATTACGGCATGCAAATGGGTGATTACAACTTCTTGTTAGGGTTGCTTAATGGTTTAAACTTGGTTGCTTTCATCTAGACTCCTAATTAACCTTCTAATTATGCCCTAAGTCTTAATGCAAATCCATCCCTAGGTGTTAACCCCTAGAGCCACAGCATATGGTCTTTATGACTTAGGGCCATAGGGCTAGTTAGTTAGGATTCTAGGTGACTTAGATCGATCTAACCCTAGCTTCTTAATCATTTAATGGATTTAAAGCCAAGACCTAATCTGTCTAAGGTCGACTAACATACTCAGAAACCCGTTAGCTAAATTTAAAGCTAAGAAAGACTCGACCTAGACTAGCCATTAGTTATGCACCACCGATCATCATCATAATAACGGTTATTAACATTTTAGCACAAAGCATACATATCTAGTGCATACCATTCGAGGATATATTGGTCTATCCTACTACTAAGCACATAGACATACTTAGATTACACAAATTTAAGCAATAGCACCCGACATGTAAGCAATAGAAGTGATTTATAGTATTAAGTATGCTAACACACAAAGAGACATGTATACAGTCATACCCACCTCATATAATCACCATACAAACACATAGATATGCTAGCATAATGATTTAGAAATGGTTAATAACATAATAGGCTTCAATATATGTATGCAACTTCATTGAGGTATTTCGATAAACATATAGACATGAATGTAAAATTGCCATAGAGACCCTAAGCATAAAGCATATATACATAAATCCATCAGGTACCCATTACAAAAGAGTAGTAATCAATCCATAAACATAAGATATAACTACTCTACATGCTCTACTTATAAATATATTAATTTAAGACAAAAGGGAGATAAGGAATATACCCTTCTATCCAAGGCTAATCCTTTACAATCCATGAGCATAAGCCCCAAATCTTGTCTTTGATCCTCTTAGATCCTTAATTCCTAGTGCTAAATGTGTTTGCAAGTGTGTGTGTAAGGTGGGCTTAGATGGATTTAGGATTTTGGGAAATGGGTATGAAGTGGGTGTAAGAGATGAATTGAAAAGCTTCTAAAAATAAGCCCAAAAACGCGCCTTTATAGCTTCCCAGCGGCACTGCTGGCTAACCTTACCGGCTAGCTGGTACTTTTAAAGGTAGACCGATATAAGAATGATCTCTCTGGATTTACCAAGGGAGCCTATTAGAGACCTTACCAGCTAGCTGGTACGTATCAGGGAACCCTACCAGCTTGGCCCTTCACTATTTATAGTTCAACTTTAAAACATTCATATCTTGCTTATTTCTTCGTCTTTTCGCTTGCGGTTTTCAATGTTGAGCTTGTTTCTTCCTCATATAGGCTTGTCGCATCCCAAAACTCACCTACAACATAAAATAAGGCATTTAGTATAGCATTTAATCACCAAACTCATTATAAATACTTAACTCCACTTATGTGCAATTATTACTTAAGTACTACACTAATGCTACCAAATAAGCACATATCACCTCAAAATAAGAATAAGAATGCAATACATAAATACACACAAAACCAACACATCAAAAGGCAATATTAATAGAAAACAATTTTGTAATTAATTGGTAACCATGAAAATAGAATATATATTTTAGAATATTATAAATATAATCAAATTGCATGTTCTAATTAGGGCATAATTTAATTCAAAATTAAATAATGGGTTCTCCACTATTTCTTGAGAATTCAAAATTTAATTCACTAGTAAAAACATAAACAAGAATAAGTAATATGCACATAAATGATGTTTATCAATGATGCCAAGAGTGAAAAAGTTGAAGCCAACTTGGACCTGAAAAAGTTCATGTCCCATTCCATTACAACTAATTTTTATTTTGGGTCCACAATGTCATGCCCTTTGTTTATCATTTAAAGATTGTATTTAAGGTTCATGTTCTTAAAATTTAAATAAGAATATCTTTTAATGTGACACATCTTTGATAATTCTAAACCACTTAATTCAACATGAAAAAAAAAAGATTTTAATCATGAATATATTTCATCAATCATACATATATACATGAAAATCTGGAAAAACAAATTCACATCATAAGGTACCAATCAAAATACATAACATATTATTTATTAAAAAAAAAGAGCAAGGAGAGTTCTAGAAAAGCCCTCAATCAATTTCATGAGGCAACAATTTTATACTCACAAAATAAATTAAGAACTTTTGTAATTTATATACTCTAACAAATATATTAATTTATTTTTCTTCAATAAATACATGTAAATTCATGTATAATTGCCTCTAATATCACATGTAAGTGTAATATATAAATCATATATATGAATTTATAGTATTACAATAATAATTTTAAAGATAGCGGAAGCGCATGCCTGCTTGAGCCATTATTGTTGAAGAAATAACTGTTAACCAGTTAAAGCTAAGATTTTCCTCTCCTTATTCTCCTTAAGATTAACAAATGTCTATGGCAAACAAACTGTTACCATTAAGAGTGAGAGAAGGGACCTAGCCCTATTTATAATGAATTTTGATAAGCCTACACATAAATGATTTTGTCAAAATATATAGGCCTACATACAACAGAACCGTAGGGATTTATGAGGTGGGTTCAAACCAATATAATCACAAAGCCAAGTTGTGAACTAGATATTCAGCCTATTTTTATAAAACCAAAAATAATTAACGGTAGCCCACTTTAAGGAGAAATATTCTGACGACCCAAACCTACATCTTGCTTGTACCCAAGCAAGTCTAACCTGATGTTTATTCTCATGTTTTTTGAAGGTTGCTCACTATATTAATTGAAGCTCACTTTAACAATTAAGACCATGAAGCTCTACTTACAAGTGTAATAGAAAGTGAAACTCACTCGGTTAGGCGTGTTCATTAAGGAATCCCACCTCAATCAACAAATTTTTTCCCTTAAATAAATTTTGGTAAAGGGATCTTGTTCCATTCCCCATCCTAATTCACCAATAGAGAATGCAATTTGCGAAAATGAAGAACAGGAAAAAAAAATATCGGGGATTCGAGAATCCTCCAAATTTTTCAAGAAAAGATTCAAAACTAATTCTACTACTAGCATAGTAACATGCTAGTTTTTTACATTCTCAAGTTAGGTGACTTTAAGGCTGAGGCAAAAGAAATAGGAGGAGTGATTCATGAAGGTGACGTTGTTTAGACTCTAAAGCCCTAATTTAGAATATATATTCATATAAGAAAAAGGGTTAAAAAAACTTAAGATATATTATATTAATATATTATAACATATATGATACATATATATATAAATTAAAAACCAAAAAGTTAGGCCTTAGAGTTTTCCCCGAAAAGAAAATTTTATTTCGAACCCAAACTCTTTTCCCAGAATTTTTTTCCTATCCCCAATATTTTTGCTCCAATTCCCAATTCCCCGAAAATAATTTCTCCATACCCAATCTTTCGGGTTTGTGATCGACTTTTCCCTATAAATGCACAACCCTACACTTGGTAGCCCTTTCAGTTGCCTTTGCACATAGTCACAAGAACTCACCAACAAATAATAAGTTAACTACACAACCGAGTCTCGAAATGATCAAACATGAAAGGAATCTTAACACTCATGCCCTCATTACCATAATGACTCCTTTAATGTGCCCTTCCCCCTTTTTATTCAACACAATGAAGATTAACACAAAAGCTTAACACAAACACACTAACACATGTGATACTATCTCTTTTATCTTAGTGCTTGGTTCCTTTTAACTTTCTAGGTACCCCGTGTAGCAGCTTTCTAGTCAGCAATTCCAACCACTTAAGGTTTAGATTGTCAAGTTTTGAAAGGCCCTAGGCAAACCATTTTTGCATGAAATACCTAGGCATGAATCATCACACCGTTGGCGGATATCCTAGAGATGAACAGTGAGTATTGCAATAACAGTGCTACCAAGAGATACAATATCACAAACACCTAATAAAGCTTGAGATGGTTGAAGAGGTTAATAAAACTCAAAGAGATGGCTGACACAGAGTCAATTTGAAAGCAGAAGTGCATAATAAAGATATGAGGATGAGAAAGAGAGAGAGAAAGAGAGCGAGAGAGGAGGAGTGTCACTCTTCCATACGATACACTAATATCATTCTAGAAGATTAGAGGTGTCCATTTTTGGAAATGAATATCAGCCATTGATATTCACTCTTGTTTTTTCCATGATGACTTTATCACCCTTTTATGCAAATGACATTGTTACCTTTTTATTTAAATGACTGTCCTTTTTATCATTTTAAAATACCAAGGATCAGTCCAAATGACTTCTCTCTTTTCACCCCTACTGTTTATCGTCTCTTCCTCTTTCAATCCTACTATTTTCATTTTATCATTTCATTTTTTCTTAGATCTGCACACCCAAAAAAAAAAGAGAAAAAGAAAACAAAAACAAAAAGAAAACAATTTTTCTTTCTTAACTCAACTAACCTGGATCTGAATATGTTGAAATCTCCAGCCAAAGACAAAATCCTAAGCATGCTATGATTCTTTTGTAATCCTTTTAAGATAAACTTCCAAATCTCGACTAGCATCTTAAGAAATTTTGAAGGATTCTTCTTCTGCTATTTGTAGATTGGTTGCAGAAGATAAGGAACATCTTTTCTTGGGATGCTGGGTGCAACCTTTTCCATGATTTGGGGAAAGAGAAAATTTATGGCTTGGCAGCTTCATAAAGAGCAAATAAAAGAGGGGATAACTAGAGGGGGTTTTTTTTTTTTGTGGTTGGGCATGAGGTGATAATTAGAGTTATTATGATGAATTTTTTTCTTTTTTCTTTTTTTTTTCTTGGCAATGGTTAGGATGAAAGTGTTGGATTGTAAAAAAATTTTCTCGCAATCCCACGAATCTTTTGTTGTGTAATATGTGGAGTATTTGTTTTTTTATTGTGAGTATTGTTGAACTTCGTAGATAGGAGATAATGTTCACAAGAGTTATTTGGATTTTGACTTTTTATTGTTTTGGTGTAAATCTTAATACTTTTTCCTAATGAAGTTCTTAATTAATTAACACAAAAATATACTTTTAATTGATTGATAAATTTTTATATATCAATGATCAGTAAGACTAAGGGTGTGCGTTAATTGGGAGAAATCCATTATTGAACCCAAATTTCAGGTAGAGGAAAATCGGGCTTAAGGAAAAGTGATCATGTTTAGAGAAGATCTTTTGGAAAACGAGATGGGGATCATAACTAATTTTGGATTTTGGGGAAAACTTGAGTAGCAAAATTTTGTCATATATATTACTAGTCTTTCCCCTATATGTGGCATAGAGAGTGAAATATAATTTTATGTACATGTAATCTATAAAATAATTAAAATAAGTCTCATTAGATCAATAATATAACAATCCAACAATATAAGAGAAGACAGTTACATTTTATATTAATTTAATTCACAATGCATAATTTAAATGGTGTAGTACCCATGTGATACACTGGAGAAATGAATATTTTTATGTTTTATTGTTGTTAATGGTCAATTTTGACAATTAATGTGAGGGATAAAACATAAATATTTTTTTGTCATCTGAAATTTTTCAACATTGATTACAACTTTTATATTTTTGTAAAATCTAATAACTTTAGAAAGAAAAAATTGGGAATGATGTAGATTGATACATTTTCATTATTTATTGAGCATCTTTTAATGTAATAGATTAGTCTTTTCTTTTTTAATGCATAGAGTAATCTTTTCCTGTTTAATGTACAAAAGGCACGTGTCAGCATTGTATGAACAATAAAATTAGGAGAGAATGTATATGGTGCACCCGTTTTTGCTAATTATAAGTTATAATAAACTTTGGATTACATAGTTCATTTATGATCCTGCAAAGATCAGATAAAGTAATCAACAGTCTTTTTCTCTGGTGACGTTGCTCTGGCATAGACAACCCCAGTAACAAAGGACTTGCAAGGGGAAGTTACACGCCGGTGGGCATCCGGTGTTAGCCCCTCCAATGGTCAAGTCAGTAAATAATTAGTAAAAGTATATATTAAAGAGGAAGAGAGAAGAGAGAGCCAAAAGCTTCTACATTTTGAACCCTTTTTTTAGATGGAATGGCGTACCTTTCTTTTGTTGTGCTATAAGGCTGTTTATGGGACATTCTTTGGGATAGGTGGACCTATAAGAGATGTCTTTACAATTGGCATACGGAGAGAGCTCATCGGTCTTGGGTGTCAGGATGATGCCCAATGATCGGGATGACACCTCATAGTCAAGAAGATAGCTCATGGTTGAGATGACACCTTATGGTCGGGAAGACACCCTCTACAGTGATTGGAACGCGATGCCCTCTAGAATGAACGGGATGCAGTTCTCTCTAGTGGTCGGGATGTGACATCTTCCAAGGATCAGGATGCGACGCCTTTTAATCAAGATGACACTTATTGATCAAGATGACGCCTAGGAGATCAAGATGACATCTGGGGCCAAAATGACTTTACAGGCAACTGAATTTAGGTAATTTTGATCCAGTTAGATTGGGCCGGGTAGGACATAGCCTAATCCCTATCAACAGCCCTTTTAATTACGGCCATACATGGAGCTTAGCCAGGTTGGGTGTGATTAAACTGCTTTGTTTGATTGTCTGATTTCTCCTACGATCATCCGCCTTAGTTTTGCTATTGACAATAAGCGTCCAATCCATATTTCTAGTAAAATTACCTATTAGGGGTCTCGCTAGAATTCACCTTGTTTCATAACTTTGGGCCTTTACCCCTTGTAGTTTATTTGCAAATTATGACTACGTAAGGAATAGGATGAAATTAGAAATCTTTGATATGATCCAATGAAGAGTTCTTAGTTCATGTAGACTAGCATCCTTAGCATGATACATTTATATTTAGAACTCTTTGGTTCGATTCAAGCAAGAGTTATTCTTTCTGTTAACTACAAATCTTGAGTTCAAAGTCGACTATCCTAAGCTATGCGGTTAAGACTCCGTGACCTGATCTAGTTGATGCTCTTTTCGAGTATAACGTTCTCGATAAAATACAAGCAGGTAGGGCTTACCAAGTCAGTAGCCCCTTTAATTCTAGTCAAACCATGCAGTGGGTTGAGTGGAACTAACTAGAGAATCTTAAACTCTAAGTCCATGACAGCTTCAAATTATTTGTCTCTTAGTTTGTCTCAACCTTTTATTTGCTTTTAGGGACCAAGTCCCTTGCTTCCTTTGATTGTAGCTATATTTTCATTGTTTATCAAGTTTAGGCTACGTGCCTGTAGCCTAGCCCCTTGACTTGATTCATCATTTCTGAAGTTTGAGGCTCATTGGAGAATGTTGAGTCATAACTTTGCTTTCTTCTTTCTCTCTATTATTTCTCTGTGCCTTATTCCACCAAGACTTTGGCTTGATCATTCCATAGCATAATAAGATTGTTGATTTGCAACTTGTCAAGGCTTGTAGCTTCCAAATGATTGATACTGTAGCTCATTGAAGCTCGTGGTTTTCAAACGATTTAAGTTGTACCTTGTTGAGGTTTATAGCCTTAGATAAGTTTGAATAGTAGCTCTCTTCAAAGCTCGTGGCCTTTGATGTGTTCGAGCTTTTAGCTCTTTCGAGGCTCTTGGCCTTTTCATATGTTTGAGCTTTTCTCTGTCTAGAGGCTTAGGCCTTTTGCTATGCTTGAGCTTTTCACTTTTTGGAGGCTCTTGGCCTTTTGATATGTTTGAGCTTTTCGCTCTTAGAAGCTTGTCTCCTTTTATACATAGCTTTGTTGAGGCTTGTGGCCTTTTATATGTTATCGGTAGTCGAAGGTTTCGGTGACATGACCAGATTGTTGTCGAGTCTGTGGTTAGAGGGGCTAAGGTGGCATGACCAGGTTGTTGTCATTAAAAGCTCTAACCTACAATATATTTACACACAACTGATAAGAAATATTTGAATTTATTTGCTTCCAAGTTTACCTGGAGTGAGCGCAATTTCTCTAGTTTTCTTTTGAGGCGCTTGGCATGTTATAGTTCTCAACCTTGTGTTGCAGACCTTCTATCAACTTTGTTGAATTTTGATCCGTCGCGCTCAATTGCTCGATCTGGGCTTCCATGATAGCCCCTAATCTCATCGGGACTTCGTTTGAAGTCCCTCCTTTTCAAGCACCTTTTGAGCTTTGAGATAATATGACTTCCTTCCATGCTATGCGACTTATATGTCACCACTTCTAATGTCGAGGTGGTATTAGCACACCAAGTTGCTATACGAAACAAAGGAAAGCTGCACGACACATGCTCAAAAACATATAATCATGTAAACGTTAGTCAGCGAAGGAATTCGAGAAAGTAATACCCCTCTTTGTTGGAGAGTGTTACAAATCTTGGAGATGGTCAGTAAGATACTCCTTGCATGCTTTCATAGTTACTCAAAAAAGATCGTAGATGCATAAATCCCAACAAATATAAAAAAGACATGCGATAGTTAACTATAGTGGAATATCCAATTTGGTAGTGTGCGAGGAGATGAAGGAGATTGTGGTCCAGGTTAGTCACGTACAAGAACTTATGCACGTAACTAACAACGTATCGGAGGATTCTACATTAGCAATGGGAAGTATGCTTATTATACTATACATGCTGATAACAATATTACATAACGGTTTATCATGATAAATCTATCTTCCAATGGCGCATACGCATCACTATGACTTAAAAGCATATACCACTTTTTTTTTATAGGTGAAGTCATGTATACGAAATCAATCCTGGGTCGAGAATATATATCACATACCCGATACTTTATGGTCCCAGATACAAGAACTTACGAGGATAGGGACCCCAGGTACTTGGATGATTATTCTTTGACCTGAAGCTTGTTTTTGCAAGCATATTTGTTCAGTGAACATAATGGCCTTAGAAGAATAAACCACGAACAAGTCATGAGAAAAGCCTACAGCATGAACTCAATACTTCCCCATCGGGTAAGAGCAATTGACTTTAATTCGGATATAGGCTGATGCTCAGTCTATCCCAGCTTAAATTCAAAGCGGTTTCCTTCTATCATACAGTTCACGAAGTCAAGGCTTTTAATCTTCTTATCCGCCTAAGCCCCGCTCAACATCGAGATCAATGTTGCTTATTATCAGAGAATAGTACGTCGGGCATCCCAAAACAGAGTATAGCCTTGCCATCGGGTGATGACTATCTTCATCGTGCAGGACCATCGGCACAACCCCCTCGATCGTCGGCGTGAATCTTATACTACCATATCTTTTGAAGCTCGCTGACGCAATCTGTGCTTCTACATTCTTAAAGAGGCTACGGCATGGGATTAGTTAAACTATAATTTTGACAACACCAACTTACGAATGTTACCTGGAGCTTAGTCGCTTTTTACAGCTTATTTAGGTGTTGAACAATATAACGTGTCACTTGAGTACACAGCTATATAATAAGATTTATTTTCTCATTTTCATCATATTTACTTTTCTCCATTATAGGCTGTACAAAGTGGTTCAGAACATATCAGGGTGTCCATCGGGAAATGTCGTCGGGATACTTCGATCACAATGCTCATCGGGCAATTGAAGAAGCTCCATGGAGTGAGGAATAATGATGAAGCTGTGGAATCCCCAGATTGATCATTCGGGTATGCAGAGAAACCATTGTGATCATATTCATCTGAATTTCACACTCAATGACGTCCCGATCAGATATCACTTGCCTCAGGTACTTGAGAAGATTAAGTCGAGACCCAGCTACAGCATCCACCGTCGGTCGCCATCCACCATTGCTGTGGAATCCAAATTTTTGTTTAATGCATTCTGGATCGTCCTATGAAGTCCTTTTTGAATTCCTTGTCATGTCCTTGAGGCTAGCTAGGGACTGAAGGAGGTGCTAGATTTGATTAAAGCTTAATGTGCTTCAAACTTCATCGGCCTTGATATCACCTTTACCTTCGAAAAGGCACAACCCGAATGCCTCATAACATGTGATTATAAGATCTCGATGCAAGATTATCATTCATGCCTGCTACTCCAAGTTTATTATGAGGTGTCCTGGACAACGTGTGTACTTGTGAAACCCATACGTGAGGAAACTCAATAAACCATCACAGAAAAAAAGATTAGTCTTGTTGTACAGATGTAATATTCTTGGAGATGGGTGCATTTTGAGTATGCAATAAAGAAACTTTGTGAGGGAGTGTATCGGATCTGGAGATTAATAACAAGATACTTCTTGAATGATACCACCAGCAAATGCATCATTGTAGCCACTCAAAAAGTGTGAAATTGACTCGCAATAGTTAACTTTGATAGAAGTTACCGATACCAACTCTCTTTTTGCTGATCGGAGAGCTCACCGGCGCACCCCGATCGTTGATCGGGTAAAGTTCTATCAGAAAATTCCTCTTAACGTCGGCTTTTGATTACTATCTTTCGTTCTCGATTTGGTTGTCTACTCTAGTGACCACCCTATGTTCACTGATCACAGATTTTCAAGCTTTTTTGTGAGAAACCAGCACATGGAGGTGGAGGAAAGTCCTGCTCTACCTGATATACACGAAGCAAATGCCTGCTTCAATTAGATAAAAGCCTCTCAAGCAGAATTGCATGCCAAATAATTTTTTATTGTCGACGAGAGAAAGCCATGATAGCACGCACACCCACACGCAACCATTTTGCACACCGGAAATATGATCAAGCCATCATAATACCCATGCTTCCACTCCAAAGGGTTGCCTCAATGCTTGTGGAGTCATTGGGAGCCAGCACTTCACTCCGCGCTCGACGCCGTCGAAAGTTAATCCTGACCCCGTGAATTATATATGCTGTATTCTATTCTCAAATTATAGTAGCAGGCTAATTATGGCATATATCATACCCGCGATGGAAAGCCTCTCAACGAGGACTTGAGCGGAACAAGCCTCCTGTCCTTTGGTGAATTATCTGAGGCTTAAAGAGGAATCCACATATGAGACGTGATGTTGACAGCAAGATGTGCTTAAGAAGACAAATCTTTCTGTACAGCCTTCTTCTGAACAAAAAGATCGGTGTCCACCAATTGTGCATATATTAGCAAGTTTCATCTTCCTGGACATAGACTGATGGAAGCAAACCTAAGCTCCATTAAAAATAACGTGAGAGACCTTTCATTTGCTGACAACGACTTTCGCCACCACTCTTATTAATGGTCTCCTGCATGCACAAATTGAGCAAAAACATATATATTCAATATAGCGGTCGGAGCTCATCTTTTAGATGACGCCGATGCCGGCGAGAGGGACTTAAAGCCGTTGCAGAAAATATTTCATGTATGTTATTTGAGGAAACAAGTCTCATGGTATAGCATGTATATTCTTGTGGGTGTAACACCATGGTAAAATAGACCTACTGATATCATACGAGCTCATGAAAGCAAAGAATGCGAAGGGTATGCACGTGAAGGCCAAGAACGTGCTGCTCTAGTTAGGACACAGGCGACCCAAGTTCTCATAATAGCTTCGCATTGGAGTGTTTATCATTTAGATCACAAACATCAGTTTTTACAAATCACGAAAATCATGTATAGTGAGATAAGAGCTAAATTCAAAACTCGAGCCGGGGCAGGTATATATTTCCCTTCGTGCAAATTTGCTTCCAAAGCGTTGACGAGATCCGGCTCCATACCGAGTATAAATCGAATATTAAAACTTGTCAGTGATTGCTGCAAACAATTGCCGGTTTTTCCATATTTTGTCATGATCAGCGGAGCTTTAGACGCGAGCTGATATGTATCTGTCATCAACAACAAGAAATTTAACACATATCCGTCTCCCACAATGAAATTAGTAAAAAAAGAATAAATATAGAAAACGAAATCTTCTTGTAGTGATAATCATGTGGTTCCCAATGGGAATAGTAGTCGATTTTCACATGCGGCACAAATCTAATCCTACAAAAGATCAGTAAGTAATCAATGATCTTCTTCTCCGACATTGCTCCAACATGGACAGTTCCGGTGATGAAGGACCTACAAGGGAAGGCTACACACCGGTGGGGGTTTGGTGTTAGCCCTTCCAATGATTAAGTCAGTAAATATTTATTAAAAGTATATATTAATAAGGAAAAGAGAAGAGAGAGTCAAGAGCTTCTATATTTTCAGCCCCTTTTGTAGATAAAATGGCTTACTCCTCTTTTGCTGTGCTTTGAGGCTGTTTATGAGACATTCTCTAGGACAGGCGAATTTATAAAAGATATCTTTACAATTGACATGTGAAGAGAGCTTATCAGGTCTTGGGTGTCGAGATGAGACACCTCATGGTCAATAAGACACCTTATGGTCAGAAAGACACCTTCCAGAATGATTAGAATGCGACGCCTTCCAGAATGATTGGGATGTGACGCCCTCTAAGGATTGAGATGCGACGCCTTTTGATCAAGATGACGCCTAGAAGTTCACGATGACATCTGGGACCATGATGACTTTATAGGCAACCATATTTAGGTAATCCCAGTCGAGTCGGATCGGGCCAGGGTAGGCTGTAGCCCAATCCCTATCAATTTATGTTTTAGATTTTGAATTATGTTATACTTGAGCTTGGTTATATATTTTCATTTATGTATTGAAATTTAAATTATATATCTTGTTTTATATTTTAAATTTATGATTTTTTTATATGAGTTATGTTAAAAGTCATTCTAATTTTTTTTTTTAAAAAAAATTGGGGATTCTCTAATTCCCAGTGATTTTTTTATTCTCCATTTTTCTAAATTATGTTTCTAGTGGTGAATTAAGGTGAGAAACACAATAAAATCTTTTCTTCAAAATTATTTTAGTAAAAATTTTATTGATTGGGACAGAGATTCTCTAATGAATACCCCTAAAGAAGACATTATAACCTTTAAACGTAAGATTATTTGATGTTTGGTTTACTTTCTTAGATGTTAATCCAATATCTTTTAATTTTATTTTAATCAGTGAATGAATTGTTTAGTTGAGAAGAGTGATACAATTAAAAAAAAAAAAATCTTGTGAGTCCACAAACTAATGTTTATATTCATTATACTAATTAAGTTAGATTATCACGTGATATCTCATATTCAATACTTACAATGCTAAAGTTGGAGTCTCAAGTTGTGTCCTGTAAGTATTTCTTACTTTTCGAGGAGAGGGATATTTTTGAACATTTTAATTTTGATCTAATACTCATCCCAAACATCAAATCGAAAGAAAAAGAACACCAATGTAAAAGCACTAAAGAAAGAAACAAGAAAAAAGAAAATAAATCAGAAAGCACATCAACTTTAAAGAACAAGTACTAAAATTGATGGTTTAATTGATTAAGGTATAATCCAATCACGCTTAACTTAATTAGTTCTAGATATATTATGTACTTTGTTAATTCTAGTTATATTACCAACTTCTGTTAAACTTACTACATGATATTTGTGTAAGATGGTACCGGGAAACAAGGAAAGTAACAAGGATGGCACCACCAAAGAAATATTTAAATGGAGCTATGAGGATACGATTATGTTGTGTGATGTTATTATTGACTTTATCACAACGAATGGACATGGACAATCTTTTAGATGGCATGAAATTAAAGGAGAGGTTAAAAAAAAATTGGACGTGAATTTAATAGCACTTGTTGCAAGTATAAGTATGATTCAACAAGAAAAGAGTGGCAACTTTGGAAACAGTTGAAACAATCAAAAACTAGCCTAGGTTGGGATCCTACATCAAGAAAAATTGAAGCATCAAATGGATGGTGGAAAAAGAAGATTAAGGTGTGTTTATGTTTTTGTTAATTGTATTTTACATATGAATGAGAATATAGGACTGACAAAAAAGTCATTTATTTTTTACTATAAATATCTCTTTTAGAAGTACAAAATTTGTCAAAGAGCCTATAGATTTTTGTTTTAGACCTTACAAATTTTTTCTATGACCTTTACTCTTCTTTGAGAAGTATACAGGACTAAATTAATTTATGTTTTGCTACAAATATTCTTTTTAGAAGTATGGATTTTCGTAAAAAGAATCTATAAATTTTTTGTGAAAGTACCGAAAAATTTTTGTAAAGAACTTACAAATTAATGTAAAGAAGCTACAAATGTTTGTAAAAAATATATTATTTTTTTTCTTAACCTTACAATATTTTCCTATTAACCATCCACATTTTTTTAAAAGTGTATAGGATTGAAAAAAGTCATTCATTTTTTCACTATAAATACTTTTTTAGAAGTATAGATTCTTGCCAAGAATCTACATACTTTTGTTCAAGACCTATAAAGTTTTGTAAATAACCTACACATTATTGTAAAGAAGCTACAAAAGCTACAAATTAGAAAAATGTAGAAAGTTTATAGGAAAAATACTTAATACTTAAGATAAATATTATAATATTGAATTAATAATATAATTAGACTTGCTTATACAAATTTTTATAAAAATGTAAAGATTATTTACTCAATATTGAATTTAGAAGTACAACTTTTTCTTGTGAAGAACCTATAGATTTCTAAAAGAATCCAAATCCACAGATTTTTTTTAAAGAACCTATAGATTTTTGTAACAAACTTACAAATTTTTTAACTAACCTATAGATTTTTGTAAAGAATTATAGATTTTTTCTATGATAATTTGAATTTTTTTGCAAGTAAATAGTATTGTCAAAGTCAATTATGTATTACTATAAATAATAATTTTACGTGCACAACTTTTTTTAAAGAACCTACAAATTTTTGTAATGAATTTACAGATTTTTTTAAGGAACCAACATATTTTTGTTAAGAACCATACAAAATTTTCAAATAACCTATAGATTTTTACAAAGAATGTACAGAATTTTGTATAGAATCTTTAGAATTTTGTGAATTGATCTACAAATTTTTCATATGCGATTTTTACACTTTTTATAAAGAATTTATAGATTTTTTAAAGAACTTGCAGATTTTAACGATGAACCTCCAGATTTTTTCTAAAGAATTTACAAATTTTTGCAAAGAACCTATAGATGTTTTGTTTGTTGGCCTACAAATTTTTATATGAAAATTTTACACTTTTTACAAGTAAATAGGACCTACATATTTCTCCTGTGGAACTTGCAGATTTCTAAAGAACCTATAGATTTTTGCAAAGAACTATCTATTTATGTCAAGAGCTTACAGATTTAACTACTTATTTTTGTTCTACGACCTTTAATTTTTTGTATGAAATTTTTACATTTTTTTTACAAGTCAAGATGACCCACAAATTTTTCTTTAAGAACTATACATTTTTGTAAATAATAACATATTTTGCAAAAAATCTATATATTTTTGTTCTTCACTCTACAAATTGTTTTTATGAAATTTTTTCATTCTTTACAAGTAAATAGGAATACAAATGTCGTTCATTGTTTACTACAAATAATTGTTTTAGAAGTACAATTTTCTGTTTTTTTTTTTTTTTTAAAACTTAAAGATTTTTGTTGAAAACCTACATGTTTCTATAAAGCTCGTACAATTTTTTGTAAAAAAGGTACAGACTTTTTTAAAAAGTATACATATTTTCGTTCTTCACCATACAAAATTTTAAATAAACTTTTCACATTTTTTACAAGTATATAGGATTACAAAAGTTCTTCAACTTTTACCCCATAATTTTTAAATAATCTACAAATTTTTTTTTAAATGGCCTACAAATTTTTCCTATGATAATTTGACATTTTTTACAAGTAAATAGGAATGTAATTGATTCATGTTTTACTATAAATATTTACTTTAGAAGTACAATTTTTTTGTAAAGAACTTACAAATTTTTGTTGAAAACCTATAGATTTCTGTAAAGCTCCTAGAAATTTTTGTAAAAAATGTATAAACTTTTTTAAAAATGTACATATTTTTATTCTTCACCATACAAATTTTTTCTATGAATTTTTCACGTTTTTTTACAAGCACCTAGAACTACAAAAGTCCATCAACTTTTACTACAAAATTTTTAAACAATCTACAAATTTTTGTTATTTGGCCTGCAAATTTTTCCTATGATAATTTGACATTTTCTACAAGTAAATAGGAATGTAAGTGATTCATGCTTTACTATAAACATTTATTTTAAAAGTACAATTTTTTCTAAAGAACCTATAAATTTTTGTTGAAAACCTATAGATTTCTGTAAAGCTCTTACAAATTTTTGTAAAAAACCTACGAATTGTTTTAAAAAGTCTACATACTTTTGCTCTTTCACCCTACAAAATTTTCCTATGAACTTTTTGTATTTTTTACAAGTATATAGGACTACAAAAGTCCTTGAACTTTTACTACAGAATTTTTAAATGATCTACAAATTTTTGTTATTTTGCCTACAAATTTTTCCTATGATAATTTGATATCTTTTTACAAGTAATAGGTATGTAAGTTATTCATGTTTTACTATAAATATTTACCTTAGAAGTACAATTTTTTGTAAAGAACCAATAGATTTTTGTTGAAAACCTATAGATTTTCATAAAGCGCCTATAGATTTTTGTAAAAACCTGACAAATTTTTTTAAAAAGGCTACATATTTTTGCTCTTCACCTTACAAATTTTTCTATGAGCTTTTGATGTTTTTGTACAAGTATATGAGACTACAAAAGTCCTTCAACTTTTACTACATAATTTTTAAATAATTTGCAAATTTTTTGCTATTTTGCCTATGAATTCTTTCTATGATAACTTGACATTTTTTTACAAGTAAATAGGTGTGTAAGTCATTCATGTTTTACTATAAATATTTACTTTAGAAGTACAACTTTTTTAAAGAACCTACATATTCTTATTGAAAACCTACATATTTATGTAAAACTACTACAGATTTTTGTAAAAAAAACTTTTAGATTTTTTTAAAGATTTTATATATTTTTTTCTTCACCCTACGAATATTTCCTATAAATTTTCATGTTTTTTACAAGTATATAGGACTACAAAAGCCTTTCACTTTTTACAATAGAATTTTTAAATAATCTACAAATTTTTGTTATTTGGTCTACAAATTTTTTAAGATAATTTGAATTTTTTAAAAATAAATAAGAACACAAGTTATTCATATTTTACTATAAATATTTAGTATACTATTTTATAAAGAACCAGTAGATTTAATAAATGTTAGGGAAATCCACCACAGATGAAATGGTAGGTAACATTCATTCTCTAAAGATTAAGTTTGAATTTGATCATTAACAATTAAAATATATTTATTATTCTATTCGTAGTCTCCACTTTTTTCTCGGTACCTTGACTTTTTTCTTGAAAATTATTCCCATTTAGTCAAGGGTAAATTCAGTATAATATTTTTTTTTTCTATTCAAATTGATTCAGGGGCATATTTGAAAAAATACATTTTTCTGTACCACACAATAATCAACACACTTTTCTCGAGACAAATATTAATGTGGTGGGCCTAATGGATTGATATCCGTCCATGGAACGTAAGATTTTTTCGAGAGAATAAGAGGGTGTTTGGCTTTGTTTATTTTGGGTATTTATAACATTTAAAAAAATATATATTCGTACATATTTTAACTATTTAGGTATTTATAAGTATTAAATAAGTAAAGTCAAATACCCTTTAAGTGGGAAATTTTATTTTTTACTCTCATTTTAAATTTTTATGGTAAAAATATCCTACTTTTTAAATTATTTTCAAAAATATCTTTTTTGATAAGTCACTTATCGAAACGATAGGTGATTTACCATTTACGGATTCTAAAATTTGAAAAAATTTTAAAAAATAAATGATTACATTTTTAACGAAAACGATAAATCATCTATTAAATGGTAGGTAACTTACCAAAAATGGTACCATTCAGCCAATTAGCCAACATTCTGCGATGAAATAAAAAAAAGCAAAAGCACAGAAGCGAAAAAAAACAAAGGCATATACATTAAATGCAAACAAGTTTTTTAACTAACAAATTCTGCAAACTCATTTAATGCATCACATGCCCCCACAAAGAGGAATTAATAATGGAGAGAGACTGTGAAAGACACAAAGATGACAAAGATGGCTGCAATTATTGCTGCACTATTCCTAAGGATAAATATGCCTGCACAAAATGAAAGTCAAATTTTGCATTCTAAATTAAGTAACGAATACATATTTGGACGACTAACCCGCAAATATGGCGGCCTTTTTAGAATACAAATTTTGTGTTTATTTGGATCTTATTATAAGATATTTATTTTATTTAATAATTTATATAAAAAAATTATTTATTATTAATTTATTATAAAATATTTGTAAGATACTTTTCATAAGATGTCTTATTTGTAATTATAAAAAATAAGTTAGATTTAGGTATATACCTTGTCTTATATTTTATCAGTTAGAAAATAATTAAAAATAAAAATTAAAAAATTAAAATAAAAAATTTAAAATTTAAAAACTACAAAATTAAAAAAATAAAAATAAAAAATATTAAAAATTAAAATTTCAAAAATTTAAAATTTTTTAAACAAAATAAAAATTAATTAATATTTATAATTTATAACTTATTATTTAATTATAAAATTAAAATACTATGAGTCAAAATTGATAATATATTATCAAAGTAACTTACAATAGCATTTCAGCTAACAAACTAAATAGTCTTATTGTATCAGACACTTATTCCTTATAAGATACTTATCAGATAAAATACTTATCAGATTTCAGATAATACTATTCCAAACAGGCTAAAAATCTTACATGTCAAACTCAACTCTTATTGATGGATAGAAAAAACTTCATTTCTCCTATGTGAGACAATTCAATTTTTCTTTCATGTTTTATTTGTCTTTTTAATGTGTGACTTGTAATATAGGTCTTAGAGTTACCACCTCATTTAAAAGTTTAAACTTGTAGAAAAGATATTGGTTATTTATTTATTATGGTTAACACGTCCCCTCACGTGCAGTGTGATTTGTTTAGAACTCGCACGTAAACAATTTAATATTTTTTAAATGGGTAGTGGTAAGGATCGAACTTGTGCCGTTTGACTTCCAAGCTCTGATACCATCTTAGAGTTACCACTTTACGTGTAGCGTGATTTATTTAGAACTCGTACGTGAACAATTTAATATTTTTTAAATGGGTGGCGGTAAGGATCAAACCTGTGTCGTTTGGCTTTCAGGCTCTAATACCATCTTAGAGTTACTATCTCATCTAAAAATTTGATCATGTAGAAAGGATATTAATTTATTTATTTATTATGGTTAACAATAGGTGACAACCATTATGAAAACAATTACTGATGAAATTTAACTTTAAGTGACAAAATCGCATTATAAACCTCCTATTCCCTGTTGTGAGTTCGAGTAGCTTGAGAACATGTGGTAAAGTTGTAAGTTGTATATGTAACATCTGGGGTAAATTTCACAATAAATCCCTATTATTTTTTTATTTTTTTAAAGTGGTCTTTATTATTTTAAAATGTTCAAATTAGTCCTTAATGTTTCACAAATGTAGTTAGATTAGTCCTTATTATTTAAAAAAATTTATATTATTTCCAATATTTCACAAAATTAGTCAAACTAGTCCCCATTATTTGAAAAGAATTCATATTAGTCCCCAATATTTTACAAACTTATTTAAGTTAATCCCTATTTTAAGAAGAAATAAATAAAAAAGATTGGAAGTAATTTTATTTTCTTTTTTTTTATTCTTAGTTGATTATAATACCTTGAACTTTTGTACTATGAATTTCATTATGGAATAATTTTTAGACAATAAAAGTTCCTAATTTTCATTAAAAAATTTCAATCAGATGTCTAATGTGTCTTATAAAAGTTCACAATAAATCCAAATATGCAAAGAATGCAATAACTATCATCCAAAATGTTAAATTCCTATTGCTTTTTTTTTTTTGGCTAAGAATTCTTGTTTAAAAAAATAGATAATCAGATTTCGTTTTATAGCGCAAAGGGTAAGATAGTCAATTGTTTTTATGTTTGAGATCATTTGGGACATTTTTGTCAAAACTAACGTCCCTTCTAATTGTAGGGACTAATCTAACTATAAAAATTAAACATTGGGGACTTGTATGAATTATTTAAAACAATAGGGATTAAAAATTAAAAAATATGTAAACATTAGGGATTTATTTGAATTTAACTCTAACTGCAGAGACTAATTTGACTATAATAAGTAAACATTGAGGACTTATATGAATTATTTGCAACAATAGGGACTAAAATGAAAAAAAGTGTTTACAGTAACGACTTATTTAAATTTAACTCTTACATCTGTAATGGCATGTTTATATTTGCAATTTGCTTTAATCTTTCCCACAATGTGACTAAGACCTTCTGGTACCATTAAGCACCACAACAAACAATCAAGTAATAGAAGTAAGGCTTAGTACAGCGACAACCATTACTCTCTAGCTAATAAGCACGGACACGATACGCAACACGGCGATACGTCTTTTTTCAAAAAACTAGGATACGACACGCTCGGGATACGCTAAATAAAAAATATTTAAATTTATATATATATTACATTAATATCATTTTTATCATGAATATATTGCATAAATATCATTTTTATCACAATAAAAAAATAAACAAGATTAAATAACATAATATTTAGCATATAACTAGTTATGAAAGACTAAACGCCATGAATTAATATGTTCATGAAGTACAAACCAATTTAACATATCAAATATTCTTATAAAAGACAAACACAAAGCATACCGGCAACTCGCAATTAATATATTTAATTAATAAATTGTTATAAAACTTATTTATAGCAATAGATAAAGCTTATTAAAAAACTCAATTACTCAACAAACAATATATAATTAAAAAACTCAACAAACAGTATATAATTAACCAGACACCACCATCACTACACGTAGCTAACCAATATATAATAAAGCTTATCAAGATGGATGTAGTTGCCAAGAACCAATGACACTATCAGACTACAAAAATCAGACAACACCATCAACAAACGACACCATCAGACCACACAAACCACCATGACCGTTGCAAACCACCACCATCATAACCAAACCGCCACCATCATTTATCAATTTTAAATGATAAATTTGATGAGCAAAAAACAAAGAAAAAAAGAAGAAGAAAGAAACCAGTGGACGCGATAGGCTTACCTCGAGGAGACGAGGACGTGGTCGGACTGCTCTAAGCCTCTGCCAAGCACCGGAGAAAGGTGAGTTTTTAGTTTTTCTTTTTTTTTTCCCCCTTGAGAGTTGAGATTTTTTAGAGGGATCGAGGGAGGTGAGAACTAAGTGGCAGATCTAGGCCTGTGTTAATCTTACATTGATTTTTTTTTTTTTTTAAAAGTTATATTCATACTTGTAATGCCCAACAAATTTTAAAAATTATAAATAATACCCCGTGCGTGTCCATTTTGAGTGTCCGGCGTGTCCTTGCGTGTCCGGGGACGTGTCGCAGTGTGTTGGAAAATTGAAAAAAGAAACAAAATTCACAAACATGTGTCCGACACGTGTCGGACACGCGATACCCTTGCTCGTAGAGGTGCCCGTGCTTCCTAACTATCTAGGCATAAGAATGCCAAGATATTATTACAAATTTGGGACTTAAATTCTAGGTATTTTCTTCCTCCGTTCGGTCATTTTGCAATCTGTAGCTTGGCAGAGCTGTTAGATGCTCGGCTCTTGACACTACGAAACCAAAATATTCAGTCATGTCCAAATCTACGGGCAATATATCATTCGGGAGCTTCCAATTAAAGCAATGCACTAACTGTGCTGTCACTAGCCGAACAGCCGTGAGGCCGAGCTGCATTCCTGGGCAACTTCTCCTGCCTGAACTAAATGGGATAAGCTGGAAATCATGCCCGCGCACATCTATATTGCTGCCAATAAATCGCTCTGGAACGAACTTTTCTGGATCACTCCATTCATTGGGGTCTCGTCCAATTGCCCATACATTTATAGTAATAGTTGATTTCTTTGCTATATGGAATCCATCAACAACGCAATCTTCAATGGCCTGATGAGGAAGGAGTAACGGTGCCGGAGGATGAAGCCTAAGTGATTCTTTCACCACCATATCCAAATACTCCAGGCTATCCAAATCTGACTCTTCTACCAGCCTGTTCAATCCTACAACTTCCTCAAGCTCTTTCTGGACTTTCTTTAGTACCTGCGGGTGTCTCAAAAGTTCTGACATTGTCCACTCAATCACTGTTGCTGAAGTGTCCATTGCAGCTATAAGCATGTTCTGCCATGGATATTTTCTGTTAAGGAGTGTCTATATAGTTGTTTAAAGAAGTAGCATTACAAAGCATACTTAAAGATCCCTTAGAATGATCCCATGAGCAAACTCCTACTAGTTCAAGTACATATATCGGCATTTCAAGCATGCGTGCAGGCTTTTCTAGGATGCCTGACCAAATCACGTGTGCAGTCACAGATGCAGTAGTCACTTGTCTACGCATCAAATCCGTGCTTCATAGGCAAAGAAGGATCATGCGTACTTTAGGCCAATAAGGAGGTTCTTGTCTATTTTGACCAAAAATAAATTAAATGAGTAAAATGTACCAAATCTTTTTATATTTTATCAAAAGTATATCTATCCTTCATGTGGTCTAAAAAATATTCCAAAATCTTCCTCTAATTCATAAAAGTGTATCAAACCCTCCTATCATTGTAAAATTTATTTTTTTTAACCATGATTGTTCATAATTACCAAAGCTATCCTTTTCTTTTTTATAAAAGAAATGTTATTAAAAATATTTGAACTATCAATTTCAAATTAAAATAACAAATACTCTAACCAATTAGAATATAAATAATTTATGTTTTACTTTAAATTTAGATTAATTTATATTTAAGATATACAATGGTATAACTTAAATATTTTTGTTAAAAAACTAGAGAGGCCAATCAAGAGAAATTAAATGCCTCTAATGATAACGCATTTCATTAAACATTTCAGAGTTAAAATAATTTCAAATTAGTTGTTTGTCGTCTCCTCATCGTGCCATAGAGTTGATACCACTCTTTTTTTTTTCTTATCTTTTTTTCTTTTTTCTTTTTTCTTTTTGTGTGTGTTCAAACACCACTCACTAGAGTTGTTATATAACTCAAATACTACTATATTTAAGTTATACCATTATATATATTAAATATAAATAAATTTAAAATTAAGTATTTGTATATTTTAGGTTTATTTATATTTAGTATTATAAATTAAGATATAAACCATTATATTTAAAATATATATAAGTTATGCCATTATATATCTTAAACATAAATAAATCTAAAATTAAATTAAAATATAAATTATTTATAGCCTAATTGGTTAGAGTTCTTTGTTATTTTAATTTGAGGGTTTTTTTTTTTTTTTTGTAACAGAGAGAAGGGTAATATAGATAATTTTGAATAATGATGGTTAAAAATAGCAATTTTTGTTAATAACAAAGGGTTTTTATGCACTTTTATAGTCCATAAGGCGTTAGGAGAGACTTTTGAGACCACAGGTGACTCAGTACAATTTTGATAAATCACAGGGTCTCGCACATTTCACCTAAATTACATAGTATGTGGACAGCATCTCATGCTTGCTTATCTCTAAATCCTTAATATTTCAGCCACATGTTCATAAACATATGCAACTCCTACTCTTCGGGCTTCAAGAACCGGACTACTTAACAAAAGAACATCAGAGAGCAGATGCAGAAAAAATCAATGGCATATAAATAGGTCTAATTCTATACATACCAGCAAAATGGCCTTAACATGGCTCCGATCAATCCGAAATTCCGCTTCACCCGATTCCATGATTCCCAGCATGATGTCAACAAAATCCGTATTTTTACTTAGATTCCTTGATTTTTCATGTTCCTCTATAATTTTCTCCAAAAATGCATCGAAAGTCCTGCTCACAGCCTTCATTCGCCTTGTTAATCCTTGAAAATCAAGCATACCAAGGTAAGGAAAATAGTCACCAAGGTTTGGAGCAGCCGCAACTTCCATAGCTTCCTGCACCACAGCTTTGAACCCTTTCGGGCCCAACTCCTCATCCGCGTGCTTCTTCCCAAACAACATCCTGCAAGTCATATCAGCGCTCAGGGACGAAACCTTGGCGCTGAGATCGACAACAGCGCAATCTTGCGCTGCCCATTTGAGCGATTCAACAAAAACACCAACCTCTTCTCTTCTCATTGCTCGGAAAGAATTGATTTTCAAGTTACTAAGCAAGTGTAATGTGCAAAGTTTGCGCATGTTTCGCCAGAAAGGGCCGTATGGAGCTAAGATCAAGTCCCGGTTCTCGTACACCAGGTACTTACCAGCCTCACTGGGTGGCCTACTAGCAAAAACAAGGTCATAGGTCTTGAGGAACTGCTCTGCTGCGTGAGGGGATGAAACAATGATATTGGTTACGAATCCGAATTGCATCTGCATAATGGGGCCATGCTTCTTGGCTAGCCTATGCAGATCATGGTGAGGATTCTTTCCCAACAGATGGAAATGTCCCAAAATAGGAAGCCCTTTTGGAGCTGGAGGTAACCTCTTATTGCTCTTTCTCTTCCTCCCCAACTGATCAAGGAGAACAACAAACACAAACGCCGTTAATATTAATATTGCTGTCAAAATCCACTCCATGCCCATCATGGTTTTGCTTGATAGTTTGTGAAGAATGGTTTTGTAGGAATGAAATACTTGCAGTTAGACATATAAAGAGAGGTTTTCTGATTGAAATTGACGTCTTTTTTTGTCTATGGTGGAGGTTTTACACAATTATCCGAGAAAATATTTTACCACTCATGTCCCACTCAATCAAAACCATCAAAGTCACTAGGGTCATAAAAATAGTAGTGCTGCTCAATGTTCGACTCAGGTCATAATTTGTCATCTAATCTGTACAATAAAATTGATGCTTCGAGACAGAGGGGCCATGGTCGAATAGTAGAAAACGTGGGAAGAAAATGCCAGACAACTAACTACTTGTATATACAGTCCAAATCAGAATTCCTCGGCCACGCGGTAGAGAGCCGAACTTGTGTCCAGTAATGTGTCAATGGGTATAGGGGAAAGTGAAATGAGGTTCGCCATATGTCGTGCTTTTCTCTGGCGGGTAAGTGTTGGGATTTTTAGAGTGGACTAGTAAATTAATGCATTGCTCAATATTATTGTAATATAAAATTTAAATTATATAATAAATAATTATTAAAAAAAAATTTAGTAATCTTGCAATGAGTTAAATAAGTTGTACTTAAATTTACACATCTCTTTGTAAAAATTTAAATAGAGAAAGGTGTTAATTTCATGCCTCTGCTGTCTTGACAAATTTGAAAAAAAATTGATTACAACGTAGGAAAAAAATTGTAGAATATAATTAAAGTGAATTGGGCAAATATGAAGGTGGGCATATATGCTTTTCTTTTTTTTTTTTCTGGATTTTACTTAGTTAAATCAAATTAGAATTTCATATTTAAAATTTGTATAGATATGAAATTGAAAAGTTGATTTTTTTTTTTATTCTCATAAGTAATTTAATATAATTTTAGATGATTTTACAATTATCTAAACTCAAATATTGTAATTTAAATGAACTAAAACTTTTTATATTTAATTTTCTTCAACTTTTCATATCTTTTTATATCTAATCCCAATTAGCACAATGGGATTTAACAAAAAACAAAAACACATGAGAAAAAAGACAATGAGAAACTCGAATACCAAAAACTTGGGTATTTAAATAATGATTGAGTTTTATAATTTTTATTACCTAATTGGATAATTTAATTTTGTTCTTAAAGTTCAAAATTCCAAACCAGAAAATCCAAATATACGGATCAATTTTCACTCTTATAAGAAAGCCAAAATCTATTTAAAATTTAATTTAAATTAACACAATACGATTTAACAAATCTTTGTATTTTTTTTAATTTAGTATAAATTAGTAAATCTGATACCCAAATGTCCCAAAAAAAATGCAATTTTAAATGTTTAATTTAATAGTTTTTTAACTGTAAAAATCAAATATTTAAAAAATTCAACCGAATTCCCATGACTAGTTCCGATCGAATTGTTTTTTACTTGAGAAAGAAAGGGAAAAAAAAGATAGAATAGATGTAAGATTATCTAATCGAATAGTTTCTTTGATTTTAATAATAAAAATTTAAAAATTTGAACTTAAAAATTCAAGCTAATTCTCTTAATCTGATTTGAATTTTATGACTTTTAATACCCAATCATTTTTTCTATCACAGAACTCAAAATATTAAAAATTTAAACCAATATCTGCCCCAGATAAAAGCTTAAAAGACGTGATTAAGGGAGAAAAGTAAGAAAAGAAAGAAGAAATTATTTTGCTAGGAAAGGAAAAAGAAGAAAAGAGTAAATATAAAATTATAATTGTGTCATGATAAATATAAAAATTACAAAGTTGCTATTACAAATATTATACAAATTTTCATTGATAATTATGCATTTTTTATTTATTACAATATTGCCACTTTGTTTGTACTATTCATTCATATAGAAGATCCATAAATAAATAGTACAAAAAAAGTGAATCTTTTTATATATTTAGAGAAGTAGAGATGAACAAATGACATTTTTGACTTAGTGGAGGAAAACACAAATGAATAGTACTCCTAGAACCCATTTTTTAAAAATTTTAGTAGACCAGGGAAGGAAAAAGAAGAAAACAGTAAATATAAAATTATAATTGTGTCATGATAAATATAAAAATTACAAACTTGCTATTACAAATATTATACAAATTTTTATTGATAATTATGCATTTTTTTATTTATAACAATATTGTCACTTTTTTGTACTATTCATTCATAGAGAAGATCCATAAACAAATAGTACTAAAAAAAGTGAATCTTTTTATATATTTAGAGAAGTATAGAAGTAGAGATAAGTAAATGACATTTTTGCCCTAGTGGAGGAAAACACAAATGAATAGTACTCGTAGAACCCATTTTTTTTTCTTTAGTAGAAGAAATGTGATGTGCACACTCGTTCTTCTAGGTCGCCCTTTTCTCGCCACCACAAATGCCATTATCTATTGTAGGTCGGGGTGAGATAAAGTTTGGAAATTTGAGGTCCACTGTGAAGGTTGCTGAAACGGTGAATAGAGCTAGCATAGGAGGAGAGGATGTAGAAGAGTGCTTTAGGGTTGATGTGATTGATTCTTGTGTCAAAGACTTTGTAGAGAGAACTATGACCGATA
This sequence comes from Cordia subcordata, assembly GCA_028554755.1. Taxonomy (NCBI): domain Eukaryota; kingdom Viridiplantae; phylum Streptophyta; class Magnoliopsida; order Boraginales; family Cordiaceae; genus Cordia; species Cordia subcordata. Next base: position 10,124,770 of record JAPTOF010000015.1, read on the forward strand.
GAGAATATTTGAGAAAATTTGAGGAATTGTTGACTAGCTTTGATTTAGACACCTTATAGTGGAAATGTATAGCCTCTACCTCCATAGTTAAGAGTTCCTTTATTGATAAGTCACTTGAGGTTAATCCTTCTAGTCTTGATTCTAGTGACATCCCAGTTGATGATGTTGAGGTTGAATCAGGTTGAGCCTCACCTTTCTTTAGAACTCAAAGCCCTTCCCGATCATTTGAAGTATGCATTCCTAGGCCTTATTGAGACCCTTCCGGTCATTATAGCTTTCAATCTTTCTAGTGAGCATGAGGAGCGTCTCTTAGAGTTTCTTAGGAAACATAGGAGGGCTATAGGGTGGAAAATTGATGATTTGAGAAGTATTGACCCTTCGGTTTGTATGCATCGTATTCACCTTGAGGATAGATGATGTGTGTCATTTGTGCGTGTTTGCATCTAGTTTTTGCATGCACATTTAAAGGTGTTTAGAGTATAATTGAGTGCACTTAGTATAAAGTTTATGCATATTTGTTAATATTTGTACGTAATGTATTTAGGTGCATAAATACTATACTAAGTGTTATATTCCATGTTTTAGGAGTGTTTTGGAAGGGTTCAAGCTTATGCGAGGAAGAAATGAGCTAACAGATGAAGATTGGAAGAAAAGGAATAAAGAAGAGGTCATTGTGATCCAGTCGGTCAACTTAGAAGAAAAGCCGGTCGAGTTCCTCAAGGAGCTGGTCGACCGGCTAAGTCGACCGGCCATTCCAGAGAGCATCATGATTGAAGTCGGTCGAGCAAGAAAGAGGAGCCGTTCGACCGGCTAGGTCAACCGGCTGTGCGCTAAAGCTGTTTATAAATTGCTCGTTTCAACTCATTTCAAGGAGAGGAAATTTTATTTCTTAAATCCTAATAAACCCTAACCCTTTACCCACTTCACAAAACACCGTAAACCACCATCTAAACCCCACACCAAGCTAGGATTGAAGCATTAAACAAAGATTTAAAGGATTTGTACGAATTTGGAAGCAAGAATTTAGGAAAGTTCTTCTTGTTCTTTCTCTATTTCTTGTAAATATGTTGCTAGATTAAGCTAGATTTAGGGTTGATTGTTGTTGTATATTAGATTAGGGCTTTGAATAATGGATATGTGTAGATCTTTAGCTCTTAATACATGTTTATTTACATAAATTTATGGCATGATTCAATATGTCTATGTATTGGAAATCAAACATGTCTATGTGTTTGTTAAAATGCCTAAGTGAATATGCATGTGTTATTTGTGCTTCAAATGCTCTTATCTACTTATATGGGTGAAGTGATTGTGCTTAATCTCATGGCTTTACTTAGTAGAGTAGGCTTTAGTTTTAAATCCAGCTAATAGATTACATGCTATGCTTAGTCGAGTTTAGGTGCTAGTCCTTGGCTTTAAATCCAGCCAAGCGGATAAGTTAACCTAGACTAGAGTATCCCTCACCCGCATTAGTATTGGTTAATCGAGCCTTAATGTCATGTAGTGTTTAGGTGCTAGTCCTTGGCTTTAAATCCAGCCAAGAGGATAAGTTCTAAGCACGGATTGCGTAGGCTAGAAGGGATTGGCCCTTCGCTTTAAATCCAGCTAACGGGTTGAACTACTAGTATTGGTTAAGAGAGCCCCCGATCAACACAACGGCAATAGAAGTCCCGAGCCTTAGATAGACATCATCTGTTATCATAGCCCAAGTCTTGTTGCAATGCAATCGCCCTAGGTCTCCTTCTTCTTTATTAGTGTTTCCTTCCTTAGTTTGGCTCCTTTAAGTTCCTCCATAGATTAGTTTTTATTTTTCTTTTTCTGAGCTCCCTTCCATTCTAAAGTAAGCACACACACACGCACGTAGCTAGTTTAAGGCACCCGAGCACATAGAGACTAAACTAAGGTAGCCTCTTTGTGGATTCGACCCCGCACTTGCACACACTGTACTACACGCATCTTGTGCACTTGTGGGCTATTTAGGCTTGTGCTCAAATAGCGGTATCAATAGAGCCATTCCTTCTAGGGAGATGCAAAGGAGGGTAAACCCACACATCAACAAAGTAGTTAAGAAAGAGACCATTAAGCTTTTAGATGCAGGCATTATCTATCCGATCTCCGATAGTGAGTGGGTTAGCCTGGTCCAAGTTGCCCCTAAGAAGTTCGGGATCACGGTTGTGGAGAATAAGAGAGAAGAGCTTATCCCTACACGTATTCCTACTGGGTGGAGGGTTTGTATTGATTATAGGAAGCTCAACTCCAAAACTAAGAAGGATTATTTCCCATTGCCTTTTCTAGACCAAATCTTAGATAGAGTAGCTAGGCATAGTTACTACTATTTTCTAGATGGCTATTCGAGTTATAATCAGATCCTCGTGTTTCCCAAGGACCAGGAGAAGGCCACCTTTACTTGTCCCTATGGCATTTTTTCCGATAGAAGAATGCCCTTTGGTCTTTGTAATGCCCCAGTGACTTTCCAAAGGTATATGATGGTTATTTTTAGTGACATGATTGAGAGGCATTTAGAGATTTTCGTGGATGACTTCTTAGTCTTTGGAGATAGTTTTGATGAATGCTTGAGTCATCTCTCTCTAGTCTTAGACTGATGTATGGAGAAGAATCCAGTGTTGAATTGGGAGAAATCCCACTTCATGGTGCAACGAGGGATAGTGTTGGGTTATGCTGTCTCATCTAGTGGAATTCAAGTTGACCCGGCTAGGTTAGAATTAATTGAAAAGTTGCCTGTCCCTAAGTGTGTCAAGGATGTTAGATGTTTTCTAAGGCATGCAGGATTCTACCGCAGATTCATTAAGGATTTTAGCCATATTGCACGTCCCTTCTCTAGGCTCTTAGCACAAGATGTCCCTTTTGACTTCAATGATGAGTGCGTTAGGGCTTTCACTAGGCTTAAATCCTTATTGTCCACATCTCTGATTATCTGGCCAGTTAACTACAATCTCCCATTTGAGGTTATGTATGATGCATCCAACTATGCGATAGGAGCTGTTTTAGGTCAAAGGAAGGATAAGTTGCCCCATGTTGTGTACTATACTAGCAAGACTCTTGATGAAGCCCAGAAGAACTATGCCACCACGGAAAAAGAGCTTCTAGTAGTAGTCTTCTCCCTTGACAAGTTTAGGTCGTACATCCTAGGGTCTAAGGTGATTGTATACATCGATCATGCGGCGTTGAGGTATTTGTTAGCTAAGAAAGAATCTAATCCCTGCTTGATTAGGTGGTTGCTCCTTCTTTAAGAGTTCGATGTTAAGATCCGAGATAAAAAGGGTAGAGAAAATTTAGTTGCATAAGGACGAGTTTGAGAGCGTGTGTGTGGATCTCTATCTTTTCAAGGTGTGTGCGGATCAAATGATTCATCGGTGTGTGCCTGAGGACTAGTTTGAGAGCGTGTTGAGTATGTGTCATGATGAGGGGTGTGGAGGTCATTTTAGTGGGAAGAAGACTGCCGCGAAGGTCTTACAATGTGGATTATTTTGGTCCACTCTCTTTAGGGATGCCCAAGAATATTGCAAAAATGTCAACAATCCGGGTCTATCTCTAGGAGAAACATGATGCCTTTATCCCCTATTCTTCCATGTGAGTTGTTTAATGTTTGGGGTATAGATTTTATGGGTCCATTTTCACCTTTCTTTGGGTACCAATACATTTTAGTGGCCGTTGATTATGTGTCTAAATGGGTTGAGGCTATTCCCACACACACTAATAACTATAGGGTAGTGGTTAAATTCATTAAGGAGAACATTTTTTCTAAATTTGGAGTCCCTAGAGTCTTGATTAGTGATGGGGGTCTGCATTTTCGCCAAAGGACTTTAGAGGCCGTGTTGAGGAGATATTTGGTTACCCATAAGGTTGCTACTCCTTAACACCCGCAAACGAGTAGACAAGTAGAGGTGTCCAATAGGGAGATCAAACACATCTTAAAGAAAACAGTGAGGCTCGATAGGAGAGATTGGTCTATTAGGCTAAATGATGCTTTGTGGGCCTACAGTACCGCCTTTAAGACTCCTATTGGTATGTCTCTGTATAGATTAGTTTATGGGAAAGCTTGTCACTTGTCGGCAGAACTAGAGCATAGAGCTTATTGGGCCATCAAGATTTTAAAATTTGATTTGGCAAAAGCGGGTGAGAAAAGGAAGCTAGACCTAGTGGAGTTGGAAGAGCTTAGATTTGAAGCGTATGAGAATGCCAAGCTTTATAAGGATAGGATGAAGAGAATTCATGATAAACACATTATTAAGAAATCATTCTCTCCCTTCGATAAAGTTTGATTGTTTAACTCATGATTAAAACTTTTTCTAGGTAAGCTCAAGACAAGATAGGATGGTCCGTATGAAGTGATGGTTGCCTAACCCTCTGGTTCAGTCAAGATCAAGGACTTAAAGAATGGCCGAGAGTTGACGGTGAATGGGCAACGCCTGAAGCATGCATATGATCCGAGCATGGCTCGTGTGGAAGTTTTAATGCTTCAGGACCCCATTTATGAAAGTTAAAGATGAGTTGGTGATTGCCTGGCTGACGGCATGGTAGTTAACGCTACTAGGAGGCAACCTAGGTTCAATTTGACAATTTTGCATCTATTTCACCTTCTTTCCTTTTTGTTTTCTTTCTTTTTCTTTTACCCACATCAAAGTGTTGAATCCCGATCCTTTGTCCCATAAGATACACCATTGCTTATTATTGCACATACTAATGCAAGCATGCATAGGCAATGCTACTAATCTTGTTTTCTTTGTGAGTGTTTGTGAATTGTGAGTCACAAGGTTAGTAGTATGATGATTTCTAATTGGCATGGAAAGCTTGGAAGAAAATGCAAGGTTGTATCTATCCTTTTTCCACTTGTTCCCTATGTTTTTACCTCATCCCCACCACCCTTACTTGCTTTGTAAAGCCAATTTGCATGTTTTTGTGTTTTGCTCTATTTGCTTGAGAACAAGCAAAGTTTAGTTTTGAGGGGGTGGGAGTTTGGTTTTCTGGTTATATATCTTTCTTAGGGTAGATTGCATTATGTGCTTAAAAATGGTGAAAAATTTTTAATTTTGACGCATGTGGAGTCATTTATTTCTTTGTTGATCACTGTGTTGGCTATTGTGATTGACTCTATTGATTTGTGAAGATGAGATGCATTGTGGGGAAATGAATAGAGTGGTTTGAAAACTAAGTCTTGGAGGGGATGCCCCTCAAAGCTCTAGGGAATGAGGACCTTTAAGAATGACTCATGTGGCTACCCCATAGCTTGGTAGGAAAGAGTATTAGAAAAGGGTTGTTGATGTGAGTGCCCCTTCCTTGATTGGTTCTTTTTGATGTGTCAAAGCTTTTCTTTTTCTTTGTTTTTGTGTAAATGCAATGCAAAGCATGAAAAATCCAAAAAAAATTGAAAAAGGCAAAAGCTGGAAAAAGATGAAAAAGATTGAAAAAGAAAGTAAAAGTAAAAAAGTGAAAAAGAGAAAAAGCCAAAGGCCTCAAAAAGTTTTGTAAATAAGTGCATGAGTGATTCAATGTCAACTTAGCACAAGTTATCATCTTTGTAGATACATGAATAAGGCTTTTTATAAGCCATTGTCTTTGTCAATTCTCTCATCTTGTCTTTAAGACTTGGTGCATGTTGGGGAGGCCATATTAGTTGAGGGGGCACAAAATATCAACATCCCAAGTGCATGAGTTAGAATCCTAGGCTCATGGTGGCCTGGCTACTTGGGAAATTCCCACAAGGAATGAGACCCCTTATGAGTAGAGGGAAAATCCAAAAAGAGGCTTAGGGATCTCTCCACAATAGGAATGCCCCCTTCATGCTTTTTAGACTAACTTTGATAGAGAGTCAATCCTTTAAGTAACCCTTTGCATCGGCTTTAGAAATAAACTTAAGGTTGGGCTTGCTTGAGGACAAGCAAGAAGAAGGTTTGGGGGTGTTGATGTGTTGTGTGTTTGTGTGTGTTTGAATTGTTATTTGTCTATATTTTGGAGGTGTATTGAGCTTAAATAGTTGTACTAGTGTGGTACTTGTGCTAAGTATAGGCTTAAACATATACAACTATACATAGTTGAGTTTAAAAGGTAAATGCTACATTAATGGCTTATTTTGGATGTTATAGGTGAGATTGAGGATTGTTTAAAGATCAATGGAGATGGAGATCGTTTGAGCAAGGATTGGAAGCATAATTGAAGAGGAAAAGTGGAAGAAAATCAAGTTTGGAGGCTTCCAGACAAAGGTGAAGACAATTGGAAGCAAAACGGAGCAAAAACGAATCCAAAAGAGAGCAAAGAGGCACTACCGGAGCACTGGCTTCAAAGTACCGATGCACTGTATCACTATTCCGCCAAAAACAGAGAGCAAGTTTCTACTACTGGAATAGAGGATCCGTGGTACTGGTGCTCCGGTTAAGTGTTTGAATAGTCACAGAAATTAGCCATATAAGCCCACTTTTGGTCATTTTATTGGAGAAGAAGAAATATTCTTTCACACCCATCTCCCAAACCCTAGTTCCTCTTTTACCAACCTCCAACACACACACTCACACACTTTTCACCTAGTTTTAAACTCATTTGGAGGGTTTGAAACACTTGGATTGAAGTCTACTCAAGGATTTTGTACAAGAATTACTACGATGGAAGGGGAGTTTTCTATTCTCTTTCATCCTCTATTATATTATATTTGAGTAGATTTGTTTAGGGTGATGACACTTGTATAATGGGTTGATTCTATGATTTTATATTATGGGATTCAATGGCTTAATGTATACATATGCTATGTTTTTCTTGTTTCAATGGCTATTGCTTAGTGTTTGATAATATGCCTATGAGAGTTGCATATTGATACGTCCTCTCTCGAGTGCAAGCTCTAAAGACCTGCAAGCACAGGGGACGTGTGTAGTACAATGTGTGCGAGTACGCGGTCGAATTCACAGGGAGGCCGAACGTGTATGGTGTCCTAAGCTAAGTGCGTCCTAAAAGCTACTTGTTGAGGTCCTAACTACAATGTTTTTGGGGCTTTTGGTTTGAGGGGAGCTTGGGAAAAATAAATCTAAGCTATATGCAAGAAAAGAAAAAAAAATGGTATGTGTGTGATGGGGAAATTAAGCGACCTAAGGGGATGCTAACACGTGGAAATGGGGAATAGGGTGATTACGTCTTATTTATGGCGATAACTACATCTTTCTAGGGTTACTTGATGGATTAAACTTAGTTGCTCTCATCTAGTCTCCTAATTAACCTTCTAATTACACCCTAAGACTCAGTACGAATCCGTCCCTAGGTGTCGACCCCTAGAGCCATGGCGTATGGTCTTTATGACTTAGGGCCATAGGGCTAGTTAGTTAGGATTCTAGGTGACTTAGATCGATCTAACCCTAGCGTCTAAACCATTGATTGGATTTAAAACAAAGACCTAGTCTGTCTAAAGTCGACTAACCTACCCTGAAACTCATTAGCTGGATTTAAAGCCAAGGGAGACTTGACCTAGGCTAGCCATTAGTTATGCACCACCAATCATCATGACAATAGTAGGTATTAATGTTTGAGCATAAAGCAAACACATTTAGAGCATGGTATTCGAGAATATTTTGGGGTATTCTACTACTAAGCACATAAACATACTTAGATTACACCAATTTAAGCAATGGCACCTGACATGTATGCAATAGAAGCTATTTATGCTATTAAGTATGCTAACACACACATAGACATGTATATAGTCATACCCACTTCATGTAATCACCACACAAACACATATACATGCTAGCATAATGATTTAGAAATGGTTAATAGCACAATAGACTTCAATATACATATGCCACATCATTGAGGCATTTCAACAAATGCATAGACATGTATGTAAAATAGCATTTGAAGCCCTAAGCATAAACATATATACATAAATCCATCAAGTTTTCATTAATAAAAAAATCGTAATCAATCCATAAATACAAGATATAATCACCCTACATAGCTCTAATCATACATAATTAGACTTAGGATAAAAGAGAGATACCCTTCTTTACAATCCATAGCCAAGCTTTACAATCCATGAGCTATGCCCCAAATCCTAGTGCTTGATCTTCTTGGATCCTTGATTCCAAGTATTAAAATGTGTTTAGAAGTGAGTGTCTGAGGTAATTTTTGGTGGAATTTGGGTTTAGGGAAATGGGTGTTTGATTTGGGTGTTGTTCTCCTTCAAAAAGGGTTGAAAAGTGGCTTAAATAGAGCTTTCAGCGGGTCCAGCCGGGGGCTCAACCGGTCATCCGGCTTTGGGGCTAAGTCGTCCGGCTAAAATTGGCCCAGATTCTAATCCGGCTGGTCGACCTCAGCCGGTCGACAATCGGTCTTGACAGTAAAATGTCCATATCTTGCTCGTTTTAGCTCCGATTCGCACACCATTTTTTTTCATGGCTTCATATCATTGTGGGGGATCTCCCAAGCCACATTTTACACCCTAAAACATGTGAAAAATTTTCCTGTGTCCTTTTTAGGTTGGAAGCTTTGAATTTGGCTCACGTTACGCTCGGTTTCGCCTTGGTCGCTCCTTCTTTCGCCCGGCCACTTCCAAATGCACTTTTCTTCATTCCTTTATGTCCAAAACACCCTTGGATTTGTTCCACACAGCAAGCACCCTCAATCAAGCTCTAATTATCACTCCAAATCACACCTAAAACAAACAATAAATGCGTATTAGTGTAGCATTTAAGTCTTAACTTCAACTATGAACATGTAAACTCTAATATGCACAAGTATGACCTAAATGCTACACTAATACACCAAATGAAGCTCAAAACACCTCAAAATAAGTATATACTTCCAATACATAAACACACAAAACAAACACATCATATATGTATAAATTGAAGTTTATTTTCTACTAAACACCTTTAGTCCATTCTATAATCATCTATGTGTTTATGTGTAGATCTTATGAAGTGGGTATTGCTTATATTCATGTCCATGTGTATGTTTGCATTCTTAGTAGTAAATATGACCTCAATATTGCATATATGTTGGTTCAAAAGTGCTTTTAATGGTGTAACCCGAGCATGACGATGTTTGGTGGTCGAATAGGTCCCTTTATTCGGGAACACCTTGGCTTATAACATGTATGAATGCGTTAATAGGTCAAATCCTGCTATTTTGACCCTAGAATGACAAAGCATAATTAAAGGCTAGTCTAAATCGAGTCTCCTTTGGCTTTAAATTCAGCCATTAGGTTTCTGGGTAGATTTAGTCGACCCTAGCGACACTAGGTCTTGGCTTTAAATCCAGCCAATGATTTAGGTACTAGGGTAGGTTTGTTCTAGGTCACCTAGGAAGCTGGTTAGTCACTCTTAAGGCCCTAGGCCATAAGGACCACATCGTAGCTCTAGGAGGCATGCCTACCGATGGACCTGCATCGAGTCCTAGGGAGAAATTAGGATATTAACTAAGCAACCTAGTAAAAGAGCAATTGATGATTAAGCCATTCCACGTAATCCCACACTATTGGAATCTAGGATCATCCATTAACAAGTAGATGTCACCCTAATCCTTTCCATTTGTTAGTTCTCTCTAGATAGCTTGTCTCTAAACTTTCCATTCCCATAGTGTAGTTTTATTTTCTTTAGTTAGAGCTCCCGACCATCCAAAAACACCAAAACATAGTTAGTTTAAGTTTCCTTTTTGGCATGCTTTAGGATACACACGTAGAATCCATCCCACAACATAGCCTCCCTGTGGTTCGACACCCGTTCTCGCACATACTGCACTATATCGATCTATGCACTTGTAGGTCTTTAGAGCTTGCACTCGAGAGACGACTATCAGTACGAATATAGATTAACTAACTTGACTAGAAATAATTAATTAATTCATGATTGAGATAGTATATATCTTTGTAATCTCAGTTAATTGTTTTGGATTCTCTAGATTAATTAATTAAAGAAAATGAGTGATAATTTATGTCAATGAGATATATTATGCCTCAACAACATTAGTTAATTAATCAAGGTGTATTAGAGCTTGTAGCCTAGTCTCATGTGCTTAATTGGAAATCTCAAAGTTGAAAACCATGAATAGAATATTTTAACTAACTGTCACTCTTAATTGTGAATCCCCAAAAATTTGATTCTCTTAATTTTCGTGGTTGATTTCTGCAATTCTTTTTCTTTTAGTTAATTTATTTTATAAATTTTATTTTTTATTTAGTTTAATTTGACAATTGTCTTGTTCGTAGTATATAGTTAAGTTGTTTTAAATTCTTAATTTTAGTTCATAGTTTATTTTATTTCTTTTCAATTTTTGATAATAATTCTGATTCCTCGTGGTTTAACGCTTGAGTTGCATTCATGTGATAAAGAGGATAAATTTTGTTATTTTGTCATTAATTGATTTTATTGTTATTATTTGACCATACAACAACATGATCACAAACTTCTCTTCTAGGCAAAAGGATTCTGAACTGTTGTTGGATGAGTTTCCTCAGAGTGATAATATTTCTTTCGAAAAGTAATTATTTTGCCAATGGAAAAATCATCTAATAACATAAAAATTTTTATGGGGTTTACTAAAGAATTTATATAATGTGTACATAAATATGTAGAGTGTATTAAGAAAAGTTATAAATTACAATTCATAATGTTTTGGACGGGTAAAATACACCATACTCTCTTGTGGTCTACTATAAGTGCAGAATACCTCTTTGTGGTGTCAAAAGTTGCTTATCACACCCCTAAACTTTTTAAAAATATCGTCACACACCCCTATACCATTAACTAACACTAACGGAGTTAAATTTTGTAGCAAAAGGACTAATGCCCTTATCCATTCTTTAGCTCTTATCTTAATAATTAGACACATATTTTTTGTTCCCTAACCTTAAGCCATCCCTTACCCAGCCACCCAACTCGTCACCTCCACCCCCATACCCTTAACCCCATCCTATTACCCACCACCCCCGTTTCGGTCGCCCCCCTCTGATCTCTCTCGATCTTCTTTCATATATTGCAAAAAAGCTTGGCCGTATGAAAATCAAACAAACCAACTGGAAAGTTGGTAATGCTTGTAATACATTAAAATTAATAACATTGATGTTATCATTCCTCAAAGGTTTTCTTGCTGGGCCTTTCCTACAAGTATTTTGTTTTCTTTCCTTGGTATTTCATGGTTCAGAATTTTTTCTTATTCACAAAACTCAAACCAACATTTATCTTATGATCAGTCAATAGAGTTTGACACATATTATCGTAATACTCTTACTAATGAATAAATTGTTCTAACAAGAAAAGAAAATTTTAATTTATTTCTTTTATGAGTGGACGCTTAGCCTCTATTTGTAGCTTGTAAGTTTTTTTCCCCCCTTTTTCAATAGACTTCATGGAATGGATTTTGGAACCAAAAGCTGTATATTGATTTTATATTCTGGAAATAAATTCTAACCCATATAAATATAATATTTTTTATTTATGACGAAATTGTTCTTAGTACATTGAAGCATCAATCGCTTCCTCTTATTCCTTTATTAACATACTGTAAAATTATTTTTATGTTTACTTGTTGTAGGATCATTGACTTTTATCCTAGAATGTGACTTATTTTTCATTAACAAATAAAGTTATAAGGTCTAAGGGCCACCAGAATGGGGGTGTTGGGTGACGGATAGGGTTGAGGATACGTATGGGAGTAGGGGGCTAAGTGAAGTGGTTGACGGGATGGGTGGCTGGGTAAGGGACAGGGTGAGGTCAGGGAAAAGAAAATGTGTCTAATTATTAGGATAAGAGCTAAAGAATGGATAGGGGTATTAAAATCCTTTTACTATAAAATTAACTCTGTTAGTGTTAGTTAATAGTGTAGAGGTATGTGATGATCCTTTTTAAAAAGCTTAGGGGTGTGATGAGCACCTTGTGACACTACAGGGAGATGTTATGCACTTATATTAGACCACAAGAGGGTCTAATGCATTTTACCCCTTTTTGGACACACATACATATATAATTCTATTTCCAATTGCACCATTTTTATTTCCAACATCCTTGCAATCAATAAAGTCATGCCATGTGGTTGCTACATCATCTTATTATTTGTTTTCTATATCGGTGCATTTACATGAGATGATCTGATTTGTTGATAAGTTGTCAAAAAAATGACTTACTCTATTCGATTATGAGACTTTTTTTTAGAATTTTTTTTACCCTGATTTTGAAAATTTATGGCAAAATTACCCTATTTTTGAAAAGCTTTTCAAAAATGCTTTTTTCGGTAAGTCACCTACCATTTTTGAATGGCTAAAATTTGAAAAAATTTGAGAAGCGAAGATGTTTCGCCATTAATGGCTTTCGATAACTCACCTACCAAAACGGTAAGTGACCTATTGAAATGGTTTTTTGTCTACCGGCCGTGGTAGCCCCTCCCCCTTCCTATTTCTTCTTCCTTCTTCTTTCTTCCCCTCGCCCCGCGACCCAATTGCAACAACTTAAAAATTAACCCATCCCAAACCTTTTTTTGCAAAAAATTTATACCCCAAGCCTAGGAAATTGCCTCAACTTATAAGTTTTCTAAATTTTATGCATTTTTATTTGTTATATATTGGTTTTTTGTGTATATATGTGTTGTTAATATGCAAATATATGTTTATGTGTATACAGTATATACGTATGTATATGGTATATGTATATGTTACATTCATACATGTGTAAGTATGTTTGTGTGTGTGTATGTTTATTTTACATGTATATGTATATCTACATTTGACATGCATATGAATATGTATATGTATGTTGTATATGTATGTATTTTGAATTGCATTATTTTGTAGTAAGTTAAGTAATTTATGTTAGACAGAATAATAAAATATGTAGTAACTAAGTATAAATAGCATATGTTTGTTGATAACCAACAATAAAATAATCAAACTGGAAAGCAAAATAAATAAGAAGAATGGAAAAATTAGAAGTCGAGGCTCGAATATATTGATCTCTTTAAGAGATTTATGTCCTTTCACTCAGTGCTAAAGGTTTTAGGTGCATCCCTCCCAGGATACAAGAACTTTACCTCTTGTATAGTGATAGCATGCTAAACAAGACTCTGCGAACTGGAAAATGAGGAATTCTCTCTTAGGAAAATATGTAGCAGGATATGCAAAGTATATGCAAGAAATTTCAGTGTATGCAAACTGTTGTACAAGAGGTAATTTATAGAGGTAGAATAATAGTCTACTAGTATTTCGCTATGAATTGTATTTAATCCATGGGTTAGTGCTAAGATTTTGTAACGGTTGAAACCGTTTCCTATTATACGCCATAACTCATAGGTTTTAATACTAGCATTAAACCTTAGCCTTAAATGATTTCTATTACATCCTTTTGAATTCAAGCTAAGGTGACTGAGATTTTGCTCCAAAAAACTAACCTAGAACGAAACCATGGGCCACACCCACACCCGCGTGTGTGGGGTAGATATTAACATCATGCCCATTATGCATAGTTCCCTCTATTTGCCTTGTTGGCACTATCCATAAAGGCTTTTATATTTAAAGTGAGCAAAAACCTTATAATCTTTTTATGTAGGACTCCATCCCACGCAAACCATACTAGGCAACCAAACATGTTAGTAACATATTTTGATTGCCAATTTCTCATTCACCTTGAATCTGTTTTTGACATATAAATATACCACGTTTATCTACTCCAAACGAGGATCGTAACAATACCAAGTGCTGACTCGTTTGATGAATGAGAACTAACCCAATATTGAGTCAAGCGTAGCTTTGACCGTATGTCAAAAACTACAAACTCAACATTCCCCCACATGAATGAAAATTAGTTGATCACAATGCATGTAGACGTATGAGAGAGAATTAGGAGAAAGGCGACCTTACGATAGGTAGCTTCTAGCTTTGAACCTTCCCTAGTGAATGCCATCAGATTTACTCACTGACTAGTGGACTCTAGGTCATGAACTATTCAACTTTAGTGTAAAACAAGACAATAACATACAAACAACACCTTTCAAATCACTACTAGTTCTCAAGGTTGTGTTCATTTCTGTCCTGAACAACTCTTGGTATTCATGAGTACTCAGAGAATTCAGCCTTCAATTCTTTTAGGAGCAACCCCTCCTTACTCATATAGGTGATTCTTTATGAAGAATACGTTGCTATATTCCATTCGGTCTTCCTAACCTATAAGAATCATTAAAAGCAAAGCTTATCCTAAACCATGCAGGCCGCATTGTCTGCTTGTCATAGAAATGGAAAAGGAGGTCTAAGCCCCCACAATGCTTGAGTAAAGTTATGCATAATCAAGTTTCCCCTTTGAACAAAGATTTAGGGATCTCCTATCAACAAAGTAGGATTGTCAATTATGAAGACCCTTTAATTTGTTTATAGGCTTAAGACTCATTCCCCTCGACAATTTGAACACTTGCTCTCTGTTCACCCCTTTTGGTTAGCAGATCCGCAATGTTATCTTTTGACTTTCTATTGTCCAGAGTGATAACCCAATAGAGAGCAATTGCCTAATGGTATACTATTTATGACGTATATACCATTATAGATTATACTCTGTGCCTTACCAATCATAGACTGGCAATCGCAGTAAATACTGATGGCGGCCACAAACTTCAACAACATAGAACATTCTCTAGATAACTTGTAGCCATTCAACTTCTGTCTCTTCCATGACTTAGCTATACCTTGTAGCCATTCAACTTCTATCTCTTCCATGACTTAGCTATCCACTTGTGGATCCCAAGTCTTTAGATATCCAGTTGATTTCATTATCAACCTCTTAGTATGAATGGATATCCTGTATAATGCAATCCATACCTCTAGTATCTCAAGACCCTTACAACAACAACCTAACTTGCGAGGCCTGGATTACTATTGTATCTCTTTAGCCTATTCATCGCGTAGGCTATATGGGTCTTGTACAACCCGTTATGCACATTAAACTTCCCATAATTCACGAGTACTCGAATTGATGTACCGTTCCACCTATATATTGCTTAATTGTGCAATTCCATCAATAAAAATATATTTTGTTTAGTTATGCAATTTCATCTAGAGGAGTTCTTACAATCTTGTTCTATCCTTTATTGAACTTGCCAGTATTTCCACAATGTAATAGGATTGGGACAAGACTAGACCATCAGATGTCTTTGTGATTTTGGCGTCTAAAATCACCCTTATGACATCTATGTCTATATAATACTCGAGAAAGCATTTATTTGATTCATTATCACTTCTAGTGATAAGCATGTTGTATAATGACAAGAAATTTTATCCATGGCCTTCCAATAGACATACTTGTCACACTCATTTGCTTTAAATCCGATTGCGAGCATGACTTGATCAAAATTCTCATGCCACTATTTGGGTGCTTGCTTTAGTTCGTAAAGAGAGTTCATAAGACGATATACTTTCTTCCCTTGACCTGGAACTACAAACCCTTCAGGTTGTTCCATATAGATCTCCTCCTTCAGATCCCTATTTAAGAAAGATGTCTTTGCCTCTATTTTGCAGAACTCCAAGTTGAAGATAGCTATAATAACTATCAACATCCGAACAGGCGTAATCCTCGTGATCGATGAATAGGTGTCAAAATAATCCAGACCTTCCTTTTGGCTATAGTCTTTTATAACTAACCAGGCCTTATAGATCCATCAACTACATCTTTCTTTTGGAAATCCATTTACACCCTAAAGGTTTATTTCCAAGTGGTAGATCTATCAATTCCCATATATGGTTAGGCATGATGGACTCAATTTCATTATTCAATGCCTTTATTTAAAAAGACGCCACAATAATAGCCATAGTTTTCTTGAAAGTTTTCGGCACATGAAAGTTATAAAGTCAGGCCCAAACGACATAGAAGTTCTAGCCCTTTTATTACATTTGGATTCATCAGTTGTAGCCTCTACATTTGAAAGATCAAGAGTTCCCCTGGTTCAGAAGAATTTAGATCTTGTGACTCTTTATTAAGAGACTTCGTCTTAAAGAACTCAACATTTTGAGACCCAAAGCTTGTATTCTCATGAATGTCAGATACTTTTGACTTGTGTATACGAAATCTATACGCAGTGTTATTTTGCGCATACCCAAGAAAATATAGTTAATCATTTGGTCCTTTTTGACCATTATGGGATTGGAACTCCTACTTTAGCCAAACATCCCATAACCTTAGATATTAGTCGGAAGGCAGTAGGTCTTTCCATAACTCATATTGAGTCTTTTCCAATTACTTGTAGGGTACTTTATGTAAACTATGATTTGTGATTAAAACCACTTCCCCTATAAGTTTTGAGGTAATCCTAGATTTATTAATAAGGCATTCATCATTTATTTGAGAGTTCTATCTTTGTGTAAAGCAATACCATTTTGTTATGGAGAATAAGGAGCCATCATTTGGTATGTTACCCTTTGTTCAGCACAATATGTTTTAGAGGGATATACATATTCACCACCCCTATTACTTCTCAAAGTTTTGATCTTCTTGCCTAGTTGACTTTCAATCTCTACTTAGTATTGTTTAAAGGGTCCAAAGCTTCATCTTTAGACCTAAGTTAGTACACATAACAGTACCTTGTGCAATCTTCGATAAAAAAATATAAAATACTTTTTATCACCTATAGTTTGTACAAATTTTAAATCACAATACCTTGTGCAATCTTCGATAAAAAAATATAAAATACTTTTTATCACCTATAGTTTGTACAAATTTTAAATCACTATGGATTAACTCAAGAGGTTTTGGCATCCTCTCTATTAATTTGAAAGAAGTTATACTTAATTTTGATTCCACCCAAATTTCACATGTTTGTGATTGAAAAATTCACTTCATGGATTAGACCCATTTTTACAAGTCTATTTAAAGAATCAAAACTCATAAGTCTCAATCTTTCATGCCATAAAGAGTATTCCAAAGTCCTTTGCACCAAAGGATGAAAAGATGAGATGATAATGTTCATAACCTTCCTACCAAAAGAGCATATGTAATGTAAGCCATTACATTCTTCAATATTCCTTCTATTCAAGTACTCTATCCATGTAGTCATAATCATAAGCCATTATCCCTTCATAATTATAAGCCATAAATGCGTTATAATTATAAGACATAACTCCAAGCCATCATTGCTTAATTAATTATGGTCATCATGGCCTTATGATTGTGGTAATCAATTGCTTTTATGTGGTCTTGAATGAAGCTCACAATGTCTATGCTCCTTTTACATTTACGTTACAAACATCTTTCACCAAAAGATGATGATAAAGATAGCCACTCAAGTTATACCAAAGATATATTTTGCACATCAAATTTCTCATTCCCAATTCATCTATTTCTAATGGAATCACATAGACTCAATTATTCATGCAACCTTCAATAGAAGTAACAAAGAATATTTTTCACTTCTAAGTTGCATGCACAACGAGTGACAAACCCGGTTGTGACTTATTTCACATCTCATATGTGAACCAATATCAAATTTAGAAATTCACCCAAAATCGATTAGTTTGTGCCACAATTTACTTTTTCCAAGTGGTCCCAAAGTCCGCTTACCAACATTTAATTTGATAGCTACTCCTTGCTAACAAAATTTACATTAGCCACAAGGAAAATTAAACTTTTCCTTTCTTCTAAACTTAATGTCAATATTAAGTTTTTTAGAGTCTCTTTGTTGCACATACTATAGCTTCACAAAAGCTATAATAAATTTTGGCTCTTGAGAATATAACTCATACAAACTAATTAGGAAAGACACATGAATAATATTCTCCATAATATCATTCAGATAATAATCTAAACAAAATAATGTTCTCAATAACATTATTTTAGTAATAAATAATCACAATAATAATAATAATAATAATAATAATAATAATAATAATAATAATAATAATAATAATAATAATAATAACAATAATAATATCAAAAATATTATTTTAAATAGAGATGATATTCTCAATAATATTATCCCCTAGCCAAAGACTCATAAATTTGGCTCAAAGTCCAAGACATGGAGGTTTTGATCCTTTAATAAGATCTAACTTTAGCCATAGGGCCCTTACAGTCTCTCCAGGCACGGAGTAGATTTTAGTCAACTCATCATCCAAACTATGATAAAATCAGCATCTTTCCACTTGAGATATGCATTTGTGGCTTGCATATCTCGCTATCCAAGTAGTGTACAAGTCTTAAGGAGATTAAACGGCATAACATCTAGTTTTGCCAACTCCTACGCCTCATGCCATAGTATATCCAAAATCTAGGCTCAGTAGGCTCACTAAATGGATCAAGACTGATCCAATAGCCTCCATATTCCTCTACAGTCCCATATCCCTGTGAAGTTATTTATTTCCACTAACTCCATTAATGGAACTAGTCATTAGCATAACGCTAACATTTCAAGTAACTCTAGTCGGGGTAACAGTTGAGGAATTTCACAAAATTCCATTTCGAACAATCACCATTTGGAGGCTATTCCCAACATTATCAATTTGTTCACTTTCATAGTTTTTAGACATTTTGTCTTAAAGAGTCAAGGTAAAATAAAAATTCTGCACTCAAAGCAATAACAATGTTAGTAAAATAAATCCCTTAAGATTGTTAGACAGAATAATAAAATAAGCAGTAACTGAGTACAAAATTGCATATGTTTATTGATAACCAACAATAAAATAATCAAACTGGAAAGCAAAATAAATAAGAAGAATGCAAAAATTAGAAGTTGAGGCTCAAATGTATCGATCTCTTTAAGAGATTTACACCAAACAAGATACAATGACTTTACCTCTTGTGTAGTGGTAGCACGCCAAACAAGAGTCTGGGAACTAGAAAATGAGGAATTCTCTCTCAAGAAAATATGTAGCAGAGTATGCAAAGTGTGTGCAAGAAATTTTAATGTGTGCAAACTGTTGTACAAGAGGCAATTTATAGAGGTAGAATAATGGCCTGCTAATATTTCACCATGAATTGTATGTAATCCGTCGGTTAGTGCTAACATTTTGTAACGGTTGAAACCATTTCCCATTATATGCCATAACTCATAGGTTTTAATACTAGTATTAAACCTCAGCCTCAAATGATTTCCGTTACATCTTTTCGAATTCGAGTTAAGGTGAATGAGATTTTGCTCAAAAAGACTAACCTGGAATGAAACAGTGGGCCACCCCCACACCCACGCGTGTGGCAGATATTGGCATCATGCCCACTGTGTACAGTTCCCTCTACTTGCTTTGTAGGCATTATCCATAAAGGCTTCTATATTTGAAGTGAGCAAGAACTTTATGATCTTTTTATGTAGGACTCCATCTTCGCACACCAAACTAGGCAACCAAACATGTTAACAACATATTTTGATTGCTAATTTCTCATTCATCTTGAATTTTTTTTGACTTATAAATATACCACGCTCATCTACTTCAAATGAGGATCGTAACAATACCAAGTGCTGACTCGTCTAACGAATGAGAGCTAACCCAATTTTGAGTCAAGCATAGCTTTGACCACATGTTAAAAACTACAAACTCAATAATTTATTTATCTTGTGAAGATAGAATTCATGATATTTAACATAATTTTGTAATGTACAAATTCTTTTTTAGTTAGAAATTTATAGGAATTTATTGAAAATTAGAAATGTGAAGGAATTTAAGAATTCATGACACCGTAAGGGCCATTGATTTTTTACTCACCATAATATAAAAGAACACTAACTGTATTCATATTTTTTGACTGATTATAAATATTTGAGAATTGTATAGGTGTATGTATATGTAGAAGGAATTGAAGAGATTTTGGGCCTTTCGAGAATGAAGGATTGGGGGGATTATATAGGGGTTTAAGCCATTTTGGGTCGGTAAGTGAAACACCATTTCGGTAGGTCACCTGCCATTTCAGTAGGTCATTTACCGTTCCTTTGTAATGAGTTGGCCAGTAGGACAAACACCTTTCGGTAAGTGACTTACCGTTCAAACTAAAACTTTCGATAACTGACCTACCATTCCTTGTGATGCTTGTTGACATCATGTCAGACGGTAAATGACCTACCAAAAAGGGCATTTTGAAAAAATTTTCAAAAATGGGGTAATTTTACCATAAATCTTCAAAATTAGGGTAAAAAAATTCCATTTTTTCCCCCAAATTGTGGACGCTCTATATAGTGCATTGGTTTGCCTTTGTCATATTTGGTACCTTATATATTAGCTTTAAAAATATTTTGAGTATTAGAATTAAGAGAAAAAAAAAAGAAAGCGCCTACAAAGTTCATCGGAAATGCTTGCATCAAACATAACAATGTGCGATGAATATCTTCTAAGTGTAGGAAAACTTTTGATAGGGAAAAATGAAAATCCTCCTTCTCTCTCTAGACATTTTGACCCACTAGTCCTACCTGTCTCCTACCAGCCTCCTCTACCATTAAAAGCCACCATCTCTCACATTCTCTCCTCTATTTTTCAAGCCACAATAGGTTGCTACTCAATGAGATCTTTTTGTCTCTTGAAGCCATGAACCGTCTGTTTTCTTTTGTCTCACTTTTTTTTTTACCACCACCTTAATCCTTTACTTGCACTGTCACCTTGAGAACACGGCGGAATCACATAGCACCAAACATATTCCTTCTTTCTTCTAAAACAATCGCGACAAATAAAGGAATAAGGACCTCTGATTTGGGTCGATGATCGAAAATAAAAGGTAAATTCCTAACATTAGATGGCCAATAGAAATGGTTATCTAAAAATAAAGGATTTTTTTTGTTTATAGACAACTTATGATTAGACTTAGTTACACTGCTAGTTCCTAAATTCACAAAACTATAATTGAAACCTCATGTATTTTTCCAAAAGTCGCATACTTCCCTCTTCGTTAATTTTTCTGTTAATTCAGTAATGGAATTTTGACTTTATCTTATTGAATAAAATGTCTATTTGGCTCTTGTTTTATTAAAAAAATTTAAAAATTAAAAATTTAATTAAATTTTTAATTTTTTAAATTTTAATTTTTTTGGAATATGATGAAATTTTAAAAAAAAAGAAAAGAAAAGAAAACACAAGGGGTGAATGTGAAAACATAGCAGGGTGTATGTGAAAACACATGAGGTATATGTGCAATTAAGGGTAAAAAAGAAGCCCATTTGCATTTTTTGCATGTGTTGGACATTTACTGTCAAAATGGACGGAATTGGTGACGGTGGGACCAAACATGCAACTTTTGAAAAAACACAGGGGCCTCAATTATAATTTCGTGAATTTTGGGACTAATGGTGTATTTATACCTAAATACAGACCATTTATAAGCCAAAAAAACCCAAAAATAAATCCTAGCACTAGATGTTTCATGGATTGCATATATAAAATCCCTTTAGTCGGTTTCCTCCTATCTTTTCCAGGAGCCTGGGTTTTCGCATACCACGAGCTAGAGTTGGAAAGTTATATCGAAATGGTTGAGACGGAATTGGCTAAAGTTGATAAAATAAAATTCAGTAAATGTTGCCCATACCTAGGATTTGGGTAGATCAAATAGTTAATATTATCTTTCTAAAGAGTGAGATTCTAAGTTCAAATCTTGTAAGGAACGAGGATTTGGTAGTTGGGGGTAAAGGGTTTGTTAAAAAAATGTTGGCATATGTCATGGAGAATGACTTACATCCTAAGGCTCGACTTATCAACTATTGTTGTCCTCTTTGATACGACATCGATGAAATAATTTCTTAGCCCTTTTATTTTTTAAAATTTTTGTTGCAATATATTGTTGGTTAATCCCATGTGATGTTCCACATATGGTTTGAATGCATGGAATTATATAGTATGTATCTTTATTTATACCAAGTATATTTTATTTAATAATAATGTGATGATAGTTGAAAAGAGGCATTTTGGAGCATCAAGATCCTTTTATTACTGCCTATATACACATGGCTATTAGTGAGATGCTAGACCTATTTTGGGGTCTAATTATTATGATACCGTCCAAAAAATTTTGTTAGATTGTTTTTCGATCTGCAAGAGTTATTTCATTTTCAGTTGCTTTTCTTTATATTCACGAGGACTTCAAATCTATCGAACAGAAGACATGGCTACTGATAGACAGTACCATGATTAGTGAAACTTTATTCCAGAATATTCTCTTACATCTTGCATATCTTTGTAATCTCTGTAAATTGATTTCATTTTATATTTTCCTTACTTTGAAGATTATGCTTGGAGAGCAAGACAATGCTCTATATATAGAGGCTCACATATGCTTTGTAAAATCCATTGAGATATCAAATCTCTTCATGGTATCGAGCCTTTATAAGCTAAAAACAGCAAAATTTCAATCCTTTTTTGCCCACCCAACCTACCCATGGCTGCCTCTTCCTCCTCTTCTGCTTCTACTCACACTTATACCTTGAATAACTCTCCGGCCATCACCACCAGTGACAACAATGCCTCTCAATCTCTTGTTGTCTTCAATATCGTTGCACAACTTCCATTAAAACTCACAAGAAGTAACTACCCTACTTGGCGCACCCAATTTCATACTCTACTCTATAGGTATGATCTCATGGGCTATATCAATGGCACCAAGCCATGTCCTTCTGATGTTATTCAAACTGGCGTTACCACTCAGCCAAACCCAGAATACAAAATCTGGATGCATCAAGATAATCTTCTTCGACATGCCATCCTTGCCTCAGTTGATGCTCACATTGCTCCTTTAGTCACCATGGCTTTAACAGCCAAAGCTGCATGGGATAAGCTTTCTAGCTCCTATGCTAATGCTTCGAAGTCCCGTATCTATGGACTATGCAACAGACTTCTTCAATGCACCAAAGGCCATTAATCAGTCGCTGATTATGCTCGACTTATTAAGAGCATCGCAAATGAGCTTACCTTAGCAGGATCCCCTATTACTAATGATGAACTTGTTGTTGCTGTGCTCTCAGGTCTAGGCGACAAATACAAAGAATTATCTGCAACTATACATGCTCGAGATACTGACATCTCTTTTGAGGATCTCTTCGACAAACTACTGGATCATGAAGCCTTCCTTAAAAGGGCAGAACTTCACAAAGATCAGTCTGTTGTCACTGCTCACTACAGCCAACGACAACAAAATCAGCCCAAATCTCGCTTTAATGGGTCTGGGAATTATGCCACACGCTCCAATAATACTGGTGCTTCCCCTAATACCAACGGCTACAGCAGGACCTTCAACTCTCAAGGGTGCTCGAATACTAATCGAGTGCAGTGTCAGTTATGTGAAAAATATGGTCACACGGCCAATGTCTGCAGATCTCGTCCCCTTCTCTCTCAACCACAGGCCAATTCTGTACAAGACAACTCTCAACCAAACTCTGTTAACTGGGTTATGGACTTTGGGGGCTCTCAACGTATCACTTCTGATCTTCACAATCTTATAATTACCTCTGAATATGGTGGTACAGATGGAGTTCAACTTGGAGATGGTTCAAGTATCCTTATCTTCCACATTGGTAACATAACTTTGGTCACACCTAAATCTTCTTTTGCTTTAAAGAATGTTATCTGTGCACCACAAAGTCACCAAAACCTTATTCCTGTATCTCAGTTCGGTCAACAAAATCTAACCTCCATTAAATTTTTCGCTGACTACTTTCTTGTGAAGAATCTGAGCACGGGGGCACTTATGGTCAAAGGTTAGAATAAAGGCAATTTATATATATGGCCAACTTCATCTACTCGACCATAAGCGTATGCTGCTAATCGCGTTTCTCTTGAGCAATGGCATTCTTGCTTAGGCCATCCAAACTCTACTACGCTAAAAAATATTGTTCGTCAAAGTAATCTAGGAGTGACTCATATGAACTTTAATTTTTGTAACTCTTGTTCTTGCAATAAAAGTCATCGTCTTCCTTTTGGTGACTCTTTTCTTGTTAGTGTACAACCTTTGCAAATTATTTTCTCTGATGTTTGGGGTTCTACACCACATAGTTCTATTGATGGTTTCCGATATTACGTTATCTTTGTTGATCATTATACACGATACATATGGTTATATCCAATGAAAAACAAATTTGATACTACACAAATATTTCTTGACTTTAAACTTTTGTTGAAAAGCATTTCTCTAAGCCTATTCTCACTCTATACACTGATAGAGGCGGTGAGTATACAACTCTTAAATCTTCTTTACGCACTCTTGGCATATAACACCTTCTCACCCCACCCCATACTCCTCAACTAAATGGAATCTCTGAGAGGCGTCATCGTCATATTATGGAGACCACTTTAACTCTATTATCTCATGCCTCTCTTCCACCAAAGTTTTGGTCTTATGCATGTCAAACTGCTGCCTTTCTCATTAATTGCATGCCGTCATCAGCCTTGCATAACAAAAGTCCTTACGAACTACTGTTTAATGTCGTTCCAAAACTACCATAAGTTAAAAGTGTTTGGGTGTCTCTGCTATCCTTGGTTAAAACCATATACTAGTGACAAGCTCAGTCCAAAGTCCACACCCTGTATATTTATCGGTTATTCCTTTCAACATAATTTTACCTATAGGTGTCTCGATCCATTCACAGGGCGGGTGTTTATCTCTCGTCATGTTGTCTTTTTTTAGCATGAATTTCCAGCCAGGACCATGGCCTTTGATGCCACTCCAGCACCACAGCCAGTCATCTTCAGTCCTATGCTAGAAGCTTCCACAACTGCCATTCCCTCTATCTCTGATATTCTTGCACCAACTGTTGAGCCTTCTTTGCCATGACATTTACCCTCTGCAAATTAGCGCCCAAGTGCTATCGCCTCAAACCACTCATTGACCCTGCCTTTATTACCTTAGCCAGAAGATTCCTCCGTTGCAGAGCCTACACAAGTAAGTACTTCTTCACCCTGTGATTCTGTTTCGCTCTCATCTTTGATCCCCTCTTCACATCAGCCCTATCACCCCTTGATTACTCGTTCCAAAGTTGGTGTTACTAAGCCTATTGATAGGTTATGTCTGATGACTCAAGCGGACTCAGAATGCACTCTTTTTCCCAAAACTTGCAGGCAAGCAATAAAGAATCCGGCATGGAGACATGCCATGAATGAAGAATTTGAGGCTCTTGTTAAAAATAGCACTTGGGACCTTGTAACCCCATCTCAGTCTTATAATGTAATCCAGTGTAAATGGGTGTTCCGAATCAAGACAAAGCCTGATAGATCCATTGATCATTACAAGGTGAGGCTAGTTGCGAAGGGGTTCTTGCAACGTCCTGGAGTTGACTTCACATCTACATTTAGCCCAGTGATTAAACCCACTGTTCGGATTATTCTTGCATTATCTATTCAGTTTAATTGGCCATTGAAACAGCTTGACATTAACAATGCCTTTTTACAAGGCACACTGGAAGATGAAGTCTTTATGAATCAACCTCCAGGCTTTTTAGACCCTAATACCCCAATCATGTATGCCGACTGCGCAAGGCTATCTATGGTTTGCGCCTGGCACCTCGAGCTTGGTCTAATGAATTACGGAGATTCTTGCTCTCCTTGGGATTCATAAACTCCAAGTCTAACACATCGCTGTTCATTCTATCAAAAAGGGCAATCTTGATATTCCTTCTAGTATACGTTGATGACATTATCGTCATTGGAAACTGCACCAACACAATCTCTGATATCATTCAAGCCATGGCAGCAAGGTTTTCTTTAAAGGATTTAGGCGACTTGAGTTTTTTTCTTGGTGTTGAGGTGAATCATCTTCCTTGTAGTGGTTTGTTCCTATCTCAGCAGAAATATATTCATGATCTCTTGGCCACAACAAATATGTCTGACTCTAAAGGTGTCCAAACTCCAATCAGCTCCTTTATGGCACTCCAATTGCATGATGGCTCCTCTTCTACTAATGCCACAAATTATAGAAGTGTTATTGGGGCTCTGCAATACCTCTCCTTCACACGCCCTGACATAGCATTTGCTGTTAACAAATTATCTTAGTTTATGCACCAACCGAGTGAGAAACACTAGACTGCTGCTAAAAGGATACTTCGGTATCTCAAGCAAACATTGGAGCATGGATTTCTTCTTCAAAAGTCGCCTACACTCAAGCTTTTAGCCTTTTCTGATGCGGACTAGGGTGGTAATCTGGATGATCGAAGCTCCACATCAGCTTATGTTCTCTTCCTTGGTAATAGTCCTATCCGCTAGTGCTCCAAGAAACAATGCACTGTCGCTCGCTCCTCGACAGACGCTGAATATAGAGCTGTTGCTGTCGCCACTACAGAAGTCAATTGGGGTCAAAATCTTCTTCAAGAACTCCATTTTTCGCTCTTAGAGGTTCCTACCATTTATTGTGACAACGTTGGCCCGACATACCTCTGTGCCAATCCAGTGTTTCACTCTAAAATGAAGCACATTGCTATTGATTTTCATTTTGTTCGCGATCAGGTGGCCAGTAACAAACTGCATGTCTCTCACATCTATTCTGCTGATCAAGTTGCTGACTCTCTCACGAAAGCTTTGCCCAAGCATCAATTTTAGCAGCAGCGTGTCAAGCTAGCCATCTTTGACAAGAAGTCTATCTTGCGGGGGCATGATAGACAGTACCATGATTAGTGAAACTCTATTCTAGAATATTCTCTTATATCTTGCATATCTTTGTAATCTTTGTAAATTGATTTCATTTTATATTTTCCTCACTGAGGAGATTACGCTTGGAGAGCAAGACAATGCTCTCTATATAGTATGCTTTGTAAAATCCATCGAGATATCAAATCTATTCAGCTACAAGCATAAGAAATTTCAATGGGATATGGTCATATCATAATGAAAATAACTTGTATGATGCTCACATGAATATATTTACAGATTGATTCATCAAAGACTTAATTGGATAAAGTACTTGTGATTCATGCTAAGATCATTTGCTGAACCTGAAAATCATCCTCGGCAGCAAAGCCATGGTTTTCACTGGCCATATAGACCTGTAAGAAACAGATACTATTTAAAAGATAACATGATATTTTGTTAAGTCATAGTTTTTGCATTTCTTCTCTTACACTTCATCTTTCTAAATTCCCATTGCATTGATTGCTTTCTTTTGCCTATGCAAAGGTAAGCTTATGGGATACCTTTACTTTGCAGTAGTTATGTCCTTTCTCCCTTTTTATCGTGCTTTTGGTCATATATTAGATTAAATTTGAGAGAATGGAGTTGGAGTTTAATCTAAACGGACTTTGTGTAGTGCTCTTTTAGTTATTTTTGTGTTTTTCTTGGTCATGTTCTTTAATTATGATTGTTTGATATTCTTAAGGTAGAATTGCAGATTTTACTTTGACACAAATTTAATATTTCTTTTGCCTTTTTTTAAATTCTTTCTCTGACTTTATAGAAACTTGAGTTACTTGTAATTTTTAGTATTTCATTACCAGAAAATCAAACACTAATTGAAACAAAACTCTGTGTGGAGTGCAGTTGGTGAATCCATGCCGTGATTAATAGACACGTTTCTAAAGAGGTACGATGTTAAAGAGTTGAGTTCTAAGAAGGCTCTTTATGTGTTTTTCCCCCGTTCTCCATTCAAACTTGTTAGATATATATCTTCTACCATTTTGTAATTCTATTTTGTGTGAGTGGTTTTCCCAGAAAACTCAAGATCTAGACATATTTTGAACCGCCAAAACGTTATTCTTTCTTTTTGTTTTATCTCTTTTTGTGTATGTGTTGATTTTTTACAAGCTTAATGATATCTTATTTCTATTGCTTGCACTTTGGGAGCTATTTGATTGTTTGTAAGTCGCTATGCTATTTTCTCTATATCATTGCTGACGTGACAATACTAAAACAAGTTTTTGTATTCTCGCTAATTGTTGCTAACTTTTTCTTCTTTTTTGTTACTTAGTAATGCATTTTATTTTACTAATGCAGCGTTAACCAAAAGGAACATCAAAATTAATTGGTTGTTTCTCCTTGAAACTTCAAACTTGTCATTTTGAAGCTCTATTGTTTAACTAATTTAGTGTTTCATAATTGCGTGCTGCCTATTTCCAAGACCCTTTGCCTTTATTTCTGTGAACTGAGGTTCTTCTTTCTCACAAATAGTGTCATTCTGTAAATCAAGGTCTAAAATTGAGTTTATTATTCTGATGATATAGCTTAATTTTGCTTTGGTTTACCAGCCCAAAAATTTAGAAGGTGACCAATATTTAAAGTTGATGTTACTTCCTATTTGGGCATTATAGGAACTTTTTTTTTTTCCCCGATCAAAGGCCAAAGGCCCAAGATATTTTATTCGATTTCAAAATAAGTAACATTTACAAAAAACAGTTAGGTAAAAAAGAACTAACCTCAAAACAAAGATAGAACCACTGATATATTACAGCAGCAGCTCTGCAACGTTGGCCAAATCACTATCTTTACATTGCCTCGTCATCAATGATTTGAGACGCAGCAGCTCAAGCATGTGCAATATTTCCTTCCTTCGCCCGCACAAGAAAATGTGAGATGTAAAGCTCATTTGAGCTTGTGCACAAGTAAAAACTTAAAGTCAAGAAGTAGCACACAAAGATTGAAAATGAAGCAAGCTTGATAATCCTTTTTGTCAATTTGGTGTATGGGAAACTACAAATGCATGCAAAGGTTGAAAAACAATGTAAAGCTATATGTTAGCTTAGAAGAAAAATTTGCATGGCATTTAATGTGAAGAAAAAAATTTTGCATTGCATTTAATTCTTTGTCTCCCATTCTTGCCTATAAATAGCAAGCCTGGGAGAAGCATTTTATCAAGCAAGAAGCAATTCAAAGCATTTAGAGAGAATTAGAAAGAATTCTCCTAAGTGTAGTATTTTCTTTCAGTTGTTATATAAACTAGTGTGATAGTGAGTTTCTCCTATTATAAGAGAGAGTAAATTTGTTCTCTCCTTATTTTAGAGAGAAAGGTTGCAAAACATTTACACATAGTGTAGTCCTCCTTACTTGCCCGTGATTTTTCCCTCAATTAGTTTGAAGGTTTTTCACATAAAATTTTGGTGTCTCAATTATCTATTTTCTCTAATTTCCTATTTTAGTTGTGTGATCTTGATTCAGCAACCCTACCATTCCGCTACACCACACCTCAACAGTGGTATCAGAGCCACGAATTGAGGGTATTGTTACTATTCACAAATTACTATATACAGTTATGGGCCGTTACTATACACGGTACTATTCATGTATATAGTATTGTTTACAGTGAAATAGTGGGAGCAAGTTCAATTCCAGAAGCAGATCATTATCAACACTATGGCGGCAAAATGCGAAATAGAGAAGTTCAACGGGGGTAATTTCTCTATGTGGAAATTAAAGATGAAAGCCATTCTAAGGAAGGATAACTATCTTGTAGCAATCGAAGGCAAGTCAGCAGGGGTAACTGACGACAAGTGGAAAGAAATGGACGATCTTGTTGTTGCCAATTTGCATCTAGCATTGGCAGATTCGGTGTTGTCGAGCGTTGAGGAGAAAAAGTCAACAAAAGAAATTTGCGAGATGCTGACTAAATCATACGAGGTCAAGTCACTTCACAACAAGATTTTTTTGAAGAGGAGACTTTATACTCTTCGAATAGGGGAGACCACACCAATTACAGAACATATCAACACTTTAAATACGCTATTTTCTCAACTCACTTCGTTGGGTCATAAAATAGCAGAGCTTAAACGTGTAGAGATCCTACTTCAAGGTCGACTTGACTCGTATGATCAACTCGTCATCAACTGCACCAACAATGTTCTCACTGACAGTCTAGTCTTCGATGATGTTGTAGCTGCTGCTCTGGAAGAAGAGTCCATGCGCAAAAACAGGGACGACAGACTAGGAAGCTTAAGACAAGCAGAGGCATTAACGATGATGAGAGGCAGACCAACGGATAGTGGCTCAAGTGTCGAAATCAAGAAGCAGGAAAAATATCAAGTGCTACAATTATGGCAAAAAGGGGCACGTTAAGAAGGATTTTTGGCGCAACAAGACAACTCCCGAGGTCACCAACTCTCAAGGATGTGTTGCGGGTACTTCTGGTGATGGAGACATCTTATACAATGAAGCAGCAGCAACTTTTATAGGCAGAAAGGAGCTTACTGATGTATGGATAATGGATTCGGGAGCCGCGTGGCACATGACCTCTCGGCAAGAATGGTTTCACACATATGAACCATGCTCTGGAGGATGTGTGTATATGGGTAATGATCATGCCTTAGAGATTGATGGAACCGGTACCATCAAAATAAAAATGTACGATGGTATAATTCGCACCATTAAAGGAGTATGACACGTGAAGGGCTTGAAGAAGAATCTATTGTCTCTTGGACAACTAAATGACCTTGGCTGTAAGACCCATATTGAGGATGGGATCATGAAGGTCATCAAAGGCACGTTTGTGGTGATCAAGGCAGAAAAGAACACGATAAATCTATACATGCTGCCTGGAAATACGTTACAAGAGGTAGATGTATCTGTTGCATCAACTAGTCAAGAAGAATCAACAGTAATGTGGCATCGCAAACTTGGCCACTTGTCCGAATAAGATTTGAAGATTCTCGCAGAACGTAATCTCTTACCTAAGCTCAAGTCGATAAACTTACTGTCTTGTGAACACTGCATGACTAGCAAGCGACACAGATTATCATTCGGAAGATCTACTGCTAGAAGTAAACATATTCTAGACTTGGTTCACTCAGATGTATGGGAATCGTTGGTTCTATCCCTAGGAGGAGCAAAGTATCTTGTATCATTCATTGATGACTACTCCAAGAGATTGTGGGTGTACCTGATCAAGAACAAGTCAGATGTGCTTTCAATATTCAAGGAATACAAAGCGCGGGTGAAACTTGAATCCAGCAAAGGATCAAGTATTTGAGGACAGACAATGGAGGAGAATACACTGACGGGAGTTTTCTGGCATTTTGCAAGCACAAGGGTATTCAGTGGCAATTTACGGTTCCACATACACTCAGCAAAATGGAGTTGCAGAGTGGATGAACAGAACTTTACTCAAAAGAACAAGAGTGATGTTGGAAACTGCAAGTCTAGCTAAGTTATTCTAGGCAGAAGTAGTCAAAAGCGTTTGTCACCTGATAAATCGGTCACCGTCAACGGCTATGGGGTTAAAGACACCAATGGAAATGTGGACCGGTAAACCCGCTGATTATTCTACCTTACATGCTTTTGGATGTCCCGCATACGTGATGTATGGTTCCCAAGGAAGAACAAAGCTCGATCCGAAATCCAGGAAATGCATATTCTTGGGATATGCTGATAGTGTTAAGGGGTATCACTTGTGAGATCCCACTGACCACAAGATTATCGTTAGCAGAGATGTGATCTTTGCAGAGAGTAAATTGCAAAGTGAAGATGATGACAACACTGGAAAGAAGGCTATTGTAGTGGAAGTTGAAGATAAACTAGAACAAGGAGATCTTTCATCTGAAGCTACACCAGAGCACGAGGAACAAGAACCAAACGAGGCCAAGGTTACAGAAGCCCGACGTTTGTCGCAACAGACACAAGACCATCATGGCACTCTGATTATGTCATGGCAAGCAATGCTGCGTACTGTCTTTTAACGGAGGATCAAGAACCATCAACTTATCGTGAGGCTGTAAATAGTCCTGATGTTGCACTGTGGATAACAACAATGCCGGAAGAAATCGAAGCCTTGCACAGAAACAAGACATGGGAGCTTATTCCACTACCACCCAGAAGGAAAGCCATTAGCAACAAATGGGTCTACAAGATCAAACGAGATGGCAATGATCAGGTAGAACGATATAGTGTAAGACTGGTGGTGAAAGGATTTACTAAGAAAAAAGGCATTGACTTCAACGAGATCTTTTCTTCTATGGTTAGACTTAAAACTATTAGAGCAGTCTGGCTATGTGTGTTGTGTTCGATTTACATCTAGAACAGTTAGATGTAAAGACGATTTTTTTCATGGAGAACTTGAAGAAGAGATTTATATGCTTCAACCAAAAGGATTTGTTGAGAAAGGAAAAGAAAACTTGGTTTGTAGGTTAACCAAATCTCTGTACAATTTAAAGTAGGTGCCAAGGTGTTGGTACAAGAAATTTGATTCCTTCATAATCAGCCTCAGGTACAACAGACTCAATGCAGACCGTTGTACGTATTACAAGAGGTTTAGAAATGACAATTTCATTATCCTGTTGTTGTACGTAGACGACATAATGGTAGCAGGCCCCAGCAAAGATCGTGTCCAAGAATTGAAGGCACAGTTGGCTAGGGAGTTTGACATGAAGGATTTAGGACCAGCAAACAAGATTTTAGGGAAGCAAATTCATCGAGACAGAAAAGGCAGGAAAGTATGGATTTTCCAAAAGAACTACTTCAGGAAAATCTTACAGCGCTTCAACATGCAAGATTGTAAGGAAATCTCGACCCCATTTCCTGTCAACTATAAATTATCCTCAAGTATGTGCCCTAGTAATAAAGTAGAGAAGATGGATATGTCTCTAATACCGTATGCATCAGCAGTGGAAAGTCTCATGTTCACTATGATATGTACGAGTCCAGATATTGCTCAAGCTGTTGGAATAGTCAGTCAATTCATGGCGAATCCTAGTAGAAAGCATTAGAATGCTATTAAGAGGACCTTAAGATATATCAAAGGAACCTCAGATGTTGCATTATGTTATTGGAGGATCAAAATTTACTATCAGGGGCTTTGTCGATTCAGATTTTGCCAGTGATTTTGATAAACAGAAGTCCACTACTGGCTATGTGTTTACACTTGCAGGAGGAGCAGTAAGCTGTGAATTCAAGTTACAGACTGTTATAGCACTTTCTATAATAGAGGCAGAATACATGGCAGCTACACATGCTTGTAAAGAAGCAATATGGATTCAAAGTTTAATGGAGGAACTCAGGCACAAACAAGAGAAAATTCCCTTATGTTGTGGCAGTCAGAGTGCCTTGCACATTGCAAGAAATCTAGCCTTTCATTCCAGGACAAATCATATAGGTGTTCAATATCACTTTGTTCGAGAAGTAGTGGAAGAAGGAAATGTGGACATGCAGAAGATTCACACTAACGAGAACCTAGCAGATGTTATGACGATACCGATCAACGTTGGCAAATTTGTCTGAAGTAGATCCTCTTGTGGCCTTGCAAAGACGTAAACAACATGGTAATGGAAAGTTTGGAGAGATTTGAAGAAGAACTCAAAGTGAGCTTTAAGTGGGAGAATGTGAGATGTAAAGCTCATTTGAGCTTGTGCACAAGTAAAAACTTAAAGTCAAGAAGTAGCACACAAAGATTGAAAATGAAGTAAGGTTGATGATGCTTTTTGTCAATTTGGTGCATGGGAAATTACAAATGCATGCAAAGGTTGAAAAACAATGTAAAGCTATATGTTAGCTTAGAAGAAAAATTTGCATGACTTAATGTGAAGAAAAAAATTTAGCACTGCATTTAATTCTGTCTCCCATTCTTGCCTATAAATAGCAAGCCCAGGAGAAGCATTTTATCAAGTAAGAAGCAATTCAAAGCATTTAGAGAGAATTAGAAAGAATTCTCCTAAGTGTAGTATTTTCTTCCACTTGTTATATAAATTAGTGTGATAGTGAGTTTTTCCTATTATAAGAAAGAGTAAAATTGTTCTTTCCTTATTTTAGAGAGAAAGGTTGCAAAACATTTACACATAGTGTAGTCCTCCTTACTTGCCCGTGATTTTTCCCTCAATTAGTTTGATGGTTTTCCACGTGAAATTTTGGTGTCTCAATTATCTATTTTCTCTAATTTCCTATTTTAGCTGTGTGATCTTGCTTCAGCAACCCTACTATTCCGCTGCACCACACCCCAACAGAAAATGTTCCAGCATAGCCTCCTCCATCTTGCATCAACAAAGAACTCTAATGCGCATGGTAAAATTTATCACAGAAAAGCTTTTCCTGAACCATGTCTTAAAACACGAGGTTAACAACGCTAATAGCTGAATTGTTCTCAATCCCTCCAGAGGGACATTTCACCAGGACCTGCATCGCCAAAGCTTAAGTACAATTTCAATGGTCCGAAAACCCAGTAGCTTTATACCTGCAAACAGATCAAACATTAAAAAACCAATTCTTCCAACCCAGCCTAAGCTGTGGAGGGAAGACCATAGAGAACAAATGTTAACATTGCATTTTGACTGGTGGGTATAGGTCAAGGTCAAAAAAGATTGGTGAGAGGGTGGAGAAGAATAGAGGAGCAAAGCCAACCATAGCCATTGGAAAACTCATACCAATCTTTATAATCCTCCTTCATTAAACTCGCAAGTCGATGTGGAGTACAATTTTGAATCTAAGTAATGCACACCACCACCATTAAAAAAACCATACGAAAAGCCGAAAAGTTTAACTTTAACTTATCCGTACGAATAGCACCTTTTAACTGAGGCACTGCCTTAGGATCCAGGAATAAAGTAAAAGATCTATCTTCAATGCCCATATTAGCCAATCAATTAGTAGGAGAATTGCCCTCCCCATAAATGTGAATGATACAGCCTTGCATGTCATTTAGGAACTTACGAGCTTTGTCAAGCTGATATGCCAAAGACCACGTCCCTCTACCTTGTTCGCTTACAATGGTAACCACAATCAAAGACTCCATTTCCACTCGAATTTTCAAAATACCGCGCTCTTTACAAAGCATAAGACCCTTCACAATGCAAAGAGTTCAGCTTGCGTAAACGAGATATCACCATATCCTTCATAAAAACCAAAGCAGAAATTGCCATTCTAGTCCCTCACCAAATCACCCTCCAGCTATATTTGGTGCATGTTTACTTCCATCAACATTAAGCTTATAAAACCCCTTCTTTGGCCGAATCCATTTCACCATGATCAGCCTAGTCCAACTCGATGGAGAAGAAGAACAACCAAATCTGATCGCATGAAACAAATCACCCTTCCATTGTGATTTACTTAATAGTTTAGCTTGAAACAAAAAACCAATCTGCCATTTAACACTCCAAATAACATGGTTAACGCTAAACTTTGTTCCATTGTGTTTGGCCTCATTTCTTTCTTTCCATAAAAACCAGAGAATAAAAATAGGCAATAAGACCCTAACATGACCTTTAGTACAAAAGTCATCCAAAAAAATCCAGGCCATAAACAAATGATGAATGCAATCCGAATTAGGCAACTAAATATGAAAAAGATCAGTAAAATAATCCCAAACCTTAGCAACTTCAACTCCCTTAACAAACACGTGATCCAAAGATTCGAGATCGCTACAACAATGGCATTTAGAGACCAAGGAAATCCCTTTCTTCTACGCTTTCTCACCTATAAGTATCCATTTATTAAAGAATCTCCACATGAAAAACGAAATTTTAAGTGGAATAGCTTTATGCCAAATATAAGAGAAAGATCTTTTTCCAGGGCCTGGACAACGAATGGCATTCCAAGCCATTTTAATGGAGAAATTCCTATCATGAGCAAACTCCCAATATGGCTCATCATTCCCTGGACGATGCAATTTATCAAATAGGTTACAAGCAATGTAAAAGTAATTGAGGTAGGAAGAGAAAGAAATAGAATGCACTAGATTTTTAGGTGGTTTGGCCAAGTTTACATCCACCACCTAAGGATTCTCCCCTCACGACTTCAACCTCCTTCACTAATGGTATTCCTTCAAGTGTTGGTAGGGTGTAAACCAACTTGTTTACAACTCTTTGAAGCATCATATTCAAAGAATTTAAGTGAAAGCACCTCACTAAGGATTCCACACTCCTCGTACGCTAACAAACTCAATCCCAAATATATCCTAGCTATTAAGTGTAACTACAATTGATAATGATAAGAAAGAATACAAATTTTGCTCAACCTCACTCAATAGATATGAAAATGTATAGTTCTTGTATAACTCAACGAATAAACAAACTAAAGCTCAAGAATGTTTGTAATGCTCAAATTTATGTCGAAAAGCTTAAAGATGTATATATAGTGTTAGAAAGAGCTGTTGAAGATCCATGATAGAAAAAAAATCGTGTAGGGTGAGAGCGTAATGAAAATCTTGTCAAATATGTGTTCAAACAACTAGATTTTAAAATGTTTGATGAGTGTCGAAACTACCAAAAATAATATTTCAATTCTTACCTCACAAAATTAAATGGAGTACGTGTTGAAAACAAGATCGAATCCACGAGGATTGAGAGATTATTTTATGCCAATTGAACCGAGTAGATTAATCAACTAAGTTGCAATCAAGAAGGGGGTAATTAAATGCGAAAAAGTAAAATTAATAAAACTATCCAAACCACTGGTTCGCGCTGCGTGGGCACACAATTTAGCCAGAAAATAAAAAAAAACGTAAATAAAAAAAATGACTAAAATACGCAATTTTAAGTTAATGCAAAACTAGAAAAAAAGGGAAATCAACGAGAATTAAATCTAGCCTGAGGAAATATCTCAATTTCGGTCAACAAATCCGGTCCTCGATGCAAAAATATCAACTATTTCAATAAATCAGTTGTGGCTATTGGCACGGCCTAATAACTTCATCTTTTCTTACAGAGTTGACAACGGTTTAAATCCCTTATAATTTTTCCCACTATCACCTTACCTATTAGACGTTCTAATCCCCAGAGACGCCCGCTAGATCTATCTAATGGCAGCAATAAAATCTAGAAAGACCTAATTCTAAAATTCAACACTCTCGTGGTAATTACTCATTTAGGTTGCATAATTACACAAGAAACCTGGTTGCCACTATTCTTAGACTAATTAAATTAATCTAATTGGCTACCTATTGTCATGCAATTAGATAATCGCATGCAAAATTAAATAATCGCAAATTAATATTAATTATTGAAGCAGTAAATACACAAATATCAAAATAGAATGAAAGGGATAAAACAATTATATCTCACGAAATTGATGAACCAAAATCTTGATTAATCCTAGGCTAGAAAAGAAGATTAGAACTACATGTCCATGAAAAGCGCCTAAAAGATGAAGAGAAAACCTGTTGGATTGTCTGATAGAAAATTGTTGTCCCCTAAAGTGCAAATAAGAAATATTTATAAAGGAAAAACCCTAACCTACTTTCCTTTTCAGATAAGGAAAATCTTAAAAGCTAAGGAAGAATAAAAAAGAAAAACCCTCAATTACATTTTTTAATCAAACACGAGGTCTTCCAAATTAAATCCATTTCCTTTCTCGGGCAAGACAAGTCTTCAATGCAATTTTCCTTCCCAAAGTGCAGCGTAAAATATCCAGCGTAAAAAATTCATGGCATTTTTCCAACTGACGAAGTCAATTTTGACCGCTACAAACACGTCCAAAAAGCTTCTATATCCACGCACAATGCATCCATCTCCTTTTCCTAATCACAATCATACAAAATTACATTAAAAATATAGATTAATGAGTATTCTATTCCAAAATTAAGTGCATTTAACATATAAATTAAACACTTATTTAGAACTTATCAATGTTGCAAAATAGGGTCTGTCGATCGGTGGGTGAACCTTACTAGTACCTCTGATATTTTGCTCTCCCTCAGTCGCACAGGTCGGTCGCCTAGCTTGGGAGTCCAGCAGGGTCCAAAATGTTCCAATTCAGGGGTGGTTGCATATGGTCAAAGTCAGTAGACCGTCAAGATCCGACCTATAGAAGAAAACACTGATTTTAATATTTTTCTGATTTATTTCAAATCCCTTTTTAATAGACAATATTTTAGCAAACTAAAAAAGCAATAATAGGGATTCAAAACAAGAACGAAAAGTTTGACACCAATTTTCAGAATAATTTTTGAACCTCAAGAGGATTTGATGATGGAGAAACAATTTCAAAAGTCAAGGATTTGTTTCCAAAGTTTTCCATGATTAGGTGTGCAAATAAATATTTTTGAAACAAGATTTACTATGCAATTTT
Source organism: Cordia subcordata (assembly GCA_028554755.1). Lineage (NCBI taxonomy): Eukaryota > Viridiplantae > Streptophyta > Magnoliopsida > Boraginales > Cordiaceae > Cordia > Cordia subcordata. The sequence goes on from JAPTOF010000015.1 coordinate 10,162,592, forward strand.
AAGATTCCAAGAAAACATGTTTTGAAAATTGAAAACCATTTTAAACATTATGAAAGAGATGATTTTAAGAGAGCATGAGCTTTAAAAAGAAAATTCAAGGAATATATACAATAAGAGCTAGAACATAAGAAACAAGCCGGTACGCCTTGTGTCTTCTCGTCTCCGGCCTTATTATCTCCCTTTATTCTTGATTTGAAATTCCTTGCATGGACTTCCGTATTCAAAATCATGAGCTTTCCTTGAGCTTCCATGTAATCAAACTTTACAAGACATAGCTCACCGAAAGGAATAATTCATAGATAATTAATGAAAGCATTAAATCTATAAGAGAGCTATACGTTCAATTTATAGCCATTTATCCATCAACTCATTCATCTATAGACATGTAATTTATCCAAGGCAAAATCATTATAAATCATAACAAATCGTTTATTTGCATCATCAAAACATTAATTGCAAACCATATAATGCTAACATATATCCTTGATCTTCCACCTGGTAGTAACTCCATTCTTCAGAACAATGAGTGTTGAATTGACATTTACCCTCATTGAATTGTAGACCAACTATAAGATGGGTGGACCCTTCTTTAAATGCTTTTGACTCACCAACTTACCGCCTTGTCGGCCTGAATGAAGGGTTGCCCTTAGTTAATCGTCTCCAGTGTTGTGAAATCTCAAGGCGGCATCAGATACACATGAAATTCAGAATATCTATCACCCTTAGAGGTCAATCCAGTACCTTTTTCTAACAAACATCAAGTAAGATTCCTAGCTAGCATTTGCTTTCTTTGAAGCTTGTCCATGACAACTGCAAGCGTATGGTATTGTGACAAGAAATAGAGTAATGTGTAGAATATCGATCCCACGAGAATTGTATTGCCAAATACTAAAATTAGCAAAATCATAAAACTACTTAAACAATTGAAAAATAATTTAACGAAACCAAGAAAAGAAAATAAAGAACTAAAAATAAAAGAACTAAATCCCTAACTAATTAATGAAAACTCGCAATAAATAAATAATAAAAAAGATAATTAATAAAAGAAAAGTAAATAAAACTTGAAACTAATAAATTGACAGAATCAGCAAATAATGGAGAGTAGGGCATGTGAATTCACCTAAGACACCTACTAGATAATTTGTTTAGTTGTGCACTCTCTCCCCTATTAATTCAATCTTAGTCGGATTCTTCTAATTAGCCGATTATCTCTCTCGAGCATAATCAATCCTACACTCACAAGTTTCCTGACTATATCTCTATGCAAAGACAACCTATGAGTGTACCTAAAGTTCAGAAATCCTCAAGTTAATGTAACAAACCATTAACATCAACTTATATAGGTCCATTTTTCTCTTTTTATTTTTTCCTTATATCCTTGTCTTGTAGCCCAAGCATTTCCTTTTCTTTCATTCAATTAATGATGAACCCCACTTAAGCTTTCCTTCCTTTCTAGCTTGGAGTTGACCGAGAAATACAAAGGAGTAGAAATAACTTAAATCTCGTGTGATGTTGATGGCCCCCATGAAATGACCAAATTCCACTTTTCTTTTTTTTTTTTTCATTTTGAGCTTAGAACTTTCAACTGCGATTTGACCAATTTATCATTGGAATTAGCTTGAGCTCTAAACATGAAAGTTGTAGATCTCATCGTGAATTTCCATTGACATCTTGAATTGCGTCATTCTGAGATCCGAGAGAGAAATTATGCCCAAAATATTGAAAACTCACTTTTCTCTGGTAGAAGTTCATTTTTATTCCACCTACAAAAATAATAGAAAAATGACACTCATTAGGTAGAATTTAGTCCAAAATAATTTCAATCAAACACAAAATTAAAATTTAAGAGGTATAAAAATATAGAAGAAATTGAACTTATCAAACACTCCCAAACTTAAATTTTGCTCATCCTCAAGAACAACAACAAAATATGAGAACCTGGATTGACATCACAAAATTGCCTCAGAGATTTCAAATAGTATATAGCTCACAAAAGATTCAAGACACTGTGAAAGTTCAAACTCCCATTCAAACATCAGCAACACCTCAAATGGAGTTCTTGGGATGTGTGTGAATAACCAATAACATAATCATGCTAGCAACTCAAATCAATCCAATGCAACCAAGAGTGGCAGATTTGACTTCACTTAAAGAATTTCTCAATCTTTTCCTTTTCTCTCCCTCTTTCTGTCTTTTTTTTTTTTTTTTGGGACTTTCCTTCTCTTTTTCTTTCACTCATTTTTTTTCTTTTTTTCTCTGAATGAACTTCATAGGCCTACTTTCTATACCAGCTCTCCACTAAAGTAGACATCACTCTACCAAAGATCAATAGGACTTTTCAAGAGTTGCAACATAAGACTCAGAAATGGGGTAATCAAAAGAAAGGATATGATAAGATTCACAAGAAAAAAACGTGAGAACTCAAATGAACTCCACAATGAAGCACAAAGTACTCTCATAACAAAACACCCAAACAGAAGAATGTACAACGTCACTTTTCTACTTTTCAGCTTCACCCTTCTCTCCAAATTTCCCTTTTCTCATGTTTCTCATATTTCAAACCATTGATCACAATCAAATGTTTTTCTCGAACTCATGTTTTTTCCTTTCAATCGAACAAACTTGAAGAGCAAATAACTATTTTTTTCAACTATTTTTTTTTCTCTTCCATTCATTCTTTCTCAACTTGAAAAAAGGCAAAACAATCAACCTTTTCCTTCTTTTTCCCTTTTCTCCAACATTGATTTATGACACTCAACAACCCAACTTTCTTGGACCTTCTCAACTATCCTTACCATTGTACTTCAAATTGGACCAAATGAGTTTTCATTCAAGGGTAAGGGCAAAGAATTTAACGGTTAAAGGGTCAAGGATAATAAGGTTTAAACAAAGAAATAGCTCAAACATATAAATGCTCAAAGGGGTGAACTAGGGGTTGAATGACTGAGGTCAGGCTTTAAAGGCTCAAATGATCCAAAAATATCCTAAATCATCTCCCTAATAGTGTATTGTCTAGGATTTCACCTCGAGACGTACTCAGACAGGTTCTAGAGTTCAGATATAAGATGAACAACAGATCTCCTCAATACACTACTACTTTTCTCAACCAACCACCAATTCAAGAAACTCAATCAAAGAGAATTCAACAACCATGATAAGCTAAGAAATAATATGCTCATGGTTATGTGCTCAAGAAAGTTCAAGAAACTCAATTCAGGGAAAATTAACATCGAAATCAAATTAAAAAAAAATAGTGTCTACTCCTTCCAAGAACCATATTCAATCTCAATCATATCTCATCATCGGCTAGTGATTATTAAACCACAACAAAACACACAAAACAAAACTTTTCCATTCAATTTTTCAATTTTTCATTTTTTTTATTTTTTTAAATTTTTTCCTCTTTTTTCCTTTTTTGTTTTTCTTTTTCTTATTTTTGTGAGAGTTTCTCTTTCCTACCCCTAAACTTAAAATCAACATTTTCATCAATGTTAAAAAATAAAAGATAAGGAAAAATAAACTTTCCTGAATTTTCTGACGTCGAGCCTACATTAAGCCTGCGAAATCCATTACTGTGACCCTTAAACTTATGTGAAACTCAATTTCTGAGGAAACAAATGACAAATAAAAACATTAGGCACAAAAATTATAATTAAAAAAAACATAAAAACACAACCAATTTTTAAAAAAACATTTGGGTTGCCTCCCAAGAAGTGTTTAGTTTATAGTCCTCAGTCAAACATCATGCATGACTATGGAGCTTCTAGCGTAGTAGAGATGCTCGCCTTGTTGAACTTTCCACCATAGTAATGCTTCAGCTATTGCCCATTAACTTTGAAAGGCTTATCTCTTTCTTTCTTAATTTCAACAGCTTCATAAGGATAGGCTTGAACAACTATGAAAGGTCCAGACTATCGAGATTTTAACTTTCCTAGAAATAAGTGAAGTCTAGAATTGTATAATAAAACATGCTGCCCCAGGATAAACTTGCGCTACATGATGTGTTTGTCATGCCACCTCTTGGTTCACTCTTTGTAGACCCTAGCATTCTTATAGGCCTCATCACAGAACTCTTCCATCTCACTTAATAGAAGCATTCTTTTCTCCCCAACAGCTTGTATGTTGAATTTAAGATCTTTACAGACCAATATGCTCTATGCTCATGCTCAACAGGAAGATGACAAGCTTTCTCAAACACGAGCCAATAAGGTGACATTCTAAGATGAGTTCTAAAAGCTGTTCGGTATGCCCATAGTGCATCATCTAGCTTTTTTGACCAATCCTTTCTTGAGGTGCTAACTATTTTCTTGAAAATTCCTTTCACTCTCTATTGGATATCTTGACTTAGATGCTTTTTGTGGATGATAAGCTATGGTAATCCGACAAATTATTTCATATTTTCTCAACAAGGCCTCAAATTGATTATTGCAAAAGTACTTTTCTCCGTCACTAATGGTCGTCCGGAGTTGTACCAAACCAGGTGAAGATAGCCGTGCATCATTCGTGGGTAAGGCCACTATTTCCACCTATTTAGAAACATAGTTCACAGCAACTAGAATGTTACGGTTGGAATAAGAGGATAGGAGTGGTCTTGTGAAGTCTATTCCCCAAACATCAAATAGTTCAACTTCAAGAATGTTGTCAACAGACATTTTTTTCCTTCTCAAGATATTCCTTGTTCTTTGAAATTGATCATAAGCTGTATCAAAGGCATGAACATCTTTGAATAATGTAGGCTAATAAAAACCAGACTCTAATATATTGGCAGCTGCCTTCTGTGCACCGAAATGGCCTCCATATTTAGAGAAATGACAATGGTGCATGATGCTCTCTATCTCCTCTTTTGGCACACACCTCCTAATTATTTGATCTACATAATGCTTGTATAGAAGAGGATCCTCCCAAAATAGTGTTTAACCTCTGAAAGAAATTTCTTCTGTTGTTGATCTGACAGTTTTGGATGGATGACACCGATAGCCAAGTAGTTTACAAAATCAGTGTACCATAGAGCTTTTGAATTTTGCACGACAAATGATTGCTCATCTGGAAAAGTCTCATTTATTTGTCTCTTTTCTTTAGAATTTTGATCCGGCTACTTGAGTCTTGATAGATGGTTAGTAACAACATTTTTCAAGCCCTTTCATCTCAAATCTCAATGTCAAATTCCTGCAAGAGTAGTATCCACTAAATGAGCCTAGGTTTTGCATATTTCTTTGCCAACAAATACTTTAAAGTTAAGTGATCTGTGTACACAATTACTCATATTCCAAGCAGATAAGACCTAAATTGATCCAAACTAAAGACCACAACTAGCAACTCCTTCTCTATGGTGGCATAGTTCGCTTGAGCTTCAGACAATGTTTTACTTGCATAGTAAATTTCATGCATGACGTTGTTTCTTATTTGGCCCAAAATTACTCCCATAGTGTGATCACTCCCATCACACATAAGTTCAAAAGGCAATTCCCAATCTGGTGCCACCATGATTGGTGTAGTGATTAGCCTCTCTTTTAAGGTCATGAAAAGCATCCATGCACTTTCCAGAAAATTTAAAAGGAGTGTCTTTATTCAGCAAGTTGCATAGAGGTCTAGTGATTTTAGAGAAGTCCTTAATGAATCTTCTACAGAAACCTGCATGTCCCGAAAAGCTTTTTACTTCCTTAACTGAGGTTAGAGGTGGCAAATTTTCAATCACTTTAATATTTGCCCCCATCAACCTTTATTCCCTTTGCTAAAATCTTGTGACCCGATAAAGTTCGTTCTTGAACCATAAAATGGCATTTTTCCCAATTCGGCACCAACTTTGTCTCTTCACATCATTTAAGAACCATGGCTAAATTGCGAAGACACTCATAGAAAGAATACCAAAGACAAAAAGATCATCCATGAAGATCTCAATGCACTTTTCCACCATGTCTAAAAAGATAGCCATCATGCATCTTTGAATGGTAGTGCATTACATAATCCAAACGACATCATTCTGAAAGTAAAGGTACCTTACATGTAAAATTGGTCTTTTCCTAATCTTTTGAAGCAATGGAAATTTGGTTGTAGCCTAGATAACCGTCTAAGAAGCAAAGGAAAGTGATATCTGCCAGTGGCGCTGTTTAATTTTCTATAGTCAATCTCTGGTGACTATTCTTGTTGGAATTAAATCATCTTTTTCATTCTTCATTACAACCATACCTCTTTTCTTTGGAACCACTTGCACCACACTTTCCTACTAGCTATCAGAGATAGGATAGATAATTCCTATGTCTAGCCATTTTAGAATTTCTTTTCTCACTTCTTCTTTCATGTGTAGATTTAGGTGACATTGGTGCTCCATAGTTTATAGTTGTCCTTCGTGAAGATTTTGTGCATGCAAATACAAGGACTAATTCCTTTGATATCTGTAATTGACCAACCTATTGCACCCTTGTACTCTCTTAACACTAGAAGCAATTTGTCTTCCTCTTCTTTGTTTAATGAATTTGCAATGATAACTAGAAGAGTGGATGCTTCGCCAAGGTAAGTGTACTATAGATGAGATGGCAATGGCTTCAACTCAAGAATAGGTGGTTGTTGTATTGGTGAGACTAAAGTTGTGTTCCCCATTCTTAGAATATGGACCCTATCGCATAGAGAATGGTAGAGCAGCCTCTAGGTAGTATACCATTTCTTGCCTTGCAAGGTCTTCAACACTGGCAGAATCTGAATGGACTAGGCATGCTTCCAATGGATCCTCAATGATTATCTTGAAACACACTTGATATAATGGGCTCTACCATGTCCACTATGAAACAACTGTCATTGCTGGAGGGATGCTTTATTACCTTAAATACGTTGAAGATTACCTTCTCATCATTCATCCTCAGAGTGACCTCTCGTTTCTGGACATTGATTGAAGTTCTGCCTGTTGCTAAAAATGGTCTTCCTAAGATGAGTGGCATGCCTTGATCTTCCTCCATTTCCAAGACTACGAAATCAGCAAGGAATATGAACTTGCCAACCTTCACCAAAATGTTCTCAATGATACCTTATAGGTTTTTTATTGAGTGATCTGAAAGCTATAAAGACACAGTTGTCAATTTTGCTTCTCCTAATTATAGCTTTTTAAAAGTAGAGAAAGGCATCAAATTAATGCTAGCACCAAGATCACAAGAGCATTCTCAAAGAATAAATCACCAATGGTGCATGGAATAGAAAAACTCAACTTCTGAGGTAACTTGTTTTGCAAGATAGCACTACACTTCTCCGTTAACATTACAGTTTCATAATGTACCAATCTCCTTTTGGTTAAAAGAATCTCCTTCATGAATTTACATAACTTGGCATCTGTGCTTAAGTATCTGTAAAAGAAATGTTAATATGCAACTTCTTAAAGACTTCAAGCAATTTAGAGAATTACTTATCTAATTGCTGCTTCTTGAGTCTTTGAGGGAAAGAAACATGAAGAATAGAACTTTCTTTTTGAATCCTTGTTCATTTTGCTTCGCATCATCCTTTGCCTCTTTTGTTCTTTCATTCTCACGATTCTCCTTTGCTGTACTATTTTTCTTGGGTAGCTCTCATCCATTCCTTAGGGTAATTGCATGTACCTGCTTTTTTGAATTAACCTCTGTGTTGCTTAGCAATCCCTTGTTTTTTCATTCAATAAGTTGGTCATTTGTCCCATTTGTATCTCCAAGTTCCTAATGGAAGCTGCTTGGTTTTGTAGAGTGGTGTCAGTTTGTGCCATGAATTGAGAAGTGTTCATGGTCAATTTAGCCGAGGCATCTTTCAATGAGACCTTCTTTTCCAGTAGAGGAGCATTGCTTGGAACCTGTGATGGCATATGTTAAGGCATGGGTGGTGACCTCACATTGTTGTTGGTATCCCACGCAAAATTTGGATGATTCCTCCATCCTAGATTGTACGTGTTGAAATATGGATTACTTTGCTTTTGAAAGTTTGAGATAAAATTTGCTTGTTCATTTGGCACTTGTCTAAACACACTGTTATGACCTCTTTAGCATAAGTCACACCTCAAGATTGGGGTTTGGATGGCATTGACAGTGAAAGAATCCATCTTTTTAGACAATACCTCGATTTGAGCTTGTGAAGAACTAAGTGCATCAACTTCATAAATCCCAACAACTTGTTTCGTGGTAGCCTTTTTTGATGGCCATTGATAATTGTTGGCCAACATCTCCTTCAACAAATAAGCTTCATCATGGGTTTTACTTATTAATGTACCTCCAGTGGGAACATCGATCAATGTGTGTATACTATAGCCCAAACTATTGTAAAAAATCTGTACTTGCAACCATGTTGGTAACCTTATGGTGTGGACACCTTCTAATCAAGTCCTTATAGCACTTCCATGCTTCGTATAATGATTCTCCTTTATATTGGCAAAAGGTAGTGATATCATTCCTCATCTTTGTGGTCTTCACTTGTGGAATAGACTTAGCCAAGAACTTTTGAGCTAGTTCATCCCAAGTAGTGATAGTCTCTACTGGTAATGAGTTCAACCACTGCTTCACCTTGTCTCGTAAACAAAATGAAAATAGCCTCAATCTAATGGCGTCATCAGTAACACCATTGTGTTTGAATGTGTCATAGATGTCCAAGAAATTCGCAATGTGGACATTTGGATCATCATTCGCTAACCCCCCAAATTGCACAAAAGTCTGGATCATTTGTATGATAGCCAGTTTGATTTCAAAATTATTAGCCTGAATTGCTAGCCTCCTTATGCTTGATGCACTTCCTTCAATTGAAGGTATCAGATTCTCCCATAGCACTCATGCATTCTCCGCTCCTTCAAGTTGTTCATCCATCTCTTTCACTTCCTTCTTAGTAGCCTTGATTGCTTGCTTTTCGTTTTGTGGAAAGTTATTTCAATTTTAGGATCAAGGGGACACAACTCTCCGTGTTTACTTCTAATCATACACCAAACACAAGAACTTAAATTAAACAATAAAAAGAAAAAGCCCAAATTAGTAATAGGACAAGCCTGGTATCAATATCGACAAAAACACAATTCCCGACAACGGCATCAAAAACTTGTTCGCAAAAATCGCAAGTGCAAGCTATCCTGACAAGTAATAAAGTGATGTGTAGAGTATCGTTCCCACGAGGATTGTGCTATCAAGTACTGAAATTAGCAAATCCTAAAACTATTTGAACAATCAAAATACAATTTAACGACACCAAAAAAACAAAATAAAGAACTAAAAAAAAGAACTAAATCCCTAACTAATTAATGAAAACTCGCAATTAATAAATAATAAAAAAGACAATTAAGAAAAGAAAAGTAAATAAAACTTGAAACTAATAAACTAACAAAAATCTGCAAATAATGGAGACTAGGGTATGTGAATTCACCTAAGACACCTACTAGATAATTTTTCTATTTGTGCACTTTCTTCCCTATTAATTCAATCTAAGTATCCGGATTCTCTTAATTAACTGATTATCTCTCTCGACCATAATCAATCCTACAGTCACAAGATTCCCAACTATATCTCTATGCAAAGACAACCTAAGAGTGTGCCTAAAGTTCAAGAATCCACAAATAGACTATGTCAACTTTATCCATATCTCTATGTAACAAACAACTAACATCAACTCATATAGATCCAGTTTTCTCTTTTTATTTTTTCCTTCTCTTATTTCCTTGTCTTGTAGCCCAAGCTTTTCCTTTTCTTTTATTCATTAATGATGGCCCCACTTATGCTTTATGTCCTTTCTTGCTTGGAGTTGACCGAGAAACACAAAGGAGTAGAAGTAACTTAAATCTCTTGTGTGATGTTGGTGGGTCCCATGTAATGACCAAATTCTATTTTTTTTTTTTCATTTTGAGATTAAAACTTTCAACTGCAATTTGACCATTTCTTTATTGAAAATAGCTTGAGCTCCAAACACAAAAGTTGTAGATCTCACCGTGAACTTCCATCAACCTCTTGAATCGTGTCATTCCGAGATCCTAGCGAGAAATTTTGCCTAAAATACTAAAAAACTCATTTTTCTTCCATAAAAGTTCACTTTTATTTTACATATAAAAATAATAGAAAAATGACCCTAATTAGGTAGAATTTAGTCCAAATTAAATTCAATCAAACATAAAATTAAAATTTAAAAGGTATAAAAATATAGAAAAAATTGAACTTAACAAAGCTTCTGTAACCTGGGGCACTTGTAATTAATCCTTCTTGGACTTGACGTGCCTTGGGTTAGTCTCTTTGTTGAGCTCTTTCATGGCAGACTCCTTCCCTGTCATCAATCGTTCTAAGTCATGAGGATGGTCATTTCGCTTAGAGTTTGATTATGAGGTGTTTCGGAAATCCGTTCCCATCATGTTTACTCCTACCTACTGAGGGAATGAATGCTTGTCGACTGCCATGGTCTCAGGAAACTTGATCTTCCTATCATCAATTGCCTTCTAGATTGCATTTCGCAAGACCACACAATTGGTTGTACGATGGGACCAGGAATGGTGCCATTTACAATAATGCCTCCCGCGAATCTCTTCAGGTGATGGAATATTGTGCCTTGGTGAGAGTCTGATCTGCTTATCCTTCAACAATTGGTCAAAGATTGCTGATGCCTTGGTTATGTCAAAAGAATATTGCTTTCTGCACGTTGCGAGATCCAGTTCCTGGCATTGCCAGGGCTTGGCAAACATATCCAATTCCTCCAACAAATTCAGCAAACAAGACTTCGACGTCGCCTAACTCTTGATATTTGCATACCTGTGCTTGCCTGCCAGTAGATTCCATCATATTATGCTGGTAGGGTTTGGTCTAAATTTGCCTCTTTTGTCGCAAAGCAACTGCTCGTATTTCATGGCATGAGTTGCCAATTGATATAAATCCATGAATAGCTATCCCTCGAATTTCTTCTCGAGTTCGAAATTCAAACCCGTAAACAGCTATCCATCGAATTTCTTCTTGAGTTCGAAATTCAAGCCTCCCAATGTGAGCTTTACATACTCTAGTTCCCCGAGCCTTGTTTGACACTTGTTGCGTCTCTGTTTGAACCATGCAATAAATTACTTTGCTGATTCCCCAGGTGATTGTGTCATCTTGGCCAGATCTGCAGCTGTCACATATTGCTCAGTTCTATAAAATTGTTCTTGGAACATTCTTTCCATATCAACCCATGTTTGAAATAAATTTGGACATAAGTTGGCATGCCATTGGAAATTTGACTTTATCAGGGAACTTTTCAACAGGCATAATTTGAGATAATCATTGCCTGCAACTTCTCTACATTAGGTCGTGAATCTCGCGATATGCTCCAAAGTTGATCAATTATCTTCTCTGGAGAACATCGTAAACTTAGAAGCCTTGAAATGCCTTGGAAACTCCTAAACACAGTCAACCCACTCCAAGTGTGGTTTACCATATGTTGGTCACGGGTTGACTCGTGCCCCAGGTCCAAGATGTTCTTGTAACATTTCGGCTACCATATTACATAATGGCCCTATGGTTAACATAGGTAGCTATTTGTTGTGGAACTTAGCCACCCACTTAAGGCCAAGGCTTATTTAGTGATGCTTACTGCCTCCTAAGTGTCAAGGCCATAAGTGGTACATGTAATGATGGTGCCACCGTCTGATTCACTCTATCTGGATTTGTTTCCAAAGTCCCATAAGAGTCTTGCAACCGTTGATATGCCCAAGCTTGTGACGTTCCTGCCTGCTGTTTTACTAGCATGGACCCTGGCCAAACTCAAGGTTATTGTACATTAGGAGGGTACAACTGGTGGCTCAAGTTTGGTAGGAACTCGTTGGCACCTGTAGTAAGACACCTAATTGGTACACCCGAATTAGGCTCATTGCAAAGCTCGTTAGAGGTGGTAGTCTGTGGTAACACGTGTACCTGCCTAAACTCTATGGACTTCTGTGTTTACGGTGAATTATCCTGGGCCATTGCCCTGCCAGCTCTGGCTTGTAGGCTGTGGCCTAAGGATTTGGCTGTTAGCTCTCGTAGATTCCATCAACGGTCGCATCATATATGTGGCTTGTTAGCCAATGGCATGACAAATGTCATGAAAGTGAGACTTATGGTTAAGTTGTGTCGCCCTACTAAGATTTTCCATCTGCATGGCTATTTGCTTGGCTTGGGCAACAACCTTATTAGCTCTACCATTGTTTGGTTGAGAACAATGGTTGTTCAAGGCCAATTGCTCTAGCAAGGATGCTTGATTCTTCATCATAGTCTGAGTCGCCTTGGCGGTTTGCTCAAATACATCGACCAGAGGGGCTAGAGCATTCATGAGCGTCTCATGTGACTCTATAACAAACAAATGTTTTATCTTTGACACCTGCTACGACGTTGACAACAACATCTTGCGTACAAGCCCACAGACCCTTTTGCAAATGGGCCAAGACTCGGTCAACCAACTCTATCCTTGGTGTCTCTTCATCAAGCAACAGAGTTTTCCATTGTCAGCTTGATGGAAATAGGGTAACAGCAACATACTCCATGTCAGATGGATTGGACACGGCCGCATCTTCATTTGACATAGAAGGAATAACCACTATATCTTTCCCTCCTTTAACATCTGTTGGTAATCCTTTACTCCATGTGTTTCAGCCCATATCTGAATTGCATCACACCAGGCGTACAAAAATTTGTTTACTTGGAAAAACTTTGACCAGGCAGCACACTCGAGGCAAAAGCCTCAACCAAGTACATGTGGAGCGCAAAGGGCAAAACTTACAACGACGCCTTTTCAACTTGGGAGTCTCCACACAAAATTTTACGATTGTGTGTTCTTTATCCCCTACCTCGAACTCCATCTAGGCACTTTGTAAAGAACAAGATATAGGCTACTCAATTGTAACAAAATCGAACCTGAATCAAATTAATAGCAATTGAATCACAATGAAACCAAGCTACTAATTTTATTACAATTCAAATAGCATATAAGAATGAGACGGACCTTAAACAAAATGGACAAAAATGCAGTAAAGGTTTGACAAATTACACCACAAAGCTAACTGTAGCGGAATCAATCTTGCCATAAACCTAATTACAACTTGGAAAAGGAACAAGGGCTAAAGCCACAAAGCTAATTGCAGCTATAGCTAGAAGGTCGTAAACCTAATTATAGCAAATCCATAAACTTAGTTACAATGAAAAGGAAATATCTAGGCTATAAAGTGAATTACAATAGTTTCTTGATAGTTCTAAGCTAACATTACACTTACTATGACTAAGCTAGGACTAAGCTATGGAGCTAAGTGGATAGATATTGATCAAGACATGGTGGTACTAGGATCCCTTTCTTTATGGCCTCGACGAGCTTTTGTATTTGTTGCTCCCTTGAAATCTTTTAGCATTTACGATTCTAGCAACTTCTACAGTTGTTGAAACCTTGATTGAGTTCCATGCTTCATCCTCGCATCTTCTGTTTTAGCGCTACATGTTTTATCTTACTTGGCCTCTTTATTCAAGCTAGGCACGTGCATATCATGCGTCAGTTTATTGCTCCTGGCCAAGAATCGATCACAGCATTTATTCTAGTCGAGATATTGGCCTCGAATTCTCTTCACCTTGAATCTTCTTTTCAGCCATTAAGCCAATATAATGCAGATTTTAGGTGTAAACACCTACCCCGTAAGTGGCATTATCAGAATATATACGCATAAAAGAACTGTGTGGATTTACAAGGTGGGCTCAAACTAATATAATCACAAATCCAACTTATGAACTAGATACTAAGCCCAAAAATAATTAACAGTAGGACACTTTAAAGAGAAATATTCCGAGAACCCAAACCTATATCTTGCTTGTACCCAACAAGTCTGACGCGATATCTATCCTTGTGCTTTCTAACAGACTGCTCGTTGCTTTAACTCAAGCTCACTTTAACAATCGAGACCATAAAGGTCTATCCACAAGTGTAATAGAAAGTCAAACTCACTAGGTAGCCCTATTAATTGCCTTTGCACATAGTCAAAAGAACTCGCCAAGTGATATTAAGTTCGCCCTTTTTATTCAACATAATGAAGATAAACACAAAAGCTTAACACAAACACACTAATACATGTGATACTATCTTTTTTATCTTAGTGCTTGGTTCCCTTTGACTTTCTAGGTATCCCATGTAGTGGCTTTCCAATCAACAATCCCAACCACTTATGGTTTAGGTTGCCAGGTTTTGGAAGGCCCCTAAGCATACCATTTTTGCATGAAATACCCATGCACGAAAACATTATACCATTGGAACATATCTTAGAGATGGAAAATGAGTACTGCAATGACAGTGGTGCCAAGAGATACAATATCACAAGCACCTAATATAGCTGGTTGATACAAAGTAGGTTTGAGCAGAGAAGCACCTAATAAAGCACAGAGAGAGAGAGAGAGAAAGAGAGAGAGAGAGAGTAGGTATGTGTGTGATATTGACAGGAGGACTTAATAGGTGTGAGAGAGAGTGATTGACGGGAGGGAAAGAGACAAAGATGGTTGCAACTATTGCTTTCCTATGGACAATGTAATTATTTTTGCGTTCTAAATTAAACAGTGAAGACATTTGGAAGACAAACCCTAAATATGGTTGCCTTTGGGATCCAAAATCTTACATGTCAAGCTCAACTCTTATTAAGGGGTAGAAAAAACTTCATTTCTCCTACACGAGACATTTCAATTTTTCCTAGTTGATTCTATTTTTTTTAATTTATTTTTTAATTGTAACATTAATTTTTCATTTTTTACTTATCTTTTCAACAAGTGACTTTTAATATAGGTCACGACCATTACTAAAACAATTAGTGATGAAATTTTAACTTTTAGTGCCAAGATTGCGCATTATAAAATTTCCTATTCCCTGTAGTAAGTTTGAGCAGGTTGAGAACAAGTGGTGAAGCTGTAAGTTGTATATGTTGCATCTACAATGGTATGTTCATATTTGCAGTATGATTTAATCTTTTCCCACAATGTGACTTAGACCTTTTAATACCATTAAGCACCACAAACCAAAAAAAAAAAAATCAAGTAATAGAAGTAAGGGTCAGTACAGCAACAACCATTACTAGATGTTATAAGCTACAAACTTGGATAATAAAACCGTAAGTGATAACTTATTTAGGCATAAGAATGCCATGTGATTAGTACAAATCAAGACTTAAAATCTAGGCATTTTTTTTTGCTCCATTCTGTCATTCTTGCAATCTGTAGCTCGAGAGAGCTGTAACATGCTTGGCTTTTGACACTATGAAACCAAAATGTTCGGTCATGTCCAAATTCATGGGGAATCTATCATTTGGAAGCTTCCAATTAAAGCAATGCATTAACTATGCTGTCACTGGCCGAACAATCGTGAGGCCAAGCTGCATTCCTAAGCAACTTCTCCTGCCTGAACCAAATGGAATAAGCTGAAAACCACATCCGTGCACATCCATATCGATGTCAATAAATCTCTCTGAGATGAACTTTTCTGAGTCACTACATTCATTGGGGTGTTGTCCAATTACCCATACATTTATTGTAATTTTTTATTTCTTTACTAAACAGAATCCATCAACCATGCAATCTTTGATAGCCTGCTGAGGAAGGAGCAATGGTGTCAAGGGATGAAGCCTAAGTGATTCTTTCACCATCATATCTAAATACTCCAGTCTATCCAAATCGAACTCTTTCACCAGCTGTTCAATCCTACAACTTTCTCAAGCTCTTTGTGGACTTTCTTTAGTACCCACAGGTGTTTTAAAAGTTCAGACATTGTCCACTCAATCGCTATCTCTGAAGTGTCCATTGCAACTACAAGCATGTCCCGCCATGGATATTTTCTGTTTAGTATTGTCTATATAGTTGTTTAAAGAAGTAGCATTAGAAAGCATACTTAAAAAGCCTGAAGTGGCATTAGAAAGCATACTTAAAAAGCCCTTAGAATGATCCTATGAACCAACTCCCAGTAGTTCAAATACGTATGTTAGCATCTTTTCAAGGACACGCGCAAGCTTTCTAAGACGTCTCATTAAATGGCGCGCACGATTACAAATGCAGTAGTAGCAAATAGTAAATTTAAGTTGTTTATATTACTTGTTGAGTTAAATTCAAATAAATTCTTAATATTAATATTTTTTTTATTTTAGTTCCTATTGTTGTAAATAATTCATACAAGTCTTCAATGTTTACTTATTATAATCAAATTAGTCCCTGCAGTTAGAGTTAAATTCAAATAAGTCCCTAATGTTTACATATTTTTTAATTTTAATCCCTATTATATCAAATAATTCATATAAGTCCCCAATGTTTAATTATTATGGTCAGATTAGTCCCTACAATTAGAATGAACGTTAGTTTTGACGAAAATGTCCCAAATGACCTCAGACATAAAAGTAATTGACAATCTTACCCTTTGTGCTATAAAACGAAATCCGATTATCTATTTTTTTAAGCAAGAATTCCTAGCCAAAAAGAAAAAAAGCAATAGGAATTTAACATTTTGGATGATAGTTATTGCATTCTTTACATATTTGGATTTATTGTGAATTTTTATAAGACACATTAGACATCTGATTGAAATTTTTTAATAAAATTAGAAACTTTTATTATCTAAAAATTATTCCATAATGAAATTCACAGTACAAAAGTTCAAGGTATTATAATCAACTAAGAAATAAAAAAAAGAAAAGAAAAAAGAATGACAACTTGAGCATAGGGGCTAACTTGATTAGTTTTTGAAAACATTGGGGACTAATTTGCATCAATTTAAACAAGTAGGACTAATTTAAAAAATCATGTCAACTTTGGAGATTATGCGTGTGATTTCCCTTTTTACAAACTTATTCAAATTAGTTCCAATCTTTTTTATTTATTTTTTCTTAAAACTGGGACTAACTTAAATAAGTTTGTAAAGCACTGGGGACTAGTATGAATTCTTTTCAAATAATGGGGACTAGTTTGACTAATTTTGTGAAACATTGGGAATAATATGATTTTTTTTAAATAATAAGGACTAATCTAACTATATTTGTAAAACATTAAGGACTAATCTAACTGTATTTGTGAAACATTAAGGACTAATTTGAATATTTTAAAACAATAAAGACCACTTTGAAAAAATGGAGAAATAATAGGAACTTATTGTGAAATTTACCCTTACTTGTTTATAATTTTAAAATGAATAAAAACATCTTTTTAGGGATACATATATTACACATTTTAAGGACCACAAAAGAGTTCCATACCTATTTTTTGAGACATTATGTTATATATTTTAAGACTACAAGGAGGTTCTACGCCTATTCTAAAATTTCAGGAATATCATGTTCTTATGAGAAATTATAAGGTGCCTCGGTGCAATTTAACCTCAAAAACATTCAACCACGTGCTTGCTTAGAGATCTATATTTTGAGAGCAAAGAAGGGTCGTGTGTACGTCAGGTGAATGAGGAGACTCTGAGAGCAAAGAAGAGCAATCATTTCTTATCTTTAAATCCTTAATATTTAACCCACATTTTTTCAGATAAACATATAGAACTCCTACTCTTCGGGCTTCAAGAACTGGACTACTTAACAAAAGAACATCAGAGAGCAGATGCAGAAAGAATTCAATGCCATATAAATAGGTGTAATAATTCTACCTACCAGCAAAATGGCCTTAACATGGCTCCGATCAATCCGAAATTCCGCTTCACTCGATTCCATGATTGCCAGCATGGTGTAAAAAATTTCCGCATTATAATTTTCTCCAAAAATACATCGAAAGTCTTGCTAACAGCCTTTATTCGCCTTGTTAATCCTTGAACGTCAAGCATACCAAGACAAGGAAAATAATCACCAAGGTTCGGAGCAGCTGCAACTTCCACAGCTTCTTGCATCACAGCTTTGAAACCTTTCGGGCTCAACTCCTCATCCTGCAAGTCATGTCAGCACTCTGGGATGAAACCTTCGCACTAAGGTCGACAACAACGCAATCGTGCGCTGCCTGTTTGAGCGACTCAACAAGAACACCAACCTCTTCTCTTCTCATTGCTCGGAAAGAATTGATTTTCAAGTTACTGAGCAAGTGTAATATGCAAAGTTTGCGGATGCCAATACGGACCGTATGGAGCTAAGATCAAGCCCCGGTTATCATATATCAGGTACTTAGCAGCCTCACTGGGTGGCCTGCTAGCAAAAACAAGGTCATATGTCTTGAGGAACTGCTGTGCTGCTTGAGGGGATGAAACAATAAAACTGGATACGAATCAGAACTGCATCTGCATGATGGGGCCGTGTTTCTTGGCCAGCCTATGCAGATCATGGTGAGGATTCTTTCCCAACAGATGTAAATGTCCCAGAATATTAACATAGCTCTCAAAATCCACTCCATGCCCATCATGGTTTTGCTTGATATCTTCTGATGAATAGTTTTGTAGGAATGAAATATTCGCGCTTGACATATAAAGATAGGTTTTGTGTGAGTTGTAAAGCTCACTTTGAAGCCAAGAAACACGAGTCAAAAATGTTGGCTATCATAGAAAATTGAAAAAGGGAACAAATCTTACAAATTTGGTGCATGGGAAATTGAATCACAAACGAAGTCTTTCCAATTGCATGCAAAAGTTGAAATATGAGTAGGGTTATTGCAAGCTAAGAAGAAAAATGGTGCATGGCATTTAATGGATGAAGGAAATAGCGACCTTGCATTAATTGTTTGTCTCTCAATTTTGTCTATAAATAGCAAGCCTAGGAGAAGCTTTGGATGATCAAGCAAGAAGCAATTCAAAGCATTTAGAGAGAATTAGAAATAATTCTCCTAAGTGTAGTATTTTCTTCCACTTGTTATATAAATTAGTGTGATAGTGAGTTTCTCCTATTATAAGAGAGAGTAAAATTGTTCTTTCCTTATTTTAGAGAGAAAGGTTGTAAAGCTTCTACACATAGTAAAATCCTCCTTACTTGCCCGCAGTTTTTCCCTCAATTAGTTTGAGGGTTTTTCACTTAAAATTTTGGTGTCTCAATTATCCATTTTCTCTAATTTCCTGTTTTAGTTGTGTGATCTTGCTTCAACAACCCTACCATTTCGCTGCCCCACACCCCAATAGTGGTAATAGAGCCATGAGTCGAGGGTATTATTACTATTCACACATTACTATATATAGTTACGGGCCGTCACTATACACGGTACTATTCACGTATATAGTATTGTTCACAGTGGGAGCAGGTTCAATTCTGGAAGGAGATCATTATCAACACTATGGCGGCGAAATACGAAATAGAGAAGTTCAACAGGAGTAATTTCTCCATGTGGAAATTGAAGATGAAAGCCATTCTGAGGAAGGATAACTATCTTGCAGCAATCGAAGGCAAGCCAACAAGGGTAACTAACAACAAGTGGAAAGAAATGGACGATCTTGCTATTGCCAATTTGTACCTAGCATTGGCAGATTCGGTGCTGTCGAGCATTGAGGAGGAAAAGTCAGCAAAAGAAATTTGGGAGACAGTGACTAAATTATATGAGGTCAACTCACTTCACAACAAGATCTTTTTGAAGAGGAGACTTTATACTCTTCGAGTGGGGGAGACCACACCAGTTACAGAACATATCAACACTTTAAATATGCTATTTTCTCAACTCACTTCGTTGGGTCATAAAATAGCAGAGCTTGAACATATGGAGATCCTACTTCAAAGTCTACCTGACTCGTATGATCAACTCGTCATCAACTGCACCAACAATGTTCTCACAGACAGTCTAGTCTTCAATGATGTTGCAGCCGCTGCTCTGGAAGAAGAGTCCAGGAGCAAAAATAGGGAGGATAGACTAGGAAGCTTAAGACAAGCAAAGGCACTAACGATGATGAGAGGCAAACCAATGGAGCGTGGGTCAAGTAGGAGCCATAATCATGATAGATTGAAATCAAGAAGCAGGAAAAATATCAAGTGCTACAATTGTGGCAAAAAAAGGCATGTTAAGAAGGATTGTTGGTGCAACAAGACAACTCCTGAGGTCACCAACTCTCAGGGATGTGTTAGGGTACTTCTAGTGATGGAGACGTCTTATACAGTGAAGTAGCAGCAACTTTTAAAGGTAGAAAGGAGCTTACTAATGTATGGATAATGGATTCGGGAGCGACATGGCATATGACCTCTCGTCGAGAATGGTTCCACACATATGAACCATGCTCTAGAGGATCTGTGTATATGGGTAATGATCATACCTTACAGATTGCTGGAACTGGTACCATCAAAATAAAAATGTATAGTGGTACAATTCGTACCATTAAAGGAGTATGACACGTGAAGGGCTTGAAGAAGAATCCGTTGTCTCTTGGACAACTGGAAGACCTTGGCTATAAGACCCATATTGAGGATGGGATCATGAAGGTCGTCAAAGGCGTACTTGTAGTGATCAAGGCAGAAAAGATCACGGTAAATCTATACATGCTGCTGGGAAATACGTTATAGGAGGCAGATGTATCTATTGCATCAACTAGCCATGAAGAATCAACAGTAATGTGGCATCGTAGACTTGGCCACTTGTCCAAACAAGGTTTATTCTCGTAGAACGTAATCTCTTACATGGGTTCAAGTTGGTAAACTTACCATTCTATGAGCACTGTATGACTAGCAAGCAACACAAACTATTATTCGGAAGATCTACTGCTAGAAGTAAATATATTCTGGACTTGGTCTACTCAGATTTATAGGAATCACCAGTTCTATCCCTAGGAAGAGCAAAGTATCTTGTATCATTCATTGATGACTGCTCCAGGAGATTGTGGTTGTATCTGATCAAGAACAAGTCAGATGTGTTTTCAATATTCAAGGAATAGAAAGCGTGGGTGGAACTTGAATCCAACAAAAGGATCAAGTGTTTGAGGACAAACAATGGAGGAGAATCCACTGACGAGAGTTTTCTGGCATTTTGCAAGCACGAGGATATTCAGAGGCAATTTATGGTTCCACATACACCTCAGCAAAATGGACTTGCAGAGCGGATGAACAGAACTCTGCTCGAAAGAACAAGAGCGATGTTGGAAACTGCAAGTACAGCCAAGTCATTCTGGGCAGAAGCAGTCAAAATCGCTTGTCACCTGATAAACCGATCTAGTGGACATGTGGACCGGTAAACCCGAAAATTATTCTGCCTTACATGTTTTTGGATGTCCCGCATACGTGATGTATGGTTCCTAAGAAAGAACTAAACTAGATCCAAAATTCAAGAAATACATATTCTTAGGATATACTGACAGTGTTAAGGGGTATCTCCTGTGGAATCCTACTAACCATAAGGTTATCGTTAGTAGAGATGTGATATTTGCAAAGAGTAAACTGCAAAGTGAAGATGATGACAACACTAGAAAGGAGACTACTATAGTGAAAGTTGAAGATAAACTAGAATAAGGAGATGCTTCTTCTGAAGCTACACCAAAGCGTGAGGAACAAGAACCAAACGAGGCCGAGGTTACAGAAGTCCGACGTTCGTCACGGCAGATAACAAGACCATCATGCACTCGGATTATGTTATGGCAAGCAATGCTGCGTATCGTCTTCTAATGGAGGATGGAGAACCATCAATTATCACAAGGCTGTAAATAGTCCCGATGTTGCACTGTGAATGACAGCAATGCAGGAAGAAATCAAAGCCTTGCACAGAAACAAGACATGGGAGCTCGTTTCACTACCACCCGAAAGGAAAGTCATCGGCAACAAATGGGTCTACAAGATCAAACGAGATGGCAATGATTAGGTAGAACGATATCGTGTAAGACTGGTGGTAAAAGGATTTGCTCAGAAAGAAGGCATTGACTTCAATGAGATCTTCTCTCCTGTGGTTAGACTTACAACTATTAGAGTAGTCCTAGCTATGTGTGCTATGTTCGATTTACATCTAGAATAGTTAGATGTAAAGACTGCTTTTCTTCATGGAGAACTTGAAGAAGAGATTTATATGCTTCAACCAGAAGGATTTGTTGAGAAAGGAAAAGAAAACTTGGTTTGTAGGTTAACCAAATCTCTGTATGGTCTAAAGCAAGCGCCAAGGTGTTAGTACAAGAGATTTGATTCCTTCATAATTAGCCTTAGGTACAATAGACTCAATGCAAACCATTGTACGTATTACAAGAGGTTTGGAAATGACGATTTCATTTTCTTATTGTTGTACATGGACGACATGATGGTAGCATGCCCCAGCAAAGATCGTGTCCAAGAATTGAAGGCACAATTGGCTAGGAAGTTTGACATGAAGGATTTGGGACCAGCAAACAAGATTTTAGGGATGCAAATTCATCGAGACAGAAAAGGCAGGAAAGTATGGATTTCCCAGAAGAACTACTTCAGGAAATCTTGTGGCGCTTCAACATGCAAGCTTGTAAGGAAATCTCAACCCCAATTCCTATCAACTATAAATTATCCTCAAGTGTGTGCCCTAGTAATGAAGCAAAGAAGATGGATATGTCTCAAATATTGTATGCATCAGCAGTGGGAAGTCTCATTTTTGCTATGATGTGTAGGAGACCAGATATTGCTCAACCTATTGGAACAGTCAGTCGGTTCATGGCAAATCCTGGTAGAAAGCATTAGAATGCTGTTAGGAGGACCTTGAGATACATCAAAGGAACCTTGGATGTTGCATTATGTTATGGAGGATCAAAGTTTACTGTCAGGGGTTTTGTCAATTTAGATTTTGCAGGTGATTTCGATAAACGAAAATCCACTACTGGCTATGTGTTTACACTTGCGGGAGGAGCAGTGAGCTGGGTATCCAAGTTACAGACTGTTGTGGCACTTTTTACAACAGAGGCAGAATATATGGCAACTATAGACGCTTGTAAAGAAGCAATATGTATTCAGGGGTTAATGGAGGAACTTGGAGGCAAACAAGAGAAAATTTCCTTGTATTGTGACAGTCAGAGTACCTTGCATATTGCAAGGAATCCAGCCTTTCATTCCAGGACGAAGCACATAGGTGTTCAGTATCACTTTGTCCATGAAGTTGTGAAGGAAGGAAGTGTGGACATGCAGAAGATTCACACTAATGAGAACCTAGCAAATGTTATAACGAAGCCTATCAATGTTGACAAGTTTGTCTGGAGTAGATCCTCTTGTGGCCTTGCAAAGACGTAAACAACATGGTAATGGCAAGTTTGGAGAGATTTAAAGAAGAACTCAAAGTGAACTTTAAGTGGGAGAATGTGAGTTGTAAAGCTTACTTTGAAGCCAAGAAACAAGAGTCAAGAATGTTGGCTATCATAGAAAATTGAGAAAGGGAACAAATCTTGCAAATTTGGTGCATGGAAATTGAATCACAAACAAAGTCTTTCCAATTGCATGCAAAAGTTAAAATATGAAGAGGGCTATGGCAAGCTAAGAAGAAAAATGGTGCATGGCATTTAATGGATGAAGAAAATAGCCACCTTGCATTAATCGTTTGCCTCTCAATTTTGCCTATAAATAGCAAGCCCGGGAGAAGCTTTGGATCATCAAGCAAGAAGCAATTCAAAGCATTTAGAGAGATTTTATGCAATCAATCGTGAGGATATTTCACCTTTCACGTCCCACTCAATCAAAACCAAAAAAGTCACTGGGCCTTCAAAATAAAAGTGCTACCTAAAGATTGGCTCAAACCATAATTTACGACCCAATTTCCACAATGAAATTTATGTTTTACAACAAAGGGGCCGTAGTCAAATAGAAGAGAAACGTGGGAAGAAAATGCCAGACCATTTATAGACAATTTCCACTATGAAATTGGTGTGTAAAGTCTAAGTTAAACATCCCTCCACCACTTGGTAGATAGCCAAACTTGTGTCTAGTAATGTGTCAATGGTACGAAGGATACTAAAATGAGAATCGCCATATGCCATAATTATTATCATCTTAGTTTTATGCTATACATTTTTTGTCTCTTTCTTAGCCTTATGCTATACGTTTTCTCGTCCAAATGAAATCACCTAAATTGGATTCTTGAAACATTAGCATTAATTCTTACATTAAAAAAAAAAACTAGCATTAATTGAGCCAAACCTGCCACAGAATTCATATTAATGGTTTGGCTGGTAGCAATCTTTTGAAATGGTGGTATGAGCAGTATGGACAATAGCATTAGAACAAGATGATTAAGTTGCAAATGCTTCTAGTTACCATATTTCAAGAAGTACTTCTATGGCTTTCTAGTGGTGAAGATAAATTTTGGAGCATGAAATTAATCCCTGACCATTCCAATGTTCTTATAAATAATACTATGATCTTGCTCAATTGACGCTAGTGATATAAGTTGCAGTTAGTCGATTTCATTGGGATTCTACCAGGAGAATACCTAAAATATTGGACTAAGAAGAGAGAAAAAAGAAAAGGAATTAAAAAAATAAAAAAAAGGTGGGAAGAAAAGAATAATTAGAAAAAGTAGAGAGGAATAGGAAAAAAAAGAGAGAGAAGACAATAATTAAAGTGGAAAAGGAAACAAACTCTTTGGACACATCAAAAAGTCAACCCATACAATTCTTTCCATTTTAAATATATCGAAACTAGTCATATGTCCCTAAATCATTATTGAATGTGCATATCTATTGTCCAAATTGTTAACCTTTTGATGATTTTTAACCTAAGGAGTGACGGCTTCACAAATTCTAAAGACAAGGAACTAATTTGTCATTATTTAAAATAAGGAACTTGATTATTGAAAGGCCAAAGATAAGTGACCAAACAAGTCCTTAACAATTATATTTCTACCACCTACTCTTAGTTTGTAACTTTTAGCTACTTCCTGAATTTTTTGTACTTTTTTTATTAACATTGCTTCGATAAAAAAACTACTACTTGATCATTGGTGTTGATGAACTCTACATATATTTGACTTTTGCTTGCAAGGCCTCAAATAAAATGGTGTAGAATATCTATATGCTTGGGCCTAGTATAGGAAATTGAATTTTTAGTCATTGCGACGTTGACATATTGTTAGAAAAGAGAACAGTAGGATGTTCTTACTCTTCTTGCAAATATAAAAGAATTCTCCTCAGTAAAATAGTTTCACAAGCTAAAGATAATGCCCTCATTCTTTTGTCTCAAGGCAAATAGGTAAATAGTCACCAATGACTACATTCTTTTGTCTCTATAAAAGGCAAATAGATGAATAGTCACCAATGACTATCCTTTTTCAAATTAGTCCCAAATATTGCAAAAAGTGGCGCAAATGGTTCCTAATATTTGCATAATGTTACTCAATTAGGAATGACAATGGTAGTCCACTCTGCCCCATCTCATAAGAGTACCACAGGAGTTAAGGCAGGGTTTTCATGAAAAACACCTAGGGTAGGGCGAGGCCGGTTTTTCCCTCCTACACCAGTACAGCCTCTGCCCTACGCTGCCCTATATGTACCATCTTAAAAATTAAGATGTTGGATTTCTGTCATATTATTGTAAACTTAAATTTGAAGTATGGAATTTGGATTTGATAATTGAGAGTATGAAGTTTGGATTAAATGTGTTATTATGTACATGGACGGTAGTTGGAATCGGCGGCTCTCCCAAGGTTCCCTTATCTAAGATCCCCATTTCAAACTTTCTATTACATATCCATTGCAACTAATATTTGGGTGTTTTTGCTTGAGCTGTATGAGATGAAAGTCTCATATACAGTTCTTAAAGGGGAAGTTCCACCTATCTCAATAAAGTATATGATTGATTCGAAGAATGTCTTGAGATTCAGGCGATTATGGATGATATAACTAGTAAATACATCCCTCCTCACAATGACTGAGGCTTTTGCTTCTGTTCAATACATAATGACTGAAGTTAACTTTGGTTGGTTAAATATCTCCCAAAGGTTCACAAATTATTTGACTATTGGCGGGTCTCTTTGTATGTGTTGTCCGGAAAGAGGAGGACTCAATGATTAATCGTTCACCGGAACCAGAAGTAAAAATTTTGGTAGATAGGGATCCTGTAAAAACTTCTTTTGAGGAATGGGCCAGATCAAGTCATTTCTCAAGAACAATAGCTAAAGGGCCTAATACTACCACATGGATCTAGAACTTACATGCTAATGCTCACGATTTCGATAGGCATACCAGTGATTTGGAGGAGATCTCTCGGAAAGTATTTAGTGCCCATTTCGGTCAACTCTCCATCATCTTTCTTTGGTTGAGCGGCATGTATTTCCACGGTGCTCGTTTTTCCAATTATGAAGCGTGGTTAAGTGATCTAACTCACATTGAACCTAGCGGCTAGGTGGTTTGGCCAATAGTAGGCTAAGAAATATTGACTGGTGATGCTGGCGAGGGTTTCCGAGGAATACAAATAACCTCTGATTTTTTTTAGATTTGGCGAGCATCTGGAATACAAATAATATCCAAATACCAAATCCTACTACTATAGTGCCCCCCCCCCCCATAAAGTAGAAGAAGCTCTTGGGATGGTCAAAGAAAGAACTTGTTCTTCCGAATTTATGTTGAATTTTATGGTTGGAGTTTGGATTTAATGTGTTAAAGTTTGGTGTTAAGATCCAATATGATTTATTTGTATTGGATGTATTTTTATATTATTAACAATTAATGGATAGAGGTTTTATCGGGTAATTGTATAGGTACCGACTAGTGCGGGGATAGTACCAAGAGTTTATTTCGGTGCTAGATGTATGGACAAAGTAGGGACAGGTGAATTTTTAACAGGCGCGGAGTAGGAACATGCAAACCCCACCCTACCCTGCACTATTGACATCACTGTATTCCATTGATCCTCTAGTCAATTTAATATTGAAAGTAACAAAAAAATGTGAGGTGCTACTATAATTACCTACATACCATTAACTAATACAAAAAAAAAAAAATCTAATGTGGCTAATTTGTGGTGAAATAATCAGTATACCTTTAAACAACCAAAAAGCTGCTACTATGGCTATTATTTAAAGCATGCCCAAAATTTTCTCCTAAAATCTAAAATGTAAACAAATAATGTAATTGTTATGTAATCATCTTATTTTCGGACCAAAATTGTTTCTGTAATGATTAGAAATGACTTTATTTCAATGTTGTTGCTTACTTATTCATGTTTTAATTTATTTTTGTTAGTTCATTGACTTCATGTAAAATTGCAAGCAATACGTGACTAAGAAAATAAAGAATTAAATTATATTTATTTCATCTTTTGCTCAAGAGATTTATCTTGTATGAATTTTCACAGTTTATTCCCTTAAAAAGGCAAAATTGAATTATTTTGTTGTTAACCTTAGGTAGCAAAATTTTGATACTTTTCAAATAATTTTGGCACTTTTGTCATTTTAGCCTTCAACACTGAGTCATATGAGTGACACTTCACATTTTTTTCCCATTATTTTTAATGTTGGATTGATGGGAAAATTAATATGGAATAACAATTTGCAAACATTAAGGACCATTTTTGTTATTGTAACATTGGAGGTTAATTTGGGAAAACTAGTAAATGATAGAAACCGTTACTGCTACTTTTGTAACATTTGAGACTAATTTTAAAAAAAGGGTAATATCAGAGAATATTCATTAAGTTCGTCCTTTATAAAACTCTATAAGTCTTCCCACTTGTGGATCCATATTTTTACAAATTAACTTTGTTTAATAAGTATAATAACTGTTAGTTGGGGAATCCCTTATTTGAATTGAGTATTGTAGTTTCTCTCAGATAATTTTGGGTTACTATGTTTATTTTGAACCTTGTATTGATTTGCCATTGTGGAATGCACTATGGAGAATTGAAGATTGGTAAAAATAACTGACCAGTAACTAGGAAATGCTCGAAGCTTAAAAGAAAAAGTTAATTCAAAATAATCCAAAAATAGGTCATATAAAATGGTTTTGTGTTTATTCATTCAATTTTGAGATAGGTAGAAGTAATGGCAATAGTGCCAAGACAATCAATTTTTTTCTTTTCTTTGAGTCATGGCCATCATTTTTGGTTGTCATTGAGATGGTAGACTTTGTAGCAATTTTCTCACTATTTCTACATTAGGATATACCTTTGCAAGTGACTTGTGGTCATTAATAATTTCTACAAATCTAGAAAATATTAGTTCAATATTTTCATTTGTTTCCATCTTGGACATTTCATACTTTTGTACAAGCATGCTAATTCTAGATTCTTTCACTTAGTTAGTTCCTTCATATATTACTTTAGGTTGATCTTATATTTCTTTAGTCGATTAACAACCCATAATTCTAGCAAATTCGTTGGAATTCAAACCGACATACAAATTATATAGAGCTTTTGTTAGGGCAAATATCTTAAGAAAGGGGTGATTAAGATATTGGACAATTTTTTTGCAAATAAAAATTTATCAAATAATATACACAAATTCTCTTAAGCAATTAATCAAATACCAAACAATCAATAATGGCAAGTAATGTAAAATAGAGATAAGAAAGAAGACGACAAACGATTTTTAGGTGGTTCAGGCTTACCTACGTCCACTGCTTAAGGATGCTCTCCTTAGGACTTCAATCAACTCCCCTATGATACTTCTTCAAAAGCTTGGAGACACCACAAACCAAGTGTACAACTCTTTGAATCTCAATCTTCAAAGAACCCAAGAGTTCAACTCTTTTGGATTTTCACACACTCTCTCTAGCCCAATAAATGTATCTCTCAAGATTTTCTAGCTAAAAGAGTATGTAACAACATGGATTTAAAGAAATAAATGTGTAATGTAGCTAAACTTCTCTAAAAGTGGATATTGCAAAATATAGCTCTTGAATGCTCAAAGAGTATAGCAAATTATAGCTCAAGATTTCTAAGCAATAAATGATGATAAAGAGATTTCCAAGCTTAGATGATTGTGTATTGAATGTTTTGAAAGTGTATTTAAAGAGAATTTGAAGTGTTACGGTAAAGTAGGTGAAATTTGGGGAAGAAAGATGGCTCCGATGAGTATAAACAGCTAAGTCATTTAATGTTGCAGAGCTAGGGTTAGTCGACTAAGGGTGTGACTGGCCTTGTTCTCCAAGCTTACTGACTAAGGTCGGTCGCTAGACCAATCGACTGGCCTGGCATCTAACCTTGGTCAGAAGCCAAATTTGAAAAGTCGAGCTTAGAGGTGCTAGGATGGGCAACCGGGTGCTAGGTCGGGTGGCCAGCCTAAAGTCTGACTACATCCAGTAAATTTCAATTTCAAGCATTTTAAACACCATTTTGTAATTGTCTTTGAATCTAAAGTAATAAGACAACGTGAAATGCTTCAAAGAGATTGTAAAGCCTTTTGAAAACATAGCATGAGATTTTATAAATAGTTTAAGGCTTTTTGGAATGAATTTGGAAATCAAGATATGTTATAACCAAGTTTAAATGAATTGATAGAAGAGTGCAATGCAATGAAATCATCAGTCAGCTGTAATAGACTATTCTAAAGCATTCACAAGAGAGTAGGCAATCCAGTACCCCTTATGTCACCTCGTCTCCTCCTTATGACTTCACGTTCTTCTTCTTCTATCTTGAACTCTTCTTGTCACTAACTCAACTCTTGAATTCTTCTTATACTCTTAAACATGGCTCAATTTAAGTCTTGAATTGTTCTTATACTCTTAAACATGGCTCAATTTTAAGACATCCAACCACCTAACTCAAAAATATGCTCAAGACAAGCTCAAGGTACAATTAGCAATTCATTAACTATAATTTGTATCATTGAAACAATATAAAGTCAATATTAAGCCAACAATCTCCCTCTTTTTATGAAGGCAAATTATTCCTAGGAAATGTAGTCCAAAAATTTGACTACCTCTTTCAACTTCAATTCAATAACATAAATTCATAGCATTTATACTATCAAAGCATCTCAAGTCCAACTTAGCATAAACATCTAATATAGCATCTAATATAGCTAATATAACATTATATATCTTCTCCCCCTTTGTCATCATCAAAGACAAGGAAAACATAAAGGACAAGATACCAAAGCAACTCAAGCAATAGCAAAATACCATAAAACCAAACAGATATCCAATAACCATCATCCACGAGCTCAACAAAGATGAAAACTAAAGTAGCATAGTATGAAAATGAAATGGAATGCAATAGTTTTGAAATGCTAAATGCTAATGCTAAAATAAGCGAAATGTTTTTCAAAATGGTGATGCCCCCAAGAATCAAGCCTCGATATCCTTAAAATACTTTTCCAAATCGTACTTGATCTCTTCTTGTAAATTCTCAAGCTTTTGCAATCTTGTGTTCATTTGGCCCAAAGTAGTGTCTCTTCCTAATTCTTGCGCATCTACTCCATGCTAGTATTTAGAGTTTGCATCTGGGATAGAATCTAAGCAAGTATAGACGACTTATTCTACTGAGCACTTGAATCTTGTCCATGCACTGCTGCACTCGAGCCTGCTTCTCTACGCACTTCCTTCCTTCTCATTTGCTCAAAATGCCAAGTCTCTAATAATGCAAGCATGGCCCTTCTAATTTGATCCTAAATGAAATACAATCTAGTAATGTGCTCGTTAATAGACTTATTGACATCAACACCCTATTGCTCACCTTTTTCATCTTCTTCCATAGCATCCAAAGCAGCTTGCACCTTATCTCTTTGTGGTGTGTGAGGACCCATAATAACATTCAAAAAAGTGGTCCCATCCTTAGTTCGTTGCCTAATTTGGTTCTTGATATTAGGATCTAGTGCCGCATACTATGTCTCTCAATCGATTGACCGTTGTACTAATAGATGCCTATTTGATTAATATAGGGTATATCAAACTTCCAAGCAAAGACAATAGAAGCATTATCAAAAGGCACTTCAAAGTGATGAAATATCTAATTAAGAGTCATTCCATATGCAAGTTTGGTTGAGCTAGTTTCTTACCATCAGTGTCTTTACCACACACATGAATCATTTAACGCAACATAATGAATGCCAAATCCGTTTGAATGTTGTGATAAAGCATATACAAAATGTAGGCCTCCATATGATTTATCCTACCATCGTTGGTCTTACGGAAAATTATAACATCACTCACAATTCGTAGCATAATTGTTTCTCTAAGCGCAAGTTGCATACGGTTTGGTGTGATGTTTCTAATCGGGACAGAATCAATTCCTTTACAAATAAATTTAAATGCCTCACTTATAATTTCTTTATCAATTGTAGGCCAACCTTAGGCACTATATTCACCATGTTGTGACCAAGGAAATTCGAAAATGACTCTAAGATCCATTTCCTTAATCTCAAAGGTTTTTCCATCTGCTTTTCTTTTTATATGCATGCTACGGGTATTAAGCACTATCAAGTTCTTGTAAAATTCGTTAACCATTCTCTCATGCACATTGCAATTCAAATGCAGAAACATATTCCATCCTTGAAAAACGAAAAATTCTATAGCTCTAGTTCCTCCCAAATCTTCAGCAAAATAAAAATCAATAATACCTCTTTGTGGTTCCGGATTTGGTGGTGGAGAAAAGTTCCTAACCCTTTTGCTTCCTCGCACTCTGGTTGATCTTTATGGGGGTGTCATTGATGCAAAGGAATGAGAAATTCTTGATGCACAAAGATGGTAATGGTGATGGGCTTGATGATTTTGATGAAAGATTTCAAGGATAATGGTGAAAAAATGAGTTTTTAGAGGATGGATTTTGTGTCTGAGGTTTAGGGTTTGGAGAGGACTTAGGAAATTTTGAGAGAAAAGTGAGAAAATTGAGTTTGGGGCGTCTTATAGACTATCATATGCCGATGCCAGTTGACCAACTCCCTATTTAGGGCGTTCGGCTGGTTGACCGAGCCTAGGCAATAAGTCTCGTACCTAGGGGTCCTGGGCAAGTGACCAATTGGGAAACTTGCCTTATCTAGTGTCTAAAAAATAAAAGCCCAGTCATACCCTGGCCAACTCAGCCGACCAGTAGGGTGTCTAACTGCTCATTTTAACCTGAAAAAGTAAAATCTTGAGCTGTAAATATCATTTTAAAGCCATTTATGCCCAAATAATGCAATATTTTCATGAAAAAAAATACATTTTAGCCATAGTTTTGCATCCCAATTTCTCTTCTAATTTTACAAAATTGATCTTCAAGCAATGGTTTTGTAAAAATATCAGCAACTTAATGCGATTTATTAACAAATTCAAGCATAATGTCACCTTTTTGCACATGATCTCTAATAAAATGGTGCCTAATCTCAATACGTTTAGTTTTAGAATGTTGAATGGCATTCTTAGTGAGATTAATGGCACTATTATTATCATAATAAATAGGAACATGATCATAATGCAAGCCATAATCAAGAAAATTTTGTTTCATCCACAATATTTGAGCCACACAACTACTAATGGGGATATATTTCACTTTGGTGGTAGAAATAGTTACACTATTTTGCTTTCTACAAGACTAAGACACTAAAGAATGACCAAGAAATTGATGTGTACCACTAGTGCTCTTGCAGTCTACTTTACAACCAGCATAATAAGCATTAGAAAAGCCATATAAGTCAAATGAAGTTTCTTTAGCATACCAAAGGCCTAAATTACTAGTTCCTTCAAGATATCTAATGATTCTTTTTACGGCAACTAGGTTTGTTTCCTTTGGATTCGATTGAAATCTAGCACATAAATACACAGCAAACATAGTATCCAACCGAGAAGCCATCAAGTAGAGTAGGCTACTAATCATACCTTTATATTTTTTCTCATCTACTGGCGTACCCTTTTCATCCTTGTCTAGCTTCGTTCATGGACTTATTAGTGTTCCGATCTCCTTGGTATCCTTAAGCCCAAACTTCTTGATGATTTCCTTTGTGTACTTGGCTTGATTTATGAAGATGCCCTCTTTTGTTTACTTGATTTGAAGTCTAACGAAGAAGGTCAACTCTCTCATCATGCTCATTTCGAACTCCCTATGCATACACTTGGAAAAACTCTCACATTAAGCAACATTTGTTGCACCAAAAATTATATCATTTACATAAATTTGTACAAGTAAAATATTTTTTCCTTCTCTTTTAATAAACAAGTGGTGTCAAGTTTTCCTCTTTGAAAACCATTTTCTATAAGAAATCCACTAAGTCTTTTATACCAACCTCTATGAGCTTGTTTTAAACCATACAAAGCCTTTTCTAGTTTGAAAACATGGGTCAGAAAACAAAGATCTTCAAAACTGGGAAGTTGTTCAACATACCTCTTCTTTAATAAAACCATTTAGAAAGGCACTCTTGACATCCATTTGATAAAGTTTGAAATCAATGTAATAAGCAAATGCAAGTAACATGCGAATGGACTCAAGTCTAGCTACAGAGGCATGGGTCTCATCATAGTCAGAGCCATCTTCTTGATTATACCCTTGAGCTACAAGTCTAGCTGATCGCGGTAGTATGGCATGTGTGACTGTGGGGTCATGTCTATGGGAAGGCTATCTTAGTGTATGGCTCTAGGTAAAAGTGTGTCTGACGCTAGCTATGTGTGGTCTTACCTACTCTTTTTGGGGTTTTTGGATTGATTAGAGGTCTAATCAAAACTAAACTAAAAGGAAAGCAAACTTAACTAACGAGAATGGTGGTATAAACAAGCTATGGAAGTGAGGATCTACAAGGGTTTGGGGGAACTTAGGGTGCTCCTTGGGAATAGATTTGGGTTCCTAACCTTGTTTTGAGGCTATTGATGGTTTGATTACCCTAATTGCCGGCTTGGATTCCTAGACTTACCACTTCTAACAATCGGTGCAACCTTATCCCTTACTGAGCCCAATTAGAAGTATAGGTTTGTCCTAGCTATCATTGGCTTTTAGGTCTAGTTCTAAGTCCCTTAGGTGTTGATTAATGTTTTAATAGAGACTCTAACCTTTTTGTTTTATTTCAAACTAGAGATTAAGTCACCTAGGTCAAGCAAGTGATAGTGGTATTCTTTTAGCCATGTTTCATGCTAGAGGTGATTACCTATTATATTAAAGGCAATTAAGAACACAATTAGTTAATACAAATATAGTTGCAAGTAGGGCTCATGCCATTAGCATGGACTAAGGCTAAGGTAAGGTCGCTACTATTAGCATTTAAGCACAAATTACACATACAAACTCATAGAGCCATTTCATCAAATACTTTGACATGTTCAATCCTAAGCCTTAAGAATATAAGAACAAAGCATGTATAAATAACCATCAATATTTCAAAACAAGTGTTTAGATCCTTAACCCATTACAAAAATAGTAATCATGCCTAATCTAGAGCTAATCTAACATAGTATAAGCAAGAATAAAGATAAGAATGTAGAGCTCTCTCATTATCCTTGTTTTGTCTTTGCAAGTCTTGCTCCAAGACCTTCCAAATCCTTATTTGATCTTCAAATCCAAGCTTGTTTATGGATGGAATTGATGTGGGATTGAGTGTGTGAGGTGGTTTTAAATGGATTTTATGTGTGTAAAATGTAAGTGTCAAGTAGGTGCGAAAAAGGGTTGATAATCCTCTAAACAAGTGTTGCAAAATGGGTTAAATAGAGCTGTCAATGCACAGGACGGGCCGACCGGCCTAGGACTAGGTCGACCAGCCTAAATTAGCCAAGATTCTGATGTGGCCAGGGGACTTGGCCGATCAACCATCCTTGACAATAAAATGGCCATAACTTGCTCATTTTGGCTTCGATTTGCGCCCAATTTTTTTTCTATTGCCTCGTATCGATTCCGGGCACCTCTAAGGCTATTTGTCATCATCTTTTCATGCCAATGAACCTCTCCAAATTTTTTTCATTCTCTCTATATCTTCAAGTAAGCTCAATGTCTTCTCTTGTAATAGATGTCCCAGCTCGTGCTCGGTTGCGTCGTTCTTCGTCCAAGAGCTCCAAATGCACTTTTCTTTTTTCCTTTACATTTGCAACACCCTTGGACTTACTCCACACACCAATCACCATCAATCGAGGTCCAATCATCTCTCTGAATCTCACCTAAATAAGCAATAAATTCGCATTAGTGTAGCATTTAAGTCTTAACCGTAACTACAAACATGTTAACCCTAATATCCATAAGTATGACCTAAATGGTATACTAATATATCAAATAAAGCTCAAAACACCTTAAAATAAGTATATATATGCAATAAATAAACGCACACAAAAGGAACACATCAACACCTCCAAATCTTCTCCTTGCTTGTCCCCAATCAAGCCCAAACCTAAATTTATATCGAAGGCAATAAAAAAAAGCGTTGCCAAAAGGATTAACTCCCTATCAAGGTGAACCTAAGAAGCATGAAGGGGTCATTCCTATTGTAAAACGGTCCCCAATCCTTTTTGGACCTTCCCTTTTACACACAAGGGGTCCCGTACCTTGCAACAAGTTCCTATGTAGCCATACGTCCACAAACCTAGGATTCTCATGCATGCACACGGGATGTTGATACTTCGTGCGCCCTCAACTAATATGGCCTCTTCAACATATACATGCCTCAAAGATACAGAGAGAAGGAATGTACGAACACAGTTGCTCACAAAATGATGTAAAGAGCCTTATTCATGCAACATCAAAGAACAATAAAACAAACTTGTGCTAAGTTGACATTGTGCCACTATAACACTTATTCAATGAACTTTTTGGTGCCTTTGGCTTTTTCATATTTTTCAATCTTTTTTCTAATTTTTTTTAATACTTTTCATCTTTTTGCACCTTTTTTCCTTTCTATACATACATACATATATATATACATACATATATATATACATATATATAGTATATATATATATATATATATATATATATATATTTGATCTTTTGCAATTTACATTGCATAACAGAAAGAAAAGAAAAAGAAAGGCAAAGGCACATCAAAAAAAGAACCCATCAAGGAAAGGGCCCTCATATCAAAATCCCTTTTTCAACACTTCTTCCAATCAAGCCATGGGATAGCTACAAGGTGCATTCTTAAAGGTGCACACTCCCTACAGCTTTCAAAAGGCATCTCTTCCAAACCTCGGATCTCCTTTCACTCTATTCACTCCCCACAGTACAACCTTATATTCACCAATCAATTGAGTCAATCGTAAAAGCCAACACTTCAATCTCCCAAGAGATAAATGACTCTAAATGCATCAAAATCGAAAATTTTTCACCTTACAAAATATAATGCAATCTACCCTAGCAAAGCCGAAAGCAAGAGAACTAAACTCCCACACCCCCAAACCTAAACTTTGCTTATCCTTAAGCAAATAGAGCAAAATCATACAACAAGCAAGTGAATCATCACAAAGCATGTAAGGGAGATGGTGCAGGGGTAGATAAGATTGGACAAGTGGAGGATGGATAGATACAATCTTGTGTAGCATTAAGTTGCGCATGCCATATTTTGATGATTATGTCCATTAACTTCCTCTGCACCTAATTTCCACTCAACTTAAAAGAAAAAATCTATAAAGGAAATCAACAAACACGACATTAAAAGCTCACAATGACAAGTGTAAATGACAAGGCTTTATGTATGGAAAGATCGGACATGAGGGAGATGAAAATGAAAAGAATAAGGAATGAAAAACAAAATGTACTAAGAAAATTAAAAAAAACAAAAAAAGGAACTCATCAACCAAACTCCAACTATCAAAATTTCTAGGGTGCCTCCTAGTAACGCTAGATTTTATGCCCCCAGTCGGGTAGTAATGTTAGGGCCAATGGTGCTTAAAATCCTTGGGCATGTACTGCCAGATAAGCAAACTAGCACAGAAAAAAGTAGCAAATGGATGCAACAAATGAAAAATGCAATCAATACCATGCATCCGACGCCTCGAAGATTTAAACTCATACCCTAAGAATGTGTACACAGTGTCAGGTTGGGTGTTCTCAGATGAAAGAAATAGGTCCAGAAATATGCATCTCACGGGAAAGGCTGAAACAAAAGGCATAACAAAACACTCTTCTCTGTCTGGGTCGAACACTGGAATCTCTTCTCTCAAATTCAATTCATTAATGACTAACCTAAATTTTAGCAGAGTCCAAGGAGAAAATGAAGCATTATCCTCTATATGAAAAAAAAATAATAGGCACAAATGTGGACTTCAAAAGAGTAGGATGCACACTCGGTGGAAGCTCAAGACTATTCTTAACTAAGGAAGGATCAATAGCAATGGTCTCATTGGATCTAAGAATAGATGAGAGAATGGAAAAGGTATTCAATTCTAATGGGTGTCGAAACTACCAAAAATAAATTTATATCTCTTACCTTGCAACTTTAATTTGTGTACGCGGTGAGAAAAGGGTCGAGCCGCAGGGATTAGAGAAATTTAGAATATGCTAATTATGTCAAGTAGATTAATCAAGCGAGTCACAAGCAAAACAGGGGGTTTTAATGCAAAAATAAGCAAAATTGTCTAGCCACTGGTCCGCTGTGCATGGGCACGCAGCTGGGCAGAAAAATAAAAACATAAATAAAAAATAAAAATCAACCAAAGCACGCAATTCTGAGCTCATGGAGACGCTAAAAAACTAGAAATCAATGAAAATTAAGTCTAGCCTAAGGTATAATCGCAATTTCGTTCAACAAATTCGATCCTAGATGCAAAGATATTTGAAACTGTTTTGATAAATCAGTTATGGTTATTGGCACGGCCTAATAAACTCATCTTTCCTTGCAATGTTGATATCAGTTTAAATCGCCTACGATTTGTCCCTGCTATCGCCTTACCTATTAGACGTTCTAACCCCTAGAGATGCCCGCAGAGTCTATCTAACGACAGTACTAAAACTCTAGAAAGACCTAATTCTAAAAGTCAACACTCGCGAGGTAATTGCTCATTTAGATTGCATAATTATATAGGAAACCTGGTTACCGCTATTCTTAGATTAATTAAATTAATCTAATTGGCTACCTATTGTCATACAATTGAATAACCGTGCACAAAATTAAACAATCACAGAACAATATTAATTATTGAAATAGTAAATATGCAAATATCAAAATAACATGAAAGGGATAAAATACTTAGATCTCACGGAATTGATAAACAGAAATCTTGATTAGTTCTCGGTTAGAAAAGAAAACTAAAACTGCATCGCGCCTCAAAGAAATAAAAGTCTGCTGGAAATATTCTGAATAAAGTCTACTCTCCTCTATGAATCGTACGTATGAACATGTATAAGAGAAGTTTCTAACTAGAGTCATTCTCGAATAAAGAAACTCTTTACAGCTAAGGAAAATAAAAAGTTAAAAATCGTTAATGAAAGTCTTCTAGAATTAATCTCCTTCCTTTCCAAAATATGGCAAATCTTCAATGCAATTCTTTTCCAAAAGTGCAACAAAATATTTCCAATCTTAGTCAAAGCTTGGTTAATCCCGTGTAGAAATTACATGATATTTTCCAAGGTAGCAGAATTAATTTTATCTGCTACAAACTCGTCCAAAAATCCCTTGAATCCATATTTAATGCATCCAAATCCTTTTTTCAAGCATAAACATGCAGAAACGCATCAAAAACACAATTAAGAATCATTCAATTCAAGAATTAAGCACAATTAATTATGAATTAAAGGCTTATTTTGGACTTATCAAATTCCCTCACACTTAGATCATGCTTGCCCTCAAGAATGAAATCAATTAAAAACAAAGACTTTGCATGCAAGATTGACCATGAATGTAGCTTTGTAAAGATCATATGCTAACTTTTTCAAACCAAGAAAAATCCTATTCAAGAAATAGAACAATAATCGCAAGCATAACATTGTTGTTCCTGTACCTATCTTTACAAAACAGTAGCTCATTCTACAAACACACATTACCAAGCACATTCAAGGCATGCAGCACTTCAAACAACAAGATTTGAATCAATCAAATAGCCTTCAAAAAGAAACCCAACTTTTAGTAAAGAATTCCCCCAAAAAACAAACATTTTTTAGCAAGAAAACATGGCCACAAGTATCTCCAACAAAAATTTCCACCAAGCTTCAAAACAACCCAACCTTCTCACAAGCAAATATAGGCACACAAACCTTCAAAAGTCCTTTGACCATGAGAAGGAAAACAAAGGTAAGCCAGTTTCTAGCAAGGCAAAACAATTACCACCACATGTATAAGTTACTTAGATAATACCCAAACATTGTGTAAATGAACCTCACAGCAGTTAAAGCACACACAAAAGATTAAAGCCAAGTATGATTATGCCAATGCAAAGAAGAGAAATCAAAAGCACTTCCTCGACGTGCAATTTTTCTATGAAAAAAAACAATTTTGTGTCTAGGCCCAGCTGCCGAAAGACCGGATCACTTCAACTGCCTTTATTCACTTTCATACATAACTTTCATGGGTTGCCTAGAATGTCACTCACCCTTTTTACGTGATAACAAACATTTGTGATGAATGCCCCCGGTTACTCAGTTGATCACAATTCTAGGTGACTTTTAGCTCTACTCATGGTCTCTTTTGTTTTTTTTTCTTTTTTTCTTTTTGAAGACTAGCTGAGTAAAAAGGCGCTTTTTATTTTACTTTTTTTTTGCACCTTTTTTTTTCACAATTTGACTTTCAGCACTTTTGCAGAAGTGACCTCAACCACAACATAAATTTCCTAGGTATGCACTTTTTCACAATTTTACCACAAAAATAAATCAAGGCAAGTACCTATTAAACTCAAACTAAGCATTGGCTTTCAATTTAAGAACATGCCCATGCGCTTTTTATTTTACTTTTTTATTTGCACCTTTTTTTTCACAATTTGACTTTCAGCACTTTCGCAGGAGCGACCTCAACCACGACATAACTTTCCTAGGTATGCACTTTTTCACAATTTTACCACAAAAATAAATCAAGGCAAGTACCCATCAAACTCAAACTAAGCATTGGCTTTCAATTTAAGAACATGCCCATGCGCTTTTTATTTTACTTTTTTATTTGCACCTTTTTTTTTCACAATTTGTATTTCAGCACTTTTCCAGGATCGTACTTAACCACGACATAACTTTCCTAGGTATGCACTTTTTCACAATTTTACCACAAAAAAAAATCAAGGCAAGTACCCATCAAACTCAAACTAAGCATTGGCTTTCAATTTAAGAACATGCCCATGCGCTTTTTATTTTACTTTTTTATTTGCACCTTTTTTTTTCACAATTCGACTTTCAGCACTTTTCCAGGAGCGACCTCAACCACGACATAACTTTCCTAGGTATGCACTTTTTCACAATTTTACCACAAAAAAAAATCAAGGCAAGTACCCATCAAACTCAAACTAAGCATTGGCTTTCAATTTAAGAACATGCCCATGCGCTTTTTATTTTACTTTTTTATTTGCACCTTTTTTTTTCACAATTCGACTTTCAGCACTTTTGCAAGAGTGACCTCAACCACGACATAACTTTCCTAGGTATGCACTTTTTCACAATTTTACCACAAAAATAAATCAAGGCAAGTACCCATCAAACTCAAACTAAGCATTGGCTTTCAATTTAAGGACATGCCCATTTTTTGCCTAAGTTAAGATTAAGCAAGGTTTAAGCACAGCGTGTTTAAAGTAACTATCAAAGACAACTAAATACAATGGGGATGGATTTGCTGCATATACCAACTTACCGTTGCAAAAACATGTTTCCCGAATATGGGGATTAGACTTTTCCAAGAGAAGTGTCAAGTTCACAAAGAAGAAAGTTGAGTAAAAAGAAAAATAACAAAAAAGCTTTTAAAAACTTACTAGATTGACTTTAAAAAAGCTAAACTCAAAGAAAAACAAATGTCAAACCTAAGACATTAATGGACTCCAAAGAAAAATATTTTTACAAAACACTTAACCAAAAAAAATTTTTTTTGTCATTTTTCTAGTTTTTCTCTTTTTTTTTTCCTTTGTTTTTATTCATGAAGGCTGAAGAAGACTCAAGCAAATACTAAATGAAATACATATATTCACAAAATTCAGTATATTGCATTAAAAACAGATCTAAACAATAAAAAAAACTAAAAATAAAGGACTAAAATGAAGCATTCCTCCCCCACACTTATCGTGCACATTATCCTCAATGTGTAAAAAAAAGAAAACAACAAAATAAAAGAAAGATAAAACAAAGGTAAGGAAAAGAAAAAGTAAGAGGACTTCCCTTAAGAAAGGTACGGGAGGTGGCGGAACTGGCTATCATTCATCTGAGTAGGGTCTTGGTATTCAACGAGATTCTTCAATTTTTTTTTCTTTTTTGAGCTTTGATCTACATAAACAAAGAGACACATCTTACTTCCCTTTTGAGATTAAATCTAATCATACAATCAAATCAATTCTCATCTCAAAATTGTTAAAAAATTATGCAAGTATTCATCGAAGTTTTTTTTTTTTTCAGTCTAACTCCAATGATTTATAGGCCAAAATAACACCCAAATATTTGAAAATAAATCTATCCA
This sequence comes from Cordia subcordata, assembly GCA_028554755.1. Taxonomy (NCBI): domain Eukaryota; kingdom Viridiplantae; phylum Streptophyta; class Magnoliopsida; order Boraginales; family Cordiaceae; genus Cordia; species Cordia subcordata. The sequence continues at coordinate 10,203,784 of JAPTOF010000015.1, forward strand.
GGGTGTTAAAAATGTGTTTTTCATGAAAAGCATGCCTAATTCTTGCATAAAACTTCTAACAAAATTCATAGTAATCATAATACACAATTCCCAAGTAAGAAATCCAACCAAAATTGCCACAAAGTCCATAAGCCACATTCTTGAAGCTCAAATTTTCCAAAATCTCATCATGTAAAAATTTCAAGAGATAAAAAAACATGAAAAGATTTTGAAGTACCTTATTTTTTGCACCAAATCTAAAAAACAAAAGGAAATACTTTGCAAAAAATCAGATTTAGAAGCATGTGAGGTTGGACACTTTGAATTCAGGATCTACAACATAAAAGAGCAAGTTGGGGAGTAACAGGGGTTAGGGTGGTATAGTCTTGCGGAAGAGGAAGGGAGAAAAAGTGAAAATAAGACAAAGTTGATTTGTGTGACTTTTTTGCTTTCTTTAAAATAGCACTTGTGCCTTTACATGGGGACGCCTAAACGTCCAGTGCCCAATTTCTTAGAAAATAGCTAAAAAACTCACCAAAATTCCAAAGCAACTCTTACCTGTAAGCATCAAAACTCTCATAGAACACATTCAAACCAAAGTTAGGATTCTCAAGGAAGAAGATGATAAAAAAATAAAAGAAAAATCCCTTAAAAATATAAAAAAAAATTGTAAAAATTGGAAATTAACTAGAAAACACTAGAAAACTCAAAATTGAAATTTTTAACTTTGTGGGTTGCCTCCCACCAGTGCCTTTGTTTAACATCGTTGGCTCAACATAACCAATTCATCTAAGCTTTATTTGGAGGTTTTTTGACTCAATTTTCTCATGGACCGGCTTCAAACGATATCCATCAACTTTGATGACTTTGTTATTGCTCAAGCTCTTCACATTTTCTTTTTCTCCAACTCTTGGAGTTGCAACTTCCTATGCACAGTTCTCTTATCCACCATAGGTGGATTCAATTGGCTTCGAGTTTCTTCCTTTGGCTTTCCTTGATTTTTCCACATGGGAATTGGTTCCTCTACCTTGCGAAAAAAGCTCAAAAATCTTCTTTTCTTCCTTCTCTTTTTTTGACTTTGCAGATCTTTGAAGGAAAGGAGGCTTAACCACCAGCTCTGTACCACTTTTAGGCTCTGTTTCATCATTGTCAACCATTTTTTCATTGTGCTTTGCAGCTTCTTTTTCGATTTCTTTCAGGTGTTGTTAACTTTCCATGCCTATACCTAGTCTAGCAGTGGCTATGCAGTAGTTCTTTTTCACTTTGTAGAGTGATTGCGCATGCATTTTCCTTTGGGTTAGTAACCGCTTGCGAAGGTAATTTACCATGGGACTCCAACCTACCCACGAATGTGTCTAATTGGCTCATTTATGTCTCCAAATTCTTTATGCTTGCCCTTGTTTCCTATTGAAATTGTTGAGTGTTAAGAGCAAAAAATTTCACAATATCTTCAAGAGAAGTATCTGAATTTGAAGGTATGGGTTGCGGTGGTAGGGCTGGTCGTGGTTGGAAGTATTGCAAATTTGGTGAATTAAAATTTTGTGACTTTGCTCTATAGCTCAAGTTTGGGTGATCTCTCCAACCTGGGTTGTATATGTTCGAAAAAAGATCATATCTTTACTGTGGTGGACTTGGAAATCCTCCAATGGCATTAACATGTTGTGGATCCTCTTCTTGGAGCCTGGGACACATATCAGTTGAGTGTCCCACCATGGCACAAATTCCACAAACTTTTTGAATTGGAACACTACCACCTGCAACCAAACTTTGAACAAGAGAAGTTAGTTGAGTTAGCTTTGAATCAATTGAAGAAACACTTACCTCATAAACTCTTCTTGAAGGCTCGTATCTATTCCCAAATTGTTGTGAATTTATAGCCATGATAGAAATCAAATCTCTGGCCTCTCGAGGTGTTTTCTCAAAAATGGCACCTCCACTTGCAACGTCCATTATTATTCTCTCAATTGGAAGCAATCCTTCATAAAAGAATTGGATAAGAGATTGTTCAGAAATCTCATGTTACGAACAACTTACACAAAGTCTCTTAAATCTCTCCCAATAATCATAAAGGAATTCTAAATCTCTTTGTTCAATGGCACAAATTTCTCTCCTAATTACCGCAGCTCTAGAAGCTAGAAAGAATTTATCAAGGAATGCTCTAGCCATATCTCCCCAAGTAGTGATGGAACCAGATGGAAGATAGAATAACCACTCTTTTGACACATCTGCCAAGGAAAAATAAAATGCTCTTAATTTAATTTGGTCCTCTATTACACCATTGGGTCTAATAGTTGAACAAACTATATGGAACTCCTTGAGATGTTATGGGAAACTTCATAGCTAACCCATGAAAAGTAGGTAAAAGACGAATTAATCCCAAATTTAGCTTGAAATTGACATTAAGCTCTGGATAAGTGATGGAAAGAGAGGTTGATTCAAAGGGACAGAGGCTAATTCATGCATAGTTCTATTGGTTTCAGCCATTTCCTCTTCTTTTTTGGACTCACTAGATGATTCAGACAAAACTAGTGATGTTTTAGCTTGTTTCTCAAGTTGTTTTCGCAACTTTGCTTCTTTTTTTCAAGCTTTTTGCGGTCTTTTCAATCTCTGGATCAAAATGCAACTCACTTTTACGATCTAACCTGGTCATTGAAAAATAAAAATTTTAGCACCAACCCCGACAATGGCGCCAAAATTTGATGGGCATAGAAACCACCAAAAATAAATTCCTATCTCTTATCTTGCAACTTTAATTTGTGTATGCAGTGAGAAAAGGGTCGAGTCCACAGGGATTGGAGAAATTTAGAATATGCTAATTATGTCAAATAGATTAATCAAGCGAGTCACAAGCAAAATAGGGGGTTTTAATGCAAAAATAAGTAAAATAAGCAAAACTGTCCAGCCACTAGTCCGCTGTACGTGGGCACGCAGCTGGGCAAAAAAATAAAAATGTAAATAAAAAAAACAAAGCACGCAATTCTAAGCTCACGGAAATGCTGAAAAACGAGAAATCAATGAAAATTAAGTCTAGTCTAAAGTATAATCACAATTTCAGTCAACAAATCCGATCCTAGATGTAAAGATATTTTCAACTATTTTGATAAATTAGTTATGGTTATTGGCACAACCTAACAACTTCATATTTCCTTACAATGTTGATAACGGTTTAAATACCCTACGATTTGTCCCTGCTCTCGCCTTACCTGTTAGACGGTCTAACCCTAGGAGATGCCCGCAGACTCTATCTAACGGCAGCACTAAAACTCTAGAAAGACCTGATTCTAAAAGTCAACACTCTCACGGTAATTGTTCATTTAGATTGCATAATTATACAAGAAACATGGTTTCCACTTCTTATATTAATTAAATTAATCTAATTGGCTACCTATTGTCATGCAATTGAATAATCGTGCACAAAATTAAACAATTACAAAACAATATTAATTCTTGAAATAGTAGATACGCAAATATCAAAATAACATGAAAGGGATAAAACAATTAGATCTCAAGGAATTAATGAACCAAAATCCTGATTAATCCTTGGCTAGAAAAGAAAATTAGAATTGCATCTCCATGAAGATGGCGCCTCAGAGAAATAAAAGTCTATTGGAAATATTTTGAATAAAATCTAGCTCTTCTCTATGAATCATACATAGGAAAATATATAAGAGAAGTTTCTAACTAGAGTCACTCTCGAATAAGGAAACTCTTTAAAGCTAAGGAAAATAAAAAGATAAAAATCCTTAATAAAAGTCTTCTAGAATTAATCTCCTTCCTTTCCAAAATATGGCAAGTTTTCAATGCAATTCTTTTCCGAAAGTGCAACAAAAATATTCCCAGTCCTGGTCAAAGCTTGCTCAATCCCGCGTAGAAATTGCACGATATTTTTCAAGGTGACAGAATTAATTTTATCAGCTACAAACTCGTCCAAAAATCCCTTGAATCCATATATAATGCATCCAACTCCTTTTTTCAAGCATAAACATGCAAAAACGCATCAAAAACACCAATTAAGAATCATTCAATTCAAGAATTAAGCACAATTAATTATGAATTAAAGGCTTATTTAGGACTTATCAAATTTAGAAAGAGAGATGCCAGGGTTAATCAAAGTAATAATCTTATCAAGCTCACCAATATTGCTCGGGGCTAAGAGTGAATCAAAGGACTCTTCAACATGGGAATTAGGAGTGTCTACTAAGGAAAGCACGTCTCTCTCTAAGCGAGTCTCACTAAAAGCCTCCAAATTCAATTGCTCGATGATTGTGTCAAGCATAGCTCTATCTTCTAAGGACAAGAAAGAATTATGGGAATTATCATCACCAGAAGCACAGCTTTATCTTCTAAGGACAAGAAAGAATCATGGGAATTATCATCACCAAAAGCACAACTTTATCTTCGAAGGACAAGAAAGAATCATGGGAATTATCATTACCAGAAGTAACAGACTCTATGAAGAAACAATTCTCACCATCACCCGCTCGATCCTTAGTGGCAAACTCGACACCCCTAATCTTTGCCTTCAAATTTCCAAATGTAAACTCAATGATCCCTGTCCTACAATGAATCACTACATCACCGACGCTAAAAATAGTCTCCCCAAAAGGACAAGTGTCATGTTCCTAGCGTTATGACTTGGATACAAGTCTAGAATAATGAAATCCATAAGATAATAAAATTCTCGAACTTTAACCTTGACATCTTCAACTATCCCTTGAGGTCTCCTTTCACTCCTATCGGCCAACCATAAAACCACACTGGTAGGCTTCAAAGCCCTCAAACCTAAATGTTTATACACCGAAAAAGGAATAAGATTGACACTAGAACCTAAATCAAGTAAGGCATGGGCAACCGGGTGATCATTAATAGCGCAAGATATGGTAAAGGCTCCAAGATCGCTAAGCTTAGGTGGAACCCTTGTGGTGCAAATGCTACTAACCCTCTCTGTAAGCTTTACCTTCTTAGGTAGGCGAGTGGTCTACCTCTTCCTACTGCATAGATCTCTAAAGAATTTGGCATAAGCCGTCATCTTCTTAATGGCCTCAACTAAAGGTAAAGTGACATTAATATCCTTAAGAGGGTCTAAAATCCTAGATTCTTTGTCATCCTCAACTTTCTTAGGCCTCTCTAATACTAAGGGAAGAGGAACCCTAAGAGTAGCATCACGAGATTCAACAACTTATTTCCCTTCTCTACGTGGTGGAACAACACTCACTTCAATGTGATTTCTCTCTTTCTCTTTAGACTCTATAGTCTTCTCCTTTGGGCACACTAGTCTCTCCATTAACACGCGTCATTTCAGGCTTAACTCTACTTATAAACTCCCCTACTTGATTATCTATAACCCTACCACTTCTCAAGGCTGCGATGGCCTTAGCTTGTGCATAATCACTCGAAAAAGGGCTGGAAGTGCTACACGGATCTCTAGGAGTTGGCTTAGGATAAACAGGTACCTTTCTTGGGTCTCTATAGCAAACTTGTTCAACAAGATGTCCTATCTAATTCATTAAATCTCCTATCATGCTCTGAAACATCTATCGTTGTGCCTGTATCATCTCAACAAGTAAGTCTATCTTATGGTCAACTACAAGCTGAACAGGTAGAGCAGAACTAACGGGTGATACGCTATTTGAGCACAAGCCTAAATAGCCCGCCAGTGCACAGGACGTGTGTAGTACAGTATGTGCAAGTGTGGGGTCAAATCCACAGGGAAGCTACCTTAGCTAGGTCTCTATGTGCTCGGGTGCCTCAAACTAGCTACGTGCGTGTGTGTGCTTACTTTAGGATGAAAGGGAGCTCGGAAAAATAAAAATAAAAACTAATCTATGGAGGATCTTAAAGGAGCCAAACTAAGGAAGGAAACACTAATAAAGAAGAAAGGGACCTAGGGCGATTACATTGCAACAAAACTTGGGCTATGATAATGGATGAGGTCTATCTAAGGCTCGGGACTTCTATTGCCGTTGTGTTAGTCGGGGGCTCTCTTAACCAATACTAGTGGTTTAACCCGTTAGTTGGATTTAAAGCTAAGGGCCAATTCCTCCTAGCCTACGCAATCCGTGCTTAGAACTTATCCTCTTGGCTGGATTTAAAGCCAAGGACTAGCACCTAAACACTACGTGACATTAAGGCTCGATTAACCAACACTAACGTGGGTGAGGGATACTCTAGTCTAAGTTAACTTATCCGCTTGGCTGGATTTAAAGCCAAGGACTAGCACCTAAACTCGACTAAGCATAGCATGTAACCTATTAATTGGATTTAAAGCTAAAGCCTACTCTACTAAGCAAAGCCATGAGATTAAGCACAATCACATCACCCATATAAGTAGATAAGAGCATTTGAATCACAAATAACACATGCATATTCACTTAGGCATTTTAACAAACAAATAGACATGTTTGATTATCAACACATAGACATATTGATTCATGCCATATATTTATGTAAGCAAACATGTATTAAGAGCCAAAGATCTCCACAAATCCATTATTCAAAGCCCTAATCTAATATACAACAACAATCAACCCTAAATCTAGCCTAATCTAGCAACATATTTACAAGAAATAGAGAAATAACAAGAAGAACTTCCCTAAATTCTTGCTTTCAAATCCGTACAAATTCTTCAAATCTTTGTTTAATGCTTCAATCCTAGCTTGGTATAGGGTTTAGATGGCGATTTAGGGTGTTTGGTGAAGTCAGTAAAGGGTTAGGGTTTATTAGGATTTTAGAAATAAAAGTTCTTCCCTTGAAAATGAGCTGAAACAAGCTTTTTATGGATTTCTTCAGCGCACAGCCTGTCGACCGGCTCCTCTTTCTTGCTTGACTGGCTTCAATCATGATGCTCTCTGGAATGGCTGGTCGACCGACTCCTTGAGGAACTCGACCGGCTTAATTTCTTTATTCTCTGGAGTGGCCGGTGGACCTAATCGGTCGACCGGCTCTTCTTCTAAGTTGACCGGCTGGATCAGAATGATCTCTTCTTTATTCCTTTTCTTGCGGTCTTCATCCGTTAGCTCATTTCTTCTTTGCAAAAGCTTGAACCCTTCCAAAACACTCCTAAAATATGGAATATAACACTTAGTAAAGTATTTATACGTCTAAATACATTATGTACAAATATTAACAAATATGCATAAACTTTATACTAAGTGCACTCGATTATGCTCTAAACACCCTTAAATATGCATGCAAAAACTAGATGCAAACACACACAAATGACACACATCAACACCCCCAAACCTTCCCCTTGCTTGTCCTCAAGCAAGCCTTAATGAAGTCTATCCTCATGCTTTTCAAAGAGTTGCCAATTGCATTGACTTGCTATCTTTTCGCATCCAAGGGGTACAAGGGGTCATTCCTTTCATGTAAGGGCTTCCCTAGTTTTTTTCGAATCCTACCTTCAATCACACGGGGTCTCACATCTCTTGGGAATGTCACCAAGCAGCTAGAACCACCACAAACTTAGGATTCCAACTCACGCACTCAGGATGTTGGTACTTCATGCCCTATCAACTAACATGGCCTCCCAATATGCATTTAGCCCCAAAGATACAAGGAAGAAAAGATACATCACAATGGCTCACATTGACGTAAGAGCCTTATTCATAACACATGAAAGAACAAAAAAAAAAAACTTGTGTCAACTTGACATTATGTCACTGGACACTTATTCAACATACTTCATTTTTCAATCTTTTTGTTGCCTTTTTGGCTTTTTCTCTTTTTTTTTCATTTCATTTTTTTTTGGCACTTTTTCAATACAAAAATAGAACAAAAAGAAAGAAAAAAGAAGAGGCTAAGGAAAACTAAAAGAATCAATCAAGGAATGGGCACTCATATCAACAACCCTTTAAAAGCACTTTTTCCAACCAAGTTGTCGGGAAACTGCGAGGTGCATTCTTAGAAATACTCACTCCCCACAGTTTCCAAAAGGATTCTATTCGAAGTCTAGGTCATACCCCACACTCCATTTACTCCCCATAATACACCCTCATCTTATCCAATCAATTAAGTCAATAGCAAAAGCCAACTCTCCAACCAACGTGGAGATAAACCAACCCAAAATATGCAAAAAAAAAATTGAAAAATTTGAACACATTTTTAGCAAAAATAAGATATGGCAAGCAAATCTATCCCAAATATGATATAAACAATAAATGAACAACCACACCCCCAAACCTAAACTTTGCTTGTCCTCAAGCAAAACTCACAAAGCCACACGACAAGCAATCAACATGAAACACATATGGGGAATGCGGAGAAGGATAGATGAGGACAAGTAAAAGATGGATAGATACAACCTTGTTTCCATGTAGTCCACAAACGCCAAAAATAATCCAATGATCTACTAGCCTCTATCTTTTGTAGAAAGCACTAATGCTAAAAAAAACAAAGAAGAGATTAGAAGATATGCTATGCAAGCTCATTGAAATGATAAACAATGATGTAGAAAAGGGGAAAGGGATTGATGTACAAATGAAGGAAAGGAGCAAGAACAAGTAAGAGAGCAAAAATCTAACCTACTAAGAATGAAAACAAACAAAAGAAAGCCTAAACTAACAAAAGGTAAGATAAACAAAATCAATCTAATCTACAATGCACAAAGCAAGAATAAGTACAAGAAAACTAATCTACTATATACAAAGGCAAAGGCAAATAAATACATGAAAAACAAGAAAAATACGAACAAGCCTAGGGTGCCTCCTAGTAGCACTGGATTTAACGCCTCCAGCCGGGTGTCAATGTTAGAGTAAAACATGTTTAAAGTTGCGTGGAACAAATTGCCGAATAATCATCAAAGCACAAAACGTAGAGGGAAAAGGGTCATATACTAAGGGGTGGGGCGATGAATGCATGGTGCACCCCTTTTCAAGATCCCACCCTAAAATATCAAATGAATGCGCAAGTGTGGAATGAAGCATGCTCAAACATGAAGAATCATGTCCCGTTTGCTCTTTAATTAGCCACCCCAATGCCTTCTTCTCATAATCAAGGGCTAGGAACACACTTTCCCCATAGGTCAAAGATAGGTCTAATGCATGCAACATGGGAAACATGCTTTCTAACCCTAGATGAAAATGTTCTATACATGAAGGCACAAACGTGAGCTCTAAAAAGGAAGACTCAATGGAATAGGAAAAGGGGGTTGGAACGACATTTGGAGAATAAGGAGCTACGATATAGGAAGTGGATGTACTACACTCTTCTTCTCCACAAGATATAACATAATCAAGCATAGGTCGTTCTAACTCCTCACGAAGGGTGGATTCGATCTTAATGGGCTCTATTTCCATCAATGAATCATCAAATGTCCAAAGAGACCCATAGATCATTCTTTCAAGCACATCAATTTCTTTCTTATGTGTCTTCTTAGAGTTGCTATTCTCTTCAACATCGTGATTCTTAACTCCAAGAAACTTATCATCTAAAATCTCTGAAATTGATATGTTGTTTTCCCCAGTGGATGACTTTAAACCTTCACTAGCTACAGTCTCTTTAAATTCATCAATACATTCATCACTAGTGGGTGTCATCTCGCCATCATGCTTTTCATACAGGGTAGACACTAATGGAGGGGGCAATGGGGACTCAACGGATTCCTTATCATGTATGCATGAATGCTCAAGGGGAGAATGCACGCTAAACTCCCTAAATACCAACTCGAAATGCAATTGAGTACTATCAACACAAGACTCAACCTCCATGTGTAAGGAATGTGTGAGATGAGGAGAAAGAAAAAGCTCACGTGACTCAATGGTAGACGTTGAAAGCTTAAGAGGATAGGGTACTACTTCCTCTAAAACATAATCACATGAGTCATCAAGAACCAAGTTATCATTAAGCTCAACTTCATCCTCACTACAAGATGTTATCTCTCCATCAACGTCTCTTTCTAGTTGTCTCTCCCATACATCATCATTTCCACCCCTAGTCACCTCATCGTTAGGTCTCATCTCTATCCCGTCAACTCGTTCTAAAGGTATCTCAAAAGTATCACTAATGAGTTGCATACTTTCAGCCATTCTCTTCAAGCGCTCTCTTAGAGATTTGGATTCTCGCTTAAAACTCTCTAGTTCCTCTTGATTAGATTGGAGGAGAGATTAGGATTGCTCAAGCATTTGATCTAGTTGCTCCGAGAGTGTAGACATAACGAAAGAAGGTTCAATCGAGTGAAAAGGGTAGTCATGTTGAAAATTTTGAAAATCATTTTGCACATAACCATCAAAAAACTCGGGAGAGGAATGGGTGGAAAAAAAAGGTGTTGGAGGTGGACAATCGAAACTAGAAGGTGAATGGAATAAAGAGTTATCTTGACCCCATTGCGAAAATGCATGATGTTGCTTCCTAGAATCATGATGGCTAGATGTATATGCATGCATGGGTGTATGATTGCTAGGGACATAGGGCATTGCATGCAATCGGGGATAGGGGTGGAAGGTGGGACAAGCACTAGAAAAGTGAGCATGGCTTCCACAATGATTGCAATAACAAGAATACGCATCCCTATAGTCATGATTACTAAATGAAGATGCATGAGATGTTGCATGACTATAGAGGTCATTAGTAGCACTAGCCCTAGGTGGGGAATTCTCGTGGGGACAGAAAACGGTAGGATGCATGAAACTTCCACACAAGCGACATGCATAAGGGACACGTTTGGGTGGTAGATAAGAGGATACAAGTGACCACCAAGAAGCAGTAGAATTGGTCATATTCAATGAATCACAAGTAAAATCTCTTCACAATCAATTTTTTTTTTTAATTTTTCAATATTATTTTTTTTTATTTTTTTAATAAAATTTCTTTTTAAAAAAATATGGCAAGTAAGTAAAGATAAGGCACACGCAAGCAACCAATCGCAAACACAAAAGCACACAAAGAACCAACACCGTGCCTCCCCGGCGACGGCGCCAAAACTTGATACGCTATTTGAGCACAAGCCTAAATAGCCCGCAAGTGCACGAGACGTGTGTTGTATAATGTGTGCAAGTGTGGGGTCGAATCCACAGGGAGGCTACCTTAACTAGGTCTCTATGTGCTCAGGTGCCTCCAACTAGCTACGTGGGTGTATGTGCTTACTTTAGGATGGAAGGAAGCTCGAAAAAAGAAAAATAAAAACTAATCTATGGAGGATCTTAAAGGAGCCAAACTAAGTAAGGAAACACTAACAAAAAAGAAGGGGACCTAGGGCGATTGCATTGCAACAAGACTTGGACTATGATAATGGATGAGGTCTATCTAAGGCTCGGGACTTCTATTGCCGTTGTGTTGGTCAGAGGCTCTCTTAACCAATACTAGTGGTTTAACCTGTTAGCTGCATTTAAAGCTAAGGGCCAATTCCTCCTAGCCTACGCAATCCGTGATTAGAACTTATCCTCTTGGTTGGATTTAAAGCCAAGGACTAGCACCTAAACACTACGTGACATTAAGGCTCGATTAACCAACACTAACGTGGGTGAGGGATACTCTAGTCTAAGTTAACTTATCCGCTTGGCTGGATTTAAAGCCAAGGACTAGCACCTAAACTCGACTAAGCATAGCATGTAACCTATTAGCTGGATTTAAAGCTAAAGCCTACTCTACTAAGCAAAGCCATGAGATTAAGCACAATCACATCACCCATATAAGTAGATAAGAGCATTTAAATGACAAATAACACATGCATATTCACTTAGGCATTTTAACAAACAAATAGACATGTTTGATTATCAACACATAGACATATTGATTCATGCCATATATTTATGTAAAAAAACATGTATTAAGAGCCAAAGATCTCTACAAATCCATTATTCAAAGCCCTAATCTAATATACAACAACAATCAACCCTAAATCTAGCCTAATCTAGCAACATATTTACAAGAAATAGAGAAATAACAAGAAGAACTTCCCTAAATTCTTGCTTTCAAATCCGTACAAATTCTTCAAATCTTTGTTTAATGCTTCAATCCTAGCTTGGTATAGGGTTTAGATGGCGATTTAGGGTGTTTGGTGAAGTCGGTAAAGGGTTAGGGTTTATTAGGATTTTAGAAATAAAAGTTCTTCCCTTGAAAATGAGCTGAAACAAGCTTTTTATGGATTTCTTCAGCGCACAGCCTGTCGACCGGCTCCTCTTTCTTGCTTGACTGGCTTCAATCATGATGCTCTCTGGAATGGCTGGTCGACCGACTCCTTGAGGAACTCGACCGGCTTAATTTCTTTATTCTCTGGAGTGGCCGGTCGACGTCTTCTTCTAAGTTGACCCTGGATTAGAATGATCTCTTCTTTATTCCTTTTCTTCCAGTCTTCATCCGTTAGCTCATTTCTTGTTTGCGAAAGCTTGAACCCTTCCAAAATACTCCTATAACATGGAATATAATACTTAGTATAGTATTTATGCATCTAAATACATTAAGTACAAATATTAACAAATATGCATAAACTTTATACTAAGTGCACTCGATTTTGCTCTAAACACCCTTAAATATGCATGCAAAAACTAAATGCAAACACGCACAAATGACACACATCAACGGGAGTAGACTGGAATGACTACTATAGCAAATTGGGTACCTAGGCTCAGAAACTGCGTGATGAAACCCTGGAGGACTAGGATGATTCTGGAATGAATAAAAAGAATTTGTGTTGTTGTTAGACTGCATTGTCCTGGAATGATCACGCCATCCTAGTTCGGGTGAGTGAGAAGTAGTGAATAAACGACCTTGATTGGTGAGAACATGTTCTACTATAAACTCGGGGAATTGTGGGGTGAGAAGGCATGTTATGGAGCACAAAACACCCACCTTCACAAGACTAGAAGGATGAGGAAAAGATGCACTAGGAGTAGACCTATAAGTGGACGTAGTACCTAAAGACATAAACTGGTCAAACTTCCAAATGAGATTTCTTACCTTAGTAGCTAAATCATAATTTGAGTCAATCTCAAATATACTACTAAGATAGCTATTCCTAGTTCCCTTCCCTACTCTCTTAAAATTAGCATTCTGGAATGAGCCCTCCACCATAATCTCTAGTTTTGACCAAGCCTCCTCGGGTGTCAAATCTAAGAATCCCCCACCACTCGAACCATTAACCATTGGCCTATAAGGTAAAGTCAACCCTAAGTAGAAAAATTGGAGCAATTGATGTCAATCATACCTATGATATGGGCGTTGGCGACAAAGCTCATTGAATCTCTCCCAAGTCTCATGAAAGGGCTCTAATTTTTATTGTGCAAATGTCATGATCTCTGCCTTAAGAGTGACAGTCCTAGTTATTAGGAAAAATCTATGAAGGAAATTAACTTGAAGCTTATCCCAGCTAGTGATAAACTCATGGGGTAAAGACTAGAACCATTGCCTTGCTTTATCTTTTAAAGACAATGACAACAATCTAAGCCTAACATTCTAGGAACAGATATTGGTAAAATGAATGGTAGAGCATATCTCAAGAAATACACCTACATGTGCATAGGGATTCTCATTATTACGGCCATAGAATGATGGAAGCATTTGCAAAGTTAACTACGTCGTTGTATGGTCAAATAAAATCAATTAAAACAGTTAACAACAAAATATGAAAATTTTCCTGTTTATCACGCTAACGTGACTAGAGGGTCAAACCACAAGGAATCGGGATGCTGTCAGGAATTGAAAAGAAAAAAAAAACTAAGAACTAAAACTAAGAATTTAAAATAACTAAGCTAAACACTACCAGAGTAACAATTTTTAAATTAAACTAAATCAAATAAAAAATTAATAAAATAAAATAATCAAAAGAAAATCACGGAACTCAACCACAAAATTGCAAGAATTAAATCTATGGAACTTGCGATTTAGGGTAATAGCCAGAAAATTATCCTATCATGTTCGTCAACTTCAAGATTTCCAATTAATCACAAGGGATCAGGCTACAAGCTCTAATTCACCTAAATTAATTAACTAAAGCTATTAAGGCATAATCTATCTCAATGGCATAAATTATCTCTCACTTTTCTTTAATTAATTAATCTAACAGGCCCTGAAAAATTAATTGAGACTACAAAGGCATAGGCTTATCTCAGTGGCATAACCTATCTCGATCTTGAAACAACTAATTAATTCTAGTTTTGTTAATCGATCTATATTCAAAGCCACGAGAACCTATAAGATTCCTATATGGCAAAAAGTATAAATTCTTGACTAATGAAAACTAGCTACAAGCATAATAATTATTAACTAAGAATTTAATAGCAATAAAGCACAAATACGAATAATCAAATAAATTCCAAGAGAATCTAAAACATGAATTAAAATAATCACTAACTATCACCCAGAATTATGGGGATTTAGTTCATAATTAAGTTCAAAGCAAAAATTGAAAAAGAATTGAAACAAGAAAAACTTATCGTATTATTCCTAGACAAATAAGTTGATGAAGTACATTGTCTCCAATTCTCTTCAAGAGCTGCTCCCCAACTTTTTCAATTTAATCTTCTACAAATTCTAAGGTTAAAGTCCTCCTTTTTTTTTTTTGTGTATTGTGGGTATTTATAATGGTATCAAATTCCTCTTCAAATCCCACCTGGATTAGGAAATCACTGCCAGTTTTTATGTTCTCCTTTGAGTTTCTATGCTCTCCTTTGACCAATGTTTTTTACCATCTTAAAGGCATATCTAGGTTGAGCTCAAAATAGGAAAGTTGTAACTATATGAATTAGCTTTCCATAACCTCAAGAACCACCTTATTTGGACCTCTGTATCCTGAGTTATGTCCAAAGTACCAAAATGTGTCCAGCAGGTGATGGGAATTTTTCAAACATATTATGACTGATTTTGCACCTTGATCTCTCTTGAATTTGGAAAGGTGTTCTTCTGCCTCTTAAGAGTCCAATGGCTCTAGAATCAAGTGATTTTGACCTCTAGAGTTAGAGTTATGAGTAAAATACCAAAACTGGTCTGACAGGGGAAAACTTTCCAAAAATTAACACCAAAGTCACTTGCCATATCATTCACGTGATGAGAAATTGTTCCTTGATCCATATATTTGAGCCCAATATTTCTCCACTAAATGAGTCAAATTCAAATTATGATCCATCTTCAACTTCAATTACGTTGAATCTTCTGTAAATTGCACTTGCAGGCCTCCAAAAAATCTTTTCTTCTCTTGAACGAGACTGGATCAAATAATTTACAAAATAAATCACTTAACCACTTTGGTCTATGTAATCACATGCAAAATAGTGGAATTTATTGCAAAATATGACAATACATCAAAAGTCTTGGGCCTAATCTTAAAGGCCACATCTTCTATGGTCATTAGTTGAATAGACACATAGGGTTGATAACTATCAAGCTTAAGATATTGCCTTAAGCTCTTAGCTCGAGGAGGATTGGGATTAAATTACTAGACTTGCCATCTCTAACTATCGGTGCAACCCAATCCCTGTGTGGGCCAAATTAGAAGTATAGGTTTGTCCTAGCTAGCTATGGCTTTTGGGTCTAGTTCTAAGTCCCTTGGGTGTTGATTAACATCCTAATTGGGAGTTTAACCTTTTAGTTATGTTTCAAACTAAGGATTAAGTCCACTAGATCAAGCAAGTGATAGTGGTACCATTTTAGTCATGTTTCGTATTAAAGGTGATTACCTACTATATTAAAGGCAGTAAGAGCACAATTAATCAACACAAATGTAGTTGCGAGTAGGGCTCATGCCATTAGCATAGATTAAGGCTAAGGTGAAGCCACTACTATTAGCATTTAAGCACAAATTACACATGCAAACTCATAGAAGCATTTCATCAAACACTTTGACATGTTCAATCTTAAGCCATAAGAATATAAGAACAAAGCATGTGTAAATAACCATCAATATCTCAAAACAAGTGTTTAGATCCTTAACCCATTACAAAAATAGCAACCATCCTTAATCTAGACCTAATCTAACATAGTATAGAGAAGAATAAAGAGAAGAAAGTAGAGCTCCCTTATTATCCTTGTTTGCTCTTTACAAATCTTGCTCCAAAACCCTCCAAATCCTTGTTTGATCTTCAAATTTGAGCTTGTTTATGGATGGAATTGATGTGGGATTGAGTGTGTGAGATGAGTTTAAGTGGATTTTGTGTGTGTGAAAAAGGGTTGATAATCCGCTCAAAAAGTGTTGAAAAATGGCTTAAATAAAGCTGTAAACGCGTAGGGCCAGGGGACCGGCTTAGGGCTAGGTCAAGCAACCTAAATTGTCCAAGATTTTGATGTGGCCAGGGGACTTGGTCGGTCGACCAGCCTTGACAGGAGGTCGATCGTCTTTCACAGTAAAATGTTCATAACTTGCTCGTTTTAGCTCCGATTTTCGCGTGATTTTTTTTCTATTGCCTCGTATCGATTCTGGGCACCTCCAAGGCCATTTTTCATCATCTTTTCATACCCATAAACATCTCCAAACTTTGTTCATTCTCTCTATATCTTCAACTAAGCTCAATGGCTTTTCCTGAAACATATGCCCCAACTTGTGCTCGATTGCATCGTTCTTCATCTGAGAGCTTCCAAATGCACTTTATTCATTTCTTTACATTCGAAACACATTTGGATTTAATCCACACACCAATTTACATCAATCAAAATCCAATCATCTCTCTTAATCTCACCTGAAACAAGCAACAAAGCACATTAGTGTAGCATTTAAATCTTAACTGTAACTATGAACATGTAAACCCTAATATCCACAAGTATGACCTAAATGCTATACTATTACACCAAATGAAGCTCTAAATAGCTCAAAACAAGTATATGCATGCAATACATAAACACAGACAAAACGAACACATCACTAGACATGTTCCTAGTTACTACACCAACTTCATCTAGTTTATTTCTAAATACCCATTTAGTTTCAATCACCAGGCGGTCTTTAGGTCTTTCATCTAATTTTTTATTTTTATCAAGTAAAGCCTCTTTAACATTCTTGGGTTCTATATGAGAAATAAATGCATCATGTTCACAAAAAGCATTGACGTTACACCTAGCTCTTATGCCTTGAGATGGATCACCAAGGATTTGATATTGAAGATGATTCTGCACGAACTTCCAACTCTTTGGCAAATCTTCACAAGTCTCTTTCTTTTCCATGGCACTTTGGTTTGAGCATTGTCCATCATCCTCCTTGGCTTGAGACTCCTCTTCTTGATATGCATCTTCTTGCTTTATTGGAATTTCTTTGTCTTTTGGGGGTTGATCTCCAAGTGTAGTTTTCTCCAAAAATATAACCTACATCATCAACTTCCTTTTTTGGCTCAAATGGGTTAGTCTCATCAAATGTAATATGCATTGATTCTTCCACAATAAGATTTCTTTTATTATAGACTCTATAAGCTTTAGTCTCAGTGGAATATCCTAAAAATATGCCCTCATCCGATTTAGCATCAAATTTACTCAAATGCTCTTTAGTGTTCAAGATAAAACATTTACAACCAAACTTTGAAATATGAAATCTTAGGGGTTTTTCCGTGCCAAAGTTCATATCGAGTTTTGTTCAAAATGGATCTAATTAAAACTCTATTTTGCACATAACATGCAGTGTTAATGGCTTCACTCAAAAAATATGTTGGCAAGTTGTGTTCTTTTAACATGGTTCTTGCCATTTCTTGTAGTGTATAATTCTTCCTCTCTACTACCCTATTTTGTTAAGGAGTCTAAGGGGCTAAAACGTTGCGCTCGTCATGCTCATCACAAAAATGCATAAAATGAGTGTTCATATATGCTATGCCATTATCACTAAGAATGCAAGTTATAAAATAGCCTTTCTCATTTCGCACTTCTCTACACAATCTTGCAAATTCACTGAATGCATCATTTTTATGTGCAAGAAATATGACCCATGTAAACCTAGTGTAGTCACATCAAAGGTATATCTGGAACCACTTAAACTTGTCACATCAATTGGTCCAAACAAGTGCATTTGTAGTAATTGTAATGCACTATTAGTTGAAACCTTGTTGAAAGATTTGAAAGAAATTTTGTGTTGTTTTCCTAGTTAACATGCATCATAAACTTTGTCTCATGCTAGCATGCCCTAATCTTTTATGTCACAACCAAGCATTATCATGCACAATCGATAAGCATTTAACATGTTGACACGCAAGTTGGTTAATTTCAACAGTGTACATATTCTCATTTCTCCTATCAATAAATAACACATTATCATTACCACACTCATGTACAATGCAACTAGAAGGTTGAAATACTATTTTATGACCCTTATTACATGGTTGACTTATGCAAAGCAAGCTGAATTTAAGACCCTCTTTAAGCAAGGCATTATGGATAGCAAGAGAATCCTTATTACCAATACTACATTTACCAATTATTTTTCCTTTGCTATTGTCCTCAAAGGTAACATCTCTACCTTTGGTTCTCTTCAATTCGTAGAAAAGTGATGGGTTCCCCGTCATGTGTTGGAACAACCACTATCCAAGATCCACTTTATCTTGCTAGTTTTGCTCACATGGCATACCTACACACATGAAATTTAAAGGAAATTCTTTATTTTGGGTCCTCAACACCTTGGGTCCTTAACGTTAGTATCAATTTTTGGCCCTTACAACCCATTTGGGTCTCTACCAATATGGGACATGCGATCCTCTATCACGAAGTTTTCTAAAGTAACAATGAGTTGATACATGCCCTGTCTTTTCACAATATGTACAAGTGATGTTTGACTTTGGAGAGGTGGAGGCAGTAAAGGTAGAAGTTGATGCCTTGACAAAAGAAGTTTTCAAATATTTTTGGTTGATGGCTTATAGCCAATTCCACTCTTGTCAAAGGTCATTTTTTGAGACCCAAGGAGTTTTTCAAAATTCTCCTTGCCATTTGTAAATGTTTGAACAACTCTATTCAAATCTTCATTTTTCTTTTGCAAATTCTTTATTTCCTTTTCAAACGTCACAAAATCTTTGGCAAATGAATCATTTTCTTTTTCCAAAGTTTCAATTTTTCTCAATAAGAGATGTATTCTTCTTCTCTAAAATTTCTTTTTCATCAAAAGCAAGTTTTAGCTTTCTATGCATTTGTTTGTTTTTTGCTAAAACCAATGAGAAATCATCATGTAATTTTGCAAATGCCTCTTTTAGTTCCTCAAAGGTGCACTCCTCTTCCTTTTCCTCACCAAATGAGTAATAAATAGATGGAGAAAATTGTACCTCATGCTTATTGGCTATGAGGCAAAAGTTTGCTGCCTCATGTTGCTCATCCATATCCTCTTCGCTCTCGGTGATTATCCAAGTTGCTTTGAGTGCTTTGCCTTCCTTCTTCTTTGCAAGCTTTGGACATTTAGCCTTTATGTATCTAGGCTTGTTACAATTGAAACACTTTAATTCATCACTTCTTGCTTCTTTTGGCTTCTTGAACTCCTTCACTTCTTTTTCCTTTCTCTTCCAATTGTTGTTGTTGGAAGAGGCTCTTTTCTTCATCTTTCTAAACTTCATAAATTTTTTGATGTTTCTGGCAAAAAGTGCAATCTCCTTATCCTCCAGGTCCTCCTCATCATCTTCATCCTCACTTGATGTATATTTTGATGCTACAAGTGCTGTGGACTTCTTCATCTTCTTATCTTCTTCTTCATGGTCCTTTATCTCAAGCTCATGAGTCATAAGTGACCCAATAAGCTCGTTGAGTTCCAATGTGCTAAGGTCTTTGGCTTCCTTGATAACTGTCATCTTAGATTGTCATGATGATGGCAAACTCCTTAGCACCTTCCTTACTTTTTCTACATTTGAATAATCTTTTCCAAGTGCCATCAAGCCATTAATAATCTCAACGAATCTAGAAAACATTTGCTCAACACTTTCGTTAGGAAGCATTTTAAACAATTCATATCTATGTACAAGCATAGCAATTCTAGACTCTTTTACTTGGCTAGTCCCCTCATAGGTCACTTCTAATTAGTCCCAAAGTTCCTTAGCCTAAGTATATCTCATAACTCTAGCAAACTCGGTTGCATTTGTGGCACTCAAACAACTTAATGTCCTTATCATTCCATTCACTCTCGGGTTTAGGATCTCTCCTATCCCCTTCCATTTTAGTGGGCAAAGTAAGTCCATTTTAAATTATCTTCCAAGCCTTATAATCACGTGACTAAATGACAACCTCCATCCTCATTTTCCAAAAGGCATAGTTAGTTCAATCAAATGGGGGTGCTTGCTTAATAGAAATACTGTCCATATTTGCCAAGTATAATTCTACTAGTTGTTAAACTATAGGTAAAATCTTAGCTCTCAATACCACTTGTTGGGGCAAATATCTTGGGGGAGAAGGGGTGAATTAAGATATTGGACAATTTTTTCAAATAAAATTTATCAAATAATGTACTCAAATTCTCTTAAGCAATTAATCAAACACAATCAATAATGGCAAGTAAAGATAAGGAAGAAGAAGACAAACGATTTTTAGGTGGTTCGGCCTTGCCTACATCCACTACATAAGGATTCTCCATTTAGGACTTCAACTCCACTATGATACTTCTTCAAAGCTTGGTGAAGCATGAACTAAGTGTACTCTTTGATGCTCAATCTTTAAAGAACCCAAGAGTCCCACTCTTTAGGATTTCCCCATACTCTAGTTAGCTTAATAAATATATCTCTTAAGATTTTTGAGCTAAAAAAGTATGTACACAACAAGGATTAGAAGAAATAAATGTGTAATGTAGCTAAACTTCTACAAAAATAGATATTGCAAAATATAGCTCTTGAATGCTCGAAGAGTATAGCAAATTATACTCAAGATTTCTAAGCAATAAATGATGATAAAGAAATTTGCAAGCTTAGATAATTGTGTATTGAATGCTTTAGAAGTGTATTTAAAGAGAATTTGAAATGTTAAGAGTAAAGTAGGTGAAATTTGGGGAAGAAAAAATGGCTCTAATAGGTATAAATGGCTAAGTCATTTAATGCAGCAATGCCAGGATCGATTGAACGAGGATGCAACCGGTCCTTCTTCCCCAAGCATACTGACTAAGGTTGGTCGCCAGGCTAGTCGACCGACCTGGGTCTAGCATTAGTCAAAAGCTCAATTTGAAAAGTCAGGCTCAAGGGTGCTAGGACGGGTGGCCGGGTGCTAGGTCAAGCGGCCAGCTTAAAGTCCGACTATGCCTAGTAAATTTCAATTTCAAGCATTTTAAACACCATTTTGTAATTCTCTTTGAATCTAAGGAAATAAGACAATGTGAAAACACTTCAAAAAGATTGTAAAGCCTTTTGAAAACATAGCAAGAGATTTTATAAAGAGTTTAAAGCTTTTTGGAATGAATTTGGCAATCAATAAATGCTATACCCAAGTTTAAATTAGATGATAGAAGAGTGCAATGCGATGAAATCATGAGTGAGCTATAATAAACTATTTTAACGGTACCCCTTTTGTCACCTCGTCTCCTCCTTATGACTTCATGTCTTTCTACTTTTATCTTGAACTCTTCTTGTCTTGAATAACTTAAGCCATTTTTGACGAATTCTTCTTATGCTCTTAAACATGGCTCAATTTTAATACATCCAACCACCTAACTCAAAAGTGTGCTCAAGACAAGCTCAAGGTACAATTAGCAATTCATTAACTATAATTTGCATCATTAAAAAAATATAAAATCAATATTAAGCCAACAACTTTACCATTCAATTCAATAAGCTTAACATCTTTATCATCCCATTCATCCTTTGATTTTAGAACCTTTTTATCACCATCTATTTTCATAGGAAACTATGGTCCATTTTCAATTACTTTTGATGCTCTATCATGTGCTTGAATAAAAATCTTCATTCTCATTTTCCAAAAAGAGTAATTTTGACCATTAAATATAGGAGCCTTGTTAGCTGATAAGCCCTCTAAACACATAGAATTGTTGTTATTTGCCATGATTAATTCTACTAGATGTTAAACTATATATAGAACCCTAACTCTAGATACCATTTGCAAGGGGCAAATAATCCTAAGTGGAGAGGGGCGAATTAAGATTATACTAACATTTTGCAAGAAAATTCCCAACTAAAATGAAATATGGTCAAGCAAGCATTTTCACAAACATGTAGCAAGCAATAATGGAACATAAGTATAGAGCAAAATAAAAGAGTAAGAAAACACCCAATTTTATGTGGTTCGGCGTGCCTACATCCACTGCCCAAAGATTCTTCGCTTAGGACTTCAACACCTCCATTAGAATGATATTCCTTCAAATGTTAGTGGAGTAAAAACCAACTCTTTTTCAACCTTTTGAAGCACCTCTTCAGAGAACCCTAGTGCTTACCCACACTAAGAATTCAGTTCATTTATTTAGAACTTCATCTCGATTTCGGTTCCCAAAACTTATAAAAAATTGGTTATTGATTTCAGTTTTGATTATTAATTTAAAATTTTGGTCAATAACCTAAATAATAAAATGGCATCGTTTTGGGTTTTTGTAATAAACTAATTTTATTTATTACTTCTATAACTTTAAGTGTTAAAACTTTTAATAAAACATTGTCAAACATCAGATTAGATTATTTATGAACCCTGGCCCCCCAATCACTTACTCTCCCCTATCGATGACTCCTTTCCTTCATCGCCTCAAACTACCCTGAACGCCAACATTCCTCACAGCACTAGAGGCACAATTTTGCGACCCTCAATTCTCAAGCCTTCTTAACGCCACGACCTTTGATCTCTAGACTCATCTTGACCCTTAACTATCTCAAGCCCTCACTTCGTACCCTTTAATCTTGTCCTCTCGATGCCGACAATAAGCTTTCGACAATCAACAGTGAGTTTATTTACTTTTAACTTTTTTGTATCTATTTTTATTTTTTTATAAATTTTCAAAAGTAGTTTATCTCCCTAACTCCTTGTGTAACTATGAGTGTTAAGAAGTGTATGCGAATATGCTATGAACATGTGTATATGTTATGGGTATATGTAGCTATGTATATTGTAAAATCAGTGTGTGTAGTGTGTGTATTATGTGTCATGCATGATGATGCTGTGTATTTTTTTTTTTTTGTTCTCTGTGAAAATGAAATGCTTTTTGTTACTCTAAAAATGAAAATTCTTTTTGTTAATTGTATTTGAATTTAGAAGCACAAAAGCTAAGTATTAAAACTATTTCATAGCCAACTGAAAATGAAATGCTTTTTTTGTTTTTATTCTAATTATGATTTTGATTTAGAGGCACAAAAATCAGGCTTGGTGTTCTCTGTAAAAATTTTCTCTAAGTCTATATTTCTCTGAAAATGAAATGCTTTTTGTTAATTGTATTTGACTTTATAAGCACAAAAGCTAAGTACTAAAACTTTTCCATAGCCAATTGAAAATGAAATTTTTTTTTTTTTATACTGATTCTGATTTTGATTTAGACTCACGATTGTTGAGAATGAGAGAGAAGAGCTTATCTCTATACGTACTCCCATGGGGTTGAGAGTTTGTATTGATTATAGGAAGCTCAACTCCAAAACTAGGAAGGATCATTTCCCATTGCCTTTTCTATACCAAATCTTAGATAGAGTACCTGGGCATAGCTACTATTGTTTTCTAAATGGTTATCGGGTTATAAACAGTTCTCCATGTTTTTCGAGAACCAGGAGAAGATTACGTTTACTTGTCCCTATGGAAATTTTGCCGATAGGAAGATGCCCTTCGATCTATGTAATGCCCTAGCGACTTTTCAAAGGTGTATGATGACCATTTTTAGTGACATGATTGAGAGGCATTTAGAGATATTTATGGATGATTTCTCAGTCTTTGCTGATAGTTTTGATGAGTGCTTAAGTCACCTCTCTTTAGTCTTTGATCGATATGTGGAGAAGAATTTAGTGTTAAGTTGGGAGAAATCCCACTTTATGGTGCAACAAAGGATAGTGTTGGGTCATATAGTTTCATCTAGTGGTATTCAAGTTGACCCGGATAAGGTAAAATTGATTGAGAAGTTGCCTGTCCTAAGTGTGTCAAGGATGTTAGATCTTTTCTAAAACATGCAAAATTCTACCGTAGATTCATTAAGGATTTTACCCACATTGCACATACCTTGTCTAGCCTCCTAGCACAAGATGTCCCTTTTGACTTTGATGATAAGTGTGTTAGGGCTTTCACTAGGCTTAAACCCTTATTGTCTACATCCCCAATTATCCAACCGCCTGACTACAGTCTTCCATTTGAGGTTATGTGTGATGCATCCAATTATGCAATAGGAGCTATTTTAGGTCAACAACGAGATAAATTGCCCCATGTAGTGTACTACGTTAGTAAGACTCTTGATGAAACCCAAAAGAACTATACCACCATAAAAAAAAAGCTTCTAGCAGTTGTCTTCTCCCTTAACAAGTTTAGATCATACATCCTGGGTCCTAAGTGATTGTCTACACCGATCATGCAACATTGAGGTATTTGTTAGCTAAGAAAGAATTTAAGCCCCACTTGATTAGGTGGTTGCTCCTTCTTCAAGAATTCGATGTTGAGATATGGGATAAAAAGGTAGAGAAAATTTAGTTGCGGATCGTCTTTCCCGTCTTGTTAGTAAGTCTTCTAGTGATCCATCCATTTTCTGTGATTTATTTCTCGATGAGCAATTGTTTGTCGTTTCTCATCACACACCTTGGTTTGCTCACATAGTTAACTATCTTGGCATAGGGTGACTTCCCTCTCGTTGGGAGAAGAGAGAGAAAGAGAGATAGGTTCCTGGCACAAGTTAGACATTTCTTTTGGGAAGATCCCTATCTTTTCCAAGTGTGTGTAGATCAAATGATTCGTCGATGTGTGCCCGAGGACGAGATTAAGAGCATGTTGAGTATGTGTCACGATGAGGGGTGTGGAGGTCATTTTAGTGGGAAGAAGACTGTTGTGAAGGTCTTGCAATGTGGATTATTTTGGCCCACTCTCTTTAGGGATGCTCAAGAGTATTGCAAAAGGTGTTGTAGATGTCAACAACCCGGGTCTATCTCTAGGATAAACATGATGCCTTTATCCTATATTCATTCATGTGAGTTATTTGATGTTTGGGGTATAGATTTCATGGGTCCATTTTCACCTTCCTTTGGGTACCAATACATTTTAGTGGCCATTGATTATGTGTCCAAATAGGTTAAGGCTATTCCCACATGCAGTAATGACCATAGGGTAGTGGTTAAGTTAATTACGGAGAACATTTTCTCTAGATTTGGAGTCCCTAAGGTCTTGATCAGTGATGGGGGTTTGTATTTTCGCCATAGAACTTTAAAGGCCCTGTTGAGAAAATATTCGGTCACTTATAAGGTAGCTACTCCTTATCACCCGCAAACTAGTGGACAAGTAGAGGTGTCTAATAGGGAGATCAAGAACATTTTAGAGAAAACGGTTAGGCCCGATAGGAGAGATTGGTGTATTAGGTTAAATGATGCTTTGTGAGGGCTTACCGTACCACCTTTAAGACTCTCATTGGTATGTTTCCCTACAGATTGGTTTATGGGAAAGCTTGTCACTTGCCAATAGAACTACAGCATAAGGCTTATTGGCCAATCAAAGCCCTAAATTTTGATTTGGAAAGAGTGGGTGAGAAAAGGAAGCTAGACCTAGCGGAGTTAGAAGAGCTTAGATTTGAGGCATATGAGAACGCCAAGTTTTATAAGGATAGGATCAGGAGAATTCATGATAAACACATTACTAAGAAATCATTGTTTCCCTCTAATAAAGTTTGGTTGTTTAACTCACAATTGAAACTGTTTCCAGGTAAGCTCAAGACAAGGTGGAATGGTCTGTATGAAGTGTTGTTTGTCTACCCTTCCGGAGCAGTCAAGATCAAGGACTTGAAGGATGGCCTTGAGTTGACGATGAATAGGCAACGCCTAAAGCATGCATATGATCCGAGCATGGCTCGTGTGGAGTTTTAATGCTTCAGGATCCCATCTATAAAGAATGAAGATGAGTTGGTGATGGCTTGGCTGACAGCGTGGTAGTTAGTGCTACTAAGAGACAACCTAGGTTCAATTTTGCAATTTTGCATTTGTTTCACTTTTTTTCCTTTTTGCTTTCTTTCTTTTTCTCTTATCCACATCAAAGTTTTGAATCCCGATCCTTTGTCCTATAAGATACACCGTTACTAATTATTGCACACGCCAATGCAAGCATGCATAGGCAATGCTACTAATCTTGTTTTCTTTGTGAGTGTTCGTGAATTATGAGTCACAGGGTTAGTAGTATGATGATTTATCATTGGCATGGAGAGCTTTGAAGAAAATGCAAGGTTGTATTTATCCTTTCTCCACTTGTTCCCCATGATTTTACCCCATCCCCACCACCCTTATTTGCTTTGTAATGCCAATTTGCTTGTTTATGTGTTTTGCTCTAATTGTTTAAGAACAAGCAAAGTTTAGGTTTGGGGGTGTGGGAGTTTTGTTCTCTCGTTATATATCTTGTTAAGGGTAGATTACATTGCATTATGTGCTTCAAAAATGATGAAAATTCTTCAATTTTGATGCGTATAGAATTGTTTGTTTCTTGGTTGATCATTGTGTTGGTTATTGTGATTGACTCTATTGATTTGTGAATATGAGATGCATTGTGAGGAAATGAATAGAGTGGTTTGAAAACTAAGTCTTCAAGGGGATGCCCTTGAAAGTTGTGAAGAGTGAGGACCTTTAAGAGTGACCCTTGTAGCCACCCCATAGCTTGGTAGGAAAGAGTGTTGAAAGAAAGGGTTGTTTATGTGAATGCCTCTTCTTTGATTGGTTCTTTTTTATGTGCCAAAGCCTTTCCTTTTCTTTTCTTTTTATGTGAATACAATGCAAAGCATGAAAGATCCAAAAAAATTGTAAAAGGCAAAGAGATGGAAATATATCAA
The DNA here is from genome assembly GCA_028554755.1 of Cordia subcordata. Lineage (NCBI taxonomy): Eukaryota > Viridiplantae > Streptophyta > Magnoliopsida > Boraginales > Cordiaceae > Cordia > Cordia subcordata. The sequence goes on from JAPTOF010000015.1 coordinate 10,230,548, forward strand.
AAAGATAAAAAAAATTGAAAAAGAGAAAAAAAAAAGCCCAATGGCACTAAAAAGTTTTGTGAATGAGTGCATAAGTGACACAAGTCAACTTAGCACATGTTATCATCTTTGTAGATATGTGAATAAGGCTTTTATAAGCCATTACATTTGTATATTCTCTCATCTTGTCTTTGAGGCTTTGTGCATATTAAGGAGGGTATATTCATTGAAGAGGCACGACATATCAACATCCCGAGTGTGTGAGTTAAAATCCTAGGCTTGTGGTGGTTTGGCTACTTAGGAAATTCCCATGAGGAATGAGACCCCTTATGAGTAGAGGGAAGATCCAAAGAGGCTTGGGGATCTCTTCACATAGGAATGCTCCATTCATGCTTCTTAGACTAACTTTGATAGCAAGTCAACCCCTTAGGTAACCCTTTGCATAAACTTTAGAAATAAAACTTAAGATTTGAGCTTGCTTGGCGACAAGCAAAGAGAAGGTTTTGGGGTGTTGATGTGTTGTCTTTTTGTGTGTGTTTATGTTGTTAATTGCCTATGTTTAAGAGTTATCTTGAGCGTTAAAAGATGCATTAGTATAGCACATTTACTAGAGTTAGGCTTAAGCGTAAGCAAATGTAAATAGTTGAGTTTCTAAGTCAAATGCTATACTAAATGCTTGATTTTGTGCCTTAGGTGAGCTATAGGGCAGAAACGAAGCTTGAACGAGGATGGATGATGAAGATAGAAGAGGTACGGGTCGTGTAATGAAGGCCAAGAGCAAGAAAGAGACAACAGAAGGCCTATTGGAGAAGTCGGTCGACCTAGAAAAATTGCCAGTCAACCGACTAGGCCGACCGGCCACTCCAAAAAGAACCTCATTTTTAGCCGGTCAACCCCATCCAGAAGCCGGTCGACTGGCCAATCCAGAGAGCATCACTTGAAAAACCGGATGAGTTAAGAAGAGAAGCAATCAACTGGCTATGTTCGGCATATGATATAAAATCTCAATTTTTTAGCTTTTAAAAGAAGAATTTTTTACAGACCCATACACACATTTTTCTCACACACAAAAACCCTATTCTCAGCTACCTCTGATTCACACTGTAATACATACACCCACTTGAAATTAAGCTGAGTTTGGAGGATTCAAACACTACTTGGTGAAGATTTGCTCAAGTTTGTGGAGAGACAAGAGAGGATAAAAAGGCAGATTTCTATGACCTCTTTCATTCTTATTTACTTCATGCTTGACTAGATGATTTAGGGTACCTAACTTATGTAATGGGATAATATATATACTCTTTGTTATGGGATTTTATTGGCTTATATATATACATACGTTGTTCTTATATTTTTAGAAGCTTTATATCAATTCATATCTATGTGTTTGATGTAATGCTTGAATGAGTTTTATGTATATAGATTGGGTTGTGTTTGCTATAGAACACTTCTAATCCTCATATTATGCATATCTATGTGTATGATTATGAATATTAAGAAGTAGGTTAATTCTATTCATGTCTATGTGAGTATGAAATATGCCTTATAGTGAATACATGCTCAATTAATGCTACGTGTTTCTACTTCAATGCTTTCAATAGCGTAAATCAAACCCGCTAGTGTTTATATCGTGGATAGGACGTCATATTCACAACGCCTTTCCTTAGAACATGTAGGACTGCACTTACTAGGTAGTAATCCGCTTTAGTGTCCCTAGAATGATGGTACATAAGTTAGGACTAGTCTAGGTCAAGTCCCCTTTAGCTTTAAATCCATCTAATAGCAGTCCGAATAGGCTTAGTTAACCCTAGGAACCCTAAGTCCTAGCTTTAAATTCAGCTAATAGTTTAAGAACTAGGGTAGGATTGTTCTAGGGCACCTAGGTAGCTTTCTAGTCCCTCCTATGGCTTTAGGTACATAAAGACCACGTCGTAGCTCTAACTGTGCACGCCTAAGGACGAACCCGTACCGAGTCCTAGGATGTAATTAGGATACTAGTCAGTTACTTTGTTTTAGAAGCTTTATGTAGAAAGCCAATCCCTGAATCCCACAACAGAGAGGTGCAAAATCACCCATTCACAAGTGTATGTAACCCGATCACCTTTTCCTTGTTTCAATCCCCAAAATTAGCTTAGTTCTTTCCTTCTTTTCCTTGGTGCATTTATAGTGTAGTATTTCATCTTTCTCCCTTAGCTCCCAAAAATCCAAAAAGTACAAAAATATGTTAGTTTTGGTCTTCTTTTTAAGCTTCTTCTAGGCACGCTGGCATAGAATTCCTTCCACAAATTCACGCCTCCCTGTGGTTCGACATTCACACTCGTACACACTATTCTATATGATATGTACAATTGAGGGTCTTTTAGGGTTTGCACTCAAAAGACAGCAATGACTGTCGAGATGGAAGAATAAATTACTAGGAGTCTCATTTTAAGATGGTTGATTGTTTGGAGTTGCAGTCTAATTCCTTTTTATAAGAAAAAAAGGAGTTGAAATTAGTTTCTTTTTTGGAGTATTAATAGGTGGTTTTTCATATTTCCTTTCATTCAGGTGGTATAGTGAGTTACCATCCATTGCCCAGCTTTTGACCTTGAATGGAAATGTATAGTGCTCAAGAGCAATGTTGGGTATGAATGTCATTGATTATGGTTAATTTAGTATTAATATTAATTTATTTATGTTGTTTTCATGTCCAACAGGATTTGGGAGAATGATTAACAGGTTACGCACTTGCTAGAAAGTATGAAAATTTGTTAACAAATTTGATTTTGCTAAATTTTTTATTTGCAAACATGCTGAAAAAGAGACAGACAATTCGGTTGCTAATCGGAACAGAACTAAAAAAATCTGTCCCAAAAAATTCAGTTCTTCCTATAATTTGGTTCGGTTTTAGATCCTAAGATATTCAAAGATCGGTTTGGTTATTGGTTAATTGGGTTCAATTATAGCTGAATTCTCAATTCTATAAATGTGTACTAGTTCTAAAATTTGCAGAGCTACCAGTCAGGAGGTCTGGTCGACTAGTAAGCTAACCGATTCCTCCGAAACTCTCTGCCTCAATCTGTCACCTTAGCTAGTAGACTAGCCAGGTTGACTAGCAAGGCCAGAGAAAAATTCTGGCAGGCCCCCTATTTGCTACATCAACTAGTTGCCCTCTTAGCCTAGTCTGTCAACAAACTAAGGTGATCAGTTGGTCCAAAAAACTACCATTTCACCCTTAAAACATGTTTTTCAAAATCCTTTGAAAATCAAGATGTTTTAACAATAAGAGATCAATTCAAGGAACCATTTTCAATAAATATTTGAAGCTATAAACATGTTTTGCTTACACTTTAAAGTTTCTAAAGATTTAAACAAGTTAAGAAATACTTGAAAGTTGATTTTCAAGCCAAAGACAAGTTTTAAAGTTCAAGAGCAATCAAAGGGTGAAGAAAATTATTTAATTAAAGAGCTATAAGTTGTTTTACTAAGGCAAACACAAAAGAGCACTACTAGTACCCTTTATGTTACCTTGTCTCCTCCTTATGTCTCCTCTTCATCTTCATGAATGATTCTTGAACTCGTCCCTTGAAATCACGTGCAAGTTTCTTGCCATGATTTAGTAATTTTTCTACACAAGCAAGCCCTTCTCCAAGCAAGTAGGAATATCTCCATTCTTTTGTTAACACACCTGTTCACGATTTCTCACAAGGTCCATTAGCATTCAATTCAAATATATAGCATAATTTTCATCATTAAATCTTAATTGAAAAACAAGTAAAGCCACTACATGTTCGATTGTGGCTCCAAGTTGAGCCCAAGCCTATATTGAAGATACTTATGAGTTCTAGGGTAATCTTAACATCTAGTTGTGGCAGGATTTATGTAAAAAGAAACCCTTGTTTTAGAGGACAAGGAATTCTCCCCTACAAATAGGACCTTATGTGTAATTGTTATCATGTATCTTACAATAGGTCTAGTGCTGAGAGAGAGAGTTATTGTAAGCACCATGAGCGAGAGTTTTGACTTTTCTGGCCACTTAAAAAGTCATCACTAATTGTGTAATCTTGTTTCGGTAGGTAGAGTTTTTTGTGGAGTAGGAAGAGTCTCAAGCCACACTAAATTGTGTATGCCTCTTTTTTCGTTATTTGTGCATTATTCCATTATGCATGTGTATGTTATGCTTCCTAATTTCTTAATAAGTGGTATCGAGAGTTTGGTTGAAAGGAGGATGCCAAAATAGCATGAAAAACAAGGAAAAGAGTTTTGAGTAGTTGTTGATGTCATCAATGGGGTTGCTGATGTAATCAACCTAAGGCGCAAAAAAAAAAAGAACAAAAAGAAGAAAAAAATTGCAAAATACCATCAGAGCCGAAGTTTGGACTTTCCCTTTTTTGATCTCATCGTCGTTTACTCCCCATATGTCAAGGAATTAGTTGGCGTGTGTTTCGTCACGATTTGCTGCCAAAAAAGCAACCAGAGATGAGCTCAGAAGTTGCAAACCCAAAGCTTGCAATTGGAGATACTGCTGGGCATCTATCGTCGATCCAAGAGGCGCCAATGACTCTATATGTGACGAAGACGCTATAGTTGAAGTTTTCTGAGGATCCAACTATTAGATCTCGAGACACGTGTAGGTTCGGTCAGAATTTGGGTTTTTGAATCAAGTCTTGACTTGCAGATAGGTGAGGAAAAAGAACAGCCACCAATCCAGTGTTTTGAGTGGCAAGTCGGCTTTGTGAACTTGGCTTATCTTAGTATTAGACCATTTGGTATTATGATCGTGTGATAGTGTGTTTGGAATGATCTTATTTTAATACACTTATTCTATTGAACTTTGGAGATATTTTATAATATTTAAGATATTTTATCGCATGTACGATGCATTTTATAGTTGTAAAAAATAAAATAGGATGGATTGCTTATTTCTTATAAGATAAAAATTATGGTTTTGTTTTGAATTTTCGTAGAATGCTTGATAAAATTTTTTAAATCTTATAAAATTTACTCTTATTTCAATAGAATAAGCATCTTAAAATAAGAATATATAACAAACAGAGCATGAATGTGATTGACTAAGCCATGCGAGAAAGCTAAGATTTAATGACTCCACCCAGCCGTTGAATTTTTTTTTTAATCCCTTGATCCCGCTCTTTCACTTCCCACTTTTCAAAATGTCTTTAATACTTAAAACAATTATGTCATTCACATTGCATGCTCTTATCATGTTACGTTAGACTTCTCTGATGATGATGGTTTGACACTTGAACAATGTTAACTTGCTATGATGCATTGGTTAGATAGTTAATGAAAGAATAAACTCTATGGTGTAAATATTTTATTGTATATTTTATGTACAATGCACAGCTCCCTATATAGGAGAATTCATCCAATTACATTAATTACAGAGGACTATAATTGTGCTAATCAGGAGAGAATCACTTGAGTCAATCTTCATCAAGAGAAATAATATCAGAGATACCAATCTTTATCCAGGGAAGTAATCTCGGAGATCGATATTGCTATCACCCCCCCTCAAGCGAAGTCGGATCTTTGATGGCGAGCTTGCTACATAGCAATTGAAAACGAGCAACGAAGAGACCCTTGGTCATGATGTCCGCTAGTTGATCAACAGAGGAGATAAAGTGCACTGTTAATTGTTTGGCTGCAACCTTCTCTCGAATAAAATGAATGTCAATCTCTGTGTTTGGTACGAGCATGAAAGACAGGGTTTGCAGTTAAGTAGGTTGCACCAACATTCTCACACCAGAGCATTGGTACGGGAGACTGAGAGAGGCCGAGTTCATGCAGCAATAAGGTGAGCCAGCATACCTCAGCAGTGGCAAAAGCAATTGCTCTGTATTCAGCCTCCGTGCTGGAGCACACCATTTTTTTTTGCTTCTTGGCAGACCATGAAACTAAATTTGGGCCTAGAAAGATGTAATAGCCACTTGTGCTTCTTCGATCATCAGGAGAGCCTGCCCAATCAGAATCAGAATAAGCATGAACAGCATGATCAAGAGAGCGACAAATGTGTAAGCCAAGTTCTTTTGTTCCGTTTAAGTATCTGAGAATTCTCTTAACAGCAATCCAATAAAGATCAGTGGGATTGTGCATAAACTGACAGACTTTATTGCCAGCCAAGGTAATATCTGGGCATGTCAACGTTAAATACTGTAGTGCACTAACGACACTTCGATAATAAGATGGATCAGGATAAGGATCACCGTCATGCTGAGATGTTGATTTGGAGTGATCGGAGACGACACAGACTTTGCATTTGAAAATTTTTCACGAGCCAGTAAGTCAGTAATGTACTTCTTTTGAGACAAAACTAGTCCCTCGGTTACCTTTATGACCTGTACACCAAGAAAGTAAGACAGCAAGCCAAGGTCTTTGAGAGAAAACTGTTGATGCAATGAGTTAATAATGGAAGCATTAAACTGTGAACAATTTCCAATAAGAATAATGTCATCAACATAAACAAGCATCATCATGGTGACTTTCTTATTATGATAAAGAAATAAGAAGGAATCAAATTTCGAGGAAACAAACCCAAGTTATTGAAGAAAGGAACTTAGACGAGCAAACCATTGGCGAGGTGTCTGCTTGAGACCATAAAAGGCTTTATTTAATTTACAAACATGCTGGGAATGAATAGGATGAACAAACCCAAGCGATTGAGCCATGTACACATCTTCATCAAGAAGTCCATTTAAAAAGGCATTATTGACATCTAGCTGACGAATTTCCCAGTTTTGAGATACTGCAAGAGACAAGATTACACGAACCGTGGTACACTTGATTACTGGACTGAAGGTCTCTGTATAATCAACACCTACTTCTTAACTAAACCCTTTTGCTACGAGTCGAGCTTTATAACGCTCAATAGAACCATCAGGTTTCCTTTTGATACGGAATACCCATTTGCAACCAATTATATTGCCAGTAGTAGGTTTAGGAACCAAGTGCCAAGTGCCATTATGAATGGGGGCATTGTATTCATGAGCCATAGCAGCACGCCAGTGAGCATATTTATTGGCCTGAGTCAAACATGTGGGTTCTATTGCACTAAGATCACAAGAACTATTAGTTTGAGCATTATAAACAATGTAATCAGCAAATTTCTTTGGGACTCGCATATGGGCCTTTGACCGAGTAACCATTTGATGGGCATTAGTTGAAGCATGTGTAAGAGGTTCAAAAGAACTAGGTTCATCCAGGGAGGAAGGAGAGGAAAGTTCAAGATTTAAAGAGTTAGATGCCAAAGTATTTGAGATAGAAGGGTGCGATGTTGTGGAGGAGAGCTCAAGTGAGCAAAATCTAGGGAAGGATGAGGATGGCATAGACGAAGCATCGTTATTAGACAATGGACTAATTTGAGGGGATATGGGTTGAGAAGAGTGTTGATTAGCATTAGCCAGGGATAATAGAGAAGGTGTTAAAGCAATTGGAAGAGTTGGAGATTGCGGAGGGTGTTGTGCATGGGATGGGACACGTGGGGGCCTAGGACGACTACTAATAGACATATGTACGGGAGACAAACTTGATTTAGGAGCATTAGAGTTGGGAAAAATGAAGGACTTTGTTTTTGGAAAGGCAAAGGGGACATGGGACACTGGAAGTATGGTAGATGCAGAGATGGGAGAAACAGATGAACTAGGTGATGATGTGGATCGAAAAGGAAAGACATCTTCATTAAAGACAACGTGCCGAGAGATATGAACTTTATTTCTCTGAGGATCAAGACAACTATAACCCTTGTAATTGTCAGCATATCCCAAAAAATTGATTGGCAAGGATTTGGAACTTAGTTTGTCCCGTCTGGTAGCACCTAAGTATGGAAAACACAAGCACCCGAATGATCATAAAAGTCCATAGTCAGGAGACTTTTTGTATAGTTTTGAAGAAGGAGAAGAATTTCGCAAAACTGAGGTAGGAAGCCTGTTAATTAGAAAAACAACAATGGCAAAAGCTTCCAACCAAAACGTTTTAGGCAAATTAGCATGAAATAGCAAAGTTAAACCCATTTCAGTAATATGTCGTATTTTGCGTTCAGCGAGACCATTTTGCTGTGGGGTATAAGGACAAGAGATAAAATATTGAACACCATGTTTCTTCAAAAAGACAGCTAAAGGACCTTGAACGAGTTCACGTGCACCATTACATTGAAAAGATTTTATGCGAGTGGAAAATGAATTTTCAACCAAAGATTTAAACTGAACAAAAACATCAAAATAGTCATGTTTATTGCGAAGAGGATACATCCAGGTAAATCTAGTGTAATCATCAGTAAAAAGAACAATGTAATGATACCCAGAAACGGAAGCAATAGGGGACGGACCCCAAATATCACAATGAATAAGTTCAAGAATCGAACTAGATCTAGAAGTAGATGAATGAAATTCTAATATGTGACTCTTTCCCATTTGACAAGCAGAGCAAATCTTATTGATTCTTTTAAGCTTAGAAAAGAACTCAGGGTGTTGAGAATGAACTGATGTCTGCACTTGTAGAGAGGAATGACCGAGGCGAGTGTGCCATATATCAGCAGAAACACAAGACGCAGTGAGAGCAGCAATGTTGTTGTGTGGAGAAGACACAGGGAAAACATATAGACCAGATTCAATATGGTCATGTAGGAGAGGCATCTTGGTGTGGAGGTCCTTGACAACACAAGAAAATAGAAAGAACTCTAGTGAGACATTATTATCAGCCGTGAATTTAGAGACAGATAAAAAAAATTTTGTTAATTGAGGAACATGTAAAACATTAGAAAGAGAAAATTTTTTAGTAGTGGCAGTTAAAGATGCATTACCGATATAAGAAATAGGTATTGCCTTACCACTGCCAACAAGGACTTGATCAGAACCATGATAGGGTCTCATTTGCTGAAGAAGGACAGGGTCAGTCACCATGTGTGACGTCGCGTCGGAATCCGGAACCCAAGTCAGAGAAGTATTGGGGTTAGGCAACAAAGGAGGAAGTTGTGCAGGATTTTTGTGATGCAGTCCAGCAAATTGAGGCCGTGAATTTTGTTGTTGAGAGTTTACTGCAGGGTCAAAACATGAGCGGCAACGAGAGGCAGAATGGCCAAATTTCTAACATATTTGGCACTTGATATGTCGTTTAACATTTTGATGAGACGAAGAAGAGAAAGTGTTGGAGGAGGAGGGCAGGACTGAAGTTTGTAGTAGTTGTGGTGCAGGTGAAGACGAGTGAGCAGATTGTTGAGAAAAAAGAGCTTGATCAGCGAGTGACACATTTTGGAGTTAGGAAACCAGAGCAGTAACATTCGAAGTAACGGGGTTGCCAGAGTCAAGATCATCACTTAGAAGGCGCTGCTCATGCATAAGGAGCTTGGCTCGAAGTTGTGAGAAAGAGGAAAGATACTCCATATTTTCAATAGAAGTAATGAATGGGCGATATTCTATGGGAAATCCATCAAGAGCAGTAAGAACTCATTCAGAGTCCGGTAAGGGATCCCCAATAGCAGCCAGACTAGACAAAAGAAAGCGAATTTGTTGCAGATATTCAGCGATGGTAAGGGAGTCCTTTTTGAGAGTGCAAAGTTGATTTCGAAGTAATGAACGACGCTCAATTGACTGGTGCAGAAAGGACTCTATAAGAGAGGACCAGAGATCTGAAGCAAGTTCGAAGCCAAGGACTTGATAAGCCAATGATTCAGAAAGAGTGGCAGTAATGCACGCAATAACAAAGCGATTTATTCGCTCCCATTCAGCAGCAGTGATGATGGATGAAGCAGGAGACGCAGCAATGGTGTAGTTTTTGTAAGATGAGCAATTGGGATATCTATATTAGATGATGTGGTTGATTCGGCTAGCTTTGTGGGTGATGGAGGAGTGGATTGAGCAGAGACAAAAGATGGATGGGGAATAGAGGCATCAATATACTGAGTGAGATTGTTGAAGTGAAGAAAATTTAAAATTTGAGTTTTCTAGACAAGGTAGTTTGTATGGTCAAGAGTGACTGTAACAAAGGTTTTTATAGTGGATGTTGATTGAAGTGGAGGAAGCCATTTGGAACCAAAGGTCCACAAGACAAAGACAAAGGTCAATGGAAAGCTGATACCATGAAAGAATAAACTCTATGGTGTAAATATTTTATTGCATATTTTATGTATTTTATTGCATATTTTATGTACAATGCATAGCTCCTTATATAGGAGAATTCTTCCAATTACATTAATTACAGAGGACTATAATTGTGCTAATCAAGAGAGAATCACTTTAGTCCATCTTCATCAAGAGAAATAATATCAGAGATACCAATCTTTATTCAGGGAAGTAATCTCGGAGATTGATATTGCTATCAATTAATGCATGTATAGTACTTTACTATTCTCATATGAAAGGATGCTTCGTAATTTTTACTTACTCTTGTGGATGGTATTATTATTTTCATTTGTTTGTGTTGAATGATAAATGCCTTTACTATTCTACATGGTTAAATGTTTTGATAATGTCAAAAAGAAAAAAAACAAAGAAATGTTGATTGATGAATGTTTTGACAAATGTGCTTTGCATGTTCATATGCTAATGTGTCAAAAGGGGAAGAATAAATGCTTGAGTCGTTAAAGTATGCATAGATTGAGGAGGGATCATGTCTATTGAAGACTCGTGCATATTTTAAAGGAGACAATACCTATTGAAGACTCTATTTTGGTTTGCTTAATTGTTAGATCATTAAATAAAATATATATGGTTTGTCATCATCAAACAAAGGGAGAATGTTAACATTATATAATGTTTTGATGATGATTAGTTTATATATTTAACTCCTGCACTTAAATGTTAATAATGTATGTTTGAGTCTTTTAGAAAGGTATAAGTTCCTCGATGAAAAAACTCTAAAAGAAGCTCGTTTATTTCAAGTTGTAAGGTCAAAAATATTGATATTTGGAGACTTGAAGTGAATGGACGACAAAAAAATAGAAACCAGATCACGGAGGGCGTAAGAGGCACGAAAGTAGATATTTATGTAAGAATGCCTCTTATGTGTATGTCCGTTTTTCTTGTCAATTTATTATGTTCAGAAGTTTTTAGAATCGGCTTGCTTTTACTTAGCATAAGCCTTGAACTAAAATGTTTTTGTAAGATTTGAAAATAAATGTCTGATAGTCGAGGCATGCGGTCAACCAATTGTGTGGCCTTTGACCTTGACCGTCAGAGGCAATGCACATGGCTTTTGGTAGAGCTTCAAGTCGATGACATCAACAATTAGCTCAACCGTCAATGAATTTGGCTTCTCATGTGAACGAGGCATCCAATTGATCGCCAAACTAAAGGGCTTGACTACCAGAGCCATCTTTTTTGAAAATCTTATCCGAAAATAGTCGTTTTTCAAATATTATTTGATCTTATCTGTTACAAATGTTCCAACAAGGCAAAATTTGAAATGTCTATGCGTCTAATAGCTATATTTTTATTTATGTATATAAATACACCACATTGAGCCAAAACAACACACCTTTTGATGCAATCATAAGATCAATCATTGTAAAATCATTCCCTCAGCTTTTGTGCTAAAATTTGTTGGTGTTTACGTTAAATATTGCCTTGTATTTACTCCCCTCTAAGTTGGTTTTGTTTGTGAAATCCTTGAAAAAAGCTAAAAGTGAATAGAGATATTTGGTAAAAACCTAATTGGGTAGAATCTAAGGTAGTTTGTAATGCTGGTTCGTGCTTAGCCGACAATTAAAAAGCACAGTTCTTTAATTTAGTGGAAATTGTTGAAAATCCTAAAGCGGAGAGCTTTAGGTAATATATGTAGTTCTGGGTTGAACCATTATAAATCGTGGGTTCTTCATTGTTGCTTTGATTTTCTTTCTCTATTTTTACAGTCCCATCACCTACTCAATCAAAGCCCAATATCAGTTATTAAAAGCAAAACATGAACCTACACCTATTCTTGCCGCCAGCCCACGAAGTGTTTTTGCCACTTGCACGTAATAATTCTAAGAAAACCATGGTTATGATCCCTACAAACCATTTATATCATTTAATTGTAATTATGCTGATAATTCACAACCAGGCGCAATGGAAGGGAAATCCCTGTTTAATCAGCCCTCACTACAACAAATCTTCCATGGCAAAATACCAAGGAAATTATTGCAAGAGACAACAAGAGAAGCAAACTCTTGATGAGCGCCACTGTATTGAACCAATATCGGTTCACAGCAACAAGTGACAAACATAAAGAAAAAAAATGCAATTTCAGATTCAAGATAAAGCTTGAGAATACTGTCAATCAATTAACGGATTTATCATCCCTTTACACAAAAATTGAAGGGAGGAAAAAAAATGAGAGTAGTGACAATAAGCCCACAGATTTGAAGGCAATGCAACCAATTGAAAGAAAAAATAAAATGATGACTGTAGTCAATTCAAAAGAATTAATACCAAGAGACATATACAAAATTTTCACACGGATATGGAATGAAGATCTTCGAAGACTTGTCTGACGTTAGGTCTTTCATTTAAAGGAAGAATACACCGCAGTGAAATGGCAAGCAACTCATCCATCGCTCTCGAGTGTTCCTCCCCACCGGCTATATCTCTGTCAATACAGTCCATTCCACGTCCTTCTTGATCACACAGCCGAACCCAATCTGTGAGATCAACTGCACCTGATTGACCAGAAATGATGTCACCTGCACTTCTTCTGGTCAATAATTCCATCAATATCACACCAAACGCATATACATCAGCCTTAAATGATGGCATGGGTTTGGCTGTAGTTGCTAGTTCTGGGGCACGATATCCAAGAGCACCCAAATTCAGTATCTGCTCTGCAATGCCAGCAGGGGTCATCAGCCGATGTAGACCATAATCGGTAAGGTGAACACTGTAATCAGAGCCCGTCAAGAGTATGTTTGTCGGCTTTAGGTTTCCATGAGGCATGCCTCTCTCATGTAGGTATACCAGACACCTTGCAACATCAACCGCCACTTTTAACCTTTCAACAAATGATAAAGGGGAGTACCTCCGCGGCGTGGTCTCTGCAAAATAGGTAGCAGTTTAATGTAAGAGAAGGACTGATTGCACTATGAAATTATTTTGCAAATCAAGTCAAAATGGCTTGTGTGAATCAAAATGCAGAATTGATGCTTCACACCCTAACAACTAAACCATTTTGTCTGCAAGCCTCGTGTAAGGATTAGTAATGCCAAAAGCTTTCCAGAATGATGCAACTAATTGTAGAAGCATCCACAGCCATCAACAGAAGCACTCTTGCATCGGCACATTATCCAAGGCAAGCCTCTACTACATTCAGATATATTAATGTGTGTAATTTAGATCTGAGTATGAACTGTCCATGTGCAATAAGTCAAGGTTACCTAAATTGACTACAATCAACAGAATATATAATGCCCGGAAAAGGAAACAGCTTGCAAGATTCCACTGTAAATAAATAAACTACTTTCAGGAGGACTTACCATACAGATGTAGAGCCAAGCTATCTCCATGGATGTAGTCAGCTAAAATAAGTCTCTCTTGTTCTCTTGGGCCCCAGTAATATGCTCGTAAAGAAACAATATTTGGATGTCTCATCGATCCAATCTTTTTAATTTCTTTTGCAAATTCTTTTTTGTGTTTCACCAACCCCACTCGCAGCCACTTCACGGTCAGCATATGCCCACTGTCTAAGGTTGCTTTGTACAATGTTCCATGGCTGCTTCTACCAAGAACTTCTGCAGGAGCCCTAGATAATTCCTCAGCTGTAAATGCCAGTGAGGTATCGAGGAAGAACAGCTCTCCCGCCAACCGATCTGGTGAATTCACATCCAACATTACAGCTGGTTCAAGTGTGTCGATAAAACGAGGTGAGGAAGCAATCGGGGAACCTGGAGCCGATTTCCTTCCAGATGTGGCAGGACAATTGTCCAATAGGCTCGGATTCACTGATGTTGAACCAGCTCTAGCCCCCTCAGCCAGAACATGTTCAACAATTTCAGTACCAGGCTCAATTTGCCCAGATAATGATCTTGAGTTTGAAGTTAACAAGTGGTCATTAGAAAAACTTAAGGATGTTGGTGGAGGTTCAGCAGTGGCATGAAATTTGAAAATTGAAGGTCTGCTAAATCTACCTAGTTTAACATCCCTACCAGCAGCTTGACCACCAAAACCACTTCTTACACGAAAATCTTTCAGTTGAGCTCGATAATAAGCCAGCAAAATGAAAGCAATCATAACAGCAGCTCCAACTGTGGCAACAATAATAGCCACTCTAATATTAGACTTAGAGCTGCGGTGTCCACTCGATTGAAGTTGATTAGGAACATCATGATTCTGGGATGACCTGCCAGGTGGGATGATCAGCAAGCTGTTTCCAGGAAGAAATGACGAATCGGGAAAATTCCTCAAGTTCTCTGGGATTCTTCCACTCAAATCATTGTAAGAAACATTAAAAATCCTCAGATTTGACGAAAGTTTGTCAGGGATCTCACCCCTGAAATGATTGTTGGATAAATCGAGGTGTTCCAATACACTAAGTTTGCTCAACTCACTTGGCAGCGCTCCAGAGAATTGATTGTTTGCGAGATTCAGCAATTTCAACCTCCCCAAATTCCCTATCTTGGAAGGTAGGTGACCTGTCAAGATGTTGTGTGAAAGATCAAGAGACTCCATCTGAGGATAAGACGGCAGAAGTAGCAATTCACTAGTATGGGAGCTTTGAAGAGGAATTGGTCCACTGAAACTATTTCCAGACAGATTCAAGTTCACCAAGGTTGCTGATGTGAAAAAAGTAGGCGGAATAGGCCCCTCAAGTCTATTAGAGCTCAGATCAATTGTAATCAGCCTCGGATAACTTCCCAGCTCATCAGGCACTTTACCTACTAAATCATTGTTTCTAAAATTGAGCACCATCAATTGTTGAAATTGTGTCTCTATAGGAATGCTTCCACTTAACTTGTTAGAGCCCAAATCAATAACCTCCAAACTCGCTCCCCAATTCTGAATGGCGGAGATGTCATCGGATAGATTGTTTCTGCTTAAATCAACAGTGATGCAATTTCCCAAAGAAGCTGGCAATGGGCCTGATAGCACATTTGATGATAGATTCAAAATTTTCAAACTTGTAGAGTTAATTTTCTGGATCGACCCTGTTTGCATGTATAAGGAATAGTTAGTATTTGATATACACCATTATAAATAGATCCTTAAATAAATTTATTCTTGAGTATGAAACATAACTCAGGAAGAAATACACACGGGGTAATTAATGAAACAAATTATAAGCTTAAATACCTTGATGAAGAATCACCAGTCTCCTACATAACATACTTCACTTGAGAAAATGTCTGATATGTCTGTCTACTGAAAACAACTGTTTAATCAATACCGAGTAGGTTCCTACCATGTCTGCGGGTCTTATCACCTCAGTTATTTATTCCAACCAACTTATCCCCCATTTGCTTTTAAACTGAAAAAAAATTCGGAGGAATAATATAGCAACCTTAGCTAGATATACCTTTCCCAAGTACTAGGAGATCCATTTAAAGGTTCTTTGATTAGAGAATTTTGAGCAACAATGATTCAATATAATAGAGCAGAATTTAACTCTGTGTGTGTGTTTCCATGGAAAAAGACTTGATTTCTAGGTGTAAGGTGAAAAAAACATTGCACTAAGCCAGCCAAATTAAACTCCATCTTGAAGTGCTAT
The DNA here is from genome assembly GCA_028554755.1 of Cordia subcordata. Taxonomy (NCBI): domain Eukaryota; kingdom Viridiplantae; phylum Streptophyta; class Magnoliopsida; order Boraginales; family Cordiaceae; genus Cordia; species Cordia subcordata. The sequence goes on from JAPTOF010000015.1 coordinate 10,246,190, forward strand.
GTTACATGTCATTAGTCATGAACCCGTTTTTTCTTCCCTTTCAAATTGCAATGTATTCTTTGAGCCTTTGTCTTATATCCTCTTTTTTTTTCTAAGATCTGGTGAAAAGGAAACAACAGGGACCAAGGCTTTCAACAGCCACTCCTCATTCACTATTTGAGAGGTTTAAAAACATGAACCGCAGAAAGAGTTCTTTTCCCAAATGCGAATATATCCTTCCAATTTGCAGAATTTATTTGTCATGTCCTGGTGCATGATACTGAAAACTATTTGCTAATATTGTTGAAGTAACGGAGTCAACAACTATGGACCGAGACTACACTAAGGAACAAGGAAGCTTGACTGAGCAAAGAAGTCAAGGAACGAAGCAGTTTCTCTAATAGCCCCGTTGAATAGGAGGGCGAAGGCTTTTTGAAAAAGTGTTTTTTCTCTTGTAAATGAATTTCTTTCTATTTAGAGAGAGTGGGCTTCAAGTTCTTAGGAAGAGCCGTACGAGGCAGCTCACGTACGGTTCGGGAGCCGAGCCCCAGCACAGGGGCTTAGGTCAACACCATTAATTAGTTAACATCACAAGAAGTTAAGAGGTGCGAAAGAAGAGGCTACCTATTCTTGTTTGCTTTTGAAAATCTTTATATGCTAAGCCATGTATTGTTTTTATACCAAACTTTTAGAAATTTACAAATCAAGTACTTTCGCATATACAACACTAAGTATAATACTTATATGTAATCTTCTTTCTTAGGGAAAGAAGGGTTGCCAACTTGCCATTAGCGAAATTTGGCTTTTACAGACTGCAGTAACTCACGATTGTTCATTAATAAATGCTCCATAGTCCCCTTTATCCCGGTAAAAATCACATCTTACAGTAGTTTCACGACATAGAATCAGTACATTTTGGAAGAGTACCAGGTGTCAGTACATTAAGGTTTTTTTATGTCAAAAACATATATCTGCCCTAACAAAGGCAATTTATATTTTTGTTACTTCAATTTCATCAGAATATCACCTCAACTATAATTTTGTTGCATGGACTACAAAGGGTATTGATAAGGATTCTATGACTATCCTCTTGCATTCTTGCATGGACGCCAAGAGAATGGATTTGGAGCGTAAATATTATTTGTCTTATGTAATCAAACATCAACATGCCACGTACAAAAAGTCAAAAAGATTTATAAGCCGTCCTAGTGGGGATTAAATGCTTTAAATTGCCAATGCCACGATGAAACTGTATTCACTAGCTATAACAACTAATAAGCACCCGCCCGCAAATGATTCCAACAAGAAGTGGTTGTCCAAATTTAACATCTTACCAATTATAAGCACACAAGATTGCAAAAAAGCAGGCAGCTTATCACTGCTCAAATGGACATAAATGGTAAGCACAGAATCCAATATATATATACACATAACAATACAGAATCTCAGAAAGGGGGTAACAGCTCTAAAATTTATCAGTTCAAGTTTTCCAATTATAAAGCAACATAATGGAGAACTTATATACATATAAACTGATGTATCATCATCATCATACCATTTGAGCGAACCATGCGCAAAATTCAAATCTCGACAACTCAAAACACTATACAGATAAATCTTATAAGCTTTCTCACCAGAAAATCCATTGCCACTGAGATCCAATTCCTCCAAAGGAACCAAACCCTCCAAGAACTCGTCTGGAATCGACCCAAACAACTGATTATTCCCGAGCCTCAGAACTTGAAGATTGGGCAATGCCCCAAAGGAAGGAAGCTCCCCAACAATCCCATTACTTCCAAAGTCCAAGGTTTTCAGATTCCGAAATAAAGCGATAGCATCACTGCCTAGAAACCTCCCTCCCAATCTGTTTCGACTCAAATTCACATACTGCACTCTGTTGGCTAAGCTAGACGCATTCTCCACACTGATTTCAAGCGACCCAAAAAACCCATTCCCACTCAAATCAAGGTGCTCCACATTTCTCAACTCCGAAAACAACTGGTTTATGTCGCCGGTGACATTATTCGAATGCAAATCCAACACTTTCAACTGCTGCAGGTTGCGAATTCCACCAGGGAATCCACCATCTAAGTGGTTGTTGGACAAGTTCAAGTGGTTTAAACCCCAGAGGTCGTTGAGCCGGGCCGGGATGGGCCCGTAAAACCGGTTAGACGAGAGATCCAAGTACTGGAGAGAGGACATGAGTCCCAAAGCCGGGACAAGCCGGCCTGTGAAGTCGTTGCCGGAGAGACTGAGGTTCCTGAGCTGCTTAAGTCCAGTAAGAGTGTTGAATTTGAGGTCGCCGGCGAGGCCTAGCCGGTCGAGGCCAATGGAGGTGACTGAGCCAGTGAAGGGGTCGCAGGTAACGCCGTGGAAGGAGGCGGGGCACGAAACGGTGCCGTTTGGATCTGGGGATAGGGGCACCCATGTGGAGGAGATTCTCCTCAGTGGGTCTTCTTTTATGCCCTTCTTGAACTCCAACAGTGATCTCACTTCATCTTCTGACCCAAAGCTTGAGAATGTAGAGAGAGAAAGTGTGAGGAAAAGTAGAGAGAGAAAGAGCTTGAGTGTCATTTGTGAGTGTGAATAAAGTGCAAAGAATGTATGTGAGTTTGATGGTAGACTAAGGATGAGGCATTGAGGCGGGCGTGGGGGGTGAAGGGTGGGGTGGGTGATAGGGTAGGGTGGCGTGGGGTGGGTTGGGTTTGGTGGAGGGGGAGGCTTCAGGAGCTCATGCAAGAGAACGAGAAAGAGAAAGAGAGATGGTGACTGAAAAGCGAATAAAAGAGGGAAATTAGGGTTTTTTTATATTTGGGGGCATTGGAAATGAGTTGTCTGTTCTTGTGTTTGTGTGTGGTGTGTGGTGTGTGGTGTGTGTTGTGTGTGTGTGTGTGAGAGAGAGAGAGAGAGAGGGAGAGAGAGAGAAGGAGTGTAGTGGGGAATTTTTTATATATGGGAAAATAAGGTGTAAGGGGACAGAGAGGGAGGTGAAGAAACGGGAAGCTTTTCATGTTGAAGGTAAATGAGTTGTATTAGCGTGTCCTTTTTAAAATCTTTTATTAAAAAAAGAAAATTAATAATATTAAATTAAATTAAACTAAACACAATTTTTCACTTGATTGGATGAAATTAGCTTGTGTGAATTCTTTTTGTTTTAAATTTGGATGTTTCTGTATTATATTGAATTTAAAATTAATTCGACTGAATTTAAAACGAGTTAAAAAATAACCCCAATATTAAATATATTTTATAATATTTAAACTTTTATTATCCTTCTTAAAAAGTAAAGTCGCTATCACTTTCACCATCGTAAGCGTGAAATGAGAGAGTGAGTAGGAGTGGCGGTTGGCGGTGGGGACAGGGGGCATGGTGGAGGAGGAGAGTGAGGGGGGGTTGATGGTGTGTTGTGGTGTTTGATGAGATAATCTACAGACTGTAAAGAAACACTAATATGCTTTCTCTTTCTCTCTCTCTCTCTATCTACTCAGCACTCACATGCTGTTTTTGTCAACGGCGCCAACCGTTTGTTGTTGGTATTTGTCCTCCTATCACTCGTCTGTCTCAAACACAATAAAACGATTATTATTATTATCAATATTTATTATTATTATTATTATTATTATCCATTAATAATTTAATATTTGTTTCATTCACTTCTGTTTTTTCTGATACCTATTGGCAATTTTACTTTGCTATTAGTCGCTTTCCCTTGTCAGATTATTGGAAAGCAATTAGTCGGATGTGATAACTTTGGGCGTTTTTAAGGATTCAATTTACGATTAATGTTATGGTAGACGATGTAGTACCTTATGGATAATATGTTTTTGCCTACTTGAGGCAAATTCTTAGACTGTTAACCACATGCCACATTGTGTTAATAGAATTGTTGACTGATTTGCTAAGAACATTAGACGAGGTTCATTCTTTTTTGAATGACTTGAGGCCTCTCTTGTGGAGCTCTATAATGTACTTCATTATGTGTATGTTACTATAGTGTAAATAATTGTACGATTGTTATGATTTAATAAATATCTTTTTTGATAAAAAAAAAAAAGATGGATATTGGGTATAGATATATGCCAAGATTCTTATTTCAAAATCAGGGTTAAACTTATTAGATTTTCTTTTTTTTTTGTTTTCTCGAGAGAATTATGATACATAATTTAGTTCATATTTTTCTTACTACAACAAATTTAATTATTGTACTTAACATCTAGACGTATTTAGAAAGAATTCGGATTAATAATATTTGCAGTGTTTGTTGGCCTTATACTCAAATTGCCACGGCACAAGGCTATATATTCTTAGTAGTAACTTTGTAACATAATCTCGTTAATATATGCTAAATTTGGAATCTAAGTATTTCCTCATTTCATTCCTTCCAAAGGAAAAACAGAACTCTTGATTTAATTACATAGACATTCACAATCATAAAATTACGATCATACTCTTGTAATATTACGAGAGTGTCCTTTTGTGCGATGCATATATTTTGATATTTATATAATAATTTCAAAATTACGTAAACAGTCACAATCATAAAATTATATAATGATTTCAAAATTAAAAAGTACTTTTAACAATTATTTTTATATTTATATAATATGATATTAGTCATGTAATACACGAAAAAATTGAGTATTTTTATGTTTATATTATTGTTAATGGCCAAATTTGACAATTAGTGTGATGGATAAGACATAAATATATTTTTGTCATGTTAAATTTCCAACATTGGTTATAACTTTTATATTTTTGTGAAATCTAATAGTTTTAGAAAAAAAAAACCATGAATGATATAGATTAATACATTTTTATCATTTATTGAATATCGTCGTAATGTATATAATAATCTTTTCTTTTTTAAGGTAGAACAAATTAGTTGTATAATATATAATAGCAATAGTAGACAAAAAAAATGTGGCAAGATTATAGACATGTCCCATATAACAAATGACAACCAAATAACATCTGACAAGATTATAGACATGGTCCCATATAACAAATGACAACCAAATAACAGACTATTACTGACATTTGGCGAACAATAAAAAGGTCAGAAATTGAAATTGACTTGATTGTTGCTTTATATATTAGTATAGATATGGGATTAAAAAAAAATTCAAGATCTCTCAGGTGTGAGGTATATAGATTAGTATAGATATAGATGAAGAGATCTTTACTTAAAAAATAAAAAAGATAAAGGGATAGAGATAGAGAAATGAAATTGAAAAGATGGGTAAAGGAAAGATAGATAATTAGAACACAATTATGAGCCAAGTGATAGCAACATCTCATCATGATAAAATAAGAAAAGAATGCATCAGATAAGTGACCTTTTTAGGCTTATAAGTCAATTCATTGTCTTGAATCACAACTAAGATGTACAAGACATCCGGCTTTTCATCCCCACTCAACAAAATTAATAGTGCCTAATGTACCTCCATATCTCAACAACCAAACCCCTCTTACAATAATGCTTCTTTGCCCCGTCGTCAAAGAAAGAAAAGGAGAAAATGGAGAAGAAATAAAGAAGATAACACTTGAGAGTTTATACATGTACATGCATCATAAATATTATTATGATGATGATGCAGAATTTTCCACCGCAATCTCCGGTGTGAGGCACTATAAATACGATGACCGATCTCTTTTTCCTTTTTTCTTTTTTTGTAATTGGCAACGAAATATTTTTGTTAACCACCCAACTAATTTTATTGAATATATAAATATAATTTTCTTTTTCAATTAATTATTTAGAAAATTGTATGGTCGCACCTACTAAAACAATCTCAGTTACTCAAATAGCCAGTTGCGTCCAGCAAGCCTTTGGATTGGCTTTTTTTTTTTTTTTAGAGAAAAGAGTACTTTTTCCTAAAAAACTTATATTTTTTTATAATAATTATTTAGTTTGACTTTTGAAAAAGTTAAAATTTTGAAAAAAGCTCAAATATAACTTTTTTCATTAGCCAAAAATTTTAACTTCTTAAAAAAAATACTTCTTTTTAAAGTTGTTAAAAAAAAAAGACGCTTTGGTAAAAACCCCATCCAAGTGAGCTGCTTAGGTTTTATTTTATCCAACTCTTTTTTTTCTTTTTTGAACAAAATTTATCCAACAATTAGAACCCATTTGTATTTCCTTTTGAAAACAATAGTTAATAAAACTTTTTGAAAAAAATGTTCTTTGAGAAACACAAACTTTGCCTCCTAAAGAAAAACTTAATTTTGAGCCTTTGAAAAATTCAATTATTCTAAAATCTATCTAAGTACTTATTTGGAAAAAAAAAAAAAGGGCACTCTTTGAGGGGGGAAAATGCTTTTTATTGAAAAATGAAAAAAGGGAACCAAACCAAATAGGGTCCTGGAGACCAAAAAACCTTTGTGTCATTCTAAAAATTGAAACTAAACTTATTTGGCTCATTTCCAAAATAGATTTTAGTTTAAAGTTAGAGTTAAAAAAGTTAAATAAGAAGAAGCTTCAAATTTGGTACTTTTAGAAAAGTTGTCAAGAAACTATTCATGCTTGAAGCTGTTTTACTTTGGGTTTAATAAGTACTTTATATTTTTTAAAGTTTAATATTATTCCCAAATCACTAAGCTGAACCAATTTTATTTAATAACATTTCTAACTAAAACTCTACTGTTGAAAGTTCTATAATTCAACCATTAAAATTTTACAACTAGGTGAAATGAAATCTAAATCCGAAATAAGACTAGACAAAAGATACAAATAGACAGGTCCAACCAAGATGAGATAGACAACCAAAAGGGCCCAAAGCATTGGCCCAGACAAAGGCAAGTAAAAGTCCAGACTGGAAAGTAATTGGACAAGAACAAAACAAATCACCACAAAGAGCCTGTTTGGCTTTGCTTATTTTTAAGTGTTTCTAAGTAGGTACTGTTTATAAGTAAAAAATTACTTTTAAATTAGTAAAAAATAAACAGAGATGTGTTTGGATAATATGTGCTTATAATCTGCTGACATGTTTGGCAATCAATAAGTGCTTATAAGTAAAAATAGTAGTTAAAATGACTAAAAAGGACATGTAATTAATTAATAGAACAAAAACTATTTAATTTGTGAGAATAAACATGTCTTTTTAATAGATTTGACTAATTGGCGTATAAGCACAAATATTTTGAGTAGCTCCAACCTACTTTTTTTTTTAGCTACTTATAGGGCTCGTTTGGATTGGCTTTTTTTAACAGCTTTTGAAAAGCAGCTTTTTTTGAAAAGCTGAAAATTCTAGCTTCTAAAAAAAATTGTATTTGCTGTTTTTCAGAATTTTAGTTTTTTTGGAAACCAAATCAAATAGTTATTGCAAAAGTAAAGAAACTTTTTCAAGAAAAAATTACTTTTTCTTAAAAAAAAAAAATCTGAACAGGCCCATAAGCAAGCTTATATGGCTTATAAGCAACTTTACCAAACATGTAAATTTTTGTTTTTAACTTAAAAGCTGGTCAAACCAACTTATAAGCAAAGCCAAACGGCCTCAAAGACATAAAGCAGGCGAAAACCTCGAAACACCTAAGCGACATTACTAACACTTCGACATTATCATAGACCACAAATACTCCACGAGGACCAAATTATCTAAACGTTAATACATAATGTTTTGATAGCTACGTAATGCTTTGTAATCTTCATGTGAGAGCTTAATATCTGAATTTTCTCTTTCTATTGCATTGGTAAGTGTGATTTTTTATAGTGTATTACGGGCCGTTTTATCTTTTTCACGACTAATGTATATTAAGCATAGTAGACACATTCACATATTTCAAGACATTCAAGTGATCATGTTATTAGTGTATGTTTGCCTATGATATATGTTAATAAGTCATGGATATTGTTGTAAATTTATACTCTTATTATACAGTATAAATATACACAAAATACCCTGATTGGGGTAAAGCAATTTATTCATTTCTCATGGTGTCAGAAGCCCTTCTGATTTTGCCCTAAACAATAAATAAATAACTAAATAAAAAACACTAATTCTTTTCTCCCTTCAACCCCCCCCCCCCCCATTGTTAACCTTTTTCTTTCTTACTTCCAACGCAAAGCAACAATTCACCTTTATTTCTTCCTTCAATCCGACATGCTCCTTACCCTTCTGTTTTTATATTTGTATGTTATATATGTCAATATAAGTCAAGGATATTATTGTAAATTTGTATTCTTACTAAACAATATAAATATATACAAGAAACTCTAATTGGGGTGAGGCAATTTCATTATTTCTAGCATGCCACATATATAGTGTGAGCAAGAGGTTAGTTAGCCGCTTGCAAAAGTAGTTGGTAGCTCAACCATCACAAAGTTGGTCGACCTTGGGCTCGTTTTAATCAGGTTTTTTTTTCAAAAAAAAAATTAATAAGTATTTGGAAAAATTAAAATTATTTAAAAAGTCTAATTTTATATTTCAAATTAAACTTTTTATAACAATAATTTAAGGGGGAAAAAAAAAACTTACAGAAAGAATGTCTTTTGTAAAAGTCAATCTGAACTAGCCCAAATCTAGCCCTTTAGTTGGCAACTACATGACCTTTTCTATTAGTTGGTATGATTTCCGTCACCAAAGTTAATTCTTATGAGTAAAATGCGTTTTACTTCCTGCATTTTGTCAAAGTTGTATAAAATTTATTTTAGTTTCTAAACTCACTAATACTCCTTGTGGTTTAAAGAGCATTACACATTGGCTCTCTTCGTTAGTTTTAATAGTCAGTGAAGAGTGTAAAAGATGTACCTACAGTGCATTTTGTGTTGAAAAATAATGTGTAAATCTTGAAAATTCAAAATGTAAGTGAAGAACGTAAAAAGAAATAGCTGAAAATAATCGAGGCTCGTAATTGACATCCTCAAGGGATTTATGCCCCCACAACCAGTGTCAAAGGGGTGTGGTGTATCCCTCTCAAGATACATAGCTATATACCTCTTGACGTTGGTAACTTTTTATAAAATGCAAACCAAAATGTTGAAATGCTAGGATACTAAAAGCTATAATTTTCTTTGTGTTGTACCCTATGCAACATAACCCCAAGAGTCCCCTTATGCACTAGCTGAAAGCTTCTATTATAATGTAACAGATGTGTAATAGCCAACAAAGTATTCAAGGAGAGAGTTAGTACCAACCATAAAATTTGTCATAACTCCTGATTAGTACCAACCATAAAATATATCATAACTCCTGGGCTTTAATGTTAGCATTTGTGATGAGTTTTGTAACCAACACTATCATAACTTTAGCTTTCAATAGATTTCTACAACGAACTATTAGTTTTTCTGCTCGTTGGACTTCCTTAAGCAGCTAAAGCTAACCAATTTTAATTGCTAATTTCTCATTCACCACAAGCTCGTTTTGGACATGTAAATATATCATGCTTATCTACTCAGAACAAGAAACGCAATGGTATACATTCGGCCCAAACGATAAGTGAGATCTGACCTAATTTTCAGGTTAAAATGGCTTTGACCTCTATGTAAAAAACCATAATTCTATCATTCCCCCATATGAATGAAAATTAGCCAACCACGGAGCATGCAAATGCAGATGCAAGAGAGAGTTTGGAGTAAGACATTGCCGCGAGATAGGTAGCTTTTGGCTTTGAACCTTCCTTAGTGAATGCTATCAGGTTTACTCGTTGACTGGTGGCTCGAGGTCTTGAACTTTTCAACTTTAGTATAAACCAAGACAACAACATACACACAGCATCTCTCAATTTACTACCAGTTCTCACGGTTGTGTTCATTTCGGCCGTAAACAACTCCTGATATTCATGAGTACTTAGAGACTTCAACCTTCAATTCTCTTAGGAATGGCCTCTCTTTACTCATATAGGTGATTCTTTAGTGAAAAGTACCCTGATATACCCCATCCAGTTTTTCCAAGTTGCAAGAATTATTAAAAGCAAAACTTATCCTAAACCATATAGACCGCACTGTTTACTTACCATAGAAATGGGTAAAAGAGGTCTAAGCCCCACAGTGCTTGAGTAGAGGGCCCACAGTGCTTGAGTAGAGTCACACATAATCAAGTTTCTCCTTTGAACCAAGATTTAAGGTTCTCCTATCAATAAGGTAGGGTTGTCAATTATGATGACTTTTTAATTAGTTTATAGGATTAAGACCTTGTCCTGTCGACAATTTGAGTACTTGCTCTAGCGGATTTGCAATGTTATCTTTTGACTTTCCATAGTCTAGAGTGATAACCCTATTAAAAAGCAACAGTATAATAATATAATGTCTATGACATATATGCCATCATACATTATACTTTGTGTCTTGCCAATCATAGACTGGCTATCATAGTAAATACTAACAGCAGCCACAGTTTTAAGCCAACATAGAACATCCTCTAGGTACTTTGAAGCCATTCAGCTTCCTTCCCAACTTTGTCCTAAGTTGTAAACTTTGATTTCATAAAGAATTTGATTATACATGTTTGTTTCTTTGCTATAGATGATAAATATCATTGTGGATCATAAAGATCAAACTAGAAAAGAGTAGAGGAAGAACCTTCTTGTTTCTTTTCGATATCAGTGCCATTTCGCTGAAGAATTAAGAGCTTGACAATGTCGATTGACATCAACCCCAACCAATTAACCATATATAGAACCATTTCTGCATATGTTAACCACTATGTGGCAAACAAAAAACCACAAATAGGAAAAATAAGGTGGTGGTGAAGAAAAACCAACTGAAGCCTCAACGTTGTTGATTACACATCAAAAGCTGAAGATTGAAAAGCTTAATGGAGATCACCATACATGTTAACCACAAAACATGGCTTAATCGGTTGTTTACAACATAATCAACCCTTTATAAAAAGCTGTATAGTCAGAACGACGTCGCTTTGTCACATGGGGAAACCCAAAAAAAAGAAACGATGTCGTTTTAGGTGCCGAAAAAAGAGATCCCCATGCCTAGTACAAATGTCATTATTTGTGCCGAGAAAAGTTAACATTGCCATCAACAAATTGTCAGTTGAGATGGTAGCTGCCTACCCTTGTAAAGAGGATACCACAAGTTTGAATCTAGGAAGCGTGCTTATTGGGAGGGCTTTTCTTTAACTGGTCCTGGCCCGATAGGGATTGGTTTCAAGTCCAATGTGACTTGAGAATATCCTAATTCAAAGCAAAAAGTGAGCATTGCCTCTTTTTATACATAGAGTAATACTAGTATATACCCTGTGCAATGTAACGGAGAAATGCATGTTTTCAATGTCTTTATTTATTATTTATGGTCAATTTAATACTAGTATATACCCTGTGCAATGTAACGGAGAAATGCATGTTTTCAATGTCTTTATTTATTATTTATGGTCAATTTTACATTCCAAATAAGGATAAAGTAAAATAGATAAAGTAAAATATATCTTTTGAAATTTAATTCTTGGTAAGTTTTTAATACTAATAATATTTTTATGAGAGATCTCTCGTAATTGAATAGAACATTTAAATTGAGAAAGTAAAATTAACAAAATGAAATGATATGGAGAGAAAAAGAAAGAAATAAAAGATAAGTAATATATGCATTAATGTTTAATTCTTTTTAAAGTAAACATGGACTCTACATTATATGATATAATAGATATATAAATTTTTACTATCTCCATGAGGATAAAATATAGATATATTCTGTAAAATTTAATTTGTGCTACGTTTTTCATGGATCTTAATCAAGATTTTTTTTTAAATTTTCTTTCGAGATGAAAAAGTAATAGATAAATATGAAATAATATTATTTCTTGGCCAATGAAATGATTTAGATTAAGAAATAAGTGTAGATAGACAAAAAGGTGACTAATTTTTATGAGTTTATATATGTATTTATCCAAAAGAGAACGTAATTCAATAGTAATTTTATAATTTTCTTGTTGAGAAATAAAATTAAATCTACAGGATTAGAAGGTAGCTTAAGTGGTTGAAACTATTTTCCTCAAAAGTAAGGTCCTAAGTTGAAACCCCATGAAGAATGAGGATTGGGTTGGGACGGGGGATTTGTAAAAGAAAATTGTAAAATTAAATCCATAAGAATATTCAGAATCTAATAATCACAAAGTATTATAACTTAACCTAGTTCATGATCTAGACCAAGAGTTAACTCTCAATATTGCAAATAGGAGTGAATCTAATGATCACAAAGTATTATAACTTAACCTAATTCACAGACTAAACCAAGAGTTAACTCCTGATATAGGAGTGAATATGGTGTGGTTTGGTTCGATTTTAAACTTACTTTAAACCAAATCGTACTAGTTGGTTTTATTTAGAAACTAATCAATTGATTTCTAATCATATAAAATAAATAAACCAAACCAACACCTCTACAGTTGGTTTGGTTTGGTTGGTTTTTGACTATTATTAAAAAATTAAATTTCATCAAAAAATTCAAGAAAACAAAATTTACCTTATAATTTCAAGAAAAAAAATTAACCATTAGATCAAGAATGAATTATCATCCATATTACAAGTTTAACTAATACACACAAAACTAAAGATGAACATAACTCGTACAAGTTTAATTAATATATGCACAAAATTAGGGATGAATATGGTTCAGTTTCGTCTACTTGGTTTTGTGGACTTGTTTCAAACAAAATCAAACCAGTTGATTTTTAGTCATATAAAATAGCCAAATCATCCTCAAAATTCAAATCAATTTGAATTAATTTAGTTGGTTTAACCAAATCATATTTGCTTAATTACAAAACACAACCCAGAATCAAAATCCTATTCCAAAAAATATAAAATAACATCTTCACTACGGACATTTAACACTAAATCATATTTTTTCGCATTTCCTAATGATGTGCTTGTGTACTATAGCTGCATCTCCAACCACAATTCCTTCTCCTCTCTTGCAACTACACTGTTTTAGGTACGTCTGTTTAGGAGGGTGCTAGAATACTTCCTTTTTTCCTTTTCTTTTCTTTTTTTTTCTAAAACCTCCAAACATATAATTCTTCTCATCTTTTTCGTATCGTGTTTTTCTTGGTTTACCGAAACTATTACAAGGATTTAGGCTTTCAATAAAAATAAAATAGAATAACCAATCTAAAGTGGGAACAGATTCTCACAATCTTAGCCACAAGGCCCTCCAATGCAGCGAGGGGTGTTGGAATTCTTTAGAAAGGTATATATCTTTTAGTTAAATCCAATATTTAATATTTATATGTAAACGCTTGTCGAGCAGAGTGGAAGCACATGAATTGTATAGAAAACACAGCGTGTATGCCTTGTTGTGTTGTTAGGAATGTGATTAAGAAATAAAATAAAAAAGGAATAATTAAATGCAAGATTTTAATTAGTTTTTGATTAGGAAATTACAAAAAAGGAAAAATAATTATCCCTTTTTAAATTTAATAATTCTATTTATCACTGAATGGTCTAAATCGTTTTATTTAAATTTAAGAAACTAGACATACTTTCTAGTTAGTCGGAGAAAAATTCACTAAAAAAAGATCCGAATTCCAATCTAAAGTGGAACAGATTCTCTCAATCTTTAGCCACAAGGCCCTCCAATACAGTGAGGGGCATTAGAATTCTTTAGAAAGGTTTATAATTCTTTAGACAAAGCAATCTGGACAACATTATGAGATCCGTTGGCTATGATTCGTCCGAAACTGTAAGGATTGTTCTCAGATTAGCACTCTCCAAAAGTCGGCCACATTATCATCTAGGTGTCACAAACGCCATCTTGCATGATGAACTAATTAAAGGGTGTTTGGCTTTGCTTATTTTGTGGTGTTTATACATATTTAAATAATAAAAATATGTAAGAATATATTTTTTTAGGTGCTTAAAATAAGTAAATGCAAACACCCTGTTAGACTGTTTACATGACTGAACAACAAGGGTTTGCCAACTCAAAAAATCACCAAAATTACGCTTGCAAGTAGCATAACTCCCTTTAAGATCTTAAGCAGGTTTGTACAATATCTGCACTAGCTTGTTGGACGTATTACATTTTCTTGCCACCCTACCAACTGTATGGTTCTTATGCTATTTAAGCCGCTTTTTTAGTATAGGACGGATCAGCAATTCCCATTTAAGACCTATAAATCTCGAATTTGAGTTATCAACGGGGATCAATAAAAAATCACTATTAATCTCTTTGATATATATACACACATACCTCAGGCGGATTAGCAAGTCCTCCTGGATACTAGTCTAAACCTCAAAAAGAGCTGAAGAATCTTGGAAAAGCAAACAAAATATGTTTATTTATTTTCTCCTTTGTCTCTCTCTTTGTCTGTCTTTCTCTCTGTGTGTGTAGGTGTGCGTCCAATATTTTAATTTGAAAACGCCAGAGAAGCCAACCCATCTTCTTGATGAGCGAGCTAGCTGCTGTGGAATCAGAAGACAGGTCAAAATAGGTTTGAACTAACACAAGGCTAGATTATTAGTTAAAAAAAAGTCACAAAAGATTATATTGTAGTAAACTTCTCTCAATAATTACAGTAAGTAGCAGGAACAGCTACGTTGTTCACCATTTCCTTCCTCTCATTGTTTCTTACAATATCGTTCATCATGAGATTTTTAAGCCTCTCTTATGTTTATCTTTTAGCCATCTTCTTTCATATATTGTTCGTTAGTCAAGGTAAAGATACTCATGAACTCATTGTCGGTTCGTCAAATTCTGTAAATGCAGTAAGTTTATCCCTCTACTGATTATCTTAATGTATGAAAAATATCTTTCAAGTACGTTCCAAATTAAATCACTTGGCTTCCAACTTATAGTTCTGATTCATGTTAATGCAGGAAAAAGTACCAGTGTGTGGAAAGGAGAATCACAAGTGCAAAGAAGGCAATAGTGGGTCTGATGATCGAGAAAGTGCTTATGAAAATGAAGACTACATCTACACTCAGTCACTCCCTTAGTGTTTGTAACATATGTTAGTATTGGCTTTTTGTATAATTAGATTGATTTTGCTGCTGCTTTTTTGGAACTGATCGTCTAGTTGCACGGAACTAATAATACTACTTCAGCAACAAATTCTTAGCTTATATGCTAGCTTGAAGGTAGGGAATTTTAATGTATCCTGTTACAAGGTGATGCTAAACGTCAACGACAGCTATAGCAATGAATAAGCATATTGGTCTAATATGATTTGATGATATATGTAATGCCCTCTCGCACCGGTTCTTAGATTTGTGTGCACTTTATAACGATTTGAGTTCATTATTACTATCATTACGGCTTAAGCATTTTGAATCAGTTGTTTAGATTCAATGTGCTGGTAGGTTATGAGTTAATTTGGTGGCAGGTCAGCAGTTGGGTTTGAACCATTTCAATATATTTCACTTTTTATATGACTTTTTCTCCTTTTGTTTTCTTTATCAAGAGTCAGTAATTTTACAAAATCTCATAGAAATTAACTAGGATCTTTTAATTAACCAATTCATTTTTCGGGGATATTTGTCTTGAGTTGCTTGGTTAATTAGCCACAGTAGCATTTGGAGAAAGAAAATATGTGATGCATAACTGGAATTATTAATTTTGCTTTGGATTTTATAATGTAAAACTAGAATCCTTTGGTTGTAATGTTACTACTCCCGTTGTCTACCATTTTAGAAATGAACAATGATACAATTTATGTTTTGTGCTTCTTTGTTTTATAATTAGTGTAAATGCGAGATTAACAATCCATAAGTCGTAATGATAATACAAGTATTATCTAATTATAAACATAAATAAAGTCTAACAATTATGAATTGTTGATATAATTACTATAAAATGATACACAGATAATTTGGAACGGATGAATCTCACTTATTTATAATGTTGTCGCTTAGAAGGAAATCCTCATTCCAGGATAAAGTATATTACAAGATTGTCTAACGAGGTGCACTCAAGGCTTTGCATCCTGCATGCAACCTCATTTTAAGATGAAGTAAATATATTGTTACAATTAGCTTTTAGTTTTAAAAATATTGTTTTCTAAAAAAAATTTTTAAAAACAAATTTTTGGTTAAAAGAATTTTTGGTGAAAACGAAAATATGTTTGCTTATGTTTTTATAAAGTGGACTTTTATTAAATAAGATAATATTTGGTTTTATATTTGCAAATAAAGGTTAGTTGTCAAGGTTACTAAAAATCCTTCCAAAACTTATAGTAATAAAATATTATTTTTCTATGTGATACACTTTATTATTCTAATGATAATTTAACTTGTTTGAACAATTTTAAAAAAATTATAGTTGTAACTCCTTAAAAATTAAAATTTATTAATGGAATTAAAGGTTAATAAATTATTTTCAAATTAAAAATAAATATATTAAACATTTAAATTATTTATTATTAAATTAAATTAATTATTTTACTATTTTTCATTAATTGTTAATTTTATTTTTATTAACTTTAAAATTTTAAGTTTATTTTTATTTTTAAATTATTATATTTTACTATTTAATTATTTTTTAATTATAATTATAATTCAAGAAACATTAATAGTAAAAACATAAAAACAATGAGGATACTTTTGTCTAAAGATATTTTTGAAACTCCTTCCTTCAAATTGTAAAGGAAAAGTAAAATTTTAACTCTTCCGTTTAACTCCAAAACTCTATTGACTTTGGAAACTAAGTTTCAAAATGGAAAACCAAATACAATCTTTTTTCTAAAATGAATTTTTAGGCTGCAAAAGTGAATTTGACCATAGATTTTATTGTTAGACAAGGTGAAAGGCACACGCTTTAAAAAAAAATCTGAAGCCTTTCATCTCCTCTCACTCTCTCTCTCACTCTCTTCCTCTTTTTTCTTGTTGTCTCCCTCCAGCAAAATCAAATCCTCCAATTTTAAATCGAACATTACCATAGCAATCATCATCTTTGTGCGACCATCACAATAGTTTTCAATCTTTATGTTGATTTTGTTTTATCGTCATGGTGGTGGTGTGTGTCATAGTGGTGGTGTGTAGTATATGGTTGATGTATATGAGCGAAAGGATAGAGAATTTGATTGTTTAACAAATGATTTAAAATGTTAAGAATCATTGACGTTCTATCATAAAAACTAATTGGTTAATATGATGAGTGGCCCAAGACCTTATATGGTGATTCTAAATTTGGAGATTTTCTAATGTGGGAAGTTTTTATATATTGTAACACCCCCTCATGTGTGACTGTAATAGTGCCTATACCACTTGACAGATAGATTGAATTGGACTAGATTGGACTTGGACTTAGATAACTGGGAACTAGACTTGGATGGTCGTGTAACCCGAAATAGTTTGATAAGTCACCACGACCCGGAACGAAACTTGGATTGTCGTGTGGGCCGGAAAAAGGATGGGCCACCATGACCAGGAACGGATTCAGTTCAACTGCTTGTAGGGATGGACCACCAGGTGAACGGATGTGTATAATGGACAAGCTTGAAGGGTCACATGTGGAAATATGCGTAGCACGAGAACTAGACCAAAAGCCCAGTACTGATACCATGTTAAGAATCACTGAGGTTCTATCATAAAAACCAATTGGTCAATATGAGAAGTGGCACAAGACCTTTATATGATGATCTTAATTCTTGAGATTTTTCCATGTGGAATTCTCTTTTATATGTTGTAACACGCCCCTCACGTGTGACCTAGAATAGTGCCTACACCACTCTGACGACTGAATTTGGATGGACATGTGGTCCATGATAGGAATGGTGGGATGGACCACCAACGACCCGGACTTAGATTTGGATGGTTGTGTGGCCCGCGATTGAAATGGTTGGATGAGTCCACCAACCACCCAGAGTTGATACAATTCAGCTACTTACAGGGATGGGTCACCATATGAACGGATGTGCATAAAGAACAAGCTTAAAGGGTCATACGTGGACATGTGCGTAGTGCAAGAACAAGACCAAAAACCCAGCTTTGATTCCATGTAAAGAAAACTTGGGAGGTTTTAACATAAAAACCAATTAGTCAATATAAGGAGTGACCCAAGACCTTTATACAATGATCTTAATTCTTGAGATTTTTCAATGTGGGACTCTGTTTTATATGTTGTAACATAAAATAATACAGACTAAGTGTTTGATATTTTGGCTAAATTAAATCCATCTATTCCCTCTATTAAAGTTTTGAACATATAATATAATAATTTTGAATATATAGAACAATAATTTTCAATTAGGACTGTTGATCAGATAATACACTTGCTCATTTTGAGCCAAAGTGTATTGTTTTGAACATATATAATAATAATTTTGAACTAGGACTGTTAATTGATTAGAGAGCATACTTATTCATTTTGAACCAATAATGCATTGGTTTTGAACATATAGAACAATATTTGTGAATTAGGACTGTTAATTGATCAGATAGTACATTTATTCATTTTGAACCAATAGTGTATTGGTTTTGAACATAGAGAACAATAGTTTTGAATTAGGATTGTTAATTGATCAGATAGCACACTTATTCATTTTGAACAAATAAGGTATTGGTTTTGAACATATAAAATAATAATTTTGAACTAGGACTGTTAATTAATTAGATAGCACACTATTCATTTTAAACCAATAGTGTATTGATTTGAACATATAGAATAATAGTCATATAAATTAATAGTTTTGAACTAAAATTGTTAATTGATCAGATAGCAAACTTATTCATTTTGAATTAATAGTGTATTGGTTTTGAACATGATAGCACACTTATTCATTTTGAACCAATAGTGTATTGTTTTTTAACATATAGAAGAGTAGTTTTGAACTAAGACTGTTAATTGATTAGATAACATATTTATTCATTTTGAACCAATAACATATTAGTTTTGAATATGTAAAACAATAGTTTTTATCACATACCAAATCTATTCATGTATCTTTACCCATGGACATGTATAAAATTTATGAGATTATAATTTTTATTTTGTGAACTTGATTTTAAAATTTTAAACATGTAATATAAGAGTTTTAAACATATAATATAAAAATTTTGAACATAGAGTATAATGAATGAGTATATAATATAATAAGAATTTTGAACATATTTGCAGCTTAATATAAGAGTTTTGAACCTATAATATAAAAAATTTGAACCTATAGTAAAAATTTGAACTTATAATATAAAAAATTTGAACACATGTATTATTACATACTGTGCGCCTACTGTTCACATACAATACGGTGTACAGTGCTCATGTGAAGCACTAAGCATATGGTGCATAGTGTAATGATTGCAATTTGACTCTCCAAAATAAAAAAAAACCAAACTCGCTCTATTATCTAATAACTCTAGGGTAAATATTATCCTCTAAACACATTCCAACAATGTAGAAAAATTAGTTAACATTTTCTCTCCTAATGTTTGTATCCCAAGTTGGGAATTGAAAATGAGGAATATTTATAATAAGATTCTAATATAACAATGGAAGAATCAATGATGCAAAAGGCTAAAAACAAGAGCTCATTTGTGTTCAGTTACATGTTGATTTTTTATGTGAAAAGAAAAAATTATTTTACAGCTCCCTCACTCCAAAAAAGGAAAAAAGAAAAAGCAAAACCATTAAGCATATTGTTGAAATAAAAAGAAAAGAGAAATCATATAGGTGGAGAATATATATATATATATATATATGTATATATATATATGTATTGTTGGGATTGTATGCCCTAAAGGCCACTTTATAGATATTGAACTAGACATTTGATCATTGTTTATATTTATAAGCACTTCTTATATATATTATCTTTGGTATATATGTGTTATAAATTGTGTAAAGGTCTAATGATGTAGTTCAATGACTTGGGTGCGTAGTGAGCTAGACACACAATAGGTCTAAGTCTAGTTTTGGATACATTATAAAGATGTTCATAGCTAGATGGTAGTATTGGGCAATCTACCGGAATAAGGTTATAGTGGGCAAGTCTCCCAATAGGGGTGATCTATCTAGGTCATTGAAGGGACTTTTTGGACTTCGCTTCTAATATGTGTTTCACACATTGGATAGGACTACCGTGAGTATGTCTTCTAGAACCATGCCATCATATATAGAGGATAAGATACTCACTGCTTTCGAGTGACCGATACTCTTAATCTTGAGCATATGTGGATGACCCGGTGAAGTTGGGGTGCAGCACTTTGATGTACTATAAGGAGAGATCTTGAATGATAAGATTGTCTATCTCGTATGTTGGGTGTTGTGTTCTAATCAACCAAGACATGTATATGCAACAGCGAAGTTATGTGTACCCTTGGATTTGTCTTATTGTTTATCATAAATCTAGATTTAGTGATATTACCCTTTAGGGGTATATCGATCATTTGGCTTGTGGGTTGCTCCCTAGATCAAGAGATCTATGACCAAGTGGTGATCACTCTTCAAACTAGAGATTCCAAGGTTTTAGATGTAGTCTTGGAGGTGATAGTGCCTTTTGATCGGCCTTGACTACGAGTGGACAAAGAGGGGTATTTTGGTCATTTTGCTCGGTTGGTCAATGATAGTTGTTACTTGTTGTCACCTATTTCTACTTAGCCAGTGATTATGCTTAAAGTGCCACTTTGGTCTTCTGGTGGAAATAGACCGAGGTCAAAATGGCCTTTATGTCACCAAAGTGGTGGCAAGGACATTTTGTCATTTTGGGAGCCAAGGGTAATTATGTCTTTTGGTCACTTCACTAGTCATATTTCTAATAGAAGTAATTAATTGATACCATCTGATTATGTGGATGCTTTGTTGAGATATAAATTTAATAGAGAAGAAAAAAAAAAGATTTTATCCAAGTTTTTCCTTATTAAATTTATGGGCATCTCAATAGCACAAACGAGTCCTATGCAATTAGATATTACGGAGTAGAAGAGAGAAAGGAATATCTTGGATATCTTATCCATAAAGCATATTCTATTTCTAGAAAGGGTATAGTGGGAAACTTAATTATTTTTAAGAACTTACCTAATTAGGGTTATTATGCACTATAAATAGTGAGCTAACAACAATACACCTTTGAGTCTCTTTGCCTCTTTCATAAAGGTGTGCAAGAATTTTCATCTAGTACACCAAGAATAGACATTACTCCATAGATACAATTATAGCTCTCCTATGTAATTGTCCACTACATAGCATCATATATCCTAGCTTTGGAAAAATGATTATAATGAAGAAGGCTAATTGGGAGGCTATTTTGATGGAGTTTTTTTTTTTTACAAAGCAAAGAGACCATCCACTTAGATCTTCAACCTTTTGAAGGTATATCACTTCTTCTTCTTGCTTATATGTTTAATCATGTTGTGCTTATGTGTACAAATAGCCTTTTAATTACTTACATGTTTAATCATATTGGATATGTTCTTTAATATTTTTAAAAGTATGACGATCTATAGACTATGGTGTAGCAATCCCAATCCTATCATATACACATACACATATACATATACATGCATATACATATACATATACATATACATACATATATATACATACACACACACACACATATATATATGAACACCCCACCATTGAATGATTTACTTTCCAGTTTTCGCCTCCGACCTAACCAGGAGACTTCTTTCATTTCCTAATTTGCTTGCGACAAGTCCTAGCATTAGTATGAGTTCGTTGACTGTGTAAGGGCGATCCATTAGTGATGTTAAGAGGGAAGTTTTCATGTTTATTGTTTAGTTTTTAGGCAGCCAGTCCACTGTGTTTGTGCCGGCGGTCCAACAAAGAGACGAAGTAGTGGTATCTTTCTTTCCATTACAAACGACATGCTTTACTTGCTCCCTCCCCGTGTCCACTAGCGCTCCTGTCCAGAGCAAAGAGAAGGTGAAAAAGCGCCGTTGAAGCAGCATAAGCAGGCTTTTATTGCTACGTAACAATAGAGCAGGATAGCATTTAGCCGCATGTTTGAATTTGGGGGTAAAGAGCTCGCTTATTATACGGGATCCGACGACATATACACACACACACACACACACACACATATATATTGAATACTGCATTAACCATCATCAACAGTGAGAAAACTAGAGACTAGTAATGACTAGTGACTACATAATGATTTCTTGCTAGTTAATTAATATAATAGGAGAGCTTATTTATAAGTCTCATGACTCAATGAGCAAAACTATAGACTTAGACTAATAGAGAAATTAAAATAATAAGGAAATTAACATATAACAAGGAAACTTGTATTGATACTGGCCATGCTCGAAGAGAGCACTCACTCGTGTTTGACCTAACATCTCTACCCACGAGGCTCCGTGTCCATAAGGGCTGCGCCAAATATCTTGGGACATGTTCTAAGCTGATCAAATAGTTAGATATCTACAGCAACACAATTACACTAGTTCTACTAAAACAAGGCTAAATCGAATAAACTTAATAGAGGTTAAATTCTACCCTAACTCCTTTGAACAAAAGCCTATAAATACAAATAAACACAACAGACTAAAGGTACACACTCATTAGTAGACATAATCTCTTCCTTGCTCACTTCCGATTCGATCCAAAATTGACCTGACTTTTGGAGTCTCTTTGGACGGCACCACATCGGTGTCTTGCTCACTTCTGGTTCGATCCAAAATTGACCTGACTTTTGGAGTCTCTTTGGACGGCACCACATCGGTGTCTCCCTCATCTCCAATAGCTCTTCTTCTCATTCTCGTGGGCACTTATAAGTCGGATGTTTACGAATTACAGCTTGGAAGATTTGTTGATAATCATAACATTATTAGTTGGTGTCATTTAAGGGAAATGTGTTGATATCCCATTGAGAACTACAACTATGTCTCAAGCATATTCATAGAGTTCTAGCACTAATAGATCTCACCAATTTCAACCGCCAAAAGGCCTTAAAGACTGAAATGCATGGATGAGTCCTCATCAAAATCAATAGAAAATCTAAGATAATAGAAACATCCCCAACACCTCCAAGCCGGCGAGTGGATTATCTCTTCTAGTAAGTACCCTTAATCTGTCATCAACGACTTCTGCTTATCGACAACCGATTAGAGTAAGCCAAACTGCCTATGACAAACATCCTCCCTACATACTCTCCTTGAGATATCTGGCCCCCATGGTACCAACACTTGGGGGGGAGGGGAGGAACACATATCATCCGAGAAGGCATTCTTTTAATTTGCCTAATGAGCCATATTAAACTTCTCAGCCTACCCTACATAAAGTTTGGATCTAGACGACTCATATGGTATATATTAATCTTGGGGGAACCACTAGAATGCAGTTGCTTATCTCAACGCCAGTAGACCAGGCGAGGCAACATGTAACAAATATGTCATTCTTAGCTTACACAGCAACGCCATTGCCATTGGCCACACAAGGGGTTGCCCCTTATCCATGTGGGTGGCGGACCCAACAAAGTAATGTCAATACCCATGTCGATCAGCTCATGCACTCAATCAATCACATTCAACAAGTAGTCAACTAGCTATTACAAAAAGACCAGTAGCAGGAGGAACATGTAACTCGATCTAGAGAAAGAAGGAGTCATTACGAGTTGGGATCTAACTCCCCTACAGATGAGGATACTTGAAGAATTAACAAGAAGTACCTACAAATGAGGATACTTGAAGAATTTACAAGAAGTACCAGAAACTCGAGGTCTTATCCCTTCACTCTCAAGATAGAAAGGAGTCGATTTTTTAAAGTGCCAGTGACGTCATCATACCTTATTATGAAGGTAAGCTAATCCAAAGGACCACATCAGCATAATTGACCAAAAGATATTGTGGTACAATGCGGGAAACGGGGCCAGGTGTAAAAAGCTATCTACTTCAATAGTTGGGGTGCCACAAGCCTGGTTCGATAATTTACCCTGTAACTACATCTCCAGCTTTAAGTAGATGGCAATGTAGTTTATGGGTAGGTTCTCTAGTAGTAGAAAGGTTCCAAAAACCTCCAGTGTGTTCTTTCAACTTAGAAGAGGAAAAATTGAGTTGCTTTGAGACTTCACTAAATGGTTCAATGGGGTAACTTTGCAGATCCCTAACTATGATAATGTGATGCCCTAGAAGGCATACATTTTGGGAGTTAGAAACAATGCCTTTTTCAGCTCCCTAACTATGGAAAAACTTGCTGACTTCAATGATCTCTTGACTTAGGCGATTGGTTTTATATAGTTCGAAGATGTCTATTCCAAATAGATCCAGGAGTTGCCCCTTCAGAACTTTGCCAAGAAACTTGAGTGAACCCACAATGACTGAGAAGAAATCCAAACAACCCAGGAAGCCATTAGGGATGCCCTCAAAGCTATATTCCCCTAGGTAGAACTTATATAGAGTTTACACAGCTCCCAGTCCCTCGAACATAGATACTCCAAGAGTTGAGAGAGACGAACATGTTGGTTTATCCTCCATTGCAGAGAAACAACCCCGGTCGACAACACCAAACCAAATAATGCCAATACCATAATGATCACCGACATGACATAAATGATTTCCTTGGGATAAAGATTTTAATTAAACACACAGTACAAAAAGAGAAATTGGCTCACTATGTCATACCAAAGGTACCAAGGCAACCTAACAGTCTGGCCGGGCAAGCACTTTACTGGGTCCTTCAACAAGAAAGAGTCCCTGAAAGGGACAATTAGGACCATAGGCCTGAACGGGAGAAAAGCCCAAAAACAAAGACAATATACGCCGGGGATGAAGAAATCGCAACCACTAACCACAAGATCAAGCCCAGAGGCACCCACAACAATGACTAGAGATTGACACTATTTTAAGTGAATGGGTCGATAGAGGAGAAAGCATTTCTGCTCGAAGACGATACATAAACAAAATTCATAACTATAGGTGCAAAAATATTAAGAAGGGATGAATTAAGATATTTACTAATTGTCGTATTTAAAAATTCACCAAAAATAATCAATTTTCTTTCAAGCATAATATCAAACACAAGATAATCAATATAAGTAAATGAATTAAAAAAAGAGTAGAGAGTAAGAAGACAAATGATTTTTAGGTGATTCGGCAAGCCTACGTCCACCACCCAAAGATACTCCCCTTAAGACTTCAACAATCTTCACTAAAAATTGCTTCTTCAAATCTTGGTGAAGCAAGAACCAAGTTCTATAACTCTTTGAAGCCAAATTTCAAAGACCCCAAGAGTTCTACCCTTTAGGATTTCCCCACACTTTTACAAGCTTTTATAAATGTCTCTCTCTCTAGATTTCTAAGCTCACAAAGTGTGTATACAATCAAGAAGAGTGAAATTGATATAGAATAGGTGAGTTCTTCTCACAAGATGATATAGCAAGAGAAAAACCCTTGAAAGCTCAAAGATATTGCAAGAATACCTCAAGATCTCAGCAAGTGAAAGATGATGTAGGTTTTGCAAGCTTTGATTGATTGTGTAAATCAACTTTGAAGGTGTTTTTAAAGATTTTGTGAGTGTTAAGTTTGGTAGGTGGAAAAAAAGAAGAGAAAATGGCCAGAACGGTAATAAACGACTAGTGCATTTATTACAACATTTCGTTCAGTAGGTCGGCCGACTGGGTCGTCTGGCTCCCCTATGGCCTTCTCTGATTAGGTCAGATGCCTTAGCCGGTTGATCGGCTAAGGGGTCCGACTCTTTCATCCCCTTCTTTGTTTTGGCCAAGCGACCTCCCTGGCCAGCCGGTTGACTGGCTGGGAGGTCCGGCCATCCCAAAAAACTGAAGCAAAGCCAAACACTCCTAAAACACCTTTTCAAAAGAATTTAGTCAAACTTTCGTAACTCCAAATCAACTCAAAGTACTTTGTAAATGATTTTGAAAGCTTAAAAACATTTCAAAACATGTGTTTATGCTATGCATGCATCTAAAATAATTTTTGCTTTTATGAAAGATAATATTCATGAGAGTTAAAATTGATTGATTTGAAAAAATAGAAGTCTGACCTAAACACTTGCAATACTAAGGTATTTCACAAGAAGAGCAAAACATCCAATACCCCTTATGGCTCCTTTTTCCCTTCTTATGCCTTCTCATCATCTTCTTCTTCAATATTCAAATAATGCTCATTGCTCATCTTTTGCTATCTTCCAAGCATCTATCTATTCAACTCAACATTTGATACTTTTAAGAGGCTTTTTAGTAAGGAGATAATGTAAATGCATATCAAATTTTTTATCATCAAACTCAATAACTAGTATTTAGCAACAATAACTTCCCTGAGTTGAAAAGAATGAAGAAAGGGGAGAAAATTATCTTCAATGATGACCTAAAGAAGGTACTCGTTCCTCACGGTGATCCCTTAATGATAAAGTGAATGTAGATAGGATTGACGTTTACTGCCTGTCGGTTGATATCGACAGCTCAACTAGTATCATGTTCATCAATTGCTTCAACATAATAAAGCTAGATAGAAATAAGTTGATACCTTTAAAGAATGATTTGCTAGCTTTATAGGTTATGAGTTCCACCTCGAAGGAATCATCAGTTTAAAGGTCTATCTCAGGCCTGAGAAACATTATGTAGACTATAATGGACTTCGTTGTCATGGAAGGTGATTCATTTTATAATGGCATTATCAGCTGGAGAACACTTAATAAGCTCCGTGTTGTGGCCTGGACACATAATCAAATATTAAAGATTCCGACTGAATACAAGATAATAATGGTTCGGGGTGAGTCGGTCACTCTTACAGAATCTATCTCTAATCAACCTCTTTGTTGATCTACAAAGGTAACAACTCTATCTTCCCGTCTTCATCATTATCATTGTTTCTCTTTTTTTCTTTCTTTATATGAACCTCAGACTTATCATGAAGCTAGTGTTGATCCTCTTTGGCAGGAAGCTATGATAGAAGAATTACAAACCTTAGAGGCCAAACATACTTAGGATTTGGTGGACCTTTCACTAGGAAGAATGTCATTGGCTGCAAATGGGTGTATAAGATCAAAACTCATTCTAATGGCTTTACTGAATGGAATAAGGCTCATTTAGTTGTAAATGGATTCATACAACAATATGGCATTAAGTGTGAGAGACTTTCACATTAGTTAGACATCTCACATCTGTACGGAGTCTTATTGCTGTTGCTGCAGTTCACCAGTGGCCCTTATTTCAGATGGGTGTAAATTATTCCTTCCTTAATGGGAATCTTATAGATGAAGTCTATATGAAACCTTCTCGTGGTTATCCTCACCAACCACATTAGGTATGTCAGCTTCGTGATGCACTTTATGGTCTCAAGCAAGCACTTAAAGCTTGGTCTACGAAGTTCAATACTATTATTAGTGAACTTAGCTTCAACCCAAGTAACCATGACTTAGCATTGTTCAGTTGACACTTGAATTTTGGTATTGTTCTACTGTTTTTTTATGTGGATGACATAATTATTATAGACAACGATTCTACTAGTATTTCTAAATTAAAATAGTTTCTTGGCCACAATTTTTCTGTGATGAAAGATTTGGGAAATCTCAGTTACTTTTTGAGCATTGATGTTTCTTTTGATACTAAAGGTTATTATCTTAACAAGCCAAGTACTCTTTTGATCTTTTGACCCGAGCAGGTCTCACTGATAGTGAAATTGCATCTACTCCACTTGATCCTAATGTTCGGCTTACTTCAATGGATGGCACACCAGTTTCGGATTTTCTTTTGTATTGATAGTTAGTTATAGTCTTGTTTATCTCATTCCCACTCACCCTAATTTCTTCTATGTTGCTCATCTAGTGAGCCAGTTTATGTCTGCTCCTCGGACCACTCACTATACTTCATTCTTCGTATCCTTCGGTATATCAAAGGTACACTCTTTCATGGTGTATTCTTCTCTACTCAGTGACCTTTAATTATTGCTTTCTTCTAGGTACCTATCTTATATCCTGAAGGAGTAAGAAACAAACTGTTGTTGCTCAATCTAGCACATAAGCAGAATATTGTTCTTTGGCTGATACGATCCAAGAGGCTATTTGGCTTCAATGGTTATTGACTAATTTGTTTGTTATACAGGATTCCGGGACTATACTTCTTTGTGATAATTAGAGTGCCATTCAAATCACTCATAACGATGTCTTTCAAGATTAAACACGTCATATTAAGTGTGATTGTCATTTTGTTCAACAACATGTTGCTAGTGGCAGTACTTGTCTCCACTACACTCCTTCAACTGATCAACTTGTTAATATCTTCACCAAAGCTCATCCTTTAGCTTGACATATGGACTTGGTCGGCAAACTTAAGTTAATGTCCTTTACACCACCTTGAGTTTGAGCGGGTGTTGAAGATATTCATGTAGTTGAAGATACTCTTTGAAGATATTCGTGTAGATATTATTTTGTACATCTTTCCTTTTTTGTATGGTTGATTCCTATGAATTAATTAGGAGAGATTTGCGTCATCAAGATTAAATGTAGTTGGAGTGGTTTATGGTAGCTGGGCTCCTATATAAAGAGGTCATGTATGTAAAGAATTCTTATCCAAAAAGTACACACAAGTTCCCCGGTAATTTCTCTGTTTTCTGAATCCTACTTTTTGACATAATCAACTTAACGTGAATAGCACATTCATGAATGGTTTTCTTAGATGTTTTCATGGTGCAACCGCCAGGCTTTATTAATAAATCAAATTAAGCACATTTTGTAAACCTAATAAATCATTATATGGCTTGAAACAAGGCCCGCGAGCGTGGTTTACTGAGCTAAAGTCATCCATTTTATTGCTTGGTTTTACTGCTGCTCGTTTTGACTTTTCCTTGTTCGTCTATTGCGAAGGCCAAGATATTTTGTGCATATTAGTTTATGTTGACGATTTGTTAGTAATAGGAAAATCAATCAGTTTGCTAAATGGGTTCATCAAGACTCTTGCTCAAAAGTTTTCTCTTAAAGATCTTAGACAGCTCATTTATTTTTTAGAAGTTGAAGCAATCTCGTGCATTGAAGGACTTTGTCTCTCTTAAGCCAAATATGTTCGAGACTTGTTAGAAAGGTTTCACATGGACTCTGCTGAACCAATCTCCATGCTGATAAGTTACTCAGCGAAGTTATCAATCGATGATAGTTTGCCTCTAGAAAATATTTCTTCCTATAGGAGTCTTGTTGGAGCACACCAGTATTTATCTTTAACCATGCTAGATATTTCTTTCACGACAAATAAGCAAGCATAATTTAAGCATACTCCTACTATAAATCATACAAAAATGCATAAGATGCAGAATACAAATGCAGAAAGTAGTGAATAAGGTAGTACTACGACCTTTACAATTAAATTAAAAAAAATCATAAACAAGGTAGTATTACTACCTTTACAAAGACAAAAAAAACTATCCTATCTAAGTATGCAGATTAGGAATATCCAGTTGGTCGCAGCAAATTAACCCTCCGACTATCCATTAGCTACTCAAATCATCAAAAATAATAAGACTCGGATTGAACCCCCAGATTAGCTAAGTGATCAGCTGGCTTATTTCCTTCTCTACAAATATGAGAAATGTGTGCAACCATTTTACTCGACAGAATGTGGGCTTTGACAAAATCATAACAAATATCTCAGAAGTGGAACACCCTCTATCATTTTGACAACCTATGAAGATTCCATCTCAACCCATAAGTGCCCATACCTACGTTTTTCATAGATAGGAAGGCCATGTATCAGCGCCTTATGTTTAGTAATCACAACAGATTGAGTCTCAGCTGCATTGTAACAACCAAAAACAAAATTCCCATTGGCATCTCTCAAGAGACCACCACACCCGGCCATCTCCTGCCCTTTCTTAATACTTCTATCAACATTTAGTCTGAATTGACCCATACGAGGTTTACTCTATCTAACCACTCTCGGTGCTTTGACTGCTGCTAAAGGCAGACAAGCTTAGAAATATTCAAGCAAGTCCTCATTTCCCCTTCACTAATGACGCACCAAAAGCTTAGTTTGACATAATTGAACAATAATTCGATCTACTCTCCATATAATACGGTTAGACATAAATCCAATGGACCTATGTTTCGCATCATTTTTTTCCAACCACACACATAATAAAACAATGATAGGAAGGAATTCATGAATGTGCCCCAAACTAATATTCTTAAAGGATATATACCACGCCATTAAACATTGGTTAGGGCTAACAAAATTATCCAGCGAAACCGAAATGCCGGCACACACTTCGAACCTTACTGGACTCAAAAAAGACATGAAACAAGGATTCTTCATGTCTACAACAATATTAACAAGACACAAGAATGAACCTTCTTTGCTGAAGTCTTATGTCCATAGGGACCTATCCATTCAACAAATTTGAAAGAAAATCTATATTTGACTCCGAATCAAGAGTGAAAATCTATACTTGACTCCGAATCAGGAGTGACTATCAATGAACAAAAGAAGTTTGATGAAGAGTGTTATAATTCAAAATGAAATTGTTGGAGTTTGATATGCCCAATCTTCTAGCAGACCTGGGGTTAGAAAACCCAATTGTCAATTATGACCCTAACATTTGGGATGAAGTTCGAAGAGCATATTTACGACAAGGGCCTTGTCAACCCCGTTCACATAATTTTAACCAAAATTTACAAGGAAAAGTATTAAGGCATTTTAATCCATCTTAGTTTGATAAATATTTTACTTGGTTAGAATAGAGTATGGAGAAAGAAGTTGCATATTGATTGTATTTGCTATCTTTTTAAATTGGATAGTAAAGAACATGGGGGTAGTAGTGATGCTTTTGTTGTGTAAGAATTCAATAATTGGAAGAAAAAAGAAAATTTAGAAGGACATGTTGAGGGTCCTAGCAGTACATACAACAAAGCTTGGAACAATTGTCAAGTTCTAATGAATCAACAAGAACATCTTTAAACACTTGTAAGTAAGCAAACAAAACAAGCTCAAAATGACTATTGAGTTTATTTAAATGCTTCCGTTGACTGTGTTTGATTTCTTTCAAGGCAAGGTTTGGCTTTTCGTGGGCATGATGAATCTTATGATTCTTCAAATAGGGGTACTTTTTGGATATATTTAAGTTTCTTAGTGACAACAATGAGAATATTAGAAGACTTACAACGGATAAATGTCCTACGACCCTGAAATTAACATCTTTGGATATTCAAAAAGATATTGTGAGTACTTGTGCAATTGCAACCATTAATATTATCATTCAAGATATTTGTGATGCCTTTTTCACTATTTTAGTGGATGAAACTTGAGTGATGTGTGTATGTTAATATATATTGTTTTTATACACTTCTTAGGGTGTTTTGAGCATAAATGAGTACATTTAATGTTACATTTGTGTAGAATTAGTCATATATGTGCTAAAGTATTGAAATGCATAACGGCTACACTAAGTGCATCATTTCGTGTTTTAGGCGTATTTTAGGAAAAGGAATTGAGCTTAGTTGAAGATGTAGATGGCATGGGTAATGCTTGAAGATGTATTTGGAGATGAAAAGAGGAAGAAAATCAAGCTTAGAGGCTTCTCGAAGAATTTCAAAGTAATTGGAGGTAAAACAAAGCAAAACAAGGCCAAAAGGAGCAAAACAGAGAATTCCATGACCAATCCCTGATTTTAGAAAATTTTTATGAATTGCTCATGGAACATAGACAGACTTCATGACTAGCTCATGGTCATGTGGAAATTCCATCAACAGCCTATGAAGTGCTCCAGCAAGAATTTCAATAGCTATAAGTAAGGGTTTTTAAGCCATTTTGAGGGGAGAAACTTTATTTTCTTAAAACCCTAATAAATCCTAAACTCTACTAATTTCACCAAACACTGAAAACCACCATCCCACACCAAACCAAGTTAGGATTGAAACTTGTAACAAGAGATTGAAGGGGTTTTGCTTTGGATTTAAGCGAGTATTTGAAGGGAAGTTTCTTATTCCTTTTTTTTATTATTGTAAATATGTTTTGTAATTGAGTTAGATATAGGGTTGATTGATGTTGTAAATTAGATTATGGCTTTGAATAAAGGATTTAAGTGTATCTTTGGCTCTTAATACATGTTTGCATAAATCTATGACATGATTCAATATGTCTATGTATTGAAATCAACCATGTTTATGTGTTTGTTAAAATGCCTAAGTGAATATGCATGTGTTATTTATGCTTCAAATGCTTTTATCTACTTATATGGGTGATGTTGGGTTGTGTTTGTTAAAATGCCTAATTGAATATGAATTTATGCTTCAAATGCTTTTATCTACTTATATGCGTGATGTTGGATTGTGCTTAATTTATGGCTTTGCATAGTACAATAGGCTTTAGCTTTAAACCTAGCTAATAGGTTACATGCTATGCTTAGTCAAGTTTACGTGCTAGTCCTGGGCTTTAAATCTAGCCAAGAGGATAAGTTAACCTAGGCTAGAGTATCTATCACCTACGTTAGTGTTGATTCATTAAGCCTTAATGTCATGTAATGTTTAGGTCGGCTTTAAACCCAGCCAATAGGATAAATTCTAAGCACGGATTGCATAGGCTAGAAGGGATTGGCTTTTAGCTTTAACCCAACCAATAGTTTGAACCACTAGTATTGGGTAAGAGACCTCTAATCAACACAATATAATACAAGTCTTCAGCCATAGATAGACCTACTTCATTATCATATCCTGAGTTTAGTTGTAATGCAATTACCCTAGGTCCCCTTCTACTTTGTTAGGTTTCATTCATTAGCTTGGCACCTATAGTTCCTCTGTAGTTTAGGTTTAATTTTCCTTTTCTCGAGCTCCCTTCATATCCTAAGGAAAGCACCCACACACGCACGTAGTTAATCTTAAGCACATGAGCACATAGAGTTCGAACTAAGATAGCCTCTCTTTGGAAGAACAATCCCATACTTGCACGCTTTACTACACATGACTCATGCACTTGCGAGTTTAAACAGATCAAGTTTTTGAAGCCGCTGCCAGGAAGGCATAGTATTAATTCTTTGTATGCTTTTGTATTTGTGATTAGTTGCTTGTATGTTGTTCTATCTTTACTTGCTTTCCTTAATTTGAAAAATCACAAAAAATTGAAAAATCTTGAAAAAAGCCCATAAAACTAAAAACAATCGAAATTTTTTTAAAAAAATCTTGAATGTGAAGAGGTTTTACTTGTGCTAATTGAGTATGGATAGATCCAAATGCTTCTTAGTGGTCACTTGTATCCTCTTCCCACTTATATCCTCTTCCCCACCTCCCGATTATGCTTATCATTTTTGTGATCTTTATGGTATGTATGAGCATGACATTAATTCTTACCCAATCTTACTTACTGACCCCTACTATCTTACTAGTCCTAGTAATTCCCTTTATAGTCATACGCCGTTGCATGCATCTACATCTAGTTATTATTATAGGGAGCCATATCATGCACATTTGTATTATGGTCAAGATGACTCTTCATTCTATCCACTTCCT
Organism: Cordia subcordata; assembly: GCA_028554755.1. NCBI lineage: Eukaryota > Viridiplantae > Streptophyta > Magnoliopsida > Boraginales > Cordiaceae > Cordia > Cordia subcordata. The sequence continues at coordinate 10,279,455 of JAPTOF010000015.1, forward strand.
TGTTTTAAGAGTCCATCCTCTACACCATATTTTCCCACCTACTTTTCTCACGAGTTTTTTTATGGTTATGCTCAAAATGATTTTCAACATGATTACCATTTCCACTCAATTGAGCCTTTTTCTTGTAGGTCTCCCTTAAGTGAGGATGAAAACCTCAAATATCCCCTATCCCTTCCAATCTAACCAAAAGAGACTAGAGAACATAGTGCAAGAAACTAAATATCTAGGCGAGTGGTTGAAGAGAGGGATTGAGAATAAGCAACCTGTGGTTAAAAGTATTGAGGTACCTTTTGTCCAGGTTGAAGGAATTAGAGTGAGGCCTACAGATGAGGGAATTAGTGTTAGAAGTGATGATGTTTGAGGTAGAGAGATTGAGAGAGAGGTTGATAGAGAGTTGACATCTTGTAGTGAGGAAGAAGATGAGCCTAACAGTGCTTTGGTTCTTGATGATGACTTTGGGTATGTTTTAGAGGAAATGATACCCTATCCTCCCGTGGTCTCATCACTTCGCACTGAGTCATGTAAACCTATTTTTCCTTTTCTTCCCACATTGAACACATACTCAGAGGATGAGTCTTATGTTTCTAGCACTCAATTTGATTCCGAGTCTACAATTAGATAGTTAGGCATGCATACTTCCTTTGAGCATTCATGTTTGCATGATAAGAAGTCTTTTGAGTCTCATATATCCATGTCCAACCCTTGTGCAACACTTGATAGTAAGATGATGACCACTAGTGATGAAGTTGTGAATGAACTTAATAAGAACTTAGTGTTGAATTGAAGTCATCAATTAAGCATAGCATAGCATCAACTTTGGACTCTTTGCATGATAAGTCTCTTAGAGTTACAGATTTTTGTGTTGAGGAAAATAGCCACTCTAAGAAAACAGTTAAGGAAGAAATTAATGAACTTGAAATTTTGATCTATGGGTCTTTGCATAAATTTGATGAGTCATTGTTGATATTTTCTTCTACCCTCTCTACTAGGGAATTGATTGATGAGATTAATCATTTTTTAAATGAACATAAACCTCTCTTAGTGAGAGTGAACCCACTAAGATCAAATCCATCCCCTGTAAGAAGCTAAGGTGACCCTTGTTCGATGGTGCTATACCTTATAAAGAGGAAGAGTCTAGTGTTTCTACCTCCCTTATTCTTGATCCTTCTGACTCTCCCCTTTTAGATGTAATCCTTCGCTCCCATTCCGTTGAGTCTCCCCTTATTTTGGAGCTCATCTTTGTACCTTCTTGCCTGGAACACTTTCACCTAGGACTAGGACAAACACCACCCACTTTGCATGCATTAGATTTATCCTTGACCCATGGGGAGGGTGTGTTTTTAGCCCTAGATTATAAGAAGAAAACCACGGAGTGGTTGATTAGTGAGAAAGTGGGGGACAATTTTTCACGTTTGTGCATGATCCCTACCACATTAGAGCACACATCTTCATTTAACATCTCAGGGTGAGACTATCCAAAAAAGGGGTATGTTGGGCATTCATTGCCCCATTGTATAGTGCATGACCCTTTTCCCTCTACCTTCTATGCTTCGTTGATTATCCAGCAATTTGTGCCTCGACACTTGAAACATATTTTACTCTAACATTGACGCCGAGCTGAGGGCGTTAAATCCAGCGCTACTAGGAGATGCCCTAGACTTGTTCATACTTTCTCTTGTTTGTTTCTTATCTTTTGCTTTTGTTTTTCTCTTTGAACATAATAGATTAGTTTTCTTTTTATTGCCTTTGGTTTTGTATATAATAGATTAGTTTTCTTTCACTTATTCTTGCTTTATATACAGTAGATTAAATTGTTTTGTTTATTTTACCTTTTGATAGCTTAGTCTTTCTTTTGTTTGCTTGTATTCTTCGTAGTTTAGATTTTTGCTTCATACTTGTTCTTGCTCCTTCCTATCATTTGTGCATCAATCCTTTTCCCCTTGTGTACATCCTTGTTCATCATTATAAATGCCAACATCGACTTGCATTATATTGACTACTAATCTCTTCTTTGTTTTTTGAGCATTAGCATTCTACAAAAGATGGAGGCTAGTAGACCATTGGATTATGTTTGGCATTTGCGGACTACGTAGAAACAAGGTTGTACCTCTCTATTTTTTTCTTGTCCCTATCTATCCCTTCCGCATTCCCCATATGTGTTTCATGTGCTTACTTGTCATGTGCTTAGTGCTATTTTCTTGAGGACAAGCAAAGTTTAGGGTTGGAGGTGTGGTTGTTCCTTTATTATTTGTATCATTTATGAGGTAGATTTGCATAGTATGCTTTGTTTTTACTCAAAATGTGTTCTTTGCATGTTTTGAGTTGTTTATCTTTATGTTGGTGGGAGAGTTGGCCTTTGCTATTAACTTAATTTAATGGAAAAGATGAGGGTGTATTGTCAGGAGTAAATGGAGTGTGGGGTATGACCTAGACTTTGAAGAGAATCCTTTTGAAAACTGTAAGGAGTGAGTACTTCTAAGAATGTACCTTGTAGTTCCCCACAACTTGGTTGGAAAAAGTATTTTTAAAGGTTGTTGATATGAGCACCTCTCTCTTGATTGGTTCTTTTAGTGTGCCTTAGCCTCTTCTTTTTCTTTTCTTTTTTTTTTGTTTATGTTATGTATTGAAAAGCCTCTTCTTTTTCTTTTCTTTTTTTTTTTTGTTTATGTTATGTATTGAAAAAATGAAAAAAAAATAGAAAAATGCAAAAAGGAGAAAAAAAAAGTGAAAAAGATTGAAAAAAGTGAAAAATAGAAAAAGCCAAAAGTCAAAAAAAAAAATGAAAAACTGAAGTATGTTGAATAAGTGTCAAGTGACACAATGTCAATTTGACATAACTGTTTTCTTTTGTTCTTTCATTATGTTGTGAATAAGGCTCTTTACATCAAAATATGAGTCATTGTGATGTATTCTTCTTTTCCTTGTATCTTTTAAGGCTAAGTGCATGTTGAGGGGGCATGTTAGTCGATGGGGGCACAAAGTATCAACCTTCTGGGTGCATGAGTTAGAATCCTAGGTTTGTGACGGTTATAGCTACTTGGTAAGTTCCCAAAAGATGTAAGAACCCTTGCGCTTGAGAGAAGGATCCAAAAAAGGCTAGGGGACCTTTTACACAAAAGGAATGACCTCTTGTACTTCCTTAGAGGTGAAAAGATAGCTAGCTAATACATCCGACAATTCTTTGAACATCATGAGAATAGAGTTTGGTTTAGGCTTGCTTGAGGACAAGCAAGGGAAAGTTCAAAGATGTGTGTGATTTGTATATGTTTATATGTATTCTTTGCAAACAATCCTTAGGGTGTTTTGAGCATAATTGAGTGCATTTAGTGTTTCATTTGTGCACAATTAGTCATATATGCGATAAAGTGTTGAAATGCATAAATGCTATACACTAAGTACATTATTTCGTGTTTTAGGCATATTCTGGAAGAAGGAATTGAGCTTAATTGAAGATGTAGATGACATAGGCAAGGCTTGAAGATGTATTTAGGGATGAAAAGAGGAAGAAAATCAAGTTTGGAGGCTTCCAGAGAAGTTCGAAGCGATTGGAGGTAAGACGAAGCAAAACGAGGCCAAAAAGAGCAAAACAGAGAATTTCACGACCAACCCCTAAATTTAAAAAATTTCCATGAGTTGCTCATGGAATGCAGATAGAGAACTTCATGACCAAGTTTGTAACTTTATTTTCTTAAAACTCTAATAAACCCTAACCTCTACCCACTTCACCAAACACCCAGAACCACCATCCTACACCATACCAAGCTAGGATTGAAGTTTGTAACAAGAGATTAAAGGGTTTTGCTTTGGATTTTTTTTGGTTCTGCAGAATACTCTCTTCTGCTATTATCAAGATTCATAAGCAATAAAATTTGACAATTTTGTCTTTCATATACATGTTATCCTTTGTTCTTGTTGTAATTTCTTCCCACTTGGCAGATCTTTAGCATATTCTGAATAATTTATTATCAACTGAATGCTGAATTCTTTTTAGCATATAATGTTAGGCAATTCAGTTATTTCGGCTAATAACTGAAACCAAACTAAAAAAAAATCAGTTATGAAAATTTGGTTCTTTGGCTAATTCGGTTTGGTTTCAATTCCTAAAATATTCAAAATTCAATTGTGGCTAATTCGGTTCGATTATGACTGAATGCTCAGCCCTACTATTCAATGAGGTTTCCTTCTTTTGCAATAAATATAATAATGAAGTTCTCGATATGGATAATGTGTATATTGCTATTAAAAGAATACTTTTCGAACCCATTTTACATAAAGTAGTCATTTGATGGGAATGTAAAAATCCTACTAGAAAATATACATTGCATAGTCAGAAAAGAAAAACTGTGCCACTTGTCATTCATATGAATTTTGTAGTTATTTCATTTATAAAACCAAATATATATATATATATATATATATATGGAAAGAAGACTCCTCATAATTATCCTTAACGACCAAGATAACGATCCACAAAATAAGGACATATACATTTTCTAAAAGATAATTTAATATTATAATGAATTTTGCTTTAAAAAAATGATAATTGATGAATTATCCTTCACTGTGCTATTAAACTCCCAAAAGATGGTTTTAGAAATTTATTTTTAAAAATTGATTTCTTGTTTTCTTTTTTTAACAAGTTATTTTTTAAAAAATAATTATACACCCAAACTTTTAAAAGTTGAATTCTTCTCTTTTTTAAAAATTGATTTTATCTTATCAGAATCTTTCTTCTAAATAACTTAAAAGTCTTAAATCTTACCATCTTAAACTATTAAAATTGATTTCATCTTATCATGAATTTTGTTTTAAAAATCAATAATTGATGAATTCTCCTCACTAGACATTAACTCCCAAAAGATCTCTAAAAATATTCAATTTTTAAAATTTTATTTTTTGTGATAATTAACACCAAAAGTTTTAAAAATTTGAATTATAATCTTTTGAATTGATTTTATCTTGTCACCATCTTTTTCTTAAATAACTTAAAATCTTTAACCATATCATCTTAAACTATTTCATTTTAGTTTAAATATTTATATATTCTCTCAAAAAATACGTAGGAATTATTAGATTTTATTCAGAATATTTTTCAACAGACAAATTTTCTCTTTAGATGCCTACTTCATGCTCATGGAGTGCTAAACTTCTTTATAACCAAGGGTTAATCTAGATGTTGGTTCTTCAATCTCATCAGATCTAATCAATTTTATCCTTTCACTTTTATTTTGATATTTATGTATTTTCTGATTTAAGAATTAATATTATCTTGTGATTTTTTAATTTGAGCATGATTATTCAATTGCTTGATGATAGGTGCCAAATAGCGAAATTAGATTCTTAATCTAATTAAGTTGTGAACCAGGTTTCTCGGGAAACATATAATCGAAATAAGCGATTATTAGATTCTTTTTATATTGATTTTTAGCTGTAATTTGAATTAAATTTGCATAATTAGGTTTTTTTTGGTCAATTTAATTTTCATTAAATCTATCCAGTTACAGGCCCGCGCTCAGTGATCTAGTGTGCTATCCAGATTTGTTTTATTTTAGTTTTTCACATTCAATACTTGGGGCTTGCTTGATTAATTTGTTTGGCATAATAAGCATAATCTAACTCAACCAATTCCCAAGAATTCAGCCCTATCTCACCACGTCACAAATTAAAATATGAGGTAAGAGTTAGGAATTTATTTTTGGTGGATTTAGCACCCATCAATTTTGGCGCCATCACTGGAAATTGGTGCTAAAATTTTTGCATTTCTATGACCAAGTTAAATAGTACAACTGAGTTGCACTTTGATCCTGAGATTGAAAAGAGCACAAAGAGCTTGAAAAAGAAGCAAAGTCACAGAAACAACTTGAAAGACAAGTCGGTATCTCACAAGTTTTGTCCGAATCATCTAGTGAGTTCGGGAAAAAAAAAGAGGAGATGGCCGAAGATAATCGAACTTTACGAGAATTAGCCGCTGCCCCTTTGTGTCACTTATCCAGAGCTTAATGTCGATTTTGAATTAAAATTGGGCTTGATTCACTTTTCACCCACTTTCCGTGGTTTGAAGAATGAAGATACCCATAAACATCTTAAGGAGTTTCATGTGGTTTGTTTGAGTATAAGGCCTAATGGTGTAACGGAGGACCAAATGAAGTTGACAACTTTCCTTTTTTCCCTAATGGATACAGTGACAGAGTAGTTATTCTATCTGCCATCCGGTTCTATCATTATTTGGGGCGAGTTGGCGAGAGCTTTTCCAGATAAATTTTTCCTGGCCTTTAGAGTCACCGTGGTTAGGAGGGAAGTTTTTGCTATCAAGTAAAAGAATGCCGAACCTCTTTATGAATATTGGGAAAGATTCAAGAGATTGTATGCAAGATGCCCTTAATATAGAATCTCTGAGAAATCTTTCATCCAATAATTTTATGAAGGTTTGTTTCCCATAGAAAGAAGAATGATGGATGCCATTAGTGAGGAGCAATCTTGAACAAAACACCTCGAGAAGCTAGAGATCTAATTTCCATCATAGCTACAAATTCTCAACAATTTGGGAATAAATACAATTCTACAAGGAGGGTGAATGAGGCAAATGTTTCTTCTCTTGAAATCACAAATTTCTCAATTAATTACTTTGATCCAAAGTTTGGTTGCAGGAAGAATGCCCCAAGCTAAGGTTTGTGAATATATATAGTTGCGAGTCACCCTACTGATATGTGCCCTATACTCCAAGAGAATGACCCACAGCAATCAATGCTACTGGAGGATTTCCAAGCGTTCCAAAAGGGAGGTATGATTCATATTCGAGTACTCTTAACTCAGGTTGGAGGAATACCTAAATTTTAGCTATGAAGAAAGACCGCAAAATTTCAACCCGCCAAATCTTCAACACTTTCAGTCACAACCACCTCCAGCACTATAGCCCACTTCACCAAATTTAGGTGTTCCTCTTGAAGAAATTGTTAAGATCCTAGTAATTAATGTGCAACAATTTCAATAGGAAACTAAGGCAAGCATAAAGCATTTGGATAACCAAATAAGCCAATTGGCAATATCCGTGGGCAGGTTAGAGTCCCTTGGTAAATTACCATCTCAAATAGTTGGTAATCCAAAGGAGAATGCATGTGTAATCACCTTGATAAGTGGAAAAGAACTGTCAGATAGCCACTACCAAACTAGGAGCAGGCATGCTAAGCTGATAGCAACAGAAATAGAGGAAGAAAGAGAAAAAGAGATCATGGTACATGATGAAACGGCGTAGACAGCAAGGAATAAAAGCATAAAAATGGTATGGAGTTAGTGGTCAAGCCTGTATTCCTTGAAAGATTTGCAAATTCAAAGGAGAAGGAAGAGAAAGAGATTCTTGAGATTTTTTGCAAAATTGAGGTAAATATTCCTTTACTTGATGTGATTAAGTGAGTATCTCGTTAGTGAAATTTCTTAAAGAATTATGCATGAATAAGAAGAAACTTGTTGGTAATGAGAAGATAAGTGTGGGGAAGAGTGTCTTTGTTATGCTTAAAAAGAAATTGCCTCCAAAGTGCAAGGACAAAGGTATGTGTATTATCTCTTGCAAAATAGGCACTTTATATATATATATATATATATATATATATATATATATATAAGCTATGTGTGATTTAGGAGCATTCATAAGTGTCATGCCAAAATCTATTTATTCTTCTTTGAATGCTAGGTCTTTAAAAGAAATTGGTGTAATCCATCAACTAGCTGATAGGTCAACGATTTATCCTAAAGGTGTTATATGAAGGAAAAATATGATTCAATGCGTAATTGAATACAAAGTTTAGGAGACTTACTAGCTTCTCCTGAGTGTGAAAGCAAGATTTAATTTTGAATGATCTGCTGCTAGAATTACTGATCGGTGGAGATCCTTATGATATATTGGATGAATCTCCTTATCTCCACAGTCTAAATCCCCCCTTTGCTAGTGTAGAATTCTTGCAAGCTTTTCTTTAGGGTTCTATATATATGATATGCAAAGGACTATATATACTTATTAGCAAGTCCTCAATGTGCCTTAATCCTAATATAATTGGGATTACATAGTAGTTACAAAGTAAACTAAAATGCTCTCTAGATAAGTGAGCACCCCTTACAGGTAGACCCCACTAACTCCAACATCTCTTGCTCATACATAGTGGGAGTGCTCATATACTTTAAGCCAAGAAACAAATTCTCTTTAAAATCCGCAATCATTAATATAAGGAAAATAGACCGTGCGACTAGCATATTATGAGAGCCTCAATGCCATATATATGTTAGGAATATATAGCCTCTCATTGAACATAAACCTGCAAGTAGATCAAAAAGTATGCAAGAACCCTAGATCATATGAATATCATTAAGATATCTTTCAAAATCCCATTTATCATATTTTGCATCCACAATTATATCTTGTAACTCACAACAAGTTATAATTGGTTGACCAAATAATACAAACTAATGAGATTCCATCAATGATCTTCCTCTTTTCACGATCCTCTTGACTTCAACTCAACTAGCTTTTGTAGACATGTCCCATCAAACCGAATCTATGTACACGGTCCTTTGGAACACACTAAGATAGCAAACATCAAATTGAGTCTCAAGTACCTGATCGGAGTCTGAGGGTACACTTATAGAGCCACCACAAAAGCTCCGGGTCTCACACAACATAAATTGAGATCATACTTATGTTAACCCATTTGGTCGAAGCTAGCACACATAGTATGAAACATATGCTACAACATTTCCTCCTTTTCCCAAAGAACATGTCTTTATCTCATAAAGAATGCTGTACAGATGATTTTTAGACGCCACAAATGTCCAAATTTGAGCTCCATGATCTAGTCACTAACTTGAACTCATATCTAGCTTACTAGATTTGGTGAATATTTTCACCAAATTGACTATAATGACCTTCTATCACTATTTAGGCAACAACTATGATTCCAAGTATATAGCTCTCAAAATTATCCCTCTGATAATATCCTTAACATCTTGTCTCATCTCCACTTATCACAAAGATAATGGACGTGTTTACCTGTGTGAGAAGGCTAATCTCTTATCTACCCAACATACTTTTCATTAATAAACAATGAATGCACAAAACATTCACATAATATGTGTATGTATATAAATCAATAATTGAACAATCATCTTGTGAACATTGGGAACAATAATAGAAGAAGCATATTAATATCCATGTGATCCTTTAAATCAAGTATGTACACCGAACACACATATGGGAATGTACTTAGTCACTATACTTGTGACCATATCCATGTCCAAATATACTTCATGTTCACATCCTTGTGCATAACCATGTCTTTTACACGGTTATTTTTGGTGTTCATTTGTTTGTTAATGGAACTTATAGTTCTTGGTGCATAAAATTAAAGCTTCGTTATCACAGTAGACTAACATTGGATCAATATTATTGCATTGCTGATCATAAAATGCCGAAAACTTCTTTAACCAAACAATCTTTTTGTCTATTGAAACAAGTAACTCAAACTCAGTTTCAGTTTTCTCATAGTCCTCTTAACTGCTTTCCAAAATGCTGCATTGGTATTGGGTTAATATCTATTTACAAAGCCATTTGCAAAACAAATATCTAGTCTAGTACACATTACATAGTACAAGACTTCCAAATATGCTCATTGAGAACTGTCACACCTATTCTTTTACTTAAAATTAGGATACATTTTGTTGCCCAATTATTCACCTATACTTGATAGGAATTTCTATGGGTTGTGGTTGTACATTAACTCATTTAAGTACTTTATCAAACATTGTGCTTTAGCACATGAAGGCGAAAATTTCTTTGAACAATCTCTTGAGATCTCTACCTCAAGAATATACAATGTTTTTCCCATATTATTTAACTCAAAATTAGATTATCAACTAGCTCTTTTACCTTGTTTATAAAATTCCATATCATATCCAGCTATCATTATGTCATTAACACATGATATCATAATTACTCAGTTGCTCTTAGATCTTTTGGTATAATATAAGAAGATTATTTAAGACCATAAATGGACTTCAAAAGTCTACAAACCTTATGATTGTGATCTACCTTTAATGAAACACCAAATTGCCTCATATAAATATCTTTATTCAATTCTCCATTGAGAAAAGAACCATCTTTATATCCAGTAGATGCAATTAAAGATTTAAAGATGCAATTATAAATAGAATTAGGTGAATTGAGGTAAGCCATTCAACAGATGCTTTCTGTTATTTATAACTTTTGAGACAAGTCAAGACTTAATTCTTGATACAATATTCCTTAAACTTTATGTCCCTTTGGAAGATCAATTAGTTCCTTGACCTCATTGAATCTCATGAACTCTATTGTTTCTTCTGTTGTTATAACCCATATATCCTTAGAAGGATTTGAGATAAGAAAAAATGCTAATACAAATCTTGGCTTATTTTCTATTGTAGGAGCATTGTAAAAAGTCCAAAGCCTTCAATCTTAAATCATTGGTAATGGATCTTTCAATAAGAACTATTTCTCAATTGAGATTCATTAAATCTCCCTTTGTTGTTCACATTTCGATCAACGTGACTACTACTTGGATAAGAAACATTTAACATACTCCCACTTAGAACAAAATTTATATTGTCACTCTTTACTTGGAATAATCCTACTCTCATTTGGAATAAGATTTGTGTTGTTGCTCCCTCTTAAAGCAACACACTCTCACTTAGAGTGATACACTCCCACGTGGAGTAATAGGATTACTTTCATTCATATCCAATGATGAAGGAGTTGCAGATGAGAAACTAATTCATCATTTGCTAAAACTCTCCCACTCGGATGAAGTGATCCTAGTACGTTTCTATCCTCTATCTTAGATAAAGATAGGGCTTGTCCTATCTAATTCTTCATAAGAAACTTATTCTCTAAGGACATGAAATATTCTCGCAAGTAGTTTCCTTTCTTTACTAAAAAGAATTATTGTTGAGGATCTACTAATCTACACGCAAGGTATAATATTCAATATACATATACTTTAAACATCAATAATATTAACAAGGTTAATAAACAGTTGCATAACCCAGAGTCGAAAGTTCACTAAATTCACAATCATCGTCCTAAAGTTGAATGCATAGTGAGAATTGACTCAATCAAAAACATATCTAAGCATTTCTAATCATGCTCCAAACAACTTATTCGACAAGCATGAATTTTATAATCTCATGTGGAAAATAATGTTAAACAAGTTAACATTCAAACAAATATATAATGTATTAAACAAATCAACATGGATTCTAGATGATGTTAAACTAATTAACATTAATATGTTAAACAAATTAACACATAACTAGATATCCTAATTTCTTAACCACTTTAGGAGAGTGAGATTAACCCACATCTTCCTCATGAATGAAAATAATTTTCTTAATTTCTCTAAAATTTCTTACCAATAAAACTAATTTCTTGTAATTTTTAAAAAAATTCAAAATTATGAATGATGAATAATTAAAATTTTTCATGCCAATAATTAGGATAATTAAAATTTCTCATGCCACCTTGCAATGAAAGACATAAATTTCTTTTAATAAAATGATAACTAGTATTAATTGTATTTTGGTTGGAGCAATAACATAAATAATAAATTTATGTGGGAGCAATTGACTCGTATAGTCAATTTTTTATTAATTAGAGTCTTGAAAAATAAAAAAAAATTAAAAGCTGATTTTAATTTATTTATTTTATTTATTAATTGAAAGGTAATTTCAATTCATTTATTTTAATTAGGTCATAGGCCTTTAAAATAAATAATCAAGCTCTGTTAACTTGTAATATAAGCCTTAAACCATTTAGGAGAACCCAAAATTTAAGAAACAAGCTACAAACTCAATTTTCCAAAACCTACCAAAAAAATCTGAAGCCATTAAAAAAAACTTTTGCTTGAACTACAGCTCATGGTTCAGTTAAGCAGCTTGGTTGGCCACAGTCAATAGCTCAAATAGCTCAGTTGGGTTTGAGAAAAAAATTAACAAAAATATTTTTTTTTTCTAAACTATACATGGGAAAACATGAGAAGCCATTGCTTCTACTTATGGCTGCCACTAAGAAATCTTTTTTTTTCTCTCTTTTTTTAATAATTGTTGCCATCACAATTTCATAAATCATGATTTCTAGATGGCCAAGAAAAAATTGTGCATCTAGTGTAATTCAGTAGTTTGGGATTTTGTGGGTTCAAGAAAAATTCCAAAACAATTATGGGAATTAAAAAAATTGCAAAACAATTTTTATAATTTTCAAAAAAACTTTAGGAAAATTTCATAAAATTTGTTGCTTCATAAAATTTTTAACAGTAAAATTTTAGTTAAAAATACTATTAAATAAAAATTATTAATTATTTCAATATTATCATGTGAGAAGTATTGTTTAAAAATATAATAGAGTACTTTTTTGAGAGATTTTTATGACAATGTCAAAGTTCTAGAAGTGTGGAAGTTAAATAAATATATAACCAATGCCACCATAGTTAAAGTCTTCTTTTTTTTTTTTCTTACCATTATTTTTCTTTAATACTTGGCATCACAATTGTAATGTCATTGGTGCTTCGACGGATAAAATTAATGTCGATTGATTGATATCACAAAAACATTAGTATTGATAGACATTGCTTCTTTATTATTTTTATTATTTTTATTTATTATTATTTTGTTTTGTCTAAATCTACTTAGCATGTCAAGATAATAAATTTCTTTGTGTCTCTTTCTATTAACATGTCAATTAGACATATAAATAAAAAGTGATAAACAAATAATAAAAAAAAACTAACATCTAGTACTTTGTCAAACACCACATGCCAAAAAAAAAAATAATTGAACATTTTGAAAATATATACCACAAAAAAGCTATAATAATTATCCAATAATGTAATATTTAATAATATTATAAGTAAAATCTATCTATATCCAGGGGTCAACATGCTAGACGCAACCAAATGAACAAATTGATTGTGTAAGAGGGTTTTTTTAACGGTTTTTTCTAATGGTGGAAGCACATGGACAACCATGTTACTGCTCAATCACTTCAATGAAGAATGCATTATCACTACAAGTTAATAATTGAAAATGAAGGGATCGTGCTTTGGGACCTAGTCATCGTGTTCCACGAAGACAAAAAGGGGAAAGAAACAAGAAATTGGAATTTATTACCAAACTTGCAACATGTGAGGGTCCCACCCCCCAGTGAGATCCACACAATGTTATGTGTAAGATTTGGTAATTGTACCAAAGATTTCATGATCAATTGGTAAGTCTTTCATTTTTAATATGAATAGTTCGAAGATCAATTATTACTAATTACATATAATAGGCCTTTGATTTCCCTTAAAACCAAAAAATATTTCATAATTGTAAATATTTTTATATTATTTGGAAATTGCGACCAAAGGTAAAGTAGAATTAACGGTCTTTTGAGAGGGACTGTGCATTGCCCAATCTATGACTGTCGAAGAGTTCATTGTTGAAACACCTTCCCTAGCCACCTTCAAGTTTACGACAAGATTCATTCCACGAGATAATGGCACAGACTTTTTTTAGAGGACTGACAGAATATTCTCAATCAGATAAAGGACTATACCGTGAAGCATATCATATTAATAGGAAAACTATCATACGTGCAAATTGACTTACAACTATAGCCTTGGCAACCCTCTCGGTTTCACCATCGTCAATAAGATTCCAAGACAACTCCAACCCTTGATGGATATGACTAGAATATGTTTCTTGGTTCTTCTTACAGTTGTAGTCTAATTGACTCTACACCTCCCACATAGTAATAACTAAAAAATGTACATATATATTTATATTATTTAGTATAACTATTAATCACGTTATCAGCACGTTGATTCTCCCGTCATCACCCGCCCCCCAACCCCCCCCCCCCCAAAAAAAACAACTCATTCTTTTGGGTAATGCAGATAATTTGTGTCATAATTATGTTATTACTTCATCATTGTTAATTTTTCTTGTAATGTGGAAACTCAAATCCCCTTTTGGCCTTTTCCCTCCGGAAAAAAGCGGGGAGGAGACCAATAGAATGTGAGTGGGGAATTTCACGTGAACTCATCAATCCAATCAATTGTATATGATATCATTTTTCAAGAATACAAGAACCATAATTCAAAATTTACTACAAAGCTATGCACTTTAGCATTGGCTTAGACAATGCCACATCTTATACATGACAAGGGAAAAAACTAACAGTGAAAAGCCAAATTTCAACAGAAGCTAGTGAAGAGTAACGCGTGTAAATAGTTGCGCATCTTTGTAACTATTTATACACGTCCGAGCAAAATATAATATAATACCATTAACTCAAAAGTTAAAATGTGAAGTAAAAGTGATATACGCCAAATTAAAGAAGATAACAACTTCAGCTATAAGTTAGTACTTGATCTTCAAGATGAAGGTGGTGCCATATTTTGTCATCCACGGGAAATCAAGGTATAAGAACACATAGATGGGCAAGGTAAAAGGATTAGTTCAGAAAAAGATAATGCATTTTCATTCTTCTTGAAACAATTCTGAGCTGTATCAATATCACAATATGAATGTAGTTTCCCAGTTCATAACATAAAATCCGAGGGATCCTAAGTACTCAGAGAAGGTTGGAGGTGCACCAATGATGATATAGGACACATGTATTTTACAGATGCACACTATACAATTAGGCCAAAGGGGTTAAATTACAATTAGCAGGGGCTCTAAGTGGTTAACTGAACTATTCTCCTGGAAAACTTTATGGTCTCAACAAACGTTCGCACTGGTTGCTATAAAATTTAGATGTGCTTGCAGCCAATTTAAAAGAATTTGGCACCAAATGCATAAGACATTCCTCATAAAAACGCACCTGGATTACAACTCCCAGAAGCAGTTTCATTGTATATTCCAATGCTCAGATTTCCCAGCTGCAGAAATTTTCAAGGAAGTTCCAAGTTACTTCTCTCAAGTTCTTTTTGTTGGCATCAGTATTCAGGTTTTGGAAGGAGCTCATTTACTACCATGAATATCCATAAGAAATCTCCATTCTGAATCTGTGACATAAATTCCAACTATCACTTCAACCCAAAGGGAAGAAGAAAGAAAAAAGAAAAAAAAAAACTTATCTATGCTTATGTTGTCGAAATTGAGTTCATGCACAAGCCCCATATGCTTCAGAAACTTTTGGGTTATCTTGGGTACAATGTCATATCCACAGTTACTTCTATTACATCAAACAAGGCCACATCCTAAGACAACAAATTAGACTACTCACCATCTGTCTAAGCTGTTCCAGTAATCAATCTCTCCCGTTGATCCAATTTCTTTACCTTCACGATTCCAATGAGAACTTGCAAGCCAAAAAATGTACAAATTGCATATGCTATCATAGCAGGCATCTGAAAATAAATAACTTTGAGTAAAATTTGGAACCAGAGATGATGAAGAATAATTGCACAAAATTAGATGGAGAACTCACTCTGATGGAATTAAGATATAAAATTGTAGCAAGGTTAACTAAGCTTCCAGCAGCAACTGCCTGTTGATCACCGAACACAGAGGAAGATTAAAAGAAAAGAATCAAGAAAGTGCCACAATGCCAATAAAACAACATAATCAAGTAAAACCGTCAGCTGTTATAATGAATTTGGCAGGTGCATAAGCTAAAAGGAAACTTTCTATGTAAAATTGAAAATTGAGCCTTAATAACCAGTCAATTTCCATGGAAATACTTTCCTTTCCATCAAATGTCCACTGATGCAGCACAGATTTGTATCAATTATTTGCAAGTTTTAAGATGATATTCAAGTCATTATCCTATTCTGGCAATATGTCCCCCTTTTAGTATGTTATTATATTGTTCTGCAGAGTATGAATTATCTAAAAATGGTATGATATTATTCCATCGGTTACAAGATAGCAACATGTTAATCTGGTGTACAAACCATATATGGAGTATGTTTATTGAGTTGAATTTGCGTGGACTAATTTTGAAAGCATGAAGCAACAATTTTGAATTCTCTGGCTCAAACTAAATCCTATTTTCGCATCAGATTGAAAATATTTCCCCACTGGATCGTCTTTATTAGACATTTGATGGATCTTAGGATACTCAAACTCGGAAGAATACAACCCAACACGGCAGACGACCCTGGACTTGTGCAGGATATCACAAGTGTCAAAATGGCTCTCAGACACAATTTTAAAATAAAATTTATAAGAAGAAGAAGAAGAAGGAAAGTAAGCGGTGAAGTCTTTGTCGCTGTTCAAAGCCATCATTTATGAGTGATGAGTTCATGAAGAAAATTAAATTACTATTATGTTCCCATATTTGACCAAGTCTCCATATCCTAAATTTTATTTATTATTGCGTCTGATGCTCGGATCTGTATCCGTATCTAACTGACAGCTTCTGTCCAAGTCCCAGGAACATAGGATCGATCTAGAACTTCAAAAGACCCCTATTTAATCCTCATACAATAAGTCCCACATGACCTATGCTACTGTTAAGAGTGTCATTCCTCCCACATGGAAAATTCAAAAAATCTAATGCCACTTAATAAGGTTCTGGGCTACTCCTCTCATTGACCAATTGGTTTTAGGTTAGAATCCACGATTCTTCGCGTGGTATCAGAGCCCAGGTTATGGGCCAATTATATTTGTTCACGTGTGACCCTTCTTCATCCATGTGTGACGTTCTAATCTCTCCACGTGTAGAGGAGAAGTGTTAGAGTGTTATTACTCCCACATGGAAATTCAGAAAATCTAATGGCATTTAATAAAGTCCTGGGCTACTCCTCCCATTGACCAATTGGTTTTAGGTTGAAACCCCAGGATTCTTCTCTCGAGTCCCTCTCTCTCCTTTTTTTGCTCATTGAATAGATTTGTTTTTTTATTGGTTTTGCCCAGACTAATATCATAAAAGCCAACAAGTAATTTCTTCATTTTTAAGGCAGTTCCAAATCAAATCAATGAAGGAAAAGAGATATGGCCTAATCAAATCACGTAATAATCTTTTTGTTTAGTAAGTGCCCTACAAACAGGTGGTTCCTGTTCTTCATGCCTGAAGCATTGACAAGGGCACTATGGTCTCCTAGAGACCTCTTTAAGGTAGCCTTGTGTCTTTATATGAGGGCTTCTGATTGAGGTGAGAAAAGACTTTACCAGGTTATAAACAACCAAGGACTCTAAAAAGACTTTCTCAATCTTCATGAATTGTAAATCATGACAGATACCACTGCATTAATAGTTTCCATAATCAAAATGACAAGCTTTTGGAAAACTGTAACAGAAATTCCAAATCTTTTGTACTGCTTGCTAGTTAGCCTAGTGGTGAAGGGATCAAAGTCAGGATCCTTCTGAGAAGCAGAAAATGTTCACTATGATTGGCCTTCTATTTTTTAAGGATTTATCAAGAAGAAAGTCACAAAACCAACTCTAACTATGATTTATCTCCAATATTCCTATGTTCAGAAGCATATCTTTCTAGGTTCAAGCTTCTCATACCAAATAGGAACTTTAACTTAATTTACAGAAATGACAAACATGTTTAAATAATTGACTTCTTTAGAAGATGCCAATAAATATGTTTTCACTTCCACCTCTCAAAGAGTATGATCGCATAAGAAGATGTTATTAATTGATAGTGAAGCATATTCCGTGTCATTAACTTCAGACAAGCTCCTCCATGTACGCAGATCCAAGTCCTAATTCTAGGAGAGATATAATGATCCACAATCTACGTCCAAAACTTTCTAAGCATGAAAAAGAAATAGTTTAACTGAGACATTTATGAACTTAACATTAGTGTTTTCATTACAAAATGAGAGAAACACATTTTCTCCCATTAAGTATTGCAAGTCTGGAACAAGACCAGGCAATGTAGGCATCAAATATTTTTTAGATGATGAACTTACACTTCCTATTGTCTTTTGAACAGCTGCAACGCGTTGGAAAGCTCTCTCAGACTCCAAAGCTCGGACACGTAGCTTCAAATCACCTTGTTCCTGCATGAATAATCTAGCTGGTTAGGACAGATTTTTTTAGAATGAAAATGACTCATCAAGCATGTACAGCCATCTAAAATACATGACAAACTTAAGTAGCATCAGATCTTTACCAGTCGCTGGATAATTTCAGCAATCTTTTCAACTCTATCAGCCTGCCTGAATAAGTTATAAAATGCTTGTGATTGTCTGTCCCACCTCTTCCGGAAGTCCTGAATATTTGTAAGAATAAGTTACACATCGTAGGAGGTGCTTAACATCAAGCAGATATATGTAGGTCACAGAAGCCACCTTTAAGACAACTTCAACACCTGCTTCACGAAATCTTAGCAATTCCAAAGCATAACTACACAGTGCACAAGGAAATACAGAAACCTTTTAGCTTAGTATAATTCATTTTATAAGCTTGACAAAATAATGTAAGATTAAATGTACTCACGGTTTAGCAATCTCAGTGATATCAAATCGAGGATCAAGGCCTTTCCCGATACCATCCAACACTGCAATAATAGTTTTAATGTTGAACGCTGGAAGCAGCACATGGAAGCAAGTACAGCAGGTTGAATAGATTACCTGAAAATGCTCTAACAACAAAAGTGAATGTGGCAGGGAACCGAAACGGTTGGTCCGCTGCAATAGCCAACAAATCTTCCCCTGAAAAGAGAATACATAACTATGATTAGCAAGAATTTTCTGCAACATTTACAGCCAACTGGCAATTGTAGGATTAGTAAGTGAACACAAAAGAAAAAGGAAAAGAAAAGGAATGATTGACTCAAGGACAGAGTCATAGACTGCATAAAACAAAAATAATTAAGTGGTGGGTAAAACCATACTAATAAAGTTTCATATTCGTATTCTTAAACTTAGGAAACCAGGTATTCGGAAGCCATTAATGTTAAACAGCTAAAGATATAAGTAAGGTTTCAGATCTATGTTTGGAATTATTTATGAATAATAAAAACAAGTTCAAATATAAAAACCATCAACTTTGCAGGATTTTGAAGTTCATTTCATTATTCTAGGACAGAAAATGGTTCTTCACATCTACATACACCAGCCATAGTTCTTATAGGAGCAACCTGACACCACGCCTCATCCATGCATGAAGATGGGCAGTTTTCTTTCACTTCAATATCAGAAGGTTTCCACATGCTAATTGCAACACTCATCCAAAAAAGTAGTTTTATCCTAAAGACTCATACAAAATAAGTAGTACAATAAGCAAATTACCAATTGCAGCTAGCCGTTGCTTCTTCTTCTCGATCTTCTCCTCCTTGCTTAATGGCTTTTTAAAACCAAGTTCTGATGTTGCCATCTCTCTCTCTCTTCTTTGTGCAGCAAGCCGCTCCTCAAAGCTGCAAAAAGCAAGTCAGGACATTTTAATATGAGTTCAAGATCACACTTCTTTAATGACAAATTCAAACAAGCCAGTTTATTGCCTCATTGCCTGGCATAAAGAACAGAAACTAAAGCACAATAAAAGTTCTTATTATAGACTTCCGTAAAGGAAACTTTTTCAGTATTTCTTATCTCATGATCATTTCAGCGGGTTACTGATATTAGCACCAGAAATCTAGGATGGTGGAACCTGCCATTTGCAACTCTACACTACTATCACAATACTATATGGCTAGAAATGAACTAGTCCTTCATTGAGAGCAAGCACCAAAATAACATCAAGAAAACAAAGAAACCAAGCCTTTATGCCAAATCCTGTGGAGAAAAGTAACAATTTACAAGACCACAGGATTGAGTACGCATCCTCTTCAAAGCAGTCAGGGTTACCGATAATTGGATCAAAATGTTCCCAATTCCTAAATTAGCATAACCAAATACATCAACCGTCATTATATAACTCTATTTGGAGAAAGAAAAAGAATCATTTCCAATACTGAATAAAGCAATGATTGTTAATGTTAAGGGATACAGAAAAATCAACAAGCATAAATATACGAAATTGGTTACTGAGGAGATGGCAATCACCACTCTATCCACCATCAAGATTTCCACTATTTCTGACAATAGAAGATTGTATTAAACTACCATCTGAAAGAAAGTCAAGAATAACCATTTGTGTTCTGATTTGAAGGGCCAATGCATCATTTTCACAAACTAAAGTTTCCTCTTTCTCAGTTCCCTTTGTATGTTTTCTCTTAGTTTTGTATAGAAGTCAAATACAAATTTATTTACAAGACTAAAAAGACATTAGCACCATACAAAGATTTCTTTCTTTTCAGTAATACCAAAATTTTGAAGGCCAACAAATAAGGTACACTTCTAAACTTTAAGTTGGCACTCACTTGGGTACGAGACAACGATCACATGATGGAAAATTGGATCAATGTGTGTATTGGAAGTGCATACAAGAAGTATTATATATATTATTTAGTATCATAAACAAAGTCCACACACATGTAATGTTGGTGGGTGCACCATGATTAGAAGTCAAAGTCCAGCAATTAAAGAGACATTCAATGTAACTGTACTATTGACATTGCATCAACTTTAATTTTTCTCTTCATTTCAATCGTTTTGGCCATTGGAGTGCTAGGTGCTATGAAACAACTGAGTAACTAAATTTAGTGTAGGGTGGCTTCTTCTCTTTACAACCCAAAAATGATATCTGCTTATCAAGCACTATCAAGTAACATGTCAAGGGTACTTATAGACAAATCCGAACAAGAACCTGTTCAGAAAGAACTGTGCAGTTCTTCTTACAGCAGTCATGTCTCCGGTAGGCACAAGAACACCCATTTGAACCATTGCTTTAAGGACCTACATCCACGAAAAAGGAAATGAAAAAAAAGAAGCTTAAATGCTGTTCATAATCAATCAGTTGTACCATTCATGCCTATGCATGTGTAAGCTAAGTTAATAAATTCGCATGTTTGTGGACAATTTGCACTCCTGGTGCATGCAACCCAACCCACATAAAATTGGTGAACTTTCGGAGTCAAATCCACGTATTATTTTACCAAAGTCACAGACATAGTGTCAGCCAAAAAGGACACTACCATGAGATGCACTCAAACAAACACCATGCAGTATCTTCCTCCAAAAGCCAAGCTTTGACCTCAGAACCCCTTGACAATAATTAACAAGCACTTCCACCAGGCTACCATTGCATGTACTCCTCAAAATATATTTCATAAAAACTAAAGAATTCTTACAAGTAGTTTCATGGGAAATAATTATCATAAAACTAAATAACTGCTATTTTGCATAACCAAACTGACTCCGAGCCAATTGGGTGAAGTTGGCTACATGAGTCTACAAATACCACTGATCCCTAATGGGAGTCATCTCCTCCTCAGCTTTACATGGGAGAAGTTCCAAGTGTCTGTATCCAACTTTTGTCCCTCTCTAACCCTCACAATGGAGCAACCTCTATAATTTCACACCTTATAGTAGATTCCTCCAAAGTTCTCCTCCCAACATATCCAAATTATTTTGAAAAATCCAACTCATCTTGTCCTTAATCAAAGCCACTTCAATTTCCCCTCAATCACAACATTTCTTATAGTTTCCTTCTAAATATTGGCACGCATCCATCTTAGAATTATCATCTCAGTTTTATAGTCCTCCTAGCATGTGGACCATGCAATATGGCACGTGTTATATATTTTTCTATTTTATATTTTATTTTATGTTTTTGGTAATTAGATATTTATATGCTTAAAGACAAATCAATTTTATAAGTAGAAGAATATGTTATGTATTGGAGGTATATTTCTTCTAATCAAACCTTTCTGAGATTTAGAATAATAAGGAATAAAAGTAAAAATATTAATTTATCTATCAAATTCTTTTTCTCAATTTGTCATTGATAGAAAAATTAATATTAATTGTTAAGAAAATAAATATAATACTAAAAAGTTGAAGAGTTAATCATGGGGCGCGACAAAGCATCAGGCTCTCCAAGCAGTAAATAAGGAAAACATAAGAAAAAACTTACCCAAGAATCAAAACAAGAAGATATTATTATTTTAAAAATAAAAACTCAATATAATGTAGTAGTACTACTTCAAAGTTTTTCCAAAAAGAAAAAAAAGGAAACACTATATTTATTGTTATAAAAGAAAGTATTAGAAAAAAAAATAAAAGAAGAATTATAAGGTGACACGTGATAATATATAATTATAATGTAGTTGTAAGATAGAAAGTTCAAATTGAAAGTTTTTATTAATTTGTCAACGGTTAGAAAATGACATTAACTATTAAAAGAGTAAATAAAATAAGGAAAATTGAAAAAGCAATCATGAATTGGCAAGTGGTATCCAAGTATTAAGTTTAAAGAAAAATAACAAACACTCAACTTAGCAATAAAAGAAAAAGAAAAGATACTCAAAATTGTTTTAAAAAAAAATTATAATGTTTGAGAGGGTGAGACATGTCATCCCTCTCAACCATTATAATAGATAGTATAAATTATTCATGTAAAATAAATCACTAATATTGCTATAGCACTCCATCTTTGTCAGTATTATTATTCCATTATTTGGAATATCTGGACCTCTTTTCTTCCCAATCATGATAGAACATGCAGTGTAGATCCCTATTTGTCCCCGTCTGAGCTATTACTCTACTACCCCTGATATGTTACTGGTAACACCCTAGTTAAACAGCTTACAAATATAGCTCTTTCAACATTTCTTTACCTCCTCTTCTATGACAAGTACAATTTCATCCTAATTAACTTGACATGAATCCTCACTATTCGCAAATTATAATAGGCTTAAATTGTCTTTTTCCCATCTTTCACAAGCTGGAACATCGTCTCCCATCCTTCATGTCAAATTGCCTATACAAATTCTCTTATTCCTTTCTTTAGTTCTAGTAATTGCTTCATGGCAACTCTTTTAGGAACTACACCTTTCCAGATCCCTTTTGTTATGGTCCTTTTTAAGCCCTTGCACCACTCTCAAGCATTCAGCTTGTCTTTGATGCCCTTGCTCCATCACCATGACTCTTTCTAGGAGGGCACAACTCCTATAGATTCTCCTAAACTTCCTTCTCTAACTTCCAATAAAATCTGCCACCTGATCCTATGTGTCATGAGAAAATAAGTCATAAGAATATTCAAATAAAGTACATCAAAATATATTATATAAGACACTCTATAGGAGCTCTCGACCTCTATCTTTCTGAAAGAGGTAGCTCTCACTCCACATATTTGTGACTTAGCGCAACAGCATGAAGTTGGACATAGTGATAAACTGGGAAATCAAAAATTCATTACCTTCTCAGCATCCTTCTCATATACACCATAGAACACTTCCAGCAAGCCTTCCCTAATATTTGGACTTATACTGCAAGAAGACAACGGTGTCAATACATTTGGAATGGAGACTTGCATATTTATAAGTTAATTTGACACGCCATGAGTAGCAAACAGAAAGTTTTATGTACCTTCCCATCATTCCAAAATCATAAAAGATCAATCTCCCACCATTAACATCATCGACAGCAATATTCCCAGGGTGCTGTAGAATTAAGAGTAGCATTCAGCATCAGTGTGGTTAACAAGGGAAATTGGGATCTGTTAGAGTTACCACCTCATCTAAAAGCTTAAGCTTGTAGAGAGGATATTGGTTTATTTATTTGTTATGTTAACACACTCCCTCACGTGCAGCGTAATTTGTTTAGAGCTTGCACGTGAACAATTTAATTAAATGGGTGACGGTAAGGATCGAACCTGTGCCGTTTGACTTCCAGGCTCTTTTACCATGTTAGAGTTACCACCTCATCTAAAAGCTTAAGCTTGTAGAGAGGATATTGGTTTATTTATTTGTTATGTTAACAGGATCTAATACTGATTGTACAGTAAAATTAACAGACTGGAGTTGCACTTTTACTTCAAAATAATTGGTTGATGCCAACCAATGGCATATAGGATACAGCAAGTCTCTGTTGACTTGCTAAGTTAAAAACTTGACAAGAGTAAAATGCTTCATTGCACCTCAGCAACTGAGAAAATGCAATTATCATACAAGCAAACTATAATTGCCAGAAACTAAAGCTACTCTTTATTTGCAAGGCTGTTTTAGTTTACAATCATTCATCAGTAGAGTATTGTCAGCTGACCTTCTACAAACAATCAAATAAATAGATCTTCAGATTTATTCCTGAATTTCTATGCAAACCAAGGGAAAAAGGAAAAGAACTAAAGGAAATGATGATCTTGATGGTCAAACAAATCTACGTAATTTATTCAACAAGATTAAGGAAACATTCTGGCAATCTAACAAATAGAACTACTCTCCTGCATGGTTAGTTGAGAAAATAAGTATAACAAGAAGGAAACAAGTCATCTGGTTCCTTTCTTTCTTTTAACGGGATTGAATTAGTTTCCCATACGCTCTTCACGCACCCATAATAAAACGTAATAGCTCTATAACCAACATCAGTCCACTGATAGCATTACTCTACCAAACATTTCATAGACAACAGCTACTAGTCAGGTTTGATCAAACATCTCCCAAAATACATATTAATAATCATAGCATTCATCACACATTTCTTTATGGAGATATATTATTTGACTTCACTAGCCAAAAACATGTGTGTGTAACATATGTTAATTTCCAGGTACCGATCTTGAATAAATCATGTATCTCCAGTTTAAAGATTCTCCAATCAAAATACTGAACTAGGTTGGTTGCACTATAGCACTCCGAGTAATATGAACAATTTCTCCTGTTATACATATTGAACTTTATTTCCTGGTCGTGTCTTAACAAACATGCGCGATTTTAATAACCACCAGGTATTGACTGGAGCAGCCCAAGATCTTACTAACGGGTCTTAGAGTGAACAACTTTTCTAAGTGGGAGGGATTTTTCTAACACCCCCATCACGTGTTACCCGAATTGAGAAAGCGGTTTTGGAGATTAGAGCTACACCACAAGGACATTGAGATGGGCATGTGAGATAACAAGAAGAGAGATAGGTCAGACGCAGATTATACCATATGAAGTTACAACCTCATCTATAAGTTTCATTGACAGAAAAGGAGAGACATAGAGGCTAATAATATATTGTAATGCATTAAACTAATGTAAAGAGCCCTTTATATAAGGTTAAGTACAATAAATAATATCTTGTTTTTCCGATGTCGGACAAACACTATTTACTACTTCAACACTCCCCCTCAAAATGGAGCATATATGTCATATGTGCCTAGCTTGTTACAAATATACTCAACTCTAGGACTTCTCAAAGATTTAGTAAAAAAGGCAGCCAACTGATCATTTGAACTAACCTATGAAGCTAGTCTGTGATAATCAAACAGCAATGCATATTGCCTCGAATCCTGTGTTTCATGAGCGTACTAAGCACATTGAGATTGATTGTTATTTTATCAAGAGTAAGGTCCTACATCAGGAAAACAGGTAACTATTTATTGTACTTAACCCTATACCAAGGGCTCTTCACATTAGTTTAATGCAATACAATATATTATTAGCCTTTATGTCTCTCCTTTTCTTTCAACAAGTTTAAACTGTAAGAGTCACTTATTATCATAAATAGATGTCAAATATCATTTCTTACTAAAGATATACAAGGCATTCTCAACCGTGAACTAATTACAAACTAATATGCTAAAAGAGTTTGCCCGACTTTTGAGGAGAAGACATATATAATAATATAAAATAGCAGTTGATACCAAAGAAAGAGAAAAGGGATGAAGTTAAAACTTATCACTTGTTGTATATGCAAGTTCTTGATAACTGCACCTTTCCGCTGCAGACTGGTTTTCTTGCTACAAAATGCCAGGGTTTTTGAGGTGAAGCATGTGGAGGAAAAGAAGAAAAGTCTGTGGACACTCCTCCTTTGTGCATTTTCTAGGCGTCTTCAGAAGAAGATTAAATAGAATAAATTTCAAAGGACCTCCACAATCGAGAAAGCTAACTTCATGAATTCTTTAGTGATAAGGTGGAAAATATCTGGAGCATTATTCATTTTCTAGTAATCCTTTGTACAAAATACTCAAACGTAGAGGAAAAGAACTGTTTATACTGTGACTTGAGCCGATGCTTTTCATGTGAACAGGCGCACCTCTTGGTTTTTAGCATAAAGCAAAATACCATCCGTTAGAAGTCAAGTCTTTTCTGCTTCTAATTTTTATTCTTCCTCTTCTTTTAATTGTTCCAGATATATAAAAATCAATCCCTTTTCTATCTAGTGAAGAAAAAGATTTTGAAGAGGCCATCAGTTTTGGAATTGAACCCTACAAAGCAGAAAGATTACCGAGACTCAAACCAGAAGAATAAATATGAAGGACTAACTTCCCCTCAATTATGCACGGCTTTGCCAAAAGTACTCGTATAATAATTTTTTCCTTTTGCCCCAACAAACGAATGACAAACCTGCTGCTCACTAAAGGTAAATAAACATTGCTCTAAGACCAGAACCCAACCACATTCACAGTGATGTTTTCCGAATTTTCTATTAACGAGATACTTTATAACATGCTGGCCAATCTTACCATATAGATGCTACCGACGAGGGCAACAACTCCCAATTGGGAAAACTGATTTGCCCTAGCTTTGCCATTTGTTACATTAATTCTGGCATAACTAAAGAAGATACCCACATTCAGTCATAACCAGGTATTAACTTAGCCAGTAATGCTGCCTATTAAACAGCATAATAGAACTCAATCAAAGAAAGTTAAACAAATTGCATGTTCTGCTTTTTGGTAATTATTTTGCAGTCTGAGAGCCTCCAATAACACCAAATGTTTTCTAGACACATTAAATATTTAAGAATCATGCAAATAAGCATCAGATCACGGGATTCGCTGCTCCAACCACAATTCTCTTTCCATGGTGCTAATGAAGTTACTATCCTATAAATGCAAAGGCTCGAATAATGTAGCTGTAGACAACAAAGTATGCAAACCTGAACCAAGATTCAGGCATCCAAAAGCATGAATATTGATTACAGTTTAAGCGAGAAGGGTAGGTTGAGGAGTTAATTCTTCAGTGGAGTACCATCAGCCACCAAAGGAAAGATACAATGAATTTTCAAAGAGCTCTTTTCAAGATATTCATATAAAGGATATTTGAAAAACCTACGTCAAGGTATTATCTCCTTTTCATCAGATTATCCAACTTATGACACAATACTAAGGTTTGCTCAGAAGATTAGAAAGAAAATCCATTAGGGAAGAAGGTCATTAAAGAGCTGATGCACATCTAAGCACCTAAACTAAGACATATAGACATGAAGGAAGCTAGTGAAACACTAATATTAGGCACAGAACTCATAAGAAGATGTGATAGACAAAGAGATATTTGCAGTAAACATCCGGCAGAGTGCATTGCAGCCAAGGCTTATGTTAGATTCAATTTCCAGTGGTTATTCCCCTGCCTCTCCAGAATTGTTGATTGCACTAGTGGTCTTCAGATGGCATTTAAAATAATGCCCAAATGTGTTTGTTTCTAAATGATTATCCTATGACTAGAAAGTGAATGTTCTGGGTAGTGAAACTCACAGGGTCAGCATGGAAGAATCCAAAAGATAAAATTTGCTCCAGGTAAGATTCAACAGCATAACGCCCCAACCTGGTAAAGGCATCAAACTAGCATTGAATTAATGCAACAGGAAACATTACTCATCTTCTTTGAATCAAAAGTCTGTGCATAAAGCAGATACCTTTGGCGATCAACACCCAACTGATCTAAGGCTTGTATCCTGTTTATTTTGATCCCAGGGACGTATTCCATTGTCAGAACCTTAAAAGCAGGAAAAAAACCAACTCAAATAAAAGTAATTGTAAAGAATATCTAGCATTTGCAACTCAAGTTCAAGTACTCCTGAAAGTTTAAACCTGTGGAGTTGTGTATTCCCAATATATTGAGGGGACTTTGACATAATCCATGTTCTTAAAGTTGCTTGCGAATTTTTCTGCATTAGCAGCTTCCTTTGTATAGTCAATTTCCTGAAGATTATGAGAATTCAATCAGCTCCAACATTTTGCAAGGATCCAACCAGAAAAACAGCAACCAAACAGAGACAGAACCAACAACCAAAAGTCGAGAACATCTTTTAGTCTTGTACTTCAAGGCAAGTCAGCACAGCCCTTACTGCTTAATTTGCCAATATATGTTTATATGTGAAAGAATAGCAACTTTTGGGAAAAATTTTTTACTTTTCTTATATGTTAATCTGTATGTAGTACACACATGACCGGCTAAGGATAAGTCATAAGCATACAACATGATATTTCACAATTCAAAAGTTAATAATAACCATATCCTAACTAATCCTTACCATGATACGTTAGCACCTCATTTAAAGGTTTAAGCCTGTCAAGAGGGTTGGGTTATATTTATTTATTGTGTTTAACACGTCCCCTCACATGTAGTCATGATTTGTTCTTAGCCTTACACGCGGCGTGATTTGTTCTAAACCTTGCATGTGGATAATTTTAATGTATTAAAATGGGTGGTAGTGGGACTCAAAACCATGTCTTGGACTGTAATACCATGATAGAATTTACCACCTCACGAAGCATGAACATCATGCCAGAGAATGTAGAAGGACACTTTAGAGCTCGAGTAGAATCATACCCAATGGTATCATGAATGAGAGTCACCATAATGCATGATTGTTGAAGGCAAAGAAATTCACAACTTTTCATTCCTATGTAAGGTAGTTTGAGTGGTCAAGGTTGATTATAAAATAGACCCTAACAATAGATGTACAAAGAGAGAGATAGAATTAGAATAGATAGAGAAAGAGAGAGAGGAGGAGAAGAAGAAGAAGAAAAAGAAGAAGAAGAAAAAGAAGAAGAAGAAAAAGAAGAACAAGAGAAAGAAGAAGAAGCAATGTTTAGAGAGAGAGAGAGGAGGAGAAGAAGAAGCAGAGAAAGAACAAGAAGCAATGTTTAGAGAGAGAGAAGAGGAGGAGGAGAAGAAGAAGAAGAAGCAATGTTTAGGGTGTAAATCATAAACCTTCTCATAACACGAAAGAGTAGCAATGTTTGGGAAAAATTTTGTATGTTTTCTGTATGGTAACTGTAAAACAGGAAAGTTTGCAACATGATACTTCACAAATAATAAACATATCTTAACTAATCCTTATTGATATGCAATATAGATAATTCAATTGTTGTGTAATGCTAAGGAGCTAGTAACAAGAAGACCCCAAAATGGCCATAGACTAGTTATTGAGTTACAATGTCCTCTACATTAGTCTCAAAAGAACTTTGAGAGATCGTCTGCTCGTGCAACTTCTGGACAGGTAAGTCCCACCAAACTATGGAGGTAGCAAGGATCCTCATTCAATGCCTTTCATCAGGTACATCAATTTTGCATTAACAACATCCTAGATTTTTCCAACAATTAGGGCCCATTTGGATTGGCTTTTTTCAAAAGCGCTTTTTTTAACAACTTTTGAAAAATAACTTTTTTTTAGAAGCTGAAAATTCTGGCTTCTTAAAAAAGCTGTATTTGAGCCTTTTCAGAGTTTCAGCTTTTTTTGGAAGCCAAATCAAATAGTTATTGCAAATTTAATATAATTTTTTCAGGAAAAACAAGTGTTTTTTTCCTAGAAAAAAGCCAATCCAAACAGGCTCTCAGTTACTCTATATGTAGTTTAGCTTGTTGCAACATATGAAGCATCCTTTATATTTGTCTTCTGGAGTGGCAGTACTTAAAGGTGTTTTACTTGTTATAGCTCTAGTTTCACTGTGGACAAGTAAACTCTCAATTTTCCTTGGGATAGCCCTCAAAGCAAGGGATCTAGTATTAACTGAGAAGCATGCCTCCCCATACAACATGGATGAAAGATGCCGTCAAAATAGTTCGAGAGGTTTCACTTGGAACTTTTATTCGCTTCAAGTAGCATAACAACTGACACAGAGACCATCAAAGATGAGATTGCGGTAACCCAATCAGAATCAATTACTGTCAAGTAGCTACTCCAGGGTATCTTCAGGACACTAACATCAAAATTCATTCTTTCTTGTTCATTCTTCTATTTGGCCTTCTCTCTACCATCTCCTGATTCTTCAAGGTGATATTGTTGTATGCTTCCATTACAAATATATTCTTGTCCCACATGGAAAAATCACCAACTTCTAGTTCGCTATGTAAGATCTTGGGTTCTTCCTCTTAGTACCAACTGATTTTAGGATGGAACTCAGTGATTC
Organism: Cordia subcordata; assembly: GCA_028554755.1. Taxonomy (NCBI): domain Eukaryota; kingdom Viridiplantae; phylum Streptophyta; class Magnoliopsida; order Boraginales; family Cordiaceae; genus Cordia; species Cordia subcordata. The sequence goes on from JAPTOF010000015.1 coordinate 10,309,635, forward strand.
TTAACAATTCCAATGCTATCTACGTCGTTGCAGGGTAAGAATACCATGGTCCCTTTGTGCGCTGATAAAAAAACTGTACCTTGTTCCATGCTTTGAGATATGTACCTAAAACTATGACCATCACCCAAGGCTTTTGAATAGTACAAGCACTGTGTAACATACCTTTTATCTAAACCACCATTTTCCCTGCTTATAGTTGCATAACCACTTATGGACTCCATTCAACGTCTTCTCCCTTGGCAATATCACTACCTCGTGCTGTTATTATTAGTGCTTGTTTATGAGCTCACAGGACTAACATGTTTGTAAGACTATATGATTCACCATGAGGCACAGTGTATTTGCAACCTTAAGATACCATGGCTGCTGGAGTAATATTCAATTATGCTTCTTAACTCTTTACAAGTCATAATAGCCTCAATATACGGAAAACAAGATAACTACATATGACAAAGCTTCAAACTTACTGCCTTTCATGGTGATGTAAGCTAATGATATACCAAATATGAAACTCTTTACCTGATACAAGACACTTGCGCACTCATCGTAAATAGCAACCCAATCTCTTTTTGCACCATCAGACTTTGGATCAATCTTCTGAAGGTATTCAGCTATCACCTGTAAAAATCAAACAATGCAAGAATCAATAAAGGAACAACCAACTTTTCCAATATGTACTTTCTGTCTATTTTGATCAGACAAAGTAACATCAGTACTGCCACAAGTTTAAGGCAATGGGAGAATGCATGAATGATAATTTCACAAAGTCTATTTCACACTCATGGCAACAAAATTCTAATAAGTGGCACAGAGCTAAATCTAGTCATGATAAGTGGCACACTTTTCTACACATTGTTAAAAGCATGTAATAAAGCAAAATGGTGATCGCAACAATAGAATGGGTTTGATTTAGCCACATTTTACAGGGAAAACATATACAAATGGCAATAAAGCTTTTATGATAAGCATTTGAAGCTGAAATATAGGAAGATATCTGAATCTAACCCTCAAGTTCTTAAGATCAATATCAAAAAGGTCCTTGAGACCAGGCCTTTGCACCTTAACAACAACTTCCTGTCCATTCAGTTTTGCACGGTGGACCTGACCTGGAAAGAAATTAAGTCAGCTGTCTCTTTTCATGGAGATATACTCTCAAAACAAACCACCGATCAAGCAGCAGATGTTCCGTTTGCTAACAGAAATTTTCATGCTACATCATGAGTAAAGAAAAGAGGTAAGTACCAAGACTTGCTGCTGCTACTGGCTCACGGTCAAATCTCTCAAATATATCATTCACAGGGACTCCAAATTCTTCTTCGACAATTGACACAGCAGTTTCTGATGGAAAAGGAGGAACTTGATCCTACGTAAATAGTTTGATTCAGAATGATGTAGAAACTAACAAACTAATTCCAAAAACTAAAAGGTTTGATTTACATGAGCGAGGAAATCTTATCCAGCACAATTGAATCAATTAAAACAATGAAGTAATAGGAGGGGGCAAAAAGAAAAGAAAATAGATGCTATAAAGTAAAAGGAAGAATCAAACAAAGAGTGAAATCATCTTTTAAAGTAGATGCTACAGATACTTCCACTCATACATAACTTGAAGCCTTGAGGATAATTGAAAAGAAGAAACATGAAACACTGTGCTCTGGAGAGAAAAGGAAGAGAAGTCGATGATCATATATGAAGTGCAATCACGTATTTTATCTTTACTTTACTTCAAAGCAAAGGATCATGCGATACTCTTAATGCAATAACTCCCAAATTTCCTTGTCTAATAGTTCTGCATAAATTTCTCTTACACCAGAAATAAATCTACAATAACCCCTTCCTTCTATATGTATAGTCACACAAAAGCAAAAGCAAACTATGTGTATGCCTGTTTGTATCCAAAATCTTAAACACTTCCATACTAGCAACGACTGTAAACTCCCAAGAAGCAGATTATGCATGATATATTAACAAAAGGTATCTCCACCCACGAGTTGTCTGAGCGTGACTAAACAATTACAGAAGGCTCTGAAAGAAGGAAAAAGATTCAGTCATTGGACAAAGCAATTATTTGCAGATCATATACAAGTTATATAGCTAAATTGTGTAAAATAACTGAACAAACATACTATGATTTCAAAGCCTGAAGATGCTGAGACCTATATTTTGATTGATACCTATATTTTAATTGATTAAACTGCATAGTTTTATACATGAAATTACCCATTTTATACGAGAAGATATCCATGTAAGATTAATTAATGTGTTATGTGTGCCTTTTCTTTGCAATAACGGCAGAGGAAAGGGATGGAAGAAATTTGAAGTAGCTCCTGGCTGTCATAGCACTAAGGGCCGGTTTGGATTGGCTTTTTTCAAAAGCGTTTTTTTTTAATAGCTTTTGAAAAATAGCTTTTCTTTAGAAGCTGAAAATTCTGTCTTCTAAAAAATGCTGTATTTGAGCTTTTTTCAAAATTTCAACTTTTTCTAGAAGCCAAATCAAATAGTTATTACAAATTTAATGTAACTTTTTTAGGGAAAAAAAAGTTTTCTCTGAAAAGAAAAAAAAACCAATCCAAACAGGCCCTAATAATGGTAAAACAACATCAGTTACTAAATTCAACAATTGCACCTGTAGCTCTGACAATTGGTCAACATATTCCTGAGCAAGAATGTCCACCCTTGTGGAAAACTGCTGGCCAATTTTGATGAACGTGGGACCTAGCCTCAAAATATTTTCCTTCAACCACTTGGCAAGAGCCTTCCGTCTTTCAGTTTTCTTTTGCTCTGTCATTCCACCTGCATATGTGCATCCTTCTAATTAACAAATTTGATAAATGAATATATAATTCATAACCATACTTCAAGCCAGCTTGATGAGTAAATCAAAAAATTAAGAATGTTTTTCCCTTGTGAACCATCAGAAGGAAATAGGCAAACCAATAACAAAAGGAAAAATTTATGCTGAAGCTTTTCTAATATCTTTGGCCAAGTGCAGTCTCCATAATATCCTTTTTATGCACTATTTTAGCACTTTTCTGTCATCATTTTCAATACTAACATCATCTAGCACCAATTTGGATCATCAAGTGAGCACAAAAAAGTTATACATGCATGATGCAACTAGCTGCGAAAATCTGGCACTGATGACTCATTGTGTCAAAGCTCCTCATAAATGCCAAGCACTTGAAGAGCGAACAACAGTGTAAAGCACATGGGAAAATTTTGAGAATACAATTATATGATATCTGATTTAGCATCAAACTAAGATGTCTTGATGCAAATGGAGCAATTTCAATTTTTATGCAAGTGGTTGACCTCGGTAGGAGAAATTTTGATTGTTTAACCAAGCTCTGAATATGAAAGTAAGAACAAATCCCCAAATTTCCACTGTCCTTTGGATAGTCGAATATGTTTTGAATCTGCTCCAACGGCCCCCAGGGGCAACAGATACCTGAAAAAACCGTATACAGCTTACATAAAAGACAATCTTCAAGAATTTTGCACTTAATATTTGATGAGAAAGTGATGAAAAAGCAATCGTCGATTGATGCATAAAGTAACATCATAAGCTACCAGCTAAAGCCCCTATGAAGCATGTCATCCCAGCAGGAATTGCCAGTAAATCAATAAGCAATAACTACTGGTCCAAATAGAAAGCCTATACAGCACTCAAATTGTATCTTATCAACTCCGTCCTTCCCATTATAGATTTTTTCCTCTCATTCACTGATTGATGATGAAACGCTTCTTCACAGAAACGAGACATAGAAAGTCTACTTAGCAAGGATGGCCTCACCGATGCTACAGCCTAGGTCCTAGTGTCAACCTGTTTCCATGATGCCCATATATCTACAGCCAAGATAAGAAAGACAACATGAAGGATAATTTACTGTTTATCGCAATCTCTCAAATGTGAAATGTACTTGTGAGTCATACTACGCTTTGTAGTCCCAAATAGTATCCCTTAAATTTTCCACAAATCAACTTCACATGAACCTACTTTTTGCAATTTTGTTGCTTTAGTCACCCAACCATTGATGCAAAATAGGTTCATCCCTTCCCTCTACCTGAGCATCGCGGGAGATTCATGGAACCCTATTGCCTACTCGTCTAATAAAGTGTTGCAATCAGATTCCCATAAACAATAGACTTTATGAATTAGAATTCTTTTAGAATGAAAAAGAAAAGAAAAAACACACAGACATGCTTCAAAATACAGGGAATTAGATAAACACAATGAAGATAACATCAGTAATATAATTTCTCAACCACACCAATTCGCGTAAAGAAAATCACTACCTCAACTTGATTATCCGCGCTACGTTTGAACCAAGCCTCCTCTTGTCCAATCTCTTCCACACTCTTCTTTTTCACCTTTTCCACCTCCACCGCTTCCACTATGCTCCCATTAACACCTCCATTCTCATAATTCACTAAACTCCCATTAACAACCTCGCTTTCACTCTCCACCGCGGCAGCCCCATTCGCATAACTAGAAAGAGTGTAGCTCCCATTGGAACTAGCACCACCATTAACACTTCCATTCAACTTGGTCAGCAATTCTCTATCACTTTCTTCCACAACAGCATACGCAGAACCATCCTCCCTTTGAACTGCCCTTATTTTTACCCGGTTTCGGAGACTTGTACTGTAATTGGGTTTTCTTGAGGGCAAAATTCTGGGTTTTCTTGAAGATATTGGTCTTGGTGACAGGAAGATCAGCTCAGGTAGAGTTTTAGTAGAGAAACAAGCTGTAACACTAGCCATTTCTCGATGCAACTTCGAAAATATCGACACGAAAATCTATAGAAAAATATAAATAAATATGATGATGATGACGGGTGTGTATGTATCAAAGAGGTTTAACACAGCGTAATTTTCATTGCTTTGGACTTCGAAGAAAGTTTTTGTATGAGTTAGTGGTGGAGGAAAATGGGGAGAAGTATTTATATTTTTGAGGGTTTTTTTTTTTTTTTTGAAATAAAGGAGGAGGGGGAGGGAAACGAGAGGCAGTGGAGAGGAAGGTGCCACGTGGCAAGGAAGATGAAGTGAAGTGAGATTATGGGGGTTTGTGATTGGTGGAGGATGTTCATGAGGGTTTTCCTGAGCCACAAAGAGACTTTTGTTTTTCTGTACCTAGATGTATTCTGAGCAAACAAAGGATGTCGCTGTCTGAGATTTTCCTTGGATGTTCCTTAGTTGTTAACCATTAGTCGACTGACCGTTTTGGTGCAATTCTTTTAGGTGACGATTAGTACGTCAGAATAAATCTGAATAAGAATAAATTTGACTTAAAAATAGAATAGGTTTGAAAATAAAATGAATTTTGGAACGAACATATTACATTTGTTATGCTTTAGGAATGATAATAGGAATAGCTATATTAATTCCAAACCCATGATTGGTAATTAGTATCCTAAATTAGTAATGGGAATGCATTTTTTTAAATTAACAAGAGTACCATTGTTTTCTTATGTACATGTTATTTAGTGGTAGTAATAATAATAATAAATTGAATACAAAAATTTCTAAAATACTAGTAATACTAATAATAAAAGTTACTAACGCTCTAACCATGACAAGAAACTATCACACCAGTGTGTTCAACAATCGATGAATTAGTAGGATCGACCACCACAACTAAGTTTAAAATTTCTTGTGAGTCTGAACAAGAAAAGAAATAATTTATTAAGTCGAAGCTTATTTTAACACTTGTTATATACATACATACATACATACATATAATATATATATATATATATCTTCGTACATTAATTCCAGAATTCCTCATAGTGATGAGAAAAAACCGAATCCATTAACTATCCAATCGAATAATAAATACTAATAACCATAATTAAATATAGTAATAATAATAACATTAGTACTACGAGTTATAATAAAATTAATGAATATCATCCTTATCATTGTCATTGGTATATTTATTTTTAAATTAGTTATGATATAATCTTTGTCAATTATTTGCCATTCTTATAAGCAAAAATATCATTTGATAATTTAATTATTTCAAGATCAGATAGACTTATTGATGTACCTTGAAGGTGCAAGCCTTAAAAGACCCACAAGCGTATGGATCATGCAATATAATGAGGAGTAATGCAGGTGTCAAATCATAGGGAGGCGTGAAATGCGGAAGAATACTATGCTATTGTGTTCTAGAAGAAGCCTAGAAAGAAACCTAAACTAAGTATAATTTTTGTACTTTTGGATTTTTAGGAGCCAAAGGGAAAATAAAAGGGACTACACTATGAATGCAAGGAAGGAAAAATAGGAACTAAGCTAACCTAAACGGGATTAGACCAACATGAAGGTGATAAGGTGACCTACATTTGCGAATGGGTAACTTTGTACTTCTTTGCTATGAGATTTTGGAACGAACATACCACGTTTGTTATGCTTTAGGAATGACAATAGGAATAACTATATTAATTCCAAACCCATGATTGGTAATCAGTATTCTAAATTAGTAATAGGAATGCATTTATATAAAATAACAAGAGTGCCATTGTTTTATTATGTACATGTTATTTAGTAGTAGTAATAATAATAATAATAAATTGAATGCAAAAAATTTTGTAAAATACTATTAATACTAATAATAAAAATTACTAATGCTCTAACCATGACAAGAAACTATCACACCAGTGTGTTTAACAATCAATGAATTAGTAGGGTCGACCACCACAACTAAGCTTCAAATTTCTTGCGAGTCTAAACAGGAAAAGAAATAGTTTATTAAGTTGAAGTTCATTTTAACACTTGTTATATATATGTGAACAATCAGGAAGGTTGACAGCGACATTACCTGTAAGACAAACATCACATGTAAGCACACAACAGGCATATGATGCGACCAATGTGTCTAGGGCCTCCCAGCTAAGCTTCTGGGTCCAAGGAATTTGTCGGGGCATGACACTAGGGTGACTATGGCGGAACAAACCCCACCCGGACTCTTATTAGTTGGATTTAAAGCTAAAGGATCTCAAACTAGACTAGTCTAGACTTAAGCTCTATCGATCTAGGGACACAAAAGCGGATTAAAGTCTAACAAGCGTAATCCTACATGTTCTAAGGTAAGATGTTGTGAATTTGTCGACCTATTCATTATCCAAACATCAACAAGTTTGATTTGCACCATTGAGAATAATTGGGAATCAACATGTAGTAAGCTTGGAACTATATTCGCCATAAAGCATGCTTATACTCACAAACATAAACATAGAAAACCCATTTTATGCAATCCATAATCATACACATAGATATGCATATTAGATGGATTAGAGGTGTTCTGAAGCAAATACACTCTAATTTATGTTCATACTACTTATTCAAGCATTATATCAAGCATATAGACATTAATTGATAAAAAGCTATTTGCATTAAGAACAAAGTGCGTATGTGTGTATGTATATATGTGTTAATAGAATCCCATAACAAAGAGTATAAAATCAACTCATTACACAAGTTTGGTCACCCTAATCTATCTATTCAAGTATCAAATGAAATGAAATGAAAGAGGATTGAGGAAACTCCCCTTCTGCTCTTGCTTGTTCCTCTACAATCTTAAGCAAATCCTTACCAAAAGTTGTTGCAATCTTCCAAAATAAGCATAGATCAGGGGGTGTGTATGTGTGTGTGTGTGTGTTAATGTATGTATTGGATGTGGGTGAAGATAGAGTTTAATGTATGAGAAGCAGGTGTGTGAATGGAAGGTGAAAATGGGGTTCCAAAAGATCCTAAAAATAGGCTGGAAACTGCTCAAATACAGCTAATTCCGGGACAAGTCGAGGGCCTTGGTCGGTAGACCAGCCTAGCACATAGGTCAACCAGCCTAAACACTTAACCCTCTAATTTGGCTAGTCCACCAGGCCGGTCAACCGACCTAAAATAGGGGACAACCGGCCAGGTCAGAGCCTTGGCCCATTTTGCTTGCGTTGATTCCGTTTTGCTCCAATTGCACTTTTTATCGCCAAGTTGCCTCCAAAAGCTTCTTTTATGCTTCTCTCTCGTTCCAAACACCTCGAATTTGACTCCAACATCAAATCACCATTGATTCAAGCCTTGAGCTTTAACCTAACTTCACCAAATACGAAAAATAAGCACGCATTAGTGTAGCATTTACCTTTAAACTCAACTATGTACAATTGTATGTGCTTAGGCTAATCTCCTAACATAAGTACTATACTAATGCAACTCTTAAAACTCAAAACACCTCTTAAACACAGACAAATAACAATACAAATGCGCACAAAAACACAACACATCACTTATGAATTTAAAACCAAGTTTTACTAAAAAGTAAACAATTTTTTACCCTAAAAAAATAGATCCTAAAAGAAATATATATTTTATTCCAAATAACTGAAAAATAATATAATTCCAAAATTGACAAAATAAGTTGTGTTTCTCGAGAAAAGAGAAAAGATTATATCCATAAAAACACACTAATTCACATGAACTTAATGTTACTTTTATTGGCACAATACTTTAAATTTCACCAACCAATATCGTTGTAACCATCACCTCGGTCTTGCTCAATCATGTTGAAAAAGACATTGGTTAGCTCATGGTCATAAGCAATAGAGCATACAATTTTAATGACATCACAAAGAGTAAGATGTGGCATCTTGCACACTTCTGAATGAATTTTTTGCCTTTTTTCTCCAATTGCTTTAGTGAAAACTTCTGCCACTTTAGCTATTTCATTCCCAATTATAGAAGCTGCATTTTGTATTCCATTCAACATAGTTGTCACATTATCTTCACTTTTGCCGCTCTTTTTCTTCTTTTGAGCAGAAGCTTCTGCATTTATTGAAGACTGTACATCCATGAATAATTGTGATGTAGTTATGCCATCTGACGTAGTATTACTTATACCTTTAGCACAATTGTTGACTCTATTTTCAACCTCCTCTATTTCTATCTCTTCCATCATCTCAACAAGTCCTCTAGCATGTTCTCCTATGGCACAATCCTTTCCAAACACGTTGATCAACTCATCCCAAAAAGGAAAAGCTTTAGTTTTCCAAACTACAGCTTTTGGATGACTCTATAAAAAGATCTAGAAAGAAATAAGCAACAAATCACTAGAAATATATATAAAATAAAGCTTGAATTTAAGTAAAAAGATTACTAGAAACAACTAAAATGCAACCCTATGAATATGCATACCAAATTTCCTTTTTAGCAATAAGACATTTTGTGACTAAATCTACACCAAATCCACAAGTGTGTTGGCCATAAACCATGTCAAATACAGTGCAAAAGTCTCTCTTAAGATCTTGATTCTTGACTCAATGTGTGGCCTTGCTTGTAGACCTGCAGTAGGCAATGAAACTTGCAGCTTTTTCTTAAGGTAATTCAAATAACCTGGTTTGAACCCATTATCGGCATTATTTAGTCCATAATTCACCATGTTAACAAATGCATCCATAAGTGTAGAATCCTTATTATTACCCCCACTTCCTCTTATTCTTACAAGGTCTTCTATTATCTTAAGACTCTCTTTTCATTTCTTACTTATGTATTAGGTTCCAAGTTATTAGTACTCCAGAAGCAATAACAATAAGATCAAGAAAATAACCACTCTTGCCAATGGTAGCATATATTTGAAAAGTCAACAAGAGTGATAAAATCATATTTATTCACAACAATAAATGTTTAAGATAACAAAGTTAAGAAAACTAGTACAATCATAAAATAACTAACAAATTATCTAGTATTTCTATTTGCACTCCAAGCTTTGAACATGCACAGCAACTTTATCTCTAGAATCATTCTATTCTTAAGATGTGGCAATTGAAGTTACAACATCCACTTCATCATCATTGTTGGATTGCTCTTCTTGGTCTTCATTATCTTTTTCATCTACCAACATGTCAAGGTTCTCAAATAGACCAACACTTATTTCTTGTCTTATGAAATTATATAAGTAGGCAACATGCCATTATAATATGAGTATGAATTTTGACAAGATAAAGTGAAGGACTTCTAAGAATTGCCCAACAGTTCTTTAGAACACCAAACATCTCTAAATTACATTTTTTTGGCTGAAGAATGTTTCATATTGAAAAATTCTTTGATATTGGTATGTTGATGCCCGTGTCTCCATTCATTTAAATGATACCTTTGGCATTGATATAGAGCAAGAAATCCCTCATTATTTGTATATCCAGCGTTAACAAGATAGTAACAACCTTAAATAGTAAAACTTTTACTATTAGTAGTATTCCTATATATTCTCGTATTTGTGTTGGGAAATTGTGATAATAAAATTCTTACCATAAGGAATCACCAACCGTTTCTTTTATCTAATGCATCTCGCAACACTCTACTATCAGCAGCTGACCCTTCCCAACCGGACAATACATAGATAAATTGCATTTCTTGTGAGCATGCTCCTAAGACATTGGTGACAATTTCATCTTTTCGCATTCGATACCTTGGCTCCTTCTCTAGAGGCACATAGAGCTTTATTTGAGTACTGTCTAAAGCTCCTAAACAACCCTATCATTCAAAAATGTATTAAACTTATTTAAATTGTATTTTTTAATTTAACTTTAATAATAAATAAAAGTTTATTACCTTGAACCATTTCCATCGCTCATCAATAGAATCTTTAATTACTGCTTCTGGTGTCTTAAGTAACCTGCTTTGAAGCCTAATAATACAGTTTGTTACTTTTTTAAAGTACATACTAATGGTTTCCCCTGATCGTTCAAAGTTGGTATTTAGAACTCTCTACTTTTGATGATGTGCTAAAATGTGTAAGGCCATTGCTACTTATTCATCCACTAGCATAATCTTTGTAGGAGACAATCTACCAATTACTTCAAGTCTAGAGCATAAGCATGTAAAAGTTTGTCGATTCATTCAATACTGATTCACATTTACAGTATCAATGTCATAAACCATTTTTCCAATATATTTTCTCCTTTGGAAAAATTCATACTTATATCGCTCTTAAACCCACATATTTATTAGCATTTTTTTACTCTTTCTCAGAAAATGAGAAAAAACCAATTAACAAGTTGCATGATACTCAACTGAAGTGACCATATTACAAGGTAATCTCCTCCTTATCAACTTTCTTCTGGCTACTTTTGACCTCACCATCACTCTACAAGAGGCCAAAAGATACAATTCTACAAAAAGGATTATGCTATAACATATCAAGTTCACTGATAAGATAGTATTATGGTGTTTTCACTCTTGAGAGCCCTTTTCTTTTTTTCCTTTCCTAAGAGAACCAATTATAATTGCATGCATAGTATTATTCAAAATTAAAACTTGCACATAAGGAATCTGTCATAATAAACCTAAGAAACTTATAGTGGTAGTGAAAATTAAAGATTGAAGGCAATTATAGTTATACAACTATTGTATCCATATACCAAAGACACAAGAAAAACTAGCCATGCAAATAATATATTTTTATACGACAATGTAACAACTAAAGAATGTTTTTTTTTCTTCAAGTTACATTAATACATATCTTAGTGTTGTCATCTATCAATAGGATCATCCAAATTAGTTTTTGCGTATATACTAAAAGTGAATATTTTAAATCAATTTAGCAAAAGAACTATATAATCGTAATGAGATGGTTATCTCCCAAAGATTTTCTTCAAATAACAACCATAACCTTGAAACTAACGAAGTAGTTATATAATAAGACCTAAAAATTATCCAAAACTCCCCAAAAACACGAAGTCCTATATCTAAAACACGCACAAACCTCTCCATCTTTCTCACGACTCCGACGACTTAATCTAAATCAACAACACCGGTACAAAGCAAACAATTTCTAGCGCAAAATGCACAAATATTCATACTATATATATGTATATGTATATGTATATGTATATATATATATATGCTTGCATGATAGTGATATTCAACCCTGGTACGTGTATGAACATGACTCTGAAAACGTATGAACATTATAGTCAAAATATGTGAAATCGCTTTAAAAAAATATTGTAGTTTTCGACATTACAATCAATATATTGAGTATCTGTGAACACCACTTTGAAAATACTTTTAGTTCAAAACTTTTACTCTACATACTCAAAGTGCAGACACTACTGTTTAAGAATCGATGTTTGGCTATGTGATAAACTAAAAGTCAAAGTTCAAAACATTTACTCTGTATGTTCAAAATGAATAAACTACTGGTTCAAAATTGATATCAAGCTAACTGATTAAATAAAAATTATAGTTCAAAATGAATAAACTATTGGTTCAAAATGAATAAACTATTGATTCAAAATAAATAAACTACTAGTTTAAAAGAAATAAACTACTGGTTTAAAATGAATAAAGTATTAGTTCAAGATGAATAAAGTACTGGTTCATTCTAAATAGACTACTAGTTCAAAATTGATATCACGCTACCTGATAAAATAAAAATCATGGTTCAAAATGAACAAAATACTAGTTCAAAATGAATAAAGTTGTCACGCCCCCAAATGCACCCATTCGAACTCGAGGTCGTGATCATCACGAGCCTAACAAAATGGCTCCTCGTAAGCTTGCAAGGCTCTAAAACACAAGACAGAAAACTAAAACTGACAAATATTTCGATCAGAACACTAATACCGTCATGGCCAGTTATTTTACAAGTTCGAATTATTTACATAAAATCCAAGCTATAGAGAATCAAGACTAATTAAATTACATTAGTATTGCCATTAAGGTCGTCTCCGAAATAACCCAAATCATTGCCCCTGCAAAAACATGTAAATAAGATAATAAGCGAAACAAAGCTCAGTAAGTGGACACTCGGGATGAGTCCTACAAGTGGTCATAACCAAAGACATCAAATTGGGATCAATAAGAGACATTAGAAAATAGTAGAATCTAGACACATAGAAGTAACTTTCAGATAGATTGATAAGCAAAGCCAGTTCAGAACCAAAGTGTAACTTAGAGCAGTATATTAAAAATAAAACGGGCAACCTTAGGCCCTACACCACAATGCCTCCGTTTAGACAGGCATAGAAACAGGACAAAATCACATATATGGGCAACCTCAGGCCCCACGCCACAACGCCTCTGCCCGACGTGCACAGAAATACATAATAGGATTAGGTATATACGGTAGTCTCACCCTCCGGATGGGTGTCATAGCTCCAAGCATAGCACACGAATTAAAAAAGTACACATAGGTCAACTGAGTACAAGCTGAGCACAATGCGAATCCATTTAGTATTAACACACATATGTGGTACTGAGAAAAATGACCAGAGGTGTACAAGAGAATCGGAACAAAACCAGAGAATAACGGGACACTCATATACAAAAGGGTAGTCTAGCTTACCTCAAACCAGCTCAATAACCAAGTCCTCTTCTTTCTAATAATTATAACAAGTTATAGTTAACACAACAAGATAATTATCACATTCAGAGACAAAGATCACAATTAGCTGATAACAAGTCAATAGAAAAGAATTCAAAGGGAGTAATGAACCATAATAATCCGATTATATCCATCCATCTCATGTCAATTTATTTAATTATGCCAAATTGGTCTTAATAAAGGCATTAGTCTTATTTTAGCTTTCCTTTCTTTTACTTAAAAGGCAGTCATACATGAAACTCAGAAACAGAAAGCTAATCAAATATGTACTTAACTCTAACATCATATATGAGCATCTATGCACATGTACAATTTAGTAATAATAACTCATCTATTATACATCTATAATCATATGAAATTGTAAAGCTTAATCCCTAATCAAGCAGATACTTATAAACACATGAAGATATCTAACTTTTATATTTCTCATAGTTAAGCCAAACTTTTATATTGTACATCTATAAATTTTGTTTAGTTTTCTTTCTTTTCTTTTCTTTTTTTTATGGGTATTACATCTTCTACCTCTTCAAGAGGGTTCATCCTCAAAACTTCCCTTACCATGGTCTTCAAATCGAGTGGGGCATATCTCAAGCATTTTGGGTTCCAATCTCAAGTAGCTTTCTTGACAGTACAATTACCATTCTGCTTAACTCTTGCAAAAATAAGATTGTATTACAACACTTGATCTTCCCTGTCAACCATAGTTATTGATTGCTTGAATGTGCCATCACACTACATGATATGGTTAGAATCTTGAACATACTTTTAGAATGGTTTAGTAACTGAAAATCTGAATACCAGTGCAGCTGCGAGCCCATAGGAATCCAATGATCAATAAAATGATTTCTGAAAAGAATTCCATAATAATATAATTAATGGAATCCGTAAGGTAAGAAATAACCAGAATGTGAAGCCCATTGGAAATACCAATAACGTGATAAGATAGATATAACAAAGAGTTATTGTAACAGATAGCACTGTGATCTGTTCCATAATCAGGCAGTTGTACACGGTGATAATTTGTTTAACAAACACTAAGTCTAATAAAAAAAAAAAATTTGATACGGAACAATAACTGATATTAACACCCTTGATGCCACAATCAAGTAATTAATACAGTCAAGAAGAACTGGTGTCAGAATGATCACTAGCTTCATTTAACAAGAATCGATATGCTAGATGACCAAGACAACTGTACATCCTATCTGGCTCTCGGGGTATAAAACTAAAAGGAGATGCATAGCAAATAAGTATAAAAGGTTAACTGTGAGTCAACAAAGAACTAGTAGAATTGCCTAGAAAAAGTGTTGATCACTTGATTGAAGACCATAGTTCATAGTTCTTCAAGTTAACAATCTGTAAGATTTCCTTATATGTTGTTCGTGCTCCCCAGAACTTTTAGAATATATAGGGGCATCGTCAAATTGCAGGTAACCAATCTAGAGTTACTCGGCATCTTCTTCAGATAGCATACATGAGAGTGACTACATAACTAGAGAAAGAACCCAAGAACTAGAATCCATTAAATATAGAATATGTGCAACAAAATCAGACTTTATCATAACTTGTGGTTGATACCCTCATTGATCCAATTCCCCCATGAATCACGGATTACCTGTGGCTTAATTATAAGAGATGCAAGAAAGCTACAACTCAACTAGAGGAAGAAAGAAATCCAAGAGCAAGCTAAGCAATACCCAAGATGGGCATGGCAAACCATATCCAATACCCTCAATAAATCCATCCTTTCTGAATATGCCAAAATTATATATCTGTGATTTGAATAATAATACCCAACGAATTCCTCATACAAGTAACCATGAACTATTACTGCTAAAAGTAAGAGAGTACAAAAGAATACCTCAAATAGATTTGAACACCCACTGGTTAACTTACTACTGTGCTTGGTACATTACCAATAGAATACTAGAAGTGTAAAGAAAGTCCTTGAATGAGACCTACAATATGAATAAACCAACCCATCATAATCAATTGCATCTTTCTAGACTGATTACCATGTCTATCCCCATAATAATATAAAAATGCCCCTTTTATAAATAGATTAGGTTGGATGACAACTCCATACTCCTCTCATGTACCATATGATTCGATAATGGAAATTTCCACATAATTTTATTTTTTTCCCAAATAACATGTGCACATAACTTAATATAAATACAAATGATATCATCATAAAAGTATTTCAAGTCATCATTAGGTAATATAGGAGTACACACATTAGAGATCCACAAAGTACTTGTTGCTACTACATATAAAGCTTGATATAACTCAGGCCTAGATATCAATATTTCAAACATGTTGCACGCAAAACGTAGTATAACTAAATAAACAACTTAGCAGACTAGAATCCTAACTACACATACTTAGGCCTCACTGATCATAACTTATTGCTCTGATACCACTCTGTCATGCCCCTAAATCCATTCACCTAAACTCGGGGCCATGATCGTCGCGAGCCTAGAAAGATAGCTTCTCTTAAGCCTGCAAAGTTATAGAAAAACACAAGACAAAAAACTAAAACTCACAAATATTTCCATCAGAGCACTAATACCATCACGGCCAGTTATTTTACAAGCTCAAATTATTTACGTATAATCTAAGCTATAAAGAATCAAGGCTAATTAAATTACATTAGTATAGCTATTAAGGTCCTCTCCGGAATAACCCGAATCATCACTCTTGCAAAAACATGTAAATAATATAATGAGCAAAACAAAGCTCAGTAAGTGGACACCCGGGATGAGATCCTAACCAAAGACATCAGATCGGGATCAATAAGAGACAACAGAAAATAGTAGAATCCCAACAGAGAGAAGCCACTTTCAGATAGACTGATAAGCAAAGCCAGGTCAGAACTAGAGTGTAACTTAGAGCTATGATATTAATACTAAAATGGGCAACCTCAGGCCCTATGCCACAATGCCTCTGTCTAAACAGTCACAGAAATAAGACAGAATCACATATATGGGCAACCTTAGGCCCCACGCCACAACGCTTCCATCTGATAGGCATAACAATACATAATAGGATCAGATATATGTGGTAGTCTCGCCCGCTAGATGAGTGTCACTGCTCCAAGCATCGCATATGAATTAACAAAGTACATATAGGTCAACAGAGTACAAGCTGAGCACAATACGAATCCAATTAGTATTAGCGCACATACGTGGTACTAAGAAAAATGACCAGAGGTGTTCAAGAGGACCAGAACAAAACCAGGGAATAGCGAGACACTTATATACAAAAAGGTAGTCCAGCTTACCTCAAACCAACTCAATAATCAAGTCCTTTTCTTGTTAATAATTATAATAAGTTATAGTTAACACAACACGATAATTATCACATTCAAAGACAAAGATCACAATTAGCTGATAACAAGTCTATAGAAAAGAATTCAAAGGGAGTGATGAACCATAATAATTTGATTACATCCATCCATCTCATGTCAATTTATTTAATTACGCTAAATTGGTCTTGATAAAAGCATTAGTCTTATTTTAGCTTTCCTTTCTTTTACTTAAAAAGTAGTCATATATGCAACTCAGAAACAGAAAGCTCAGTAGATATATACTTTACTTTAACACCATATCTGAGCATCCATGCACATGTACAATTTAGTAACAAGAACTCATTTATTATACATCTGTAATCATATGAAATTGTAAAGCTCAATCCCTAATTAAGCAGATACATATAAACACATGAAGATATCTCACTTTTATATTTCTTATAGTTAAGCCAAACTTATCTCACTTCTCAAGATTCCTGTTAAAATCCTTCCATCCTATTTAAGCTTCACTTATGCCTATCATGGATAAATCCTCAACACATACATATATCATAATCAAGTTAAAACTCAAATATTAAATTAGAAGCAAGTCTTCTATCAGTAGCCTTAAGTCGAGTAATATTCACCTCACTTTATTTCCTTGTTACCTTTCTATTCTTTCTTTCTTTGTCAACAACAAACACACCATAATCATGCCAACCCAAGCCTGTCTTACTTCAATATACCAATTCGATCTCATATATACGGCTTTGTACACATATATACACATTTGTAACATACCAAAATATCAATATAATATATTATCCCTCCTAAAGTAATACAGTTGGTTTCACAAGTTTACAAAAACCAAGCAACATATCAATTTCAACATCATAATTGTGCTTTGCTTAAGAGTGCTGTTCATATTTTATTAATTCTCTTACACATTTCTAGCTTCACAAGTAGCTCTATGCCTAAACTCATACAAATTTTTGCATAAAAAGATATGAATAAATCAAGGTTCCAGCAATTTAGATAAAAAAAAAACCCATAAGTCAAGCCTTCATAATTTCCACCATAAACTAGAATCACGTAACCAACTCTAACATCACATAATAGCATTCCCAAAAGCATATATACAAAGTCATTTATATAAAATATTATCCATCCTAAAATTGTATAGAATGGTGCAGTGACTGTACAAGCTTATAAGCATAAAACCACATCAACTTCAACTCGAGATCATGCTCTGCTCAAAATTATTGTCACAATTCCTTTTTACATATTCCTAACTTTACACAAGCAGCTTTACATATTCATACTTATGCAAACACTCATGTATAAGATCATATAAATAAGCCAAGGTACAAGTGATCTTAAATAAACCAAACTTACTTGATTTGCCAATAAAAGACAATTTCTTATTTTAGTTTAATTTTCAGCAGCAGCAGAGAGTTTAAGGAGGGAAATTGGGTTTTATAGGTGAGAAGAGAAAAAGGATAAGAAAGGAACGAGGAAGGTGAAAGGAAGAAGAAAATGGGTTTAATCTTTTTCCCATTTGATCTTTTCTTCCTACTTTTCTTGTTTTTTGCATTTTAGCCCCTTGGAGTCTAGTTGTTAACCCAGCCAACCCAACATGTGTCATAAGAAAACACCACACATAGGCACTAGCGCACACACACACACGTGTGGTAAACATGCAAAGGCAGTCATTTGTTTAGGTTTCTTTTCTTTTCTTTTTTGATGGGTATTACAAAAGTACTGGTTTAAAATGAATAAAGTACTAGTTCAAAATGACTAAACTACTAGTTCAAAATAAATAAAGTACTTATTCAAAATGAATAAACTATGAGTTTAAAATAGATAAACTACTAGTTCAAAATATATACACTGTGCCCAAAATCTATATAGTATTCATACATTTCAATTGAATAAAATATTGGTTCAAAATGAACAAAGTACTGGTTCGAAATGAATAATGTGTTGGTTCAAAATGAATTAAGAACTAGTTCAAAATGACTGAATTACTAAATCAAAATGAATAAACAACTGGTTCAAACTGAATAAACTACTGGTTCAAAATGCATGCACTACTGGTTCAAAATGAAAAAACTACTAGTTCAAAATGATTTTGAACCTCAAACATTTTTGAATGCTACTAATTATATATTATTTACATATATACTTTTAAATTTACACGAAATATCATCAACACAAATATTGTCAACATTAATACATAAAAATTCAATTAAAATAAAACAATAAAGTTAAAAAATTAATGCTAATTATTTATCAAACATATATGTTTACAAATTTACGTCTAATATTATAAAAACTAAGTAGAAAAATAATGAAGATAATATTAAATTTTGGTCAAATTCAAAAAAAGTCAGAAACAACAATTTGCAAAAAAATGAACCAATTAAAAAGTGTCAGAACGTAGCACAACTTCTCATAATCACAAAATACACACAAAACCTTTCGGAAGGCAAAAAGATCAACCAAAACTACAAACGCTGAACATTTTAACCACTTCTCTTAAATGCCATTCTTGCAAACCTACAACACCTTTGTTGCAAACCCACAACACCATTTACTCTTACAAATCAAATACTAGCCCTAGAAAGCAAATCGAAGACAATCAGCAAACTCAAATGTCAGAAAATGAGCAAGTTTAGGTGCAACTTCAAATTGTTGCCCAACAGGAAGAACAAGTTCAAAACAAAAAGCAAGCTCAAAAGCCAAAGATGAAACGAACGAAATCACAAAAATTGTCCAAAAGAAAAAAGAGTAAGTTTGAAACACTCTCCATTCAACAAGAACAAGCTTATGATAATAGTCAAAATATACAAAAAATTATGTTCAAATATTTTTTGTTGTATGTTCAAAATGAATAAAGTATTGGTTCAAAACTAGTGTCATGCAATATTGTAAAATAAAAGTCTTTGTTCAAAACTATTATACTATATGTTCAAAATACATATACTATAGGTTCAAAACTAGTATGGTATTTCATAGGTTGTAATGCTATTTTACAAACTACTTTGATATCTGATATAGTTCAAAATATTCGCTCTTATGTTTAAAATGGATAAATTACTAGTTCAAAATTGATATCATGCTATCTAATAAAATAAAAATCATGGTTTAAAATGACTAAACTACTAGTTCAAAATGAATAAAATACTGGTTCAAAATGAATAAATTACTAGTTTAAAATGAATAAAGTATTGGTTCAAAATGAATAGAGTACTGGTTCAAAATAAGTAAAATATTGTTTTCAAAATGTCTAAACTATTGGTTCAAAACAATTATACTTAATGTTCAAAATCAATAAACTATTGTTTCAGAATTGAAATTCTACTATTTGATAACAACTAACGTGTGCTATATGTTGAAAATGCACAGAGTATTGTTTTAGAAATAATATGCATATTCCTTATCATCAACATCTTTTTTCCTTTTCTTATTAGCTATGAACAAGAAGAAGAAGAAGAAATACAAACTAATTTACCAAGTTTGATATCAAGAACAACACCTGCAAAACTTACAAAATTCATCACAAAGCTCACTGAAGATCAAAGAGAGGCAGTAAGAAGCATTGGCCTTGGCCATATACAGTTCTTATAAATTGGAGAACTAAACTCCAAATTAACATACCGGTTGGTGGATAACTACAACCCCTTCCGTACAACATTAACTGTCACAAATGGCAAAGAGATACTAATAGATGAAAAAGATGTATAATTGACCCTAGGACTTCTAATAAGGACCATTGATATGAACGAAGACGACAAGGACTACAAAGCAGAGTGGAGAAAGGATTGGTTTTCTGATAAAGGATGCATTAAAAATCTCATAGCAACAACAATAGGCAAAAAGTTGAAGGAGCAAGGCCATGGTGATAGGTTCAAAAGAAATTTCGCCTTATTTATGGTCTCCTGCATGTTCAGAACTAACACCAAAGGAAATCCATGGCTAGAGATACTAAAAGCACTCAAGCATGTTGAAGATATAAGAAATTTGAAGTAGTGCCCCTTCATCATGAACAGTTTGAATGAAACTGTAGAAAAATGGAAGACATAAAAAAATGCTCAGCAATTCACAAGGCCCACAATTTTTTTGCATCTCTTGTATCTATATAAGGTTATTTTAACCAACAAAAGGATAGTCCCAAAAAACTACCCAACATTGCAAAATTGGACATCACTAATACTCCACAGGAGAGTCAATAGAGAGATGAAAGTTGGTAGATTTGGCTTCCAGCGAATTGCTCCAAGAATAGATCCAAACAACCCTTCAAATAAGATAGCTATTGCTCCAAACATAGAGGGCCCATAGAAATACTTTATCTGCAAAATATTTTATCTGATCAACCAAGAGAAAAACTTGGAAAAGGAGGTAACAATTAGTTTATTTGCAAAATATTTTAATTACATGTTCAAAACTATTATTCTATTTGTTCAAAATCAACACTCTATTGGTTCAAAATAAATAAATATGTTATCTGATCACTTAAAACCCCTTGTTCAAAACTATTTTTTTATTGGTTCAAAATCAATAAACTATTGGTTTAAAATGAATAAGTGTGTTATCTAATCAATTAACAGTCTTGGTTCAAAACTATTCTTCTATAAGTTCAAAATCAGCAAACTATTGGTTCAAAATGAATAACTCTGCTATTTGATTACTTAATAGTCCTGGTTCAAAACTATATTCAAAATCAATAAACTATTGGTTCAAAATGAATAAGTATGCTATCTGATTAATTAATAGTTCTAGTTCAAAACTATTGTTCTATTTGTTGAAAATTAGTACTCTATTAGTTCAAAATGAATAAGTCTACTATTTGATCACTTAAGAGTCCTGGTTCATAACTATTGTTTAGTTGGTTCAAAATCGATAAATTATTGCTTCAAAATGAATAAGTGTGCTATCTGATCAATTAACACTCCTGGTTCAAAACTATTGTTCAATATGTTCAAAATTAGTACTTTAGTGGTTCAAAATAAATAAATCTGCTATCTGATCACTTAACAATCCTAATTCAAAACTATACTATATAAAGTTCAAAATGTATTATTAACTCATTCATCATAATCAATCACACAAAATATCATAGACAAACTTGTCATAGCAACAAGAAAGGTGCTCATTGTCTTGGATGAATTAAAGCAAGTACTAGAGGAGGTAAAAGTGAAGCACCCAGGAAGCAAATCTTTAAAGACTCTGGAGAATGCAATAGTTACACTACCACAAACAACTACAGACGGTCCATACCTCCCAGCCTATTTAACAAGAACCAGATAGTAAAGATGACTTTTTCAACAATGAGAAGGTGCTGAAAATAATTGATAGACTTGAAAAGGCTGAAGAAGAGAAGAGGAAAAATCAACAATATTTAGTTCCATCATTCAGCCTCAACCTATCTCAAGACAATCCTACTCCAAGAAATCGTGAACAACACCAAGGAAAAGATCAATTTGCTTGTTACGGAGACAAAAGGCATTTTGAAGAAGTGACATCAATTGCAAAAGATTACTTGGTAGGCACTAAAGAGGACAATGAAGATCAACATCAAGAAGAACAAGGCCAACAAAATGAACCTACTCAAACTTCAAAAGCACAGACCAACAACATGATAGCTCCCTTTCTAGAATTGTATCCACAGCTCTTCTCAACCTCATGTGCATAAAAAAAGCCTCTCAACCAACTCTTGAGAATGTCCTACTCCAAGAAGAAGAAGATTAAGAGAAAGATGAAGATGAACCAATAAAGAAGACAAAAAGACCCAAGCATCTAGCAGAGATATTGAGATCACTGTACGAATCAGAACACCGAACAATGGCATATAACTTGATAGACCTTTAATTGACAATAATTGAATTTGTCCTCTACAATCCAGCCAAGCCAAGGGAAAATTATGAACTTGAGTAAGAAACTAATTTTTCACACATTTTTTAACATTTTAATATTTTTATTGCTTTGCAAACTAACTTATAACATTTACATTCACAATTGATCACTGGAAGCACATCTTCAAACTTGGAGGAGGACACTAGATGCTGACAAAGAATGATTTCTACTCCTTGAACGCTGACCAAAATGTTAATTAGCCCATACTAACAATATGGTGCCATTACATGAATTACAAACAAAGAAGATCAAATCCAAACAGTCCAAGAAATTTTTTTTTGCTCTATTTGATGCTTTTGTAAGCACTAAAAAAAATTAGCAACATAAGACAACCACAAATTTTGTTCACTAATTCTTAGGGATGTCAACAATAGCCTACGCTACCCCGCCCCGCCCCGTAGGGGTACCAGCGGGGTCGGGGTGGGGTTTTTGTGAAAAACTCCCAGGGCGGGGCGGGGCGGGGTTTTTTCTTTGTGCACTAGTGCCGGGGCGGGGCGGGTTCGGGGTTGGGTGACCCCGCCCCGCCCCCATCTTCGGATTATACATATATATATATACATATACATATATATTTTATGTTTAGTAACATTGTTGCAAAGTTGTCTTTAGTCCAGTGGTAGATAGCGTTGTTATTTCTTAGTAGATGTTGGTTCGATTCCCCTTAGCCCCCCTTTCTTTTTTTTCAACTTTTTCCCCTTTTATGCTTTTTAGCCAAATTTTTTTCATCAAATCTCGATTTGCCCTAGCACTATCACTTTTACTTTACCAAACTCTAAAAGCAAAACCTAAACATAAAGGTAGACCAAACATAGCTGCTAGGCCGCCATCAGTGATCATCTCGAAGACTCGCACAAAGAAGCATTTGGGCGTTGTTAAATCTCGCATCAGGTTTAAATTTTTGCTTCAAATCTCGCATTTTTGTCTTTGTTTTTTTATGGTGTTGTTAAAAAGAGAAGTGGAAACTGAAAAGGGGTTTGGGGTTTGGTGACGTATGAGATTATGAGACTGTGTGTGGGAGATAATTTTGAATTTTTTATTAGCAATAATCTAGATCTAAAATCCCAGATTAGCAATGCAGGCAAGTTTACATGCCTTTAAATTCTTTCTGAAGATATATTTCTACAATCCTTGCTAGCTGAGCTCCCTACTTTTTGGATGTAAACCCATATTTCAAGTTGGCTAATATTTATTTGATAAACAAGCCATATTGAAATTTTGACAAAACCAACAAAAATGAACTGTGTCCTAGGAAGCATAGTGTTAATCGTGGTATCTCAGTTGATTGTATATATAGCAAATGCACCTGAGTCTTTGTTGATTGGAATGAACCTTTTCCTATTACTAAGTCTCGTAATAATCATATATCTTTCATATCTGTTGTGTTGTACATACTAAGAAGGAAATATAAATATTTAAGCTTATAAAATTAGAAAGTCCAATCTAGGAAGAGCTCAATTAAATCTAGTTAACCAGTTTCCTTTTCATGTATCTTCTAAATCTTATGCATTTCAGCTTTTGTGTATCTTCTATAGCTAATCATATAGCAACTTAAGCATAGTGTTCATCATGTACACTATAGGCAACTTGATGCTTGAGTTGTTTGAAATATTTTAACTAATTAGTAGTGATGGCAAAGTAGATGAGATCTAAAATGGTAAATGAATGCTAAAAACAGGGATTTGGGTTCTCTCTTGATCACTAGTATCTAATTTGACTGATACTAGTTGGAAAAGGTAAAGTCTATCATGAATCAATTGCTTCAAGAATATCAAGATAAATTTGAAAGAGAGAAGCAACATAGGAATTTCGAATCTACATCATCTAGTGTTGTTCCAAATTTTGTGGATACTTCAACTGACAATCTAGCTCAATTTGACCAATTTATTTCAAAGAAAAGAAAAAGAAAGACTGTGTTTCGATCGGAGCTAGATAACTACCTTGAAGATGATATCTTACCAAGAGATCCAAAGTTTGATATTCTTGCTTGGTGGAAAACTAATGGTTTGAAGTATCCAATTTTGCAAATGATAGCAAGAGATGTCTTAGCACTTCCAATTTCTACAGTTGCTTCAGAATCTACTTTTAGCACAGGTGGTAGATTACTTAGTCCACATCGCAATAGGCTTCTTTCATCGACTGTTGAAGCACTTGCTTGTGCCCAAAATTGGTTGTTGGCAGATTTCAATAGAGGCATATGTTCTATATATGTTTAAATAACTTTAACTTGTTAAATAAATAAATATGTTATTGATCTCTTTCTATTATCTTTTCTTTCAAATGATGAACAACCACTTCGCTTTGTGCCTATTCTTCATGACGAGGATGACGATATTCAAGCTGTAAAGTCAAGCAAATCAGCAATTACTTTTGCCTAGGAGTGGAGCTTGTTGTTTGTGATAATGAAACATTGAAACTTATTGTTTGTTTGTTGGATTTATCTTTTGTTATGTTAATTTTATGTTTAAGTTTTGGAGTTTGTATGATTTGGAGTAAGTGGAGGCATTTAATGTGTTATTGTTCTAAAATTATGTTGAATTTTATGTGTTAAGATTTGGGACATGATTTATGTTGTACTATATTTATTTTTATCTAATTAAAAAGTAGGGATTTTACTTGACAGGTAGGGGTTTAACGAGTAGATGTTTTGCCCCGATGCTACCGCCCCTTTGAGTTTTGTTGACAAGTGCCTCATAGGTAAGGACATGGTGTAAAAAACATTGGTAGGGGCGGAGATGGTAGTCAAGAAAAAACTCTGATACATGTATAGGGGCGTAGTAAGGATACGTGGAAAAATTCCAGGTGCGGAGTAAGGGTTTGTGAACCCCATCCCTACCCCGCCCCATTGACAACCCTACTAATTCTATTCTTCTATCTTTTATAGGATGCACTAACAACTGAAAAGACAGAAGCGTGGACGAGGGAAAGAAAATTGAGCATTTCATTCAAGGCTGGATGAGGAAATAAGTGCGTGTTCGGCAACAGCTTTTCAAGTAGCGTTTTGACTGGTCAAAAAGCTATTTTGCTAAATTATTGTTGTTCGGTAAACTAGCATTTTAAATAGCTTTTTAGGTAGGTTTTAGCGTTTCTCAAAAGCTAAAAATTTTAGCGTTTCAGGTAGCTTTTAGCTTTTCTTTTCTTTTTTTTTTTGCAATTTTACCCTTTTGCATTTTTTTATTTTTCTGTTCTTTTTCCAATCTCTCTTTATATTTTTACCTTTTCTGTTACAAATATAAATAAGAAATAATATAAAAATGAATTTCAATTTCTATATAATCAACATTACTAAAAACATAAGTTTTATTAGTAAATTTTTTTCAACAAAATAATTTTGAATCTATTAAAATTAATTTTTGTAATATTGATATAAACATTTTATCAAAAAATTAGTTATATTTTAATATCAAAATATGATTATGAAAATAAATATCTAATTTAG
Organism: Cordia subcordata; assembly: GCA_028554755.1. Taxonomy (NCBI): domain Eukaryota; kingdom Viridiplantae; phylum Streptophyta; class Magnoliopsida; order Boraginales; family Cordiaceae; genus Cordia; species Cordia subcordata. The sequence continues at coordinate 10,335,651 of JAPTOF010000015.1, forward strand.
AAATATATTATCTTGTTCCTATAATAATAATAGTAATTATAATTATCATAATAACAATAATAATAATAACATAATATCAATGTCCTTTTACGTCATTTAACATTCATTAGCTAATCTAATAGCTAATTTTACTGAACACATTTTGTTTAATTAGCTAGTTAAATAACTATCTACTAACAGCTAAAATACAACAACTATCAGCTATCTAAACAGCTATCAGCTACTCAAACAGTTATCAGCTACTGTAATAGCTAAATTTGCCGAACAGGCGCCAAATGCATGTCCATGGATCAAGATACGCGAAGTAGATTTGGTATGTGTTCAAAACTATTATTTTGTTTGTTCAAAATAAGTAAAATATTAGTTCAAAATGAATAAGTTTGCTATCTAATCACTTAAGAATCCTCGTTCAAAACTATTGTTCTATTGGTTTAAAATCAATAAAATATTGGTTCTAAATGAATAAGTATGCTATCTGATCAATTAACAGTCCTGATTCAAAACTACTATTCTTCAAGTTCAAAATCAGTACTCTATTGAACTCACATGCTCAAAATCCATACACTATCTGTGCAAAATGACTAAGTGTGGTATTTTGATCAGTTAATAATTTTAGTTCGAACCCATTACTCTATATGTTTAAAATGAATACTCTATATGTTCAAAATGCATGCACTACTATTACATAAACATTGTGCCATCTTATCAATTAACAAGCCCTAGAATCACATAATAACACACTATTATTATAGCTTTTCCTGCAGATGATTGTACACGAACACTATTTGATGTTGTGCTACAACTTCAAAAAGAAGACTCTAGAAATCCTAGACAACAACCATAACAATGATGAAAACACATATGTAGCATAGATTGACCTTGCTATAAGACAAGCCAAAATAGCCTCAAAACTCCACTATTTTTGAAACAAAAATATCATACTCACATATTTGCAATTTGTTACAGAAAGAGCCAATGACAGAGTTCTTAAGACGACACAACATCCAAGACTAGATGTCAAAAACTTTGGCACAGTTATGCTTCAAATGGAATGGAGAAGCAGCAAAAATTTGTTGATTACGGCATATATGCAATGAAGCATATGGAGATGTATAGTGGAGAAGTCAAAAACTAGTAGCTTGTTAAAAAGATAAAATTACTAAATGATATGCCATTAAATTTCAAAATGAAACAATCTCTAATATAAAAAACTTACTTACATATTAATTCATTAATATATATTTTTTATTTTGTAGGAAACATTCCCGACAAGGTTCAATCTAATTGCTGAGTTGTTGTTGAAAAAGCATAACATCCTGCTTGAAGAACTAAATAAACATGCAAGGCACCATGTCGAAATAAGCGAAGAGCTGGAGAAACAAAAAGAAGACAAGAAAAAAAGAAAATAAAAAGCCAAAAAAAGGACGCAACAAGAAGAAGAGAAAGAAAAGAGAACATAAACACAAGTCAGCACAAGAGGGAGAGGCAGAGGTAGAGGTAGAGGCAGAGGCAAAGCAATAGGAGAAGAGGAAGCATGATATATATTAAAAGAAAATGAACAATTTATATTTGTAAATTTTAACTTTGAAAAATTACTTTCTCAACTATTTTCAAAATGAATAGACTATTGCTTCAAAATGATTAAGCTACTAGTCCAAATCAATAAAGTACTAATTTAAAATGATTAAGCAACTAGTTCAAAATCAATAAACTACAAATAAATAAAGTATCAGTTCAAAATGAAATAAACTATTGGTTCAAAATCAATAAACTGCTAGTTTAAAATGATTAACGTATTAGTTCAAAATAAACAAACCACAAGTTCAAAATGTAATAATAATAACTTTATACTTGTTCCTTGAATAAGATTAAAAAAATCCATCTGGACAAAAAAGTTTCTCTAACGAATAACATTCATCCTTCCACCACTTTGACCTAATGATTAAACTACTAGTTCAAAATAACTAAACATTTAGTTCAAAATGAATAAACTGCTGGTTCAAAATGATTAAGTTACTAGTTCAAAATGATTAGCTACTATTTCAAAATGATTAAGTTACTGATTCAAAATCTACAAATTACTTGTTTGATATAAATAAAGTATCGATTTAAAATAAATAAAATACTAATTTAAAATAAAAATGAATAAACTACTGGTTTAAAATAAACAAACTACAAGTGCAAAATTAGATAAACATAAGTTCAAATGTAATAAAAATAACTTTGTAGTTATTACTTGAATAAGAAAATTCAAAAATAAAAAATCCTTCTAGACAAAAAAGTTTCTCTCTTGAATAACATCCATCCCTCCACCACTTTGACATAAATTCTCACTTGTCTACAATCGAAATATATATATATATATATATATACATACATACATATATATATATACATATATATGTATATGTATATATAGTATATATATATGTATATGTATATATATATTCAAAAACAAAATAAACAAATTGATCAAGAAATTTTAATTAAAAATTCAAAGCTAAAATACAAACTACCTGAAGAAATGAAAAAGATTGTTGAGCTTGCCTCTGTTGTCTTTGTTTTTTTTTTTTTTGCCCTTGTTTGATTGCACTTCTTCTTCGTAATACTTTTAGGCCGAACATTTCTTTGTCCTTTCTTCTTAGAAGTACTTGGATCACAAATTTTTTTTGACAAAAAGCAATTACCACCGTCGTTTAATGAACTAACTTCATCTTCAACAAGTTTTTCCAACTTCTCAAATCCTTCTTGACAAAACTATTTACACTTTTCATTTCCTTCATAATAATCTATCAAAGTATCAAACTTTCTTTTCATTTGCAACCACCACACCAATGAAGAAAAAGTAATATTTCTAGATAACGAATGGCTGCAACAACTACTAGATTTAGATCTCGAATTCCTTGAAAACTTAACACCCTTAGTCCACCTATCCAAAATATATAGATCTGGGACCCTTTGAACACATTTCATGGGACAAACTCTCAAACAATGTGTACACAAAATTCTCATTTCCTCAAACTTTTACATGAACAACTAATACTTTTACTCAAACTGTCAAAAGAAACTACATAAGGAAATAGCTCACAATCTCGTCTCTAAAGCTCGTATGTCTCACGTACCCCTTGCAAACCAACTAATTGATAATTATATGAAGTCCCTCGCATGAAATGATCTTCAAACATACAATGAGTACTTATTGCATATACCGTAACGACGTGCTCAAGCAAACCAACATTTCTAAGAGTCATCTCTGGAACATCATTGAAACTCCTAAAATCTTCATCCTTCTCGTTCTACCTCCACTAAGTTATCACCTCACAAAACATATGATAAAAATCACAAAGGAAAGAGAGAGACACCATTTTTCTCAACAATGCATGATTTGCACTTTCACTTCTTTGGGATGACAAAATACCACCAAAAAAATATTTTTTGAAAAGATAGGACATCGTTTTTCCTTTTTATCATTCAAGCAAGCTAACTATTTATTATTGCACAATCAAAATCAGACATCAACCTAAAAAAGTAAAAATTATACTACAGTTCAAAATGTGACTAAAAAATGTTTAAAATAAAGAAACAAAATGTTCAAAACATAACAATAAAATGTTCAATATACAAAATCATACTTACTTTTGTCAATAATACTCAAATTCAAGTTTGGGTTCAATGCGCTTCAACACAAAATCAAACTAATCCTTCATTCTCAAATGATTTATGGGCTTCTTTGAATTCTCAACAATATCTCACAAACACAATCTGTGGTGTGTTCTTGGAAATACTCTACAAATTGCAGCAGCCATAGAAAAACGTTAATCAGTCATTATGCACTTTAGATACTTGTCTTCAATTGATTGAAGAAATCTTTCAATAAGCCAAACAAAAGAATCCTCCTTCTCATTGGCAAGAAAACCAATTCCAAACATAAAATTGCATCTTTGATGATTTATGCCAACAAAAGGACCATAAATCATCCCATAATTATTTGTCCTATAAGTAGTGTCAAACACACAAATATCATCAAATAAAGAATAGTCATATCTCATTATAGTATCTCTAAAAAAGAAACTGATCAGCATTCCTTGGCTATCCAACTCAAAATCATAATAGAAATTATCTTCATTTATCAACTGATCCTTAAAAATAGAAATCAATGTCTTGCAATCACTACCTTCAAGATATTTTCAATTATCCAACGATAAAGCATTGTACACATCTCTTTTCAAATAAGGTAGATGATCAAAACCACCAACTTCTTTATCCATAGCCCTATAACAATCAACAATATTAACTTTAGCTTGTTTAGAATTCTGAAACACCTCAAGATTCCCTTTACTGAAATTCCTATGAGAATGCAGCAAATGTCATTTCATAGGGCTAATCATTGAATGATTATGAATCATATAATGCTTCACAACTTTCCAAGACCCATTCTCCAAAATTTTAAAAATAATTCTCACTTTATGATCATTTCTAAAATCAATTTTGGTATATGTTTTCCCTTTAACACCTTTATCTCTTTTCAATCCCGCCTTATAACAACAAAACTCACAATTACAAAGCTCATTCTCATTCTTTTTATACCTCTTTTTCCCCTTTCTCACGCTAAAACCAATACCAAAAGCATAATCATTATACAACTCAAAAGCCTCTGATTCTCTATCAACAACTTTATTAATAAGTGGTGAAACACAACAAGCATATCACAAGCATTGCCTATAAAATATATATATCAATTAATCATGCTATCTGATAAAATAAAATTCATGATTCAAAATGAATAAACTATTAGTACAAAATGAACAAACTATTGGTTCAAAATAACTAAACTACTAGTTCAAACTAAATAAACAACTAGTTCAAAAAATGAATAAACTATTGGTTCAAAATTGATATCATGCTATCTCATAAAATAAAATCATGGTTCAAAATGAATAAAGTACTGGTTCAAAGTGACTAAACTACTATTTCGAACTGAATAAACAACTGATTCAAAATAAATAAACTATTGGTTTAAAAAAAAGTTGAAAATGACCAAACTAAAGGTTCAAATTGAATAAACTACCAGTTTAAATTGAATAAAGCACTAGTTCAATATCAATAAACTACGGGTTCGAACTAAATAAAACAATGGTTCAAAATGAATAAACTACTGGTTCAAAATAAATAAAGTATTGGTTCAAAAAGACTAAACTACTACTTTGAATTGAATAAACCTACTAGTGCAAAATGAATAAGCTACTGGTTCAAAATGACTAAACTACTTATTCAAACTGAATAAATTACTGGTTCGAAATTAATGAAGTATTAGTTCAAAATGAATAAACTACTGGTTCAAAATGATAGTTCTCAAAATTCAAAATGACATTAATACTGAATGCTCAAAATGATAGTTCTCAAAGTTTAAAATAATAGTTCTCAAAGTTCAAAATCATAGTTCTCAAAGTTCAAAATGATAATTCTCAAATTTCAAAATAATAATAATATTGAATGCTCAAAATGATAGTTCTAAAATTTCAAAATGATAGTTTTCAAAGTTAACAATGTTACAAACACAGAATGCTCAAAATGAATATTCAAAATCTACCTGTAGAAATTGAACCAATAAACTTCAAAAGGTTCTTCTTTATACAATTGAAGTGACGCCAAAACACAATCCTCAGCTCAATGTCCATGCACCATAAAATCCTCTCATTCAGCAGTAGTCAACAATTCATCAATATCAAACTCTAAAGTATTAGATTTATCTATTGTAATTATCAAAATTACAAAAAAATAAAGTAAAAGATTATCAAGAAAAGAACGAGAGAGCAAAGGAATGAGAAAGCAAAAGAACGAGAGAGAGAAAACGAACGACAGGGCAAAAGAAGATAAATTTTCAGAGAACCTACGCGCAAAACTACAGCAACGATTTTAACGGTTTCGCTTTTGACCTGTTAAAACATATTTTATTTTTTTATTGATTTTAAACCACGTCAAACAACGTCGTTTAGTGGAGCATGTATAACATGTGTTTTAAGGAGCATTGTGCTCCGTAGGTGCACAGTGCCTACAGAGCACAGTAAAATATGTGAGTATAAAGTGTGAGTATCACTCTTCATCAAAATGGATAGAAAAATTGACGACGGCGGTGATGTACTATAATTTTGAAAAGCGAACGGAGATAACTGGCTAATTTTGAAATCACAGGGGATAAATGTACATTTATAATAAACCATAGGGGTATAGTGTAATTTACCCAAAAAGTAATGACAAAGCAATTAATAGACAGTAATTAATTAGTAGCAATTAATAGACAATTGAGCTATTAGATACAATATGAAACACATGATAGTAATTAATTGATAGAATAATTAGAGGAAAAAAGTGGTGGAACTGGAATAGATTTAGTATATAGTGTAAATATGATTTACCACCTTTGAAAAAAAAAATCTTTAGAATAATCAGACTAAGGCCTTGTTCGGCAACAATATTTTAAGTAGTGTTTAATGTCTTGACCAAGTTAAAACACTACTTCTTCCCATTTTAGTTGTTCGGTAAAACAGTATTTTAAGTAGTGTTTTTATTCTAAGTAGTGTTTGAATTAGTATTTGTGAAAAGCTAATATTATTAACGTTTCAAAGTAAAGTTTATTTTTTCACCTTTTTTGGCAATACTACCCTCTCTCTAACATCTTTTTGGTAATTGTACATCTATCCAATTTCGCTTATATTTTTACATTTTCTTTCACGAATTAAATTCAAAATAACACAAAAATTAATTTGAAATTCTATCCATATCAAAATATATTAAAAAGTTTAGGTCTTACTTGTCCATTCATTATTTTTTTGAAAATATAAATTTTCAATCAATTAAAATATTTCTATAATAAAAAATATTTGTTTATAATAGTAATAAAATTAATTTTTAAACAAGTAATTTTATTATGCTTTATTAATAAAATATTATTTTAAGAAAATAATAATAATAATAATAATAATAATAATAATAAATTATTATTATTATTATTGATATCTTTTTTGTCATTTTACATTCATGAATTATTTAAATAGTTAATTTTATTGAACACATCTAAAATAATTTGTTAGTGAAATAGCTATCTATTAACTGCTAAATTACAATAACTATTCACTGCTCACATTACTATCTACTAGTCAAATAGTTATTCATAATCAATAGCGACGAACAGACCTTAACTTGAAAAAAAAAAAAAAGAAAAAGGAAATAGTATGAACTATTTTGCAAAATTTTCCCTGGGAAGATGATGCAAGGGACACCAGACGATTACAACTCACAAACAGAGTGACAGACCTCACAAAGCCAAAAAAAAAAAAAAAAAAATGGAGAGCGACGACAGAGGAGAGAAGAAAAGAAGCGGTAAGCATTTTCAATGTGTTCAATGTGGGTCTCCTATTCAAACACTTTACATTCAATACTCTCCTGGAAACATCCGCCTTATCAAATGCGTAAGTTCGTAACTGAATCTGTTCTCGAGATAATTACAATTTTATTTATTTATTTTAAAAAATTTCTCGCAAATTTTTATCAGGATAAATGCAAAGCAGTTGCAGATGAGTACATCGAGTGTGAAATTATGATTCTGATCATTGATTTGATTCTTCACAAGCCCAGAGCCTATCGGCATCTGTTCTTCAATATGTTCTCTACGGACACTCTCAATTCTAAGGTAAATTTTGTCTTGCTTTTGCATCAATTTTTGTATTTTCAAAGTTTTTTCGTGCTTTGTTTTGTCGAAATTGCAACTTTGATATTGTAATAAAATATAATATTGATAGAAAACTACTTTCTTACAAGTGATTGTTATCGAAGGTCCTACAATAGCACAGTGTCTAACCTGCAATTTTAGCAAAACATGCGGAGTTTTTTGGCATTTTACTCGTAATAAGAAACCCTGTATATATACCTGTTATCTAGAAATTGGGAATTTTGTGTATCGTAATTGTTATTGTAATTGTAATTTTTCTTTCCAGGATTTATTGTGGAAGCTAGCTTTGGCATATCTAGCTCTCGATGTCTGTATCCGTTCACTCGATGCTGATTTTATTTAAGAGATCAGTGTTTGCAATATTATTTAGTACTATGACGTCTTTTTTTTTTTTTGGGTGCATGAATACTAATGTGGATTTTTCCAGTGTTAATTGATGTCGTGATTGATTCCAACTTTCTAAAAACCTTAGCTATCGAAGACAGAAACCTGGTGTTAACTATGACTGCAAAGGAACGGATTTTAGCTGGGACCTTTGGTTCATCGGCGTGGACATTTGGGAAGGTTCTGATTTTCCAAAAGCTTAAGTTAGCTGTTTGTTTTGTCCTTCAATGTGAAATAATAATATATGCATATAGGAGTTGTACTGTACTTGATGAAACAGGTTTGTAATTGTGTTGTAGGTAATGATGGATGTCTTTTTGGGGAACCTTGCATTTCTTAGTGCACTGCTCATTGGTGCTAGAGACTTTTTGAGAATGTCGAAGGGAATTCTGAGGTACAAAGTGTTCGTCTTTGTTGTTTTGCCTTTATATGTTTGTTGGATTAATGTGATTGACTATTCAGGAGCTTTCTTCATGTTTCTTCAGTCAATATCCCTTTCTCCATAAATATCTTGCCTATTTTAATTGTTTCCTTGTGATATACTTTCTTGAATTCATGATTTAGCAAGTTTGGCTGTGTTAGACTTGACCTGTTAATCTTCTGGCCCTTTTAGTTTACAACACGATTATTTTTCAAACAAAATGAGCAAAATTGACTGGAGTTCATAGGACTAGGAAACCATGCAGGGAGTTTATAGCGCTTGGGAACTATGCTGGGAGGGGGTTAATATGTAATGATTTCTTGGGCCTTATTTCTTTTGGTGGTTATTTGCTCTCATCTTCGATAGAGAATGTCAGCATTAAACTGGACAAGGTTAAGAATCAAATTTGGTGCAAAATTATTGAATTAACCTTATGGGTTGCACACTGGAAGACATGCTGAATAAGGGCTTGAGCCTTGGTGAAATATTCCTCTTGCATTTTTCAAAGTAACATGCACATTTCTTGAACAGTTCTGAAGCTTTTGGAAACTGTGGATTTCATAGAGTAGAATGGTGGAATGTGGTTCATATATGTTCCTGCACACAATTTTGCTTAGGTTTGGTCAAGAGACATTTCAAAGATGATATTTGGGTGATTATTGTTGCTACGTTTGTGAAATTATTTTCATCATGATTCTTTCTTCTGACAGCCGTCGTTTTCTCCTTTAAACCGCCAACTTCTTGACCCAAGAAGCTCCTCTTTTGGATTCAAGTTCAAGACAAGTATTTTAACACTCTCCACCATTGCTTTGTCATTGGCTCTTAAAGGTTCAAAGCATCAAATCTCAAACTAACCTCCTCTGCACTTCTATAAAAGTTCCCATTTTGGGTCCTCAACTTCATCAGATTTTCTGTTCTTACACGAGTCTTAAGCATATGAAATACTCCTTTTTGTAGAGTAAGAGTCTATGCAGGATTTTCTTTATGGCTCCTATGTAAAGTTCTTCTTTGGTTGTCTCATGGTTTAACTCTCTAGAAGCTATTACCTTTTAAAGATATTGGAAAAGTACTCACCAAATTTTTGTAGTTCGCCTCATAGGTTCTCATGCTAATAATGCAAATTTCAGGAGGAGCTTATCTTTGCATCTTTGCGTAGTTTCTTATTGGAGGCATGCCCAAATTTCTCATATTTAACGTAAAACCACTCTGCTACTATCGATGCCTCTCCAACAAGTGATATTTACAATCTGACTTTTCAAAAAAAAGTGTTATTTTTGCAATCTGAATTCTTTGGTCATTTTGTGTATAGGAACGAACTCCTTTATTACATCAAGCCATCTCAAAAGGTATGCCAGGATTATTTGTTCAATGAAAATTTGAAAATTCCGTAATCTTTCTATCACCAAAAGATTGGATCTTTGGCTTTGATGCCCAGATTGTGTAGAAAAGTTGTGGAGAAAGATTGTCCTACTAACTCAGTGGGAAGAATGGATATTGTACACAGTTGTTAGGGTTGATTTAGCACTAGAAAATATGAGAAAAATATTGAGGAAGCTAAATGTTTGGGGAGAGGTATGGACCGAAGAAAACAAGGAAAGAATATAGTCAAAGTGTTATAGTGGGCACCGCTAAGCACTACTCAAGTATTGTGAAGAAGGTTTGAGGAAGTTCTAGGAGTTACACCTAGATTTCCTAAGGGTCATCTCTCAAGGAAAGCCTACTTGAGTGTAGAAAAAAAACATACTAATAGGGTGTTTGGATTGGCTTATTAAAACTTATTTAAAGTATTTTTGGCTTTAAGCAACTCTTCTATTTTTTTTTTTCATTTTTTAATTTTTGACTTTAAGTTACCTGTTTAAATAAAAGTTGTAGTTATAAAAATAAGTATTTACATGTTTGGTTCAAGTGGGTTGAAAAGTAACTTATATTGTAAAAGTAGCTGTTAAGGACATGAAAGCAGAATGTCAATATAGTTATTTGTTTATTTCTTAAAAATATATTATCACAATGTTATAATTTAATAATTTAATAATTTAATAATTTAATTTATGTCATATTTAATATAAGTATATTATAATCATTGAATAAACCATAGTACTAAAGATAAAAGTGTAAATATAAGATAAAAGAGTAAAGAAAGTTTAGTAATAAAGATAAAAAGGTAAGGATAAGATAGTAAATGGTTTGGTCAAACTTGCTTTTTTTTTCAAAGTACTTAATACCATAAATAGCAGAAGTTGGGGTCAGATGCTTTTTATTTTCTGCTTAAAGCCATTTGAAAAAGCACTTTTTTCCCCCTTAAAATTAAAAAAAACAGATCTACTAGCTTAAATTGGACTTTGAGCAAGTTTGTCCAGCTTAAAAGGCAAACCAAACACCCTGTAATTTGTAAGTTGAAGTATATTATTCACTAGACAAAAGAAGTTGAGCGACTGCACACTTTTCTAGGCATATTGAACTACTTATTCTAGGAGTCATGATTCGAATCTTTAAAAAGCTAGTAAAATTATGAACCAGTTGACTCTAGCTCTTGTAGCGCAATTTGAAGTTAAAAGAAAAAATTAAAGCATATTGAACTATGTATTCTAGGACTCATAGACTCTAGATAAAGAGATTTGTTAAAAATAACAAAGTGACCACAGTAACCTTGATACTGAAAGAGATAACCGATCCTGACTAGTGACTCAAACAATTTCTAGATAAAACCATGAGAAATCCCAACTGTTGAGTCAAACCTGTTTATTAGGAAAAAAATTGCATATGACTTTCTGCATAGTTAGAATCTTGGCTCCAGAATACTTTACACAGGGTTGTCCGGGACTCATTATAGTCCAGGTTTCTTGTGGTGCTTATATTTTGCATCAGCATCAAAATTTAATGCTCTTGAAAGAGGAGTAAAATGAGTGAGACTGAAATGATAATCTTGATATTTTATTTGGTTACTATAAAAGATAGTGATTTGAGTAAGGCTAAGCATATACTTTGAGTTTCCTGACACACACATATATGATGTGACATATGGCCTAGAAGATGAAATATACTATTAATTTTGATCTTTCAGGATGGTAGTAGATCAAACCAGTGAGATATCCTGTTATATCAATAGTTTTCAATGATGTTTTGACCATCCCATCCTTGACTGTGGCTTCTACATCTGCCTTCAGAGTTCTTCAACTCCTACTATAGTTGAGATCGTCATTTACTGCCAAGATTGGTTGATGAGTTCTACCTATCCAACTTGAAGAAATAATTGAAGATATTGAAAGATTTGAATCAAGTATAAATATTGATTTAAATTAGTTGATACTTAGTATTTTATGAACTGTATGAATGTTACGCTTTCTTGATGCTAATCATGTATGTTCCTTTATTTTATTTTCCTTTTCAAGATAATATTCAAGAACCTAAAGTTATAGAGAATGTCTTGCCAAGAACCACAATATAGAGCTAATCCTGTCACTTGAAAGTTCTACATATTTTATAGTTAAACATTCTTTATTTTATTCTCCTAGTTACGCTTTATGACTTCATATGATTGTTTTCATTCATTAGGTATTTGATCATATTATTTATTTTTAGTATTAATCAATTACGATGGTTTAATTATTTAGTATATAATTGAAAATATCCGGAAAGACTTGAATTTCCACACCGAACCATCTGAGATTTTGGGATAGGATGGGATGGAGATTATTTTTATTGGTACAGTTCTGGTTCTAAAATTTTTCAAGATCCAAAAGGTTGGTCTGGTTTTGTAGATTCTCAAACCCCTGAACAGGACCTAATCATATTCACCCCTAGTTCCATGATGTAATTGATCTGTTAGGCTTCAAGAGCAAGAAATGCTGAAAATTTAGTCGGAGTAACTTCAATGGATTGCACCTAGTTGGATAAGGCATATTTTGGGCTTTAAAAGTTGTACATATCATGTTTCATTCATTCTACCTTAGAGAAGCTGATTGTTGGTTTACTGGACAGGTACAGGGAGATATTGCTTGCAATCCTTGTTTCTAGTTACTTCAAGGTTTATCTTGTTTCCATGATGGTATGTTCTCTATATTCATTTATATATTCTGAATAACGCCTTTTATAAACCTCTTTTACTATAATAAACATGGTCCCTTAGTTGTCCACGTTTTCTGATGTACAGCATGCTTTCTACAGGTTTGGGAATTTCCTTCTTCTGTGGTATTGATCATTGATATCTTTGTTTTCTCATCAAATACTGTGGCTTTGAACGGTATGAAGTATGAAAATCTATTGAATTAAGTTTGTTAAATGAGCTTTTCTGCATCTTTTGCATGTACTTGAAGTTGGACAGCAAGTGCAACAATATGACATCACTGTGGCAGAAAAAGACCTTTTGCCTGTTGTTTGTCTATATTCTATAGATCATATAATGCAGGAGCTTGGAACTTATAGGGTTACTGAAAGATGAAACCCATCTCATTTTTCGATTTCCAAGTTTAACCTGTGTACCAAGTTTTTTGAATGGATCTATAAGGTAATCCATGTAATTTGGTAAAATTGTGACTGGTTTCACTTGAAAATTTTGGAGTTGATTGGCATTTGCATGTGCACGTGTAACATATTTGCCTCTTAATTAGTTACGATAGCTTAGGAGGCATACCAGGCCTAGAGGATGTCAAATGGACTCAATGTAGTTTAATTCCAAATGAGATATAAATATTCAAGAATAGTAAAAGTGAAGAACAAAAACTTGAGAGTTGGCCTGGGAAGGGGCTCTTTCATATGAAGAATGCCAACTGTATTGACAGAAAACAGTTCACCATCAGTTGCTGCATCACCACCTTAAATCCTTTTTTCTTTTTTCTTTTCTTTTTGGGGGGTCGAAATCACCATATTAAATCTAAGTAGTAGATTTTGGTAGAGTATGGATGCTAAGTTCAATGGATAGAAGACAATCCTAACCATCATTCTTGGAAAGGAAACCTAAGCTGTTTGATCTTTTAAAGGTAATTGCTGCACCATTTTTTGCTTTTAATGTGGAGTTTGTGGTTTCATTGGTACTGATTGTGCTCTTAATTTTGGGGGGATAGTAGAAGTTATAGCCATCATATGATTGTGGATTTTTGTTTTTGAGCTCCTATCTTTTATTTTTTGAAGGGAAAAGAGAGATGTCAAACCTGATAGTGCTTTATTCAAAACTTTAGTGTTCAAGAGTGGAGCTATCACATGTTTATTAGTTTCTCCATATTACAGTTTAAATTATGCAATTTCTGGAATCTGTTTTACATGAAAATTGCTTTGTCTAATGTTTTACATGAACTGCATACTTAAGGCACTTGTCTCTTGTAAATAATCTTTTCAAAGTCACATATCAACTGACTAGTTTTTTCCTGTGTGAAACAGTGATAACAGACTCAGCAATTCTTAGGTGCTCAGGAGTCTCCCTCTTTGCAGGTGCTTTGAAGTTCTTGGTCAGTTGCAGGCTTGGTAACAATCTTCCACGGTTACTGGTTTGAGGTTACTTTGAAGTTGCAATTATTATTCTTTCTCTTTTTCTTGAGGGTGAAGATGCAAGCATGGGTTGTGGGAGTATAATTGCAACATTCAGAAAATAAGAAACCAACGGGCCTTACTACAGATGACTTCTGATGCACCTAAGATTTTTGTCTGCTTGGGGAGAGATTCTCAGAGAATTCCCACTAGCTTCCTTGGAGATTTATGCAGACTGGTAATGGTGTTACATTTTAACTTTGAGTTTTGGTTGCGTATGTTGACTGTATACTTCTGCAACCTGCCTCCAGAAGATCAAAGGTGATAAATGCCAGATTACTCTTAAAACTTTCCCTCTGGGTGTCTATAGATATCCTGGTTTTGTGTAATATCTTTCTTTTTTTCACTCTCTGTTTTAGCAGAGCTGGTTTCTAGATAATTATCACGGAACGATGATATGTGCTACATACTATGTCTCTCTGCTGCTAGATAAACAGATCTTTTCTTTGGACAAAATTAACTTGGTCCAAATTTCAAACTAGGGGGATGGCTGAGGACTGCTGTGTAGTTAGACATGTAATCATCTTCGAAGCTGAATAGTTGATGGTCCTTGTACAAGATTATTTTCTTTTTTTTTCCCCTCTCTTGGACATCTTTCTAGATAATGTTTTTAAGTTAATCCTGTTCACTACAGAAAAAGCCTTTGAATGATTTAAGAATGAAACCATGAGCATATATTTTAGTTGCGCATTTATCAGTCCTTCATGTTGGTTCATCCATTATTGTTTTTGCTTTCGTTTTCTCATTTCCTTTTTTGTGCGTGTCTGTGTCTCTGTGTTGCCATGTTGATATTAGCGGTTGGCCTATTACAAAGGATGTGCGTTTTGAACAAAATGGGGCTCGCTTTTACCGTTGAGAGCAGGTAACGTGTGCCTTTTCTTTGGTTCTATTGAACTCTATCTCATTATATCCTATTCTATGGGATGTGAAAAATCAGCAACAATGCCTTGCCGTAGGTCCGAGATAATCCTTTGTTCCTAGCCCTTGGGCCATTTAGGAATTCTCAAATGTACTGGCACTGCCTCAAGTTCTCTTATTTTGTTCTATACCTTCAAAAACTTGACCTTCTGAGCACTGAGCAAAATCAAACTACGCAATAACCTGCACTTCTACATCTTTTGATAATTCAATGGATTAATTACTTTCCTAAACACCTCCTTGAGTTGTGTATGCACTGCATGTGCACCATTTATCGTATTCTTGGAATTGTTTTGTGATTACGAAATAGCTTGAAGCACTGCATGATAAGATGCCATTGAGAAATGTAATCTTTCTGAAACCTGAGTGTAACCGTGTAGTCGTGGCAGATGGACTTGACAGGGGCGTGTTTGTTCTCTTTTGAACATTCAGTCGCAGTAAAATGGCATGTGCAATGAATGTTTCGTCCAAGAAACGATAAAAAATAGTGTAGAGAATGGATAATATGTTTTGAGGGATGAGGGAGTAGTTTAAATGATTGAGGCTATTCCTTGTAGAAATGAGCTTCTGGGTTCGAATATCACGGGAGACAGTAGGTGGGGGTATCTAAAAAAAAAAAAAAAAGTGAAGGTGTGGGGATTAGGTGATGCAAAGCTTAATGATTGAAGCTGCAAGACCTCACAACAGTATGTTGGAAATTAACCCAAGAGCGTCCAAACAGGAATCAGAGCAAAAAATGAGTAGAACTTAACCCATTAATTATAAAGAACTAAGAACCACAAGTATAATCTGATAGAATGAAGACCCCGTGGCTATAAATGAGCTAGGAACTAACACTATAAACGAATGGTGTTAACAATTCACTTGAGCACTAAAAAAACACCGAAGAACGATTAGAAAATAATTATCACACTTGAAATTGTGATAAGGAACTTATTCTTACGAAGGACACAGGCACCCCTTATATAGGCATAAATGAAACCCTAATTTCCTAATTAGAAAAGGAAATAACATAAATGAAACTTTAATTTCCTAATTAGAAAAGGAAATAAATATAAATGAAACTCTAAATCCCTAATTGCAAAATAGCCTAAATAACTTAAAGTTTAATTAAGCATGTACTAGTCACGTGCTTTTATTTAAAAGACAAAACCCTAAAAATTAACTCAATACAATTGAATCCTCTATAAGTTGGCTCATAATAAAAGCTCTGCAGATGATTTGCATCGTACCCTCCCTCCTTAAAAGGATTCGCTCTCGAATCTAAAATAGCAAAAGGAGAAAGGTTATTGATGTTAAATGTGGAGCTCACTTCTCTCTCATCTTTCTTTACCATAGCCAAGCATTCTCTTTCTTTCTTGTCTTCTTTTTCGTTCTCATGCACGTGCATTTTTGCTTCAGTACTCACAGCAGTTGATCTCTTGATGTAAGCTTGCTCCTCATGAACTTGTCTTGGTGTCAAGGGAATGAGGGTAATTTTCTTTCCATCCTTGTTGATGGTATAATGACTACTATGGCCATCATGGATGGTGTGCCTATCGAACTATCAAGGTTTTCCAAATAGAATATGACTTGCTTGCAATGGTACCACATCACACAAGATATCATCCTTATATTTTTCAATAGATAAAGAAACTAAAACATGCTTCGTAACCTTGATTTCTTCACTTTCATTTAGCCATTGCAACTTGTAGGGTCTTGGATGTTTGATTATTGGGTTCAATTTGAAGGAATTTTGCAAAACATTTTCACAAATTCTTCCAGGATCAGGCTCTTGTAAATTAAAAATTTCACAAAGAACATGATCAGTACCTGGATATTCGTGACACGAATATGTGTTTTTGACGAGTAGTCTTGCAGAAGCTTGATCTTCCTCCTCTTCGTACGCAGCCAAGAAATAATGATGGAGGCTAGGGTTTTTTAAGGGAGGTGGAATATTTTTCTCTGTAGGAAAAATTGGTAACCCTTTTTTTTTAAATGAAAATACGTACAATACCTCTTCTTTTATAGAGCAAAAAGAGTTGGGCCTTCACAAGTCCTAGGCTCACTTCCTCCAACCCAATTGGGCTCAAACCTTTTAACCCAATTAGGAATTAAATCTCTATTTAATTCTTAACCCATTTAGTCCAAGATTTAATTCATGCCACATTTTCTGTGCTAGTAGAAAATAGATGAAATTAAATCCATGACCTTCCTAATAATTAATATTAAATATTTAATTTCTAATTAAATATTCAAATACATTAATTATTAATTCCTTTGTTTAATTCACAATTAAATAATGAAATATTTAATTCTCAATTAAATATATTAGATCAATCCATTAATAAAATTTTTGACCTTTTGCGTGACTCCATAGGTTCAAACTTAAATCGGTAATACAAGGACAGTCTTTGTACTAATCGGAGATACCGTCTAGCAACGGTTCCCGACGTCTGGATAAGCTGAAAAATTGCAAGACAACTATCAATGAACCTGGGCACTATGGCATATCCCCTATGACCCTTGATATTTCGAAACAACCCTGGGAGCATGGTCAACTGTCAAACCCCTAATTAGTTATTCCGTATTAAGTCCTAATCTTGTCATGACATATCACGACATGTCTCCCTGACACATCGCGCAGAAAGCTTTGGCCAAAGACTTAACGAGTTAGGACTAGGTGGAACATCATTCTCCCAATACCGAGAGCAGGTCAATCCCATCTTGTCCTGCACATTGGCTTCACGACACTCACCCAGCAACCCTTCGTCACCAAATTGGAAGTTCGGGTAATCCGGCACCAAAGTACGAGGAGTAATTCACAAGCATCTATGGCAGTCTCAGGTTGAAGGGAATACTACAACAATGTGCACCACAAGCAATCATTTGACAGTAGGGTAAGTACCGTAGGATGTTTGTAAGCGAGTCATGTTTAGTAAGCGTGTCTCCATACCCTACCTATGTGTCACACCGGTGTCTTAACACCCATTGGTGATGAGGAAGACCAACACATATGACAAACAATAACCTCTACTCGAAGGAATTGACGTTCTAGTACCAATTCAATCATTTGGTTACAAACAGATTTTAAGAATAATCAAACCATACCTTATTCACATGATCCCACACAATTGCTCTAAGGAACTACATCATGATCAAAATAAGAGAAGATGGTGCGATATGATGTAATGGCCAAATATTATTAAGATAACTCGTATGTAAACAATTCTAGAAATACAATAGATGACTGACTTTAGGACACTATTCCTAACACAATTCCCATAACGGTGAGGGGTTTGCCAAATAAAAAAAAATAGATAATATGTTTTGGATTAGAGTATTTGCAACATGTTCTTAAGAGTGCTTTGATCAGTTGGCAAGACTTTTTTGTGGGAGGAATAAAGTTGCAAGGATAGCTTACCATTATTGATTTGTAGAAATTAGTTTGAATTTCCAAACTGGATAACAATACAAAATGGAAAAATTCTTCCAGAACATCTCATTTGTTTTGAAAGGAAAGATTTTTTCAAATATGTTAAAGGGAGAATTCCACAAATGATCCCTATTGTTTAGAAAAGTGTTAGACTATATTATTTTAAAAGTGACTCACTTGGTTTTTAATGTTTATAAAAAAATTCAATTTGATCTCTATTATTTCAAAAATAATTCGTTCAGTTCTTGGTGTTTGCCAAAAAATGTCAATTTTTACCGCCATTAGTTGGTCAAGTGACCACCATAGGACCATTTTAGGAAAAAAATTGGAATTAATTAGGTCACTTTTTGCAAAGATTAATGATTAAATTGATCATTTTTGAAATAATAGGGACCAAAGTGACACATTTTGAATACATTAGGTACTAAACATGTCACTTTTAAAATAATCCGGACCAAATTAACACTTACTATAAATAATAGGGACCATTTATGGAATTTGCTTATGTCAATGTCACAAAGCTTACATGGGATTAGGGGATAATTCTAATGGTCAAAATCATCTCCCTTAGAAATGAGGCCCTAGGTCAAAATTCCATATGGGATAGGAGCTTAGGTGGAAGGTGGAGGGTTGAGAACAACTTAAAGAAAAAGATATCACAAGGCCATTATGGTTATTGTAATTAAGTCTGAACAAAATATATTAAATAAATGAAAGTCGTTCACGTGACTACACAGGGGTGGTGGCGCAGTTGGCTAGCGCGTAGGTCTCATAGCTTAATTGTTGAGTAATCCTGAGGTCGAGAGTTCGAGCCTCTCTCACCCCATCATTTTATATTTATTTGTATCAGCAAGTCAGGTGTGTTTTCCCCAGCTTCTTTTTTCACTCTCTGGATGCTGGATTTTAATTATTTTTAAATATAAATCCGGAGTCATTTCCTAACTCGAGTTTATATAATGAGTCACACTGCTTAATTTGTTTTTAAAGGAGGAATGAGAGAGGTTTGTAAGAATGAATGATTGTTATCAGTAAAATTACATACAAAGATAAAAGACATGTTGGACTATTGAGAAAGCAAGGTTCGTTAACATAAGGAAGAAAAGACAGAAAGAAAAATTTAGGTCTCTCATTTTTATCCCATATTTATTGCCTCCTATATGGGTACCTAGTTAGCATACATAATTAATAAATTTTTGTATATCTTTCTCGTTTTTGACATGTCAACTAAATATACACCTACAAAATGTTGAATGGATGGAAAAATTAGTTCTATCTAGCATTTCCTGAAAAGAAAAATGCATTTCTAGTCAATAAATTTCGAAACAGAGGTTTACTAGAATGAGTATCAGTAATGAATGATTATAGCTAGAGCTCTCACACTGGGTGTGAGTAGGAATAATCATACTCAAACTAATTAATGACTTTTTTTCTTTTTTTATGTCAAGGTAATACTCTATTTTTTATTTTATATTCAATTAGAAATTAGAACTGACTAGTCATAAGTTATTTTTTTCCCAACTCTCATCCTTATTGGATTCGAATTTAAGACATAACTTTTAAGAGAATAATCTCAATCACTTCTCATAAGCTAAAAATAGAAAGTAATAAATAAATACACTTGGATATTACTGACATCTTTTTTACTTAACATGCTACAATTCAGAAGTTGAAATTAAGGCTCATGAAATTCGAGATATTGACGAGGTACTAGGCCTCTTTTTGTTTTTCCTCGTTCTCCTTTTACTAAAATGTCTGACATTGATGAAGATTGGCAGCCACAGTGGCTTACGCATTTTCTTCAGTTTCATGATTTTGGTTTAGAGAATCAAACGGTGGTTCTTCACTTACTATCTACTAATGACTCGAACTCGAGATATATAGGTGCCAAGTGAAGACGTTACCACTGAGCTACACCATCAATTTCATGAATTATATTACTATCATTATAGCCAATCACTTTTTCTTGAATTCCCTTGCCATTTGCAGCCACTCTTGCCTCAATGAGGTGATCTCCATTGTAGAGATTGTGAAGATCCGCCATTGTTGAAGTGAAACTTGCAACTTGGTTTATCTCACCAAGGCTGTTGTTGCTAGAACTAGTGCCTGAATGATCTTGATCTTTCACGGCCATGGAGTCCTTGCCTTCTTGAGTCTCTCTGTACTTGCTTAGATAAACCTTCAATGGCTCGATATAGTTATCAAATCCTAGCGTTGACATAGCCCACAAGAGATCTTCACCATTGATGGTCTTTCTTTTCTCCATTTGACACTTCTCTGAAGCTTCACCTGTAATGAAACTTATGAACTCTGTAACACACCCTTGTACAGTTTCCTTTGCTTCTTTCGATATTTTCGCATTTGCAGGTAGAGATTTCTTCATTATGCGGTTTATATTCGCTATTGGAAGGAAATGATCCTCCTGATCTTTAGAGGAGTTATCCGATATGCTTGTTTTTCTCACCATTGCGTGAGCATACGCAATTGAACTGTAGACAGTCAAGTGAAATCCAACCCACGGCACGTTTATAAATCACTTGCTTACTCAGTAGAAAAAGAAAAATGAACGAGTGTACGAAGGCAGGAATAATAGGACTGCAGAGATGTTCAGGGAAATATCTGATCAATCTTGCAGAGCTATCTGTGGAATGTAAAGAGTTGAGGTTGGCCTTTTAAGCTTCACAGGAGGTAAAAGAAAGGAAAACTAGAAACCATTTGATGTTGACAAAAAACAGTAATATAATCTCATCAGTTGATAATGCCTCCTGGCTTGTGCTTGCTGGCGTGTCTGAAAGTCAAATGAACTCTTAATATGGTGAACAAATATTTGTCTGCTGGGTTGAAAAATTTGACTATATGATAACATAATAAATAAATAAATCAATATCTTCTTAAATTTTTAAATAAGGTAATAATTTTAAGATGGTATTAGAGTTTGAAAGCCAAACAACATAGGTTCTATATTTATTGCGACTCATTAAAAAAATATTAAATTGTCTACGTGCAAATTCTAAACAAATTACAATGCATGTGAAGGTGCAAGTTAATATAATAAATAAATAAATCAATGTCTTCTCTATAACTTAAGTTTTTAAATGAGATGTTAACTCTAAGACTATCGCCTATCACCTATCACCTTTTTTAAAACCGGACCATATAATACTCTATAATTACACCATTCACCAATCAAGCTAAAAATACGTTCATTAATCATCTTGCATAAAAATATATCCATATATTATCAAAATCCCCGCTTATATAATAAAACTGCCGCCTATTTTTAGTTATTTTGTGGTGAAATCGTTACCTATTCTTGTTCTTTTTGTAGTGAAAAAACAATTTTGCATGTGAGGTGGATTTGCAGCCAAATGTGAAATCTATTGAGAGCTAAAATACAGACATTAGGAACCTGTTTTACTTCCTCTTCGAGCTTTGCCGTCTTATTTTCCCTTTGGCCATAAAAACCATTTTGGTCAAAGAAATTATTTAATGGTCACCAATTGACAATCTAAATATTTAAGTAATCACAGCCTTGGGAGAGCTTAATTTAGCAGCATTAAGCACGACAAATATATACAACAAGCATTATAGGCTCAAAGGTACAAGTATTCGCTTGTCCTGTGGTATTGTTAGTCTCGGATTTATGATCAGCTTGTTTGAGGTCTTTAATGTATGAAATTTCTGTGGCATCACGTTTGCCTTAAACGATTAACAAATAGTTTAATGTGCAAAATTTTTGTTATGCCCCATTTTTTGAAATCATTAGATGTATTTTAACTTTACTTTTTGGGGTTTGATCTTAAATGACCTCCAAGCTACATGATGTCGACTTTACCAATACACCAATGCTAAAGAGAAAAATTTGTAGTCAGCTTTAAAATTGCAATAATTAACGTACAAAGGCCAAATCTTAGAAAATAGTTAGGCAAATTTGTAGCCTGAAAACGAATATAACCAATCTCTTAAATTTGTAGACCTCTTCTAATATGCTTTTGTCCATTTAATCAGTGAAAGCAATCTTATTCAGAAATTAGGAAGGCTATCAATTTTAAATGCAGCTTCACTTTTGGAGACGTTAATATTATTTTGAAAAGAGGAAAAAATAGATAATATATGTGTCACTATTGTGATCTTCTTCAATTTGCTTAGCTAACTGTTCACAAAGTCAACAATCAAGAGTATATGGATATAATAATTCAGATGGCTATTGCCTAAACTCTCATATCTGCGCCGAAAACTTTCTAGATCACCAATATAACTAGATTTCTTCCAAATGGCAACTTCATCCAGCTTCAGCCCCCTATTTGACAAAAGGAAATGATCATGTCTGCATTTAAGAAGCGTGCTTGTTCTCCGTGATACTTTGTGTAATGATGCACTCTTAATTCATAAATTATACCATACACTCATATTTAGATCCAAATGTACATGGTGTACTGCCCAATAGATATCATAATTCGGCCAACGTAAAATTTAACGAGTTGACTATCCTCATGCAGACGAACACAACATAATAATCTGATCGTCGATCGGATACTAGTAACACATCTGATTACGAACTCCAATATCATTCACAGATTGTGAACAGATCGTTCACAAGTTGTGAACATATCTTAAAGAGTCGTAAAAAAGTAATTTATCATTGTGAATATATGATATAAAACTTTTGAACATATAATATAAGAGTAACAGATAAGTAAATTGTGAACAATTATAAGTTTTGAATATAAAGTGTAAAAATTGTAAATATGTAATATGTGATTTGTAAATAATTAAAAGTTATGAACGTATAATATGAAAATTGTGAACTGTTAATAACAAAGTTGTGAACAATACTAGCTGTATGGTATCCACACTCCTCTTAGTTCCTGACTTATCAATATGTTAAATTTAAAGATAAAATGTATTTTTTTTTTATGATTTATCTCATTAGCCTATTACCCTTTATATTTTAAAATTTACTAATTTTTAAAGGTAACACGTAATCTTCTATGTTAATCCTTAATAGTTTTTGGTTAAATTAACTTATAGTATATTTTTGCGCCCCTTTTTTTTTTTGCATATATGAGTGTTAAAAGTTGAATGTGCTATATATTTTTACACCGATATCCTTATTTTTAGCTAATGCCATTCATATTATAACCAAAAAAAAAAGGAGGATTGTGCCTCTTTTTGATAGTTATAAGGGTTAATGTGATAAGTGTTAAAAATACAATAGACACCTTGCAACCATGTTTCTTGTAATGTCCTTGTAATTCAGTAGCCTTGTTTTGCCAACACCATCCTCAATTCCTACAATAGCCCTTTTATCTTTTCTCTCTATAGCATTGACCAAATCAACTATGAGTTTATCAGGAAGCCATGTTTATTTCCTCCTTCTAACCTCTTGTTTCTTTGCCATTTGTTGAAATGTTTTCTTCTTTCTTCTCCTAATCATCTCGCAGGGAGGCTTATTGAGTGGCTTGTTGCTTTAGTGATAGGTTTTTTTGCACCTATGACTCAACTGAAGGTTTTTGATCAAATCTGTAGTAGCTTATAGGGGTTGAAACATTTGATCTTGTTTCTTTGCTTGAGTGATTAGTTTTGGTTGTTCAACAAAGAGCATGATATCCTTAAACTTTGTAGTCAGCTTACTTGTGTTTGTGTTTGCTAAAATTGGTTGATCGTATTATTTGCAACAAAGAATTGTTATATGAGAAGATGTATCATGAATAGCTATGAGGCATTGAGGCTTTTGGGTTTTTGGAGTATTAAATATCTTAACTATTTGATTGGCCTATTAATCTCATGATGTTTATCTTTTCATTTTCTTTATTAAAAAAAATGATAGTGTTCATCCTTCTAAAACACAAAAAAGTTGATAGTAAGTAGCTATAAGGCTTTTGGATTCTTGGATTTGAATATCTTAATTAGTTGATTTGCCTCTAAATCTCTTGATGTTTATCTTTTTCTCTTATTTATAAAAGAAGGGATGAGATGTCATCCTCCTAAAACACAAAAAAATTGATGTGGCTTTTTCTAAAGCACACAAATTTGCATGAGGTACAATTTTATATAGATAGTATAGATTCCATGGTACAATTGATCTAAGTTAGGAATTATTATGGCTACAACTACTTCTAAGATTAAACACTAGGAAAACACGATAAATCTAGGCTACGGTATGTGGAGTGACTTTTCGAATGCAATCTCTAAAGACCTGCAAACATACTGGTCGGTGTAGTAGAGTGTGTGCGAGAATGGGCATCGAACCACAAGGAGGCTAGTTGGTAGAGTGGATTTTGTGCTCATGTGTCCTCAAGGTGCAAACAAGAAAGCCTATGCTAAGCATATTTTTTTTTGGGAATTTTGGATTAACAAGAGCTCAAGGGTAAGAAAATAAAACTACACTATGAGAATTGAAAGCGGGGAAATAAGCTAATCTAGAGGGAACTAACAAATGCAAAGGTGTTAGGGTGACTTCAACTTATGAATGGGTGATTCTATACTCAGATGCTATGGGATTAAATGATGATGGCTTATTATGGTGATTGCTCTTAGCTAGGTTGCTAATTAGTGTCCTAATTTCCCCTAGGACTCGGTGCAGGTCCATCCCTAGATGGCACCTTCTAGAGCTACGGTGTGGTTCTTATGACCTAGGGCCTTAAGAGTGACTAACTAGTTTCCAAGGTGACTTAGAATGAACCTACCCTAGTACCTAAACCATTGGCTGGATTTAAAGCCAAGACCTAGTATTT
Organism: Cordia subcordata; assembly: GCA_028554755.1. Classification (NCBI taxonomy): domain Eukaryota; kingdom Viridiplantae; phylum Streptophyta; class Magnoliopsida; order Boraginales; family Cordiaceae; genus Cordia; species Cordia subcordata. The sequence continues at coordinate 10,360,772 of JAPTOF010000015.1, forward strand.
CTAGGATTGACTAAACCTATCCAGAAACCTCTTGGTTGGATTTAAAGCCAAAGGAGAATCGACCTAGGCTAGCCCTAAATTACATGTCGTCATTCAAAGGTCACTACAACAGAATTCGACTTTGTTAGCACATTTATACATGTTCTAGGCCAAAGTGTTCATGAATAACGGGATCTATTCGACTACCAAACATCATCATGCTCGGATTACACCATTGAGTGTCGTCTTTTGAGTGTAAGCTCTAAAGACTCGCAAGCGCACAGATTGGTGTAGTAAAGTATATGCAAGTGCGGGGTCGATTCCACAGGGAGGCTATATTGTGGGATGGATTCTACGTGTGTATTCTAGAGTGTGCCTAAAAAGAAACCTAAACTATCTATTTTTGGGATTTCGGATGATTGGGAGCTTTAGCTAAAACGAATTAAACTAAACTATGGGAATAAAAAGGTGGGGGACAAGCTAATTTAAAGGAACTAACAAATGGAAAGGTGTTAGGGTGACTTCAACTTATGAATGAGTGATTCTATACTCAAATGCTATGAGATTAAAGAATGATGGCTCACTTTAATAATCGCTCTTAACTAGGTTGCTAAATTAGTGTCTTAATTTCCCTCTAGGACTCGATGCGGGTCCGTCCCTAGGCGGCGCCTCCTAGAGCTATGGTGTGGTCCTTATGACCTAGGGCCTTACGAGTGATCAATTAGCTTCCTAGATGACTTAGAATGAACCTACCCTAGTACCTAAATCATTGGCTGGATTTAAAGCTATGACCTAGTATTGCTAAGGTCGACTAATCCTATCCTGAATCCTATTGGCTGGATTTAAAGCCAAAGGAAACTCGGCCTAGGCTAGCCCTAAATTACTTACCATCGTTCTAAGGTCACTACAACGAGATTTGACTTTATAGCACATTTATACATGTTCTAGGCCAAGGTGTTCGTGAATAAAATGATCTATTTAACTACCAAATATCGTCATGCTCAGATTACACCATTAGAAGCAATTAACAACCAACATGTATACGTTATTGAAGTCATATTCACTACTAGGCATGCAAATATACATATAGACGTGAATATAAGCATTACCCACTTCATAGCATCCATATATAAACACATAGACATGATTATAGCATGGATTAGATATGTTTAGTAATGAATAGACTTCAATTTATACACATGCTACTCATTTAGGCATTTAATCAAACACTTAGACATGAATGAGAAAATAACCATTTGACCAAGAAAATCAAACATGAATATATTCAGCCATTTAATCCTATATCATAAGAGTATATAGCTAACCCATTACATAAGCTAAATCACCCTACACAAGTCTACTCAATCATATTAGGAAATAGGATGAAAGAGAAATTATGAAGCTTCTCTTTCATCCTAGCTGATCTGGTACAAAGCTCTTGAGCAAACTTGATTCCAAATGTTTGAAATCCTCTAAATCCTCTTGCTTCAAGGTGATGAAATGTGTGAAAGAGTATGTGTGATGTGGATGAAGATTAGGGTTAAGTGTGTGCATGTGTGATGGGTGTGTTAAGATCCTCCCTAGAATTGTCAAAAAGATTCCCTTTTTAAGTCTGAAAATTGGGCTTTTATATTAGCTCTTTACGCACTGCCAGTCGACCAGTTTCTACTCTTAGCTTGACCGGCTTTTTGGTAATGCTCTCTGGACTGGCCCGGCTTTGGAGGGGTGGTCGTCCGGCTATTTTTAGCACCTCTCTGGAGCTAAGTCGACCAGCTCCTTCTTCTTAGGTCGTCTGGCTGAATTCCTTCCACCATTCTTTGTCTTTCGGGCCTTCGATCTTCTCTTTTTGACCCATACATCTCCCATCTTCATCACCTATCATTGCCCAATCTCGATTTTAACCCAGAGTTCACCTAAATCATTGAAAACAAGCAATTAGTGTAGCAATTTGTCTCTTAAACTCAATATGTACATTTGTTTTCACTTAAGTCAAAATTACTACACCAATGCATTTTCATGAGCACTTAATACCTCTTAATCATAGGCAAATAACAATGCAAACACACACAAAAACACAACACATCAACCATTATAATTGATTAAGAACCAACATGTATGCGTTATTGAAGTCATATTCACTACTAGGTATGCAAACATACATATAGATATGAATATAAGCATTATCCAATTCATAGCATCCACATATAAACAAATAGACATGATTATAGTATGGATTAAATGTGTTTAGTAATAAATAGACTTCAATTTATATACATGTTACTCATTTAGACATATTATCAAACACTTAGACATGAATGAGAAAATAACTATTTGAACAAGAAAATCAAAACATGTACATATTAAGCCATCAAATCCCATATCATTAGAGTATATAATTAATCCATTACATAAGCTAAATCACCCTACACATGTCTACTCAATCATGATAGAAAATAAAATGAAAGAGAGATTATGAAGCTTCCCTTTCATCCTAACTAGTTTTGTGCAAAGCTTTTGAGCAAACTTGAATCCAAATATTTGAAACTCTCCAAATCAACTTGATTTAGGGTGATAAATACGTGAAAGAATGTGTGTGAGATGGGTGAAAACTAGGGCTAAGTGTGTGAGGTTTTTGGTGTGAAGTGTGTGTGTTGGGTCTCCAGTCTCCTTTTTGTAAAAATCGGGCAATATTTATATTTTCAGCGCACTGCTGGTCAACCGGTTCTAGAGGGGTAGTCGATCGGCAATTTCTGGTAGCTCTCTGGAGTGGCTGGTCGATCGGCTTGAAGGAGGAACTCGATCGGCAATTTTTGGTTGCTTTCTGGAACGGCCTAGGTTGTTCGACTGACTTTTCTTCCTTCATTCTTTGTCTTTTCGACTTCTGATCTTCTCCCCTCGACCCGTGCATCTCCCATCTTCATCACCCATCAATGTCCAATCTTGATCTTAACCCAAAGTTCACCTAAATCATTGAAAACAAGCATTTAGTGTAGCATTTGTCTTTTTAACTCAACTATGTACAATTGTCTATGCTTAAGCCTATTCTTAGCAAAAGTACTACATTAATGCATCTTTATAAGCACTTAACACCTCTTAAACATGGACAAATGACAGTACAAACACATACAAAAACACAACATATCAACATCTCAAATCTTCTCCTTGCTTGTTCCCAAGCAAGCCCAATCTTAAGTTTATTTCCAAAGTTGATGCAAGGGGTTACCTAAGGGATTGACTCGCTGTCACAGTTAACCTAAGAAGCATGAATGGGCCATTTCTATTGTGAAGAGATCCCCAAGTCTCTTTAGATCCTCTCTCTACTCATAAGGGGCCTCATTTCTCGTGGTAATTTTCCAAGTAGCCAATCCACCACAAGCCTAGGATTCTAACTCACACACTCGAGATGTTGATATTTCATGCTCCCTCAACTAACATGGCCTCGCCAACATGCACAAAGCCTTAAAGACATGAAGAGAGAGAATATACAAACACAATGGCTTATAAAAAACCTTATTCACATGTAGACAATGGTGATAACATGTGCTAAGTTGACATTGTGTCACTTATGTACTTATTTACAAAACTTTTCGGTGCCTTTGGCTTTTTTTTTAATTAATTTTTTTCATCTTTTTAATATTTTTTGACCTTTTTGCCCTTTTCAATTTTTTTTTGGATTTTTCATGCTTTGCATTGCATTTACACAAAAACAAAAAAAAAAAAAGAAAGGCTTAGGCACAAGAAAAATGACCAATCAAGGGGAGGACACTTACATCAGCAACCCTTTCTTTCTTCACTCTTTCCTACCAAGTTATAGGGTGGCTATAAGGGATGTTTTTGAAGGTCCTCACTCCCCGTAACTTCCAAGGGCATCTCCTCCAATACCTGATTTTCAATCCACTCTATTCACTCCCTACAATGCAACTCATATTCATCAATCAATTGAGTCAACCACAATAGCCAACACAACAATCAACCAAGAAATAAACACTTTACATGCATCAAAGTTGAAAAATTTTCACCATTTTAAGCACATAATGCACATCTACCCTAAGAAAACATAAAAACAATAAGACCAAAACCCCACAACCCCAAACCTAAACTTTGCTTGTCCTCAAGCAAATAAGACAAAGCACATAAACAAGAAAATTGACATTACAAAGTAAGTAAGGGTGGTGGGGATGGGGAGAAAAAATAGAGAACAAGTAGAGAAAGGATTGATACAACCTTGTATTGTCTTCAAAGCTCTCCATGCCAATGATAAATCACCATACTACTAACCCTGTAACTCACAATTTACAAACACTCACAAAGAAAACAAGGTTAGTAGCATTGCTTATGCATGCTTGCATTGGTATGTGTAATAATAGCAACAGTGTATCTTAATGGACAAAGGATTGGGATTCAACACTTTGGTGTGGGTGCAAGAAAGATAAAAGAAAGGACAATGAAATAAGTGCAAAATTACAAAATTGAACCTAGGTTGCCTTCTAGTAGCGTTAACCATCGCGCCGTCAGCCAGGCGAACACCAACTCATCTTCAACGTCCATAGACGGGATCCTGAAGCATTAAAACCTTTATATGAGCCATGCTCAGATCATATGCATGTTTCAGGCACTGCCCGTTCATTGTGATCTCTCAGCCATCCTTCAACTCCTTGATCTTGATCGCTCTGGAAGGGTAGGCAATCAACACTTCATACGTACCATCCTATCTTGACTTGAGCTTACCTAGAAAGAGCATCAAACGTGAGTTAAATAACCAAGCTTTATCGGAGAGAGAGAGAATGATTTCTTAAGAATATGTTTATCATGAATTCTCTTCATTCTATCTTTATAAAGCTTGGCGTTCTCATACGCCTCAAACCTAAACTCTTCCAACTCCGCTAGGTCAAGCTTTCTCTTCTTACCTGCTCTTGTCAAATCAAAGTTTAAGGCGTTAATTGTCCAATAAGCCCTATGCTTTAGTTCTATCGGCAAGTGACAAGCTTTCCCATAAACCAATCTATACGGAGAAATACCAATGGGAGTTTTAAAAATAGTATGGTAGGCCCATAAAGCATCATTCAATCTAATAGACCAATCCTTCCTATCTGGCCTAACCATTTTCTCTAAAATGTGCTTGATCTCTCTATTGGACACCTCTATTTGTCCACTAGTTTATAGGTGATAAGGAGTAGCTACCTTATGGGTGATTGAATATTTTCTCAACAAGGCCTCTAAAGTCCAATGGTGAAAATGCAAGCCTCTATTACTAATTAAGACCCTAGGGACTCCAAATCTAGAGAAAATGTTCTCCTTAATGAATTTCACCACTACCGTATGGTCATTAGTGCGTGTGGGAATATCCTTGATCCATTTGGACACATAATCAACGACCATTAAAATGTATTGGTACCCAAAGGAAAGTGGAAATGGACCCATGAAATCTATACCCCAAACATCAAACAATTCACATAGAAGAATAAGGGATAAAGGCATCATGTTTCTCCTAAGGATAGACCCAGATTGTTGACATTTAACACACTTTTTGCAATACTCTCGGGCATCCCTAAAGAGAGTGGGCCAAAACATTCCACATTGCAAGACTTTTGCAACGGTTTTCTTTCCACTAAAATGACCTCCACACCCCTCATCATGACACATGCTTAACACGCTCTCAAACTCATCCTCGAGCATGCACCGGCGAATCAGTTGATCCATACACACCTTGAAAAGAAAGGGATCCTCCCAAAAGAAATGTCTAACTTGTGCTAGGAACCTATCTCTCTCCTTCTTTTCCCATTGAGAGGAAAAACACCTTGTGGCAAGATAATTTACAATGTGAGCAAACCATGATGTGTGATGAGAGACAGCAAACAATTACTCATCGGGCAATGAATCACGAAAAGGGGATGGATCACTAGAAGACTCATTAACAAGACGGGAAAGGTGATCCACAACTAAGTTTTCTCTACCTTTTTTATCTCGGATCTCAACATCGAATTCTTGAAGAAGGAGCAACCACTTAATCAAGCAGGGCTTAGATTCTTTCTTAGCTAGCAAATACTTCAATGTCGCATGATTAATGTAGACAATCACTTTGGACACTAGGATGTATGACCTAAACTTGTCAAGGGAGAAGACAACTACTAGGAGCTCTTTTATTTGTGATGGTATAGTTCTTTTGAGCTTCATCAAGAGTCTTGCTAGCATAGTACACTACATGGGGCAACTTATCTCACCGTTGACCTAAAACAGCTCCTATTGCATAATCGGATGCGTCACACATAAACTCAAATGGAAGACTATAGTCAGGTGGCTGAATGATTGGGGACATAGACAATAAGGATTTAAGCCTATCAAAAGCTCTAACGCACTCATCATCAAACTCAAAGGGAACATCTTGTGCTAAGAGCTCAGACAAGGGACGTGCTATATGGCTAAAATCCTTGATGAACCTACGGTAGAATCTTGCATGCCCTAGAAAATATCTAACATCCTTGACACACTTAGGGACAGTCAATTTTTCTATCAATTCTACCTTAGCTGGGTTAACTTGAATTCCATTAGATGAGACAACATGACCCAACAATATTCGTCGTTGCACCATAAAGTGGGATTTCTCTCAACTCAACGCTAGATTCTTTTCCACACATTGGTCTAAGACAAAAGAGACGTGACTCAAGCACTCATCAAAACTATCTCCGAAGATGGAGAAATCATCCATAAATATCTCAAAATGCCTCTTAATCATATCACTAAAATGGCCATCATATACCTTTGAAATGTTGCTGGGGTATTGCATGGACCAAAGGACATCCTCCTATAGGCAAAAGTGCCATAAGGACAAGTAAAGGTGGTTTTCTCCTGGTCTTCGGGAAACACGGGGATCTGATTATACTCGGAATAGCCATCTAGAAAACAATAGTATGCCTTGCTACTCTATCTAAGATCTAGTCTAGAAAAGGCAACGGGAAATGATCCTTCCTAGTTTTGGAGTTGAGCTTCCTATAATCAATACAAACTTTCCACCCCCTGGGAGTACTTGCAGGGATAAGTTCTCCTCTCTCATTCTTTACAACCGTGATCCCGGACTTCTTAGGGACGACTTGGACTGGGCTAACCCACTCACTATTGGAGATTAGATAAATAATGTCTGCGTCTAAAAGCTTAATGATCTCTTTTTTAACTACTTCGCTCATGTGTAGGTTTAGCCTCCTTTGCATCTCCCTAGACGGAGTCAAACCGAAGGGTCTATACCTCTCAAATCATCAATTTTCCACCCTGTAGCCTTCCTATGTTTCCTAAGAACCTCTAAGAGACACTTCTTATGCTCACTAGAAAGATCGAAAGCTATGATAACTGGAAAGGTCTCATTAGTGACTAGGAAAGCATACTTCAAATGATCGGAAAAGGGGTTTGAGCTCTAAAGATGGCTAGGCTCAACCAAGGGGGACTCAACCTTAATATCATCTATGGGGGCATTATTAGAATCAAGATTAGAAGGAACAATCTGAAGTGACTTATCAATCAAAGGGCTCTCAATCAAGGAAGTAGAGGCTACACATTTCCACTCTAAGGTCTCTAAATCAAAGCTAGAGAACAATTCCTCAAATTTCCTCAATTTTTCTCCATCGGTCATAGATCTCTCTACAAAGCCCTCGACATAAGAATCAATCGCATCAACTTTAAAGCATTCTTTTCCATCTTCTGCTCTTATACTAGCTCTATTCACTGCTTTGGTAACCTTCATAGTGGACCTCAAATTCCCAAATTTCATCTCTAATAACCTCGACCTACAATAAATAATGGCATTTGCGGTGGCAAGGAAGGGGCGACCTAGAGGAACGGGTGTAGAATGTCTAGAGTCATGTCCCGAATCCATATCTAACACTATGAAGTCAACAAGGTACACGAACTCACCTACTTGGACCATAACATCCTCTATCACACCTCTAGGTCTACGCTCGGGCCTGTTAGCTAGCTAAAGAGTAACATGTGTATGGGACAACTTACCTAGACCTAGCTACTGATAGACAGAGTAAGGAATGAGATTCATACTAGACCCTAAATCTAACAAGGCATGATCAATCTGAGTCTCATAGATCCTATAAGGAATAGTGAAGGCTCCTATATCACTCATCTTAGGCGGGAGGCCCGAAGTGAAAATACTATTCATTTTCTCCGTAAGCCTTACATTCTTAAGAATGTTCGACGATCTATGCTTTCTTGTACAAAGGTCCTTGAAGAACTTAGAATAGGAGGGAATGGAAAGGATCACATCTATCAAAGAAAGATTGACCTTAAGGTCCTTAAGATGCTCTAAAACCTTGAAAAACCTAGAATCCTCACTAGGTATGGGCTTCTCTACAATGGATAGAAAAGGAACTCTAGGTGCAACACCTTTAGACACATGGGAATCATCAGTAGGCTCTTTTCCCTCTCGATGAGGGCAGGAAGTACTACTCTCTCCATGGTCTCTAATAACCTTAACTTTCTCAACAGGACCCTCTCTAGAATCTCTCTCAACAGGGTTACTATGTGGCTTTCTAGACTCGAAAGGACCACTAGGTGCAGGCACTACAAAATCAACTTTAACCCTATTGTCCATTATTCTACTGCTCCTAAGAGTGGTGATAGCCTTATCTTCGGCCTGAGGAGGATAAGTGGTATCAGTGGAGGAACAGGACTAGACTCTAGGGTTCACCTCTAGTTGAGAAGGCAATTTTTTGGGGTCTTTAGCGCTCAACTGACTAGTAATCTATCCTAATTATGCCTTAAACCTAGCCATTTACTGCCTATTTTCTGCTAATTCTTGCTGCTGGTTCTGAATGAACTGCATTATATTGATTATGTCATTAGTAGGAGACTGGCTACTAGAAGGAGTAGGTAAAGCCTGAGGTTAAGGAGCACTAGTGAGACGAGGCTGATAAAGATGGTAGAAACCTGGGGGATATTATAGACGAGGTCGCTATTGGGGTGGAGCTTGGGCATGTGAATTAGACTCGTGCTAACCTTGCCTCTAAGAAAATTTTGGGTTATCCCTCTAACCCAGATTGTATGTGTTCGAGTATGCATTATACTCACAAGAATAACCCTGAGTAGCACACACTTGCTCCTTTATAAACTCGCGAAACTGGGATGCTAAAGGGCAAGCTATGGTCTCATGAGACAATTTGGAACACAATGCATAAATCTCAACAACTAAAGAGGTGGAGGAAGGACCTACAGAACTAGTCCTATGACCATGAGATGAAAGAGACAAAGAAATGAATTGATCCAGCTTATTTATTAAGGCATTTACTTTAGCGGGTAAATCTAAAGAGACTCTAATCTCACTAACACTTCTTTTGTTACCTCCCTGACTAGACTTTTCCATAGCAAAGTTTTGAAAAGAATTTTTGGCCATCAACTCCATTTTCTCCCCTGCCTCAATCAATCTCAAAGGATAAAAGTCACCATTGGAGGCAGCATTGACCATTATCCTATATTGTTTATTTAAACCTCGAAAGAAGTATTGCAATAGGTCATGATTGCCATACCCGTGGTGTGGACATTGTATAATAAGGTCTTTGAATCTTTCCCAAGCCTCATGAAAGGATTCTAGGTGATGCCGGGAGAAAGTCATAATAGCAGTCCTAAGGTCGGCCGTCTTGGCTATGGGATAAAATTTTTTGAAAGAACTTAGATTGAAGCTCAGCCCATGCAATAATGCAACCATTAGGTAAGGAATGCAACCAAGTACTAGCCTTGTCCTTAAGAGAGAAGGAAACAATCTTATATGTATGACCTCTTGGGAGACATAGGGGACATAGAGAGTGGAACTCATCGCAACAAAATCAGTAATATGCTCTAGAGGATTCTCATTGCTTCTCCCGTAGAAGGAAGGAAGCATGACCAATATATTAGGCTTAATCTCGAGGTTTGTCTCCCCCAAACTCAGAATTTGAATAGCCAAATTAGGCTCAAAGGCTTCGGAGAGAAAGAATTACCTAAAAGTGGGTTTATCATCTATGGGTGGGTCTGGTCTAAGGGGCTCTTGTCTAAAATAATCTTGGGCTTGATGCCCATAGTGATCATGAGGTGGAATATGATTCATTGGGGGAATGGAAGGATGAGGAGGATGATTGTGATCGGCCATCTCCTCAAAAAGATCTCTTAAATTCGTAAAATGTTTAGGAATCTTATTGGGTTCGGGATTAAGAGGAACTAGGGGATTTCTAAGAGACCTCCTACCAAGCATGCATAAACTATCCTAACTCTAGCCACTTCAACCCCTCGAAAACTTCAATATTCCTAAAACTACAACAAATAAACCACAATCCTAGAAAGTCTACTAAAAACAAAAACAAAAACAAAAATAGATAAGCAAGTACCAAAGTAAGATAATATAAATAAATAGTAAGATAACCAAAAACTAAACAAACTATATAGAGAAAACAAAGATAATAAATAAAGGAACTACTGCAAGACAAATGCAAAGAATGCAAACCATAGTGCCTCGTTGGCAACGACACCAAGAACGTGGTGTGACGTTTCAAGTGCAAGCTCTAAAGACCCGCAAGTACACGGATCGGTGTAGTAAAGTGTGTGCGAGAATGAGTGTCGAACCATAGGAGGCTAATTGGTAGAGTGGATTCTGTGCTCATGTTTCCTAAAGATGCAGAAAAGAAAGCCTATGCTAATCATATCTTTTTGAGAAATTTGGATTAACGAGAGCTTAAGAGTAAGAAAATAAAACTATACTATGAGATTGGAAAGTGGGGAAACAAGCTAATCTAAAGGGAACTAACAAATGAAAAGGTATTAGGGTGACTTTGACTTACGAATGGGTGATTCTATACTCAGATGCTATGGGATTAAAGGATGATAGCTTACTATGGTGATTGCTCTTAGCTAGGTTGCTAATTAATGTCCTAATTTCCCCCTAAGACTTGAGACGGGTCCATCCTTAGGTGGCGCCTCTTAGAGCTATAGCGTGGTTCTTATAACCTAGGGCCTTAAGAGTGACTAGCTTCCTAGGTGACTTAGAATGAACCTACCTTGGTACCCAAACCATTGGTTGGATTTAAAGCCAAGACCTAGTATTGCTATGGTCGACTAAACCTATCCGGAAACCTATTGGCTAGATTTAAAGGGAAAAGAGACTCAACCTAGGCTAGCCCTAAATTACATGCTGTCATTCTAAGGTCACTATAGCGGAATTCGACTTTGTTAGCACATTTATACATGTTCTAGGCCAAAGTATTTGTGAATAACGGGATCTATTTGACTACCAAACATCGTCATGCTTGGATTACACCATTAGAATTAATTAAGAACCAACATGTATGCGTTATTGAAGTCATATTCACTACTAGGTATGCAAACATAAATATAGACATGAATATAAGCATTAGCCACTTTATAGCTGATTGTAAACCTCTAAGAGTGTTACCTACAAGCGCACGAGTCACGATAGTATAACATGTGCGAGTACGGGGTCGTGTCCATGAGGAGGCTATCTATGTGTGTGGCTCTAAGTGAATGTGTGTTCTAAATTAGCTACGTGTGGTCTTACCTACTTTTTTTAGGGTTTTTGGATTGATTGGAGCTCTAATTTAAACCTAAACTAAAGGAAATAAATAGTGGTATAAACAAGCTATGAAAGTGAAGATCTATAAGGGTTTGGGAGAACTTAGGGGTGATTGCTTCTTTAGAATGGATTTGGGTTCCTAACCTTGTTTTGAGGCTATTGATGGTTCGATTACTCTAATAGCGGGCTTAGTTTACTAGACTTACCACATCTAACTATCGGTGCAACCTTATCCCTAACTGGGCCTAAATAGAAGCATAGGTTTGTCCTAGCTAGCTATGGTTTTGGGTCTAGTTCTAAGTCCCTTTGGTGTTGATTAATGTCCTAATAGGGAGTCTAACCTTTTAGGTATGTTTCAAACTAGAGATTAAGTCCCCTAGGTCGAGTAAGTGATAGTGGTACCCTTTTAGCCATGTTTCATGCTAGAGGTGATTACCTACTATATTAAAGGCATGAAAAAAACAATTAATCAACACATATGTAGTTGCAAGTAGAGCTCATGCCATTAGCATAGATTAAGGCTAAGGTGAGGCCACTACTATTGGCATATAAGCATAAATTAAACATGCAAACTTATAGAAGCAATTAATCAAACACCTTGACATGTTCAATTTCAAGCCATAGGAATGTAAGAACAAAACATTTATTTACAACCATCAAAATCTCAAAACAAGTGTTTAGATTCTTAACCCATTACAAAAATAGCAATCATTCCTAATCTAGAGCTAATCCAACATAATATAAACAAGAATAGAGAGAAGAATGTGGAGCTCCCTCATTATCCTTGCTTACTCTTTACAAATCTTGCTCTAAACCCTACAAATCCTTGTTTGATCTTCAAATCCAAGCTTGTGTGTGAGGTAGGTGAGTGAAGGAATTAGGGTTTGGTGTAATGGGCATGGAAGAGAATGAAAGATTATGACTTGTTCCCCTTTAGAAAATGGCCAAAAGAGAGCATATATAACCAATTTCTGCGACTACCGGAACATTTAACCGGAGCACTGGTACCAAGGGGCCTCTATTCTAGTAGTAGAAGGTTGCTCTCTATTTTTGGCAGAATAGTGAGCCGGTGCACCAGTACTTTGAAGCCAGTGCTTCGGTAGTGCCTATTTGCTTTCTTTTGGCTTCGTTTTAGCTCGATTTTGCTTCCGATTGCTTTGGTCTTTGTCTGGAAGCTTCCCAACATGATTTTCTTCCATGTCTCATCTTCAAAATCTTCTTCAATACTTGCCCAAGCCATTTCCATCTTTGTTCATCTCAAGAAATTCCTCAAACTCACCTAGAACATAAGATAAGTGTATTTTAGTGTAGCATTAATGCTTTGAGTTCAACTATAGACACCAAAAGCTTAATTTGCTCAAGTATAATATAAATGCTATACTAAAACACCTTATAGAGCACAAAACACCTCAAAATAGATATAAAAATACAATGCAAAATCACACACAAAACTAACACATCAACACCCCAAACTTTTCCTCGATTGTCCCTAAGCAAGCCCAAATCTAAGGTTATCTCTAAAGTTGATACAAAGGGTTGCCCAATGATTGACTGTCTATCAAGGTCAGTCTAAGAACCATGAAGGGGGCATTCCTATTGTGGAGAGATCCCCAAATCTCTTTGGATCCTCCCTCTACCCATAAAGGGCCTCGAACCTCGTAGGAAGTTCATGAGTAGCCAAACCACCACATGCATAGGATTATAACGCACGCATTTAGGATGTTGATATTTCGTGCCTCTTCAACTAACATGGCCTCTCCAACTAACATGGCCTCTCCAATATACACAAAGCCTCAAAGACAAAAAGAGATAGAATAGACAAACACAATGGCTTATAACAAGCCTTATTCACATATCTACATAGGGGATGACTTGTGCTAAGTTGACATTGTGTCACTTATGCACTTATTCACAAAACTATTTGGTGCCATTAGCTTTTTCTCTTTTTCATTTTTTTTTGTGGGTTATTTTTGCACCTTTTTGCCTTCTTCAATTTTTTTTATGCTTTGTATTGCATTTACACAAAACCAAGAAAAAGAAAGGCTTAGGCTCATCAAAACGAACCAATCAAGGAAGAGCATTCATATCAACAACCCTTTTTTCACACTTTTTCCTACCACACTATGGGGTGGCTACAAGGGTTATTCCTCAAGGTCCTCACTCCCCACAACTTTCAAGGGCATCTCCTCTAAAACTTGGTTTTCAATCCACTTTATTCATTCCCCACAATGCAACTCATATTTAACAATCAATTGAGTTAACCACAATAGCCAACAAAATGATCAACCAACAACTCTTCATGCATTAAAATTTGAATTTTGATTTTTTAAGCACATAATACATATCTACCCTAGTCAAGGCATAAAACAATAAAACCAAACCCCCTCACCCCTAAACCTAAATTTTGCTTGTTCTCAAGCAAATAAAGTAAGGCCACACAACAAGCAATTAAGCATTACAAAGCACATAAGAGTGGTGGGGACGGGGTAGATAAGAGGGGACAAGTAGAGGGTGGATAGATACAACCTTGTGTAGCATTAAGCCACGCATGCCATGTTTTGATAATTATTTCCATTAACTTCCTTTGTACCCAATTTCCACTTAACTCAAAAGATCTACAAAGGAAATCAACAAACACAACATTAAAAGCTCAATATGGCAAGTGTAAATGACAAGGCTTTATGTACAGAAAGCAACGAACATGAGGGAAATGAAAATGAAAAGAAAAGAAAAGAAATGAAAAACAAAATATGCTAAGAAAAACAAAAGTAAAGAACTCATTTATCAAACTGTAACTATCAAAATATCTAGGGTGCCTCCTAGTAGCGCTGGATTTTACACCCCCAGCCAGGCGATAATGTTAGGGCCAGTGGTGCTTAAAATCCTTGGGCACGTATTGCCAGATAAGCAAATTAGCACAAGAAAAAGCAAATGGATGCAACACATGAAAAATGCAATCAACACTAGGCATCCGACGCCTTGAAGATCTAAACTCACTCCCTAAGAACATGTACACAAAATCATGCTGGGCATCCTTAGATAAAAGAAATGGATCAAAAAATGTGCATCTCGCAAGGTAGGCTATAACAAATGACGCAACAACACATTCTTCTATGCCTGGGCTGAACACTCGAATCTCTTCTATCAAACTCAACTCACTTCTAGCTAACCTAAACTCTAGCGGAATCCAGGGAGAAAATGAAGCATTATCCTCTATATGATCAGGAACAATAGGCACAAATGAGGACTCCGAAAGAGAAGAAAGCACACTCAATGAAAGCTCGGAACTACTCTCAACTAAGGAAGGATATATAGCAATGGTCTCACTAGATCTAAGAGTAGATGAGAGAATGGAAGAGGTATTCAATTCAAAAAGAGAGATGCCAGAGTTAATCAGAGCAATGATCTCATCAAGCTCACCAATATCACTCGGGGCTAAGAATGAATAAAAGGACTCCTCAACACAGGAATTATGAGTATCTACTACGGAAAGCTCATCGCTCTCTAAGTGAGTCTCACTAAAAGCCTCCAAATTTAAATGCTCGATGATCGCTTTAAGCACAACTCTATCTTTTAAGCACAAGAAAGTATCATGGGAATCATCATCACTAGAAGTAACACTCTATGAAGAAACAATTCTCCTCATCACCTGCTTTATCCTTAGTGGTAGACTCGGCACCTCTAACCTTTGCCTTTAAATTCCCAAATGTAAACTCAATGATCTTTGTCCTACAATGAACCACTGCATTGGCAGTCGATAAAAATGGTCTCCCCAAAAGGACAGGTGTCATATTCCTAGTGTTATGACCTAGATGCATGTCCAGAATAATGAAATCCACAGGATAATAAAATTCTCCAACTTTAACAGTGACATCTTCAACTATCCCTCGAGGTCTCCTCCCACTCTTATTGGCGAACAGTAAAACCACACTGGTGGGCTTCAACGCCCCTAAACCTAAATGTTTATACACCGAAAAAGGAATAAGATTAACACTAGAACCTAAATTAAGAAAGGCATGGGCTACCAGTTAATAGCATAAGAGATGGTGAAAGCTCCTAGATCTCTAAGCTTAGGCAGAACGCCCGTGGTGCAAATACTACTCACTTTTTCTGTAAGCTTCACCCTCTTAGGTAGACGGGTGGTCTGTCTCTTCCTAATGCATAAATCTCTAAAGAATTTGGCATAAGCCGGTATCTTCTTAATGGCCTCAATTAAAGGTAGAATGACATTGATATCCTTAAGAGGCTCTAAAATCCTCAATTCTTTGTTGTTCTCAACTTTCTTGGACCTCTCTAATGCTAAGGGAAAATGAGCTTGAAGAGTAACATCATGAGACTCAACAACCTGTTCCCCTTCTCTACATGGTGGATCAACACTCACCTCAATGTGATTTCTCTCTTTCTCTTCAGATTCTCTAGTCTTCTTCTTAGGCACACTAGTCTTTCCATTAATACATGTTGTTTCAGGCCTGCTCAACTCACGGACTCGCCCACCTGATTATCAATAACCCTACCATTTCTTAAGGTCATAACAGCCTTAGCCTCTACACAATCACTTGGAGAAAGGCTAGAAGTGCTACACGGATCTCTAGGACTCGGCACAGGATAAACAGACAGCTTTCCTAGGTCTTTATGATAAACTTTTTTAGCAAGATGTCCTATTTGATTCTTCAAATCTCCTATTGCACTTTGAAGCATCTGTTGTTGGGCCTATATCATCTCAGTAAGTAAGTCTAACCTACGGTCAACTACAGGCTAAACTGGTGGAGTGGAACTGACGGGAGTAGATTGAAATGACTGTTGTGACAAATTAGGATACCTAGGCTCAGAAACTACTTGATGAAACCCTGGAGGATTAGGGAGTGATGGACTAGGATGATTCTGGGATGAATAAGAAGAATTTGTGTTATTGTGAGACTGCACTATCCTAGAATGATCTCGCCACCCGAGTCCAGGAGGGTGAAAAGGAATGGATAAGCGAGCTTGATTAGCAAGAACATGTTTTTGTACAAACTCAAAGAACTGTGGGACGAGAGGGCATGCTATGGTAGTATGGCTAGACTCAGAGCACAAAGCACACACCTCTACAAGACTAGGAGGATGAGGAAAAGATACACTGGGAGTAGACCTATGAGTGGATGTAGCTCCTAAAGACATAAACTGGTCAAACTTCCTAATGAGATCTCTTACCTCAGTAGCTAAATCATAATTTGAGTTAACCCCGAACACATTACTAAGAGTGGTATTCCTAGTTCCCTTCCCTACTATCTTAAAATTAGCATTCTGGAACGAGTCCTCTACCATAACCTCTAGTTTAAACCAAGCCTCCTCAGGTGTCAAATCTAAGAACCCCCCACCATTCGAAGCATTGACCATTAGCCTATAAGATGAAGTCAAGCCTAAGTAGAAAAACTGGAGCAATTCATGTAAATCATACCCATGATATGGGCATTGGTGACAAAGCTCATTGAATCTCTCCCAAGCCTCATAAAGGGGCTCTAATTCTTATTGTGCAAATGTCATGATCTCTGCCCTAAGAGTGGCTGTCCTAGCTATTGGGAAAAATCTATGAAGGAACTTAACTTGAAGCTTATCCCAGCTAGTGATAGACTCATGGGGTAAGGACTTGAACTATTGCCTTGCTTTATCTTTTAAAGAGAAAGGGAACAATCTAAGCCTAATGTTCTTGGAAGAGACATCCCTGAAATGAATGGTAGAGCATATCTCAAGAAATGCACCTATATATACATGGGGATTCTCATTATTACGGCCATAGAATAATGGAAGCATTTGCAAGGTCTCGGGCCTAATCTTAAAGTCCTAGGGTCGGTAGTTGAATAGGCATGCAAGGTTGATAAGTGTCGAGCTCAAGATTTTGCCTTAAGGTCTTGGCTCAAGGAGGAGGATCGAGATTAGGATTAGCTATCTATTCAAGAATGCAAAGTAACCTAATTCTCCTTCCACACTTCAACCCCCAAAACTTCAATTCAACAAGCAACTACCTAACAAAAACACCCAAGTCCTAAGAAAAACACAAAAGAAAAACACAAACGTAAGAAGTAAACTAAACTAGTAATAAAAAAATAAGTCAAAGAAACAAACAATGAAAATAGATATGTACATGATAGGTAAACACAAAATGTATATACAAGACATAACTAATGAAAAACACGCAAAAGCAAAGAAACCAACAACCGTGCCTCCTTGGCAACGGCACCAAAAACTTGATCGTAAACTTCTAAGAGTGTTACCCACAAGCGCACGGGTCACGGTAGTATAGCATGTGCGAGTGCGGGGTCGTGTCCACGGGGAGGCTATCTATGTGTGTGGCTCTAAGTGAATGTGTGTCCTAAACTAGCTACGTGTGGTCTTACCTACTCTTTTTAGGGTTTTTGGATTGATTGGAGCTCTAATTTAAACCTAAACTAAGGGAAATAAATAGTGGTATAAACAAGCTATGAAAGTGAGGATCTATAAAGGTTTGGGAGAACTTAGGGGTGATTGCTTCTTTGGAATGGATTTGGGTTCTTAACCTTGTTTTGAGTCTATTGATGGTTCGATTACTTTAATGGCGGGTTTAGTTTATTAGACTTACCACATCTAACTATCAATGCAACCCTATCTTTAACTGGGCCCAATTAGAAGTATAGGTTTATCCTAGCTAGCTATGGTTTTTAGGTCTAGTGCTAAGTCCCTTGGGTGTTGATTAATGTCCTAATAGGGAATCTAACCTTTTAGTTATATTTCAAACTAGAGATTAAGTCCCTTAGGTTGAGCAAGTGATAGTGGTACCCTTTTAGCCATGTTTCATGCTAGAGGTGATTACCTACTATATTAAAGGCATGAAAAACACAATTAATCAACACAAATGTAGGTACAAGTAGAGCTCATGCCATTAGCATGGATTAAGGCTAAGGTGAGGCCACTACTATTGGCATATAAGCACAAATTAAACATGCAAACTCATAGAAACAATTCATCAAACACCTTGACATGTTTAATTTCAAGCCATAGGAATGTAAGAACAAAGCATGTATATATAACCATCAAAATCTCAAAACAAGTTTTTAGATTCTTAACCCATTACAAAAATAGCAATCATCCTAATCTAGAGCTAATCTAACATAATATAAACAAGAATAAAGAGAAGAATGTAGAGCTCCCTCATTATCCTTGCCTGCTCTTTAAAAATCTTACTCTAAACCCTACAAATCCTTGTTTGATATTTAAATCCAAGCTTGTTTATAGATGGAATTTATGTGGATTGTGTGTGTGAGGTAGGTGAGTGAAGGAATTAGGGTTTGGTGTAATGGGTATGGAAGAGAGTGAAAGATTATGACTTGTTCCCCTCTTGGAAAATGGCCAAAAGCGAGCATATATAGCCAATTTCTGCGACTATTGGAACACTTAACCAGAGCACCGATACGAAGGGGCCTCTATTTTAGTAGTAGAAGGTTGCTCTCTATTTTTGGCGGAATAGTGAGCTGGTGCACCAATACTCTAAAGCCAGTGCTCCAGTAGTGCCTATTTGCTCTCTTTTGACTTTGTTTTAGCTTGGTTTTGCTTCCGGTTGCTTTGGTCTTTGTCCAGAAGCTTCCCAACATGATTTTCTTCCATGTCTCATCTTCAAAATCTTCTTCAATACTTGCCCAAGCTGTCTCCATCTTTGTTCAGCTCAATAAATTCCTCAAACTCACCTAGAACATAAGATAAGTGTACTTTAGTGTGGCATTTATGCTTTGTGTGCAACTATAGACACCAAAAGCTTAATATGCTCAAGTATAATATAAATGCTATACTAATACACCTTATAGAGCACACAACACCTCAAAATAGATATAAAAATACAATGCAAAATCACACACAAAACCAACACATCAATAACGTCCACATATAAACATATAGACATAATTATACTATGGATTAGATGTGTTTAGTAACAAATAGACTTCAATTTATACATATGCTACTCATTTAGGCACTTTATCAAACATTTAGACATAAATGAGAAAATAACCATTTGAACTAGAAAATCAAAACATGTATATATTAAGCCATCAAATCCCATATCATTAAAGTATATAATTAACCCATTACATAAGCTAAATCACCCTATACAAGTCCACTTAATCATGATAGAAAATAGAATGAAAGAGATATTATGAAGCTTCCCTTTCATCCTAACTAGTCTTGTACAAAGCTTTTGAGCAAAATTGAATCCAAATATTTGAAACCCTTCAAATCAACTTGATTCAAGGTGATAAATATGTGAGAGAGTGTGTATGAGGTGGGTGAAAACTAGGGTTAAGTATGTGAGATTTTTGGTGTGAAGTGTGTGTGTTGGGTCTCTAGTATTCTCTCTGTAAAATTCGGGCTCTATTTATAATTTTTAGCGTACTACCGGTCGACCAGGGTAGTTGATTTGCAATTTTTGGTGGCTCTCTGGAGTGGCCGGTTGACCACTTAAAGGAGGAACTCAACCGGCAATTTTGGTTGCTTTCTGGATCTAGCTTTTCTTCTAGGTCGTCCAGCTAACTTTTCTTCCTTCATTCTTTGTCTTTTCGGCTTCTGATCTTCTCCCCTCAACCCGTGCATCTCCCATCTTCATCACCCATCAATGTCCCATCTTGATCTTAACCCAAAGTTCACCTAAATCATTAAAAATAAGCAATTAGTGCAGCATTTGTCTCTTTAACTCAACTATGTACAATTATCTATCCTTAAGCCTATTCTTAACATAAGTACTACACTAATGCATCTTTATAAGCACATAACACCTCTTAAACATAGGCAAATGATAGCACAAACACACACAAACACAACACATCAGTGTGCTAAGTAAACTCTGCTAGTCTATGTTATGCTAAGAAAGAAATTGGTATAAGATGTCATGGCATTTTATCACCGAACTCCTTTCTCAGTCTTTTTCCTTTTTGTAGTAGTAATAGCCTAGTAACCATTGGTAATCACCTCAATATATCCACGGTTTTTGCCCACATTCTTTGGCACTCCCTCTATGACTTGCTACCTGCCCATGTACTTGCTAACTACTTCAATTCGAGTTCTTTAGGGTTCGACACTTTTGGATCCTTCAAACATTACTAATAGGCTTATCAACCTTTTCGAACGTATCCTTTTTCTCCTAAAATAACCAAAATACCTTTCTAGCCCCTGGTGACACTTTGACCACTTCAACCTTAATCCATTCCATCAAAGGATTACGATTGTAATCCAAGGATAAATACTATTACACAAATACTTGTTACAAGACATGTAGCCTTTGTCCTTGACCTATTAAATAAAAGGATCGTAATGCCACATATTCTATAAACTTTTTAACTACATCTTATTCGAACACCTTCTCGTGAAACTTAATCCCTCAATTGATCATGGATTCATTGACCTCAGAAGCTACCCATAAGCCATATGATTGATATGCCCCTAAAGGATAATACCGCTAGGTCTAGATTTTGATGGTCAATCGAGCAATTCTAAGAGGGGCATATAAATTCTATGTTGGATACGCATATCCCAACTAACGAAAACTCAACACCTAACACACAGAGCTATGGACCTTGGCTACGCAAGGTCTTATTTATGGTGTATCAAAGCATTAAATTCAAACTTCGTCAATTCATCCACACATATTCAAGATTAAGAGCACTAGCCACTTAGTAGTAGTGAGTATGATTTGTTCTATCTTTGATAGTACAGTCTGTGAGAAGCGTACTCACAGAGGTCCTGTTCAATACATGACACATATACTAGGGAGTCAAGTCTAGAAAGATCTCTAATAACCTATGTAGGCCACCCTTAAAAGGAGACTTGGTTACTATAACCTTATTCCTATATAGTGCCTAACACTACTATTCGATTATGAAAGAAATTTATGACATAACTTAACTAGACTACATAATGTCCATCCAATGTCACTGTGTACTCGAGTGACTAGTGTGTGCCAGGGACCTTTATACATGCATCAGTAAGACAAATGCTAGAGAGACAATAAGAGAAGGCATTCAATATTATTAATAAAGCTCTAATATGTCAACTATCCATGGAAAGAAACCAAGTACAAGTGGTTTTTAGGACACAAATCCTAACACTTTGGGTGATACACTATTTGTGAGCACAAGCCTACATAGCCAGCAAGCGCACGGGTCATGTGTAGCACGGTGTGTGTGAGTGCGGAGTCGAATCACTGGAAAGCCTAACGTGTGAGGTGTCCTAAGCTATGTGCGTCCTAAAAAGATACGTGTTGGGTCCCTAAACTATGATATTTTTGGGTTTTTGGTATAAAGAGAGCTCGGGAAAGGTAAATCTATCTTAAAGGCAAGATAATAAAAGGTGCATGTGTGTAAAACCAGGGAATTAAGTGATCTAAGGGGATTCATACATCGAAAATAGGGGACTAGGGTGATTACGTCTTGTAAATGGGTGATTACTACTTCTTGTTAGAGTTACTTGATGGGTTATACTAAGTGCTCTCATTTAGACCTCTAATTAGCCTCTTAATTGGTATCCTAAGCCTCAGTGTGGGTTCGTTCCTAGGTGATGACTCATAGAGCTACAATGTGGTCTTTATGACTTAGGAATTAGGGCTAGCTAACAAGGTTCTAGGTGACTTAGATTGATCTAACCCTAGCACTTTAGTCCATTAATTAGTTCCCTAATCCATCCCTAGGACTTGGTGCAAGTCCGTTCACAAGCGTTGTTTACTTAGAGCTACGGCGTGGTCCTTATAAACCTAGGGTGTTAAGGTGGACTAACTAGTCTTCCTAAGTGAACTAAGGTTGACTAAATCTATCTGGACACCTATTGGCTGGATTTAAAGCTAAAGGGGACTCGACTGAGGCTAGTTACTAGTTATGCATCATTGATTGCATCACAATAGTGGGAATTGACATTTAAGCATAAGGCACACACATCTAGGGCATGGAATTCGAGAATACTCCAATATATTCTACTACTAAACACATAGATATGCTTAGATTACCCCAATTTAAGCAATAACACCCAATATGTATGCAATAGAAGTTATTTATGCTATTGAGTATGCAACCATACACATAGACATGTATATGAGCATACCTACTTCATGTAATCACCACACAAACACTTAGACATGCTAGTATAATGATTTAGAGATGGTTAATAACATAATAGACTTCAATATTTATATGCAACTTCATTGAGGTATTTCAACAAATACATAGACATTTATGTAAATTTGCCACAAAAACCCTGAGCACAAGCATATATATATATATATATATATATATATATAGATCCATCAAGTACCCATAATAAAAGAGTAGTAATCATTCCATAAACACAAGATATAATTACCCTACATACCTTTAATTATACATAATTAAACTTAGGATAAAAGAGAGATACCCTTTTATCCAAAGCCATGCTTTACAATTCAAGAGCTATGCCCAATCCTTATGTTTGATCCTTTTAGAGGCTTGATTTCAAAGTGTTTTTGTGTTTAGAAGTGCGTGTATGCGGTGGGATTAGGTGGACTTAGGGTTTAGGAAAATGGGTGTGTGAAACAGTGAGTGTTCTCTCCTAAAAATTATTGAAAAGGTGCTTAAATAGAGCTAAAATTGTGTAGGCCAAGGGACCAGTCAGGGGACTGGCCTTGAGGCATGGTCGATTGGCCTAATTAGCTCATTCTCTGACCTGGCTGGTCTACTTGGCCAATCGACTGGCCTAGAATGTAGGTCAACTAGCTGGGTTAGTTTGTGCTCTAATTTTGCACTTCACGATCTCTTTTCACCTTGGTTGCTCTTTCCTTTACTCGGTCACTTCCAAATGCACTTTTTTCATTCTTTTATGTTTGGAACACCCTTAGCTTTACACCATTAATCAAGGTTCAATCATCTCCCCAAATCTCACCTAAAACAAGCATGAAATGCCCATTAGTGTAGTAGCTAAGTCCTAAGCTCAACTGTGAACATGTCAACCCTAATATGCACAATTATGACCTAAATGCTACACTAATACACCAAATGAAGCAAAAAAACACCTCAAAACAAGAAAAAGAATGCAAAGCATAGACACACACAAAACCAATATATTATTAGCTTTAAAAGGTCTTGGTTTAGGGTTCGAGCCAATAGTTGCTGCAATTGATTCAAAAGTAGATTGTCCTTTCTTTCTTCAGGTTTATGGATTATTGTTGGACTATAAGCCACACGTAGTGCCTCTTAATCAGTTGAAAAGCATTTGCATTTTATTCAACCACACAGTATACTGATTCATCTTCTCCACACCAACAAATATCCCGTATGCCTTTTTTTCCCTCTAACGACACTCTACATCTCTAAGTAATTCTCTATTGTAGACCAACTTTTATTCCCGATCTAGTGGTTCTACTAATTATAAAGGTTGTGGTCATGGTAGCCAGGGCAGAGGCCATCTAAGAGCCCAGAATAAGACAACACATGTCATTTGTTATAGGTGTGGATATCCATTTCATAAAGCCAATTAGTGTTAGGCTCCTGGCAACAACATCAATGACTTTACCAAGGCTCTTAATACACTTACAATCTCTAATAACTCTTATCCTAATTGATATATGGACACTGGTGCCATACATACTAATATTGGTAGAATCTAACTAGCTTAGCATATTTTAGGCCATTAACCTAAAGAAGGCACCAACCAATCTAGGTCCTAATAACTACTAAGGTATTGATCTCCTATAGCTTGAAACTCAGGGCAGAAGGTTAAGGGATTTAGCCTAAGTCAGTGAAAGAGAGATTCCTAGCCAAACTCTATTACTTCAGAGCTTATCTAGATAATGACAAGGCCACTATAATATGATAAGCTTAAAGAACTCATGATTCAATCCAAACAACTCTACACAAGTGGCTATAAATATTAGAGCATTACCACACAGTAGATACAAACAATCATACAGCCTCTAGTTATCTTAGTTATAGCTCTATAGCTTAGACAATTTTTTGTTGACTTGAGTGTTAAAGTGTCTTTGGCCAGTACCACACTGGTGTCCTAAGTAACTATTCTCTCTTTTTCTCTTTCTTGCAAACCTATAGAGATCAAGTAGTTTCTTGTCCGAGCTTTGTTGTTGACTGGTAATTTTGGCATCATCACATACTATGACACCAAACACAGCTGATCTCATAGGTAAGCAGATTTACCTTAGTGTTGATAAAGTAATGATAGGAAATAGACATAGGTTATCTATTAATCAAATTGGTTAGGAAACTTTCTCTTTATCACAAGGATTGAATTTAAGTTACAAATACATTTCATGTTCCTAATCTTAAAAAGAGATTACTTTATGTTGCTCAGTGTAGCCGAGATAATCACTGTTATTTTATGTTTAATTCTAATGGCTATTATATTAAGGATACGGCGATAGGCACGTCGTTCCACCAAGGAACTCTAAATAATGGTCTGTACACCCTTTCTCCATCACCTAATTAGATACTTTTTACTAATAAATTGATTCCTAATATTTGGCATTCAAGGCTTTGGCACCCTTCAAGTTGAGTTGCCAAGCTATGCTCAGTCCACTAGTTTATTCATTAGAAAATTTTTTTTGTTCTAGTTGCCAATTTGCATAAATCATAGCTTCATTCTAATAATAAAGTTCAAAGGTCTTCTGAATTATTAAACAACAATAACTTTGATGTATGGACTTATCCCCAAGTGTTTCTTTGAAAGTGATAAGTGTTTCTTCAAAAGTGATCATTGTGACTCGGTATATGGAAAATAAGTGCAAAATTACAACCAAGTCTTAACTCGTAAATGCATAGATCAGAAATAGTATAGTATGTATGAGTGCCGGATCGTCTCTACAGGGAGACTACTTAGTTTGGTCTCTACATATCGTGTGCTTAGGAGAAGCTATGTATGTGTGTGGGTTTTGTTGGGATGGAAGGGAGCTCAAGAAAATTGAAAATAAATCTGAACTACAAAGGAACAATGTGCCAAGCTAAGGAAAGGTGAATGCAACGGGATAGGAAAGGATCTAGAGTAATTGTACATTGCAAATAAGCTCGGGACTATGGCATTGATTTGGGTCTATCTATGGCTTGAGACTTCTATTATCATTATGTTGATTAGGTTTTTCTTCTAAGGACTATCCCTTTTAGTATTGTTTCAAACTGGAGGTGAGAGTCTTCTAGAATTAACCAATTCTAGTTGTTTTACCTTTTAATTGGGTTTAAAGCTAAAGGCCAATTCTTTCTAGCCTACGCAATCCGTGTCTAGAGCTTATCCTCTTAGCTAGATTTAAAGCTAAGGACTAGTTCCTAAGCACTCGTATTATTAAGTTTCGATTAACCAACATTAACATGGGTTATTGATATTCTAGTCTAGGGTCTAACCTATTAGTTTGATTTAAAGCTAAAGATTAGCCCACCCAACTTCGATTGAGCATAACTTGTAACCTATTAGTTGGATTTAAAAAGCCATAAGTTAATCACAATCAATCATCACCCAAATAAATAGATATAAGCATTTAATGGACAAATAATATATGCATCTTGGTGTGGCATTTTATTGAATACATAGACATATTTGATTATCAAACACATAGACATGCTTGAATCAAGCCATTGAATAATAAAAACAAGTATGTATTAAGAGCCATAGAAGGACATAAATCAATTATTCAAAGCCCACCTTAAATCTAATCTATTCTAACATATTGAATACAACAAATAAGAAGAGAGAATAGAACTCCCCTAATTTCTTGCTACAAATCCAAAGCAAATCTTTTCTAATCCTTGTTACAACATTAATCTTAGCTTGGTATCGATGGGGATTGATGTGGGTAGGTAAAGATGAAGTGGGGTTAGGCTGGGTTTATTAAGGTTTTAGAAAATGAAGTTTCTTCCCCAAAAATGAGCTGAAACGAGCAATTTACAGGCTCTTCAGTTCTACCGTCAATTGACCTAGTAGTCGAATGATATGAAGTAAGAGCTAGAGCTATGTGGTCTTGCCGGTCAACCCAGCCAGTCAACTAGCTCATTTACTTTGCTCGAGCGTTAAACTCTTCAAAATTTTGTTCACACCTGTCGACCTAGCCAATCGATCGGTTCTTCAATGGTGCTTGACTGGTACCTCCAGAATGCTATAATTTTTACTCTTCTTTTTTTTCTAGTCTTTATCCATTAGCTTGTTTTCTTCCTTGTTCAAGCTCGAACCCTTCCAAAAATTGCCTAAAACATGAAATATAGCACTTAGTGTAGCATTTATGCATTTAAACTCATTATGTACAACTATTAACAACTATGCACAAATAAGCTCTAAACATCTCTAGAATGTATGCAATTAAGACCAACCAAAACACACACATCAAAAAGTATATCATTATTATTTGATATTAGTTGATCACTATAGTAGGCTTTCATGGTCTTATCCTTTTGTGAGAAAATTTTATGTCCAAGTGTGTTTATTCTTATGATTCAGAATTTGTGAAATGCTTCAATTAAGTTCATTCAATTGGATAGTAGTGGTGAATTCATCAATCAAATGGTTAAATATTTGTTTGAAAAATATGATATTGTTCACCATTTGAGTTGTCATGGAACTCCTCTGCAAAATAGGGTTGCTGAGCGCATGTATCGCCATGTGGTAGAAATTGAACTTATTCTTGTAGCACATTCTCATGTATAGTCATTCTCTAGAATATGATATGCTATGAGTTTTTGGATGTATTTTTTATCCATGCTTAGTTCATTTTTGTTTCTATAGATTATCTTTCAAGAATGGTCAATGCATATTTTTTGGTATATAGCAACAATCGGAAGGGATATAAGTGTCTTACTCCTATTAAAGGGAGAATTTTGATCTCTAGACATGTCTTATTTGATGAGAATAATTTTCTTCCAATTATTGCTCAAAATGGTGCAACATCTCAACCATCAAATCTTTCTAATTGAATGGGGTTTCTCAACCACCCAATTTTTCTTTGATCATGCTCTAGTTAGGTAACCTATTCTCCTTTTCTTTGCATAACACAAATTCCAATTCTTGAATAACACATGTATATGTATTGTAATTAGCAAATTCATCAACTCTTTCTCTACATGATAATCATATCCCATTATTGCATGAATTGTTTTCTCACACCTCATATTCTTATCACTGAATCACCAATGCATGATATGTCCTCTACTCCATCTCATAGTGACACTATTGCATGATGCATGTGTTTCAATTGATCACTACACTTCCCAACCATCCAATTTGTTGTCTTCTCAAACACCACCTCCATGTACTAAGTAAATCATCCAACAAATAATAATCCTACTCTGAAAAACCCCACCGACCAACATACTCATTACATGATTACTAGACAAATGGATCGTAATAGGAAATCAAAAGCATTTTTCTCCACTCATCATCTTGTATTGTCTTGCCTCTAAACCTTTACTATATCTTTACCACCTAAACCAACTTGTTCTACCCAAGTAAGTACAAAAAGACCCAAATTAGCGTCAAGAATTTAATTCTTTAATCAAAATCAAACATGGATATTAGTTCATCCAAAACCACATATGAATGTGGTTGAATGTCATTGGGTGTATTGAGTTAAACAAAAATTAGATGGCTAATTAATATGCTATAAGGTGCATTTAGTAGCAAAAGGTTATACATAACAACCTAGCAAGGATTTTAGTGATACTTTTAGTCCAGTTGTATGTCTAGGCATTATATGAGTTGTGTTACTTTTAACTCTGTCAATAGCTGGGGTTTAAGTTGCTAGATATGAAGAATGCCTTTTTACATGGGGATTTAACAGAGTTTGTTTTGATGGAGCAACCTTACGGATTTATTGATCAAGAATATCCAAATTTTATATGCAAATCAGAAAAATCTTTATATTGGCTCAAACAAGTTGCTATGCTTGGTATCATAAGTTCAACAGACATTTTTTATCATGTGGTTTTAGAGTTCTCATCACAATGCCTCTTTATTTTATGGATAGCATGATGACTCCATTATTTTGCTCATCTATGTCAACGACATTATTATTATTAGGAATTCTTTAACATCTGTAGCTGAAATTATTGGTAATCTTTTTACCAAATTTTAATATGAAGGATTTAGGCTCGTTGCATTTTTTTCTGGGGATCGAGAGATTCATATGCATGATAATGGTTTAACACTTACTTAATCAAAGTACTTGATTTTGCTATTGCAACATTATAGACCTGATGGTGTAAAGCATGTTCTAACTGCAATGGTAGGTGTCTGCCTAGCTATTGATGATAATGAACCATTATTTGATCCTTCTAAATTTCAATGGTTAATAAATGTATTACAGTACTTGACAATGACCATACCAGATATTTCATATATAGTTAACTCATTGGTCAATATATGCATACACCTAGAACAATGCATGTGGTAGTAACAAAAGGGTCCTCTAATACATCAAAGGCATACTATAGCATGGACTTACTCTTATGCCTGTACGTGATTGGATATTAAGCAACGTGATGCAGATTGGGCTAACTGCCTAACTACTCGACAATCAACTTCTAGATATGCTATTTTGCTTAGACCAAATCTGATATCGTGGTCATAAACAAACAACCTATGATATCAAAATCAAGCACAAAAGCCGATGTAAAGATTTTTTGCTTTCTAAAGCTTAATGTCGATAAGCCACCTTTGATATGTTACAACAAGATGAGCTCCACTTAGCTAATTGTCAACCAATCCTATTATTCAAAATTGAAACAAACACATAGAAATTGACATTCATTTTGTGCGTGAAAGAATAAGTCGGTGACTATTGCAGTATATAGGCTATAGTGTTCAAATAGTTATCAATATTTTCTCAAAGTTGTTATACGAGCCATGTTTTGAGCTATTGCATGACAAGCTTCATATGTCTTCCACCCTTCAACTTAAGGGGTGTTAAACTATGATAAGTATTTATTATCTTAAGTTATTTGTGTCATTATTATTCCTAAATAGTTGTACATGTAGGACTCTACTTGTAGTGAGTTTGTGTATATTACAGCTTTGTGCTTTGTTGTATATATTTGCTAATAGTGGAATAAATACAATTGTGCCGGGTGTATCAATTCTTACATTGGCCACTTGTCATATTTTCTTGGGGTGTATGTTACTAGAATAGATGTAGGTTTAATATTATCTTAGGAGACATATATTCATGATTTGCTAACTCGTGGAATTTGATAATGGCAAGCTAACATTCTCATCAATTGCACCTAATCAGAATATCTCTGAGCATGCAAGTGACCTTTGTGATGACCTAACTCAATATCATAGTATGGTTGGGGCTCTTCAATAATTGACAGTAACTCAGCTAGACATTGCCTTAGCTGTTAACAAGAGTGTGTCAATACATGTGTTTGCTTGGAAAATCCTTCAGCAAACCACACATCTAGGGCCACAGCCTTGGCCAGGTGCACCTGGAGCGTGAAGGGCGGACCTTACAACGACACCTTTTTGGCTTGGGAGTCTCTAAAGATAATTTTATGATTGTGGGTTCTTTATCCCTTGTCCCAAACTCTGTCCAAAGACTTCGCGAAGAACAAGATATGGGCTGCTCAATTGTAATAAAATAAACCAAAATTGAAGCAATAATAATTGAATCATGATAAAACCAAATCTTTATTATGGTCAAAATAGCGAATCAAGAATAAAACTAACCCTCAAACAAATAGATAGAATATGAAGTAAAGGTTTACTAGATTGCACTACAAATCTAATTACAGTGAATTGCTCTTATCATAAACTTAATTACTGCTCAAAAAAATGACAAAAGCCAAGCCATAAAGTTAATTACAGCTACAGCTAAGAATGCCACAAACTTAATTACAACAAAGCCATAAATTGAATTATAGTGAATAAGGAAAAATTTGGGCCATAAAGTGAATTACAATGGTGTTTGGGATAGAGCTAAGCTAATATTACGCTAACTACGACTAAGCTACGAGCTAGACTAAGGATAGGACTAAGCTATGAAGCTATGAAGCTATGAATCTAAGAAACTACGAGATATATATATGATCAAAGCATGGTGGGTATGGAACCTCTTTCTTCATGGCCTTAATCAGCTTTTATAGCTACTACTTCTGAAGCCTTCATGTTCTATTAGTGACTCCGACTTCTTCTGGGTTGTTGAGGCTGACTGAGTTCCTTGATCCATTCTCGTCCCTTCAGTCTCAGCACTGCACATTGCATTAGAGTTGCTCTGTTATGTCGTGCGTTGATTTATTATTGTTAGCCGAAGATCAGCCTCGAAACTAGTATTAGCCATGGTATCGGCCTTAAACCTCCTTTGTCCTGTACCTTCTTTTTTGGCCTCCAGGATGATTGTTTGGCCATTAGGCGTATTGATTATGAATTTTGGGTGTAAACAATATGCTTAGACCTATGAAGCTGCATTGAACTACTATGAAAAGGATCTTACATTATTTGAATGGCATACAGGCTCTTAGGCTATACGTCAAGTCATCCACTAATTAGTCACTTCATGCATATTTAGATTCTAGCTGGGCTAGATGCCCTCACGATCATCATAGTACTAGTGATTATCATATTCTTCTAGGGCTAAATTTGGTGTCTTAGTTTTCTAAGTAGCAAATTACGAATGCTCGCTCTAGTATAGAGGTAGAATATTGAGCAATATGTCACGCCCTTGGCCTATCCCAAGTGCAACGTGCAGCACTTAGACATTTTTCTTAGGCAAAAGTGGCTAAGTTAGCCTACAAAACCACAAACAAAGGAAATTTACAAGGTAAAAAGCAAAGCAGCGGAACAAAGAGATGAGAGAATAAGGCTCTGTATTACTCTCAAACTTTTCTGTGTGTCTTGTACAAATGAGAAGCTAGGTTATTTATACATCTTCTCTAGCAAATGAATGGCTATGATCATCTTGATCTAATGGCTAGCACAATCTTCTAGACTCTTCTACATCAATTAGGGGATTTTGCAAGTCAATCAGGGAGATTCTACAATTAATTACAACAATTGTATAATGAAGGGGATTGAGTATAATTCAAAATCCCTACCATATTTGTTCCTATCTATAGAATCTTCTAGATGTTCCATGAAACGAAAGTGACATGTTTGCCTCCTTGTAAGCCCTGTCATCTTCGCCAAGTGGCGGCCTATATGGCAATTG
The DNA here is from genome assembly GCA_028554755.1 of Cordia subcordata. NCBI lineage: Eukaryota > Viridiplantae > Streptophyta > Magnoliopsida > Boraginales > Cordiaceae > Cordia > Cordia subcordata. The sequence goes on from JAPTOF010000015.1 coordinate 10,392,457, forward strand.
CATCATCGGAGTGTGACAAATAGCTAATGCTACTTCCTTACTGAGTGAAATCTATGTGCCATAGCCACTTCCTCCTACATTATAGGCAACAATATTGGTGCAACCTATCTTACAAGGCATCCAGTGTTCCGTGCATATATTAAGCACATAGAAATTGATGTCATTTTATTCAAGAAAAAGTGGTAGCAAAACTACTACAAGTTTGATTCTTTTATTCAGATAGAGATGTTCTTATGAAGGGTTTGTTTGTCAAAAGATTTAATAGAGTACAGGACAAGCTCAAAGTTCGAGATTCGCTTGAGGGGACGTGATATAGGATAACTATAATATCTCATGATGTATATTTGTAAAACTCTCAACTTTGGTTGTTGTAGTCTAATTTGTTCCTGTACACTTATATATACTTTGTCACTTGCACTAAATTTGTAATAGAAATATCAATATGGAAAAAACTCTTTAATATTTTCTAATATCTTTTGCATTCTAACTTTTTTAACTTTAAGGGAAGCCAAATACCGATTACAGCATGAATTTAGTTGGGAATTGATCCCTAGAATACTCATATTATAGTTGAGAGACATATCATTTGACTACTAAGTCTTTGGTTATTTTAACTTTTTATGATTATAACCAAACTTAAGGAAAAAAAAAGCATCTTTTTGAGCATTCTACCTTGAGTAGCTAATCCTTATGTCATGGCACAAGCCTAAATAGCTCGTACCATGTAGCACAACGTTTGCAAGTGTGGGGTCAAATCCACAGGAAGGCCTAACATGTATAGTTTCCTAAGCTAATGCATCCTAAAGAGCTATGTGTTGGGATCTTAACTACAATCTTTTTGGGTTTTTGGTATTGAAGGGAGCTTGGAAAAGATAAACCTTAGCTAAAGATAAAGAAATAAAATGTGTGTGTATGTGTGTATGTGACAGGGCAATCCAGCAATCTAAGGGAGTCAAACATCAGAAATGGGGGACTAGGGTGATTATGTCTTGCCTATGGGTGATTACAACTTCTTGTTAAGGTTGCTTTATGGATTATACAAAGTACTCTAATCTAGACCTCTAATTAGCCTCCTAATTAATACCCTAAGCCTCAATGTGGGTTCGTGCCCATGTGGCGATGCCTAGCAGTATGATGTGGTCTTTATGACTTAGGAATTAGGGCTAGCTAATAAGGTTCTAGGTGATTTAGATTGATTTAACCTTAGCACTTAGTCCTCTAACTAGTTTCCCAATCTAACCCTAGGACTCGGTGCGAGTCCGTCCCTAAGCTTCGCCCCACTTAGAGCTACGACGTAGTTCTTATGAACCTAAGGCGTTAGGGTAGACTAACTAGCCTTCCTAAGTGAATCAAGATTAACTAAACCTATCCTGACACCTATTGGTTGGATTTAAAGCCAAAGGGGACTTAACCTAGGCTTGTTACTAGTTGTGAACCATCGGTCACATCACAATAGCAGAAATTGACATTAAAGCGCAAAGTAAACACATCTAGGGCATGTCATTCGAGAATACACTTGTATATTCTACTACTAAACACATAGACATGCTTAGATTACACCAATTTAAGCAATAACACCCAACATGTATGAAATAGAAGTCATTTATGCTATTAAGTATGCAAACACACACATAGACATGTATGTAAGTGTACCCACTTCATGTAATCACCACACGAACAAATAGACATGCTAGCATAATGATTTAGAAATAGTTAATATCAAAATGGACTTCAATATACATATGCTACATCATTGAGGCATTTTAACAAACATATAGACATGTATGTAAAATGACCTTTGAAACCCTAAGTACAAAGCATATATATATATAAATCCAAAAATTTCCCTTAATAAAAAGTAGTAATCATCCATAATATAAGATTAAATCACCCTGCATAGCTCTAATCAAACATACATTAACTTAGGATAAAAGAGAGACAAAGAAGCTACGATATCATTCAAATCCAAGAGTTATGCCCAAATCCTTGTGGTTGATCCTCTTAGAGGTTTGATTCCAAAGTGATTTTATGTATGGAAGAGTGTGTGTGAGAGGTGGGAGATGATAGATTAGGGTTTTGGGAGATGGGTGTGAAAGAATATGACTTGTTTTTCCTAAAAATGGGCAAAAGAGGGCTTATATAGCCAATTTCTGCAACTACTGGAACACTAACTAGTGCATCGGTACCAAGGGACCTCTATTCCAGTAATAGAAGATTGCTCTCTATTTTTGGAGGAATAGAGATGGGGTGCACCGGTACTCTGAAGCCAGTGTTCCGGTAGCGGTTGTTTGCTCTCTTTTGGCTTCGTTTTAGCTCCGGTTGCTTTGGCCTTTGTTCGGAAGCTTCCAAACTTGATTTTCTTCCACTTTTCATCCTTAAAATCTTCTTCAATTCTTGCCCAAGCCATCTCCATCTTCATTAATCTCCAAACCATCCTCAAACTTACCTAAAACATAAGATAAGTGCACTTTAGTATATTGTTTACTCTTTAAGTTCAACTATGCACAATAGCATCCTAGTATGGACAAATGTAATGTAAAGCTACACTAATGCACTTTATATAGCATAATACACCTCTAAAAACATAGGAAAAAGTAATGCAAATACACGTAAAATCAAGACACATCAATGCCCCCAAACTTTCTCCTTGCTTGTCCCCAAGCAAGTCCAAACCTAAGTTCATTCATTATTGGTAAAGAGGGTTGCCTAGAGGATTGACTCATTATCTTGGTAAATATAAGGAGTATGAAAGGGTCATTTCTTTTGTAGAGGGGTCCTTAAGTCTTTTTGGATCCTCCCTCTACTCATAAAGGGCCTCGAACCTTGTAGGAGTAGCCAAACTACCACAAGCCCTAGGATTCTAACACACGTACTAGGGATATTGATATTTCGTGTCCCCTCAACTAACATGGCTTCCCCAATACGTACAAAGCCTTAAAGACAAGAAGATAGAGAATAGACATACACAATGGCTTATAAAAAGCCTTATTCACATATCTACAGAGATGATAGCATGTGCTAAGTTGACATTATGTCACTTATGCACTTATTCATAAAACTTTTTGGTACCTTTGGCTTTTTCTAATTTTTTTCAATTTTTTAACTTCTTTTCTCATCTTTTTGCACTGTTTTTTCCTTTTTCAATTTTTTAAAATTTTTCATACTTTGCATTACATAACAAAAAGAAAAGAAAAAGAAAGGCTAAGGCACATCAAACAGAACCAAACAAGGAAGGAGCATTTACGTCAACAACCCTTTTTCTTCACTTCTTCCTACCAAGCTATAGGATGGCCACAAGGGGCATTCTTAAAGGTCTTTACTCCCAACAGCTTTCAAGGGCTTCTTTTCCAAGTCTTGGTTTTTCTTCCACTTCATTCACTCCCCATAGTACAACCTTATCTCCACCAACAGTTAAATTAATCACAAGAGCCAACACTTTAATCAACAAGAGATAAACGACTTTATATGCATCAAAATTGAAAAATTTTCACCATTTTAAGCACATAATGCATATCTACCCTATACAAAGTATAAAACAATGAACCCAAACTCCCACACCCTCAAACCTAGACTTTGCTTGTTCTTAAGCAACTAGAACAATACTACTCAACAAGCAAATAAGTAACACAAAGCAAGTAAGAGTGGTGGGGACCAAGTAGATACAAGGGGACAAGTGGAAAAAGGATAGATACAACCTTGTGTTATTTTTGAAGCTTCTCCGATGCTAATGAATAATGATTCAACTAATAATCCCTGTTTCTCAACAAATTACAGACACTCAAAGCACACGATTAGTAGCATTGCCATGTGAGCTCGCATTGTCATCAACAAATAATAAACAAGGTGTATACCAGAAGGGGAAATGATAGATTTGAGGAGTAACACTTGGGAGGGTGAAAAAGAAATCAAACAAAAGGAAAATGAAAATCATGAGAACTAAACTACTAAAAACAAATTAAAGAAAAGGAAACCAAGGAAATGAAATGGAATATAAACATGTCTAGGGTGCCTTTTAGTAGCGCCGGATTTATTGTCTCCAGTTGGGATCTAATGTTAGAGCCATACATGTTTAAAATTAAGAGGCACAAATTGCCGGATATTCAACCAAGCACAGACAATAGAGTGAAAAAGGTCATGTACTATATCATGGGGTAATGAATGCACAATGTACCCCTTTTCAAGATCCCGCCCTGAACTATCAATCGAGAACGTGTGCATAAGTAAGAAAGGTGTGCGTACAAACATGAAAGAACATGCCCCACTGGTTCTCTAAGTAACCACCCCATGACTTTCTTTTCATAATCAAGGGCTAAAAATACACCATCCTCATGGGTCAAAGATAAGCCAAATGCATGCAACATGGGAACTGCGCTTTCTAACCCTAGATGAAAGTGTTCTAAACTAGAAGGCACAAACGTGAGTTTCAAAGAGGAAGACTCAACAGAATAGGAAAGGGGAGTGGGAACGACTCTCAGAGAAGAAAGGGCAAAGGTAAGGGATGATGAAGTACTATACTCGTCTTTTCCATAAGATATAACATGGTCAATCATAAGTCATTCTAACTTCTCACGAAGGGTGGATTCGATCTTAATAGGCTCTATTTCCATCAATGAATCATCAAACATCCAAAGAGACCCATAGATCATTCTTACAAGCATGCCAATTTCTTTCTTATGTGTCTTCTTAGAGCTTCCATTTTTCTGAACACAATGATTCTTAACTCCAAGAGACTTATCATCTAAAACTCTTAAATTGATGTCTTGTTTCCCCAATAAATGACTCTAAACCTTTACTCGCTAAAGTCTCATCAAATCCATCTATACATTCATTACTAGTGGGTGTCATCTCATCATCTTACTTCTCACAAGGGGTGATCACATATAAAGGGGAGACTTGAAGGATTTCAGGTTATGTATGCATGAATGTTCGAGGGAGGTATATGCCCTAGACTTTCTAAATAAGGACTTGAAATGCAAATGAGTGCTATGATCATGAAGCTCAACATCCATGTGTGTAGGAAGTATAGGACAAGAAGAAAAGGAAGGCTCACATGACTCAATGGAAGGTGTTGAAAGCTTAGGAGGATAAGGTACTATTTCCTCTAAAACATATCCATAGGAGTCATCAAGAACTATATTGTCATCAAGCTCATCCTCATCCTCACTACATGATGATATCTATTCATCAACCTCTCTCTCTAGTTTTCTTTTCAATGCATCATCATTTTCACCCCTAGTCACCTCAATGATAGGTTTCATCTCTATCCCTTCAACTCACTCTAAGGGTATCTCAAAATTCTTGCTAATGAGTTGCACACTTTAAACCATTCTTTTCAAGTGCTCACCCAGAGATTTGGTGTCTCATTTCAAACTCTTTAGTTCTTCTTGATTAGATCGGAGGAGTGATTGTGATTGCTTAAGCATTTGATCTAATTGCTTTGAGAATGTAGACATAACAAAAGAGGGTTCAACCGAGCAAAAATGGGAAACATCTTGATTGGGATCACAATAAGTGCAACCATTGTAATACTTGGAGAAAGGGTGGGTAGGACACGATAGTATGGAAGATGGATTTTCAAAGCAATGAGATAGAAATATGAAGAGTCATTTTGACCCCAATATGAAAATGCATGATGTTGCTCCCTAGAATCATGATGATAAGATGAGAATGCACGAATGAGCATATGATTGCTAGGGGCATAGGGCATAGCATGCAATCAAGGATAAGGTTGGAAGATAAAGCAAGTGTTGGAATCATGAGCATGGCTTCCACATAGATTGCAATAACAAGAATATGCATCCCTATAGTCATGATTACTAAATGAAGATGCATGAAATGATGTATGACTATAGGGGTGGGGAATTTTCATAGGGACAGAAAACTGTTGGATGCATAAAACTTCTACACAAGTGATACGCATACGGAACACATTTGGGTGGTGGGGAAGAGGATACAAGTGACCACCATGATGCATTAGGATCATTCATGATTAATTGACACAAGTAAACCTTTTCACAATGCTCAACAAATTTTTTTTTTCATATTTTTCTTTTATTATTCAAACAAAGAAAATATGAAAAGATAAAACAACATGTAACAAGCTAAGACACATAAAAACAAAGAAACCAAACAACCATTACCTCCCCAGCAACGACGCCAAGAACTTGATCGTTATCTCATGACGCAATCCTAAATAGTCCACAAGCGCACAGGTCGCATGTAACACAGTATGTATGAGTGCAGGGTCAAATCCATGGGAAAGCCTAATGTGTATAATGTCTTAAGCTAATGATAAAGAAATAAAATATGAGTGTGTGTATGACGAGGGGAATTAAGCAATCTAAGGGAGTCAAACATTAAAAATGGGGGACTAGGGTGATTATGTCTTGCCTATGGGTGATTACAACTTCTTGTCAGGGAGATTATACAAGTGCTCTAATCTAGACCTCTAATTAGCCTTCTAATTAGTACCCTAAGCCTTAGTGCAGGTCCGTCCCTCGATGGCAATGCCTAGTAGTACGACGTGGTCTTTATGACTTAGGAATTAGTGCTAACTAATAAGGTTCTAGGTGATTTAGATCAATCTAACCTTAGCACTTAATCTTTTAATTAGTTCCCTAATCTAACCCTAGGACTTGATGCGAGTTCGTCCCTAGGCTTTACCCCACTTAGAGCTATGGCGTGATCCTTATGAATCTAGGGTGTTAGGGTGGACTAACTAGCTATCCTAAGTGAACTAAGATCAACTAAACCTATCCAGACACCTATTGGCTGGATTTAAAGCCAAATGGGACTCAACCTAGGCTAGTTACTAGTTGTGTACCATTGGTCGCATCACAATAGCGGAAATTGACATTAAAGCGCAAAGAAAACACATCTAGTGCATGGCATTCGAGAATACACCAATATATTCTACTACTAAACACGTAGACATGGTTATATTATACCAATTTAAGCAATAGCACCCGACATGTATGCAATAGAAGCTATTTATGCTATGAAGTATGCAAACACACACATAGACATGTATATAAGCATACCCACTTCATGTAATCACCACACGAACATATAGACATGCTAGCATAATGATTTAGAAATGGTTAATAGTAAAATAGACTTCAATATGCATATGCTACATCATTGAGGCATTTCAATAAACACATAGATATGTATGTAAAATAGCCTTTGAAACCCCATGCACAAAGCATATATATATATATAAATCCATCAAGTTCCTATTAATAAAAAGTAGTAAACATCCATAATACAACAGTAAATCACCCTTGATAGCTCTAATCAAACATACATTAACTTAGAATAAAAGAAAGACAAATAAGCTACCCTTTTAGTAACACATGCATGCATTTATAGTTATCTCAAATTGCTCTAAACTGAGAATAGGCATCTAACTGAATTTTAATGTTTTCATGGTCAACCAAGGAAAATAAGGAAAATCAGCCTTATTTGTTGTCTTATAACTCGTTAATTATATATGTAATCTAAGAAATACTTGGCTCCAGTTTGGATGCATAAAGACCCTATTTTTTTAATCTCAATCTAGGTAAGTTCTATTACTTAAATCCTAAAAAGTATATGATGATGATGATGATGATGATGGACCTAATTAAGCTACATATATTCTATCTTGCTAATTAGTTGGTGAACTGCTTACCACTATGAGTCTGTGTAATATATACTGTTGTAGTTATTTGTAATTCTATTTTTAGATTATGGCTGGATAAGCCTTGTAGAATATTGAGATTTTATTCGTAGTTAAGAATATCAAAAAAATAATTTATTGAAAATTAATTAGCTCTTGCAATTTCTAAATTTAAAAATCTCTGCTTTATTTTGAAAGAAATGACAATGCATGTTATTGTGAAATGATGAATAAATTAAATGGTGTAGAGATAATAGATGTGTGAGCTTGCTAATTAAATCCTGTCATTGAGTGATAAGTAAAGAAATGTAGTCATGATTTAGTACTAAACATTTAATGAGATTCCAGGTTGATATTTGCAATATTATTACATTTTTGACATGTCATATCATTTAATTGATTTTCTTTTTATGATTCTTGATTCTTGATGTAACTTAGTTGGATGAAAAATTAAGCGCAAACACAAACCAAGTTTTAACTCACAAGTATATAGATCGGAATTAGTATAGTGTGTGAAAATGTGGGATCATATCAAATGGATCAAAAAGCTAGTGTGTGAAATTTTAGCTCAAATGGATAAAAGAGAGCTTGAAATCAAAAGTGCATGAAACTAAATCGAACTAAAGGTAACCCTAATCTAAACATAGCCTAACTCAGAAGGCATGCAATAGGGGTTTGATAATGGGGAATGACTTAAGGTTGGATTAGATTCTAGAATTGGGTCGTGATCATGACACCAATTCGGGAATTCGATGTGTGCACAAGTACTCTTAGGCCCTGACCCCATGCCTAGCCATATTATCCTAGTTGATTGTGCATCTCTACCTCTTATCTGGCCTAATTAGAGTATAGTTGTGTTTGGTCAACCTAGGGTTTAAGCTAATACACTTGGCCCTCGATCTGGTCTTTAACTAATTACTATTCTAGTTACTATTCTAGCCATTAATTTTGTTTCAAACTCTAAGGTTGGAATAAGTAATTTAGGTATAATTAAGTGAAGCCTAATTCGATTAAAGCAATCACTTGACTAAATCTTTGGCATTAACGATGTTTTGCGCTAAACTAAGGATGGTTAGTCTTAATTGGTGCAAAAACATGCATACATGACGTGAAAAGATGCTTAAATCATACACACAGACATGTAAAATAAAATCCATAAGCAATTAAAGAACAAATCATGTATTTAAACGCTCAAAATCCACAAATAACACCACAAATCAAAATATCCAAATCAAAGAATCTAAATCCAAACCCTAAGTTTTAATTTCTAACTCAAAATGTTCAAATTAGATTCAAAACTGAAATTAAACCATAAAAATTCAACAATAAATCTTTAAAACTCAAATTACAAGCTAGAAATCTTCCCATTTACTTTTAAGCTCAATTCCCACTTTTTTTTCTCCAAGTTCTTGCTCAAAAAATGCTTACAAAGTGCTCTAAATTTTCCACAAAAATAGCCCAAAATTCTGAAATAAAGTTAAAAAGAAAGTTAGTCAAAAGAAAATTAAAAAAAAAAAGAATAAAAATATTATTTTTTTAATGCTTTTCTTCTAACTCGATGGAGCTTTTTCTGCTTCTTATTTCCTGATATGCTCCACCCTCTACTTCTTTTTTTTTTTTGTTTCTACTTCTATATATAAAAGTGGCACGTGTGTGTTTACTTGTATGCGGAGTCTTAGCCAAATTTTTTTTAACCCAATTTTTAATATCCCATGCAAAATTGACCCTATTTGGGATAGGATTTCAAATATAACCCAATCTCACTTCCAAAATGCTTTTGTCTTGCTCTAGGAAAGCAGGTCACGTTCCCAAAATGAGACTACATTCCAGGAATTCAGCTGCTTTCCTAGAATATGACTCACATCCCAAGCATGCATCTCTAGTTTTTTCCAACTTTTCTAGACATTCCCTAGCCGATGTGATGGTGATACAGATAATTTATTCTTAGCAGCACATTTTAGGAATGCATTTGAAGCGAATGAAATATATTCTCAACCATCGGTCATGCTCGGGTCTTTCACGTCACGCAAAAGTTTAGAAGTCTCACTCCCAGAATGCGTTTTCTACCTATATAAACCCTAACCCCTTCCTCCACTAGCTCATTCAACACTTAACTCATCCCATAACCTTTCACTCTAAGTTTCTAACAAATTCCTTCCACGTCTTATGTTTCTAAAGCACGTAAAAGAATGAATTCAACTAAAGTTACTGTTCTTTTATACTACGGTGATCAAAAAATTATAACCGATTATGGTCTTGACTACAAGAGTCCAAATATACCACAAAAAATCAAAATTCTTCTCGATGCAACTTATGATCAATTTGTTTTTCGTGTAATTAGAAAGCTCGGTTTGCGTCCAGCCATTGATAGAGTTAACTTATGTTAGTGTGACCCTATATGAGATGCTACATTACAACAGATTTATTATTACCCAAGTGCAATACCGATGATGAAGATATGTAGGACATGTATGGCACCATTCACTGTGATTGGAACCGTTGTGTTGCGCACGTAATAGTAGATGTACAAAATGACGACGTGTATGTGCCGCAGCCAATGGCTGACGTCCCGTACCAGTCCAACATGCTGGACCTAAACACAGCACCATTGTATAACGAAGATGAATAAATCAATATTGCAACAACAATTGCGTAGTTTGCCACTTTTTCCCTTTTCCCGCAACCACAGTCCACTTTTGAAGTCAGAGGATCCTCTCATCGTGGTGGTGGCATGGAGAAGAGATATGATGTCATAGCATATATGATTTTGTCTGAAGCAGACAAAAAAAAATGAGGACGGTGAGTTGAACTATCAAGAAGATGTAGTCTTAGAAGCAAGCTTGAACTACCGAATTAAGAACGATGTTGAAGAACCGGATACAGATGCAGAGCCGAAGGTAGAAAAGGAGGAACCAATGGGGTTCCATACTATCAAGACTGAATTCTACATGACAAGCAGGTATAAGGCAACCGACCACTGATATAGGACCCCGATCGGATGGATCTAGCCAAACAAATGGTGTTCCCATCAAAAGTGGATGCGATAAAGGTTGTTTAACAAAACACGATAAAGATACAAAAGGAATATAGGGTTTAAAAGACAAGTAGGACCCTGTAGAAGGTATGATGTAGGGAACCGCACAGTGGAAGAGTAGTATGCCCATGGTTTGTACGTGTCATATAGAGAGCAACACATAAATAGTGGGAAATCAGACAGTATGAAGCCACACATATTTGTGTTCGGGAACACAGATCTGACTTCGGGTTTAGTTGGATAATTAGTAAGGCATTTCACAGCTAAGAAGGTTGATTACGAGGTTGGGCTTGTCCAAGCTCACATGAAGGAGAAGCTTAACGCAAATACCCGTTACAGGAAAGCTTGGAATGGCCGGAATTAAGCAATTGAACTAGTTTATGGCAACTGGGACAAGTCATACCAAATGCTTCCATAGTTTCTTGATGTTGTGATGGACAAGAATCCAGGTAGTGTTGAGAGATATAAGTTCGACAAAGATTCAACGCAAGGTGAAAGAATTGTTGACATGGTGTATTGGGCACTCAGTCCATGTATCACGACGTGGAGTTATTGTAAACCCTTGGTTTCTCTTGACGGTACACATTTGTGAGGAAAGTACAAGGGTCATCTCTTAGTTGCATTAACCACTGATGCCAACTGCCAAGTATTGCCGTTGGCATTTGCAGCTATGGATGTAGGGACAACGCACATTTGGTCATGGTTCTTATAGCAGTTGAGCGAGAACATTTTTACTGACATACCCCAAGTACGCATCATATCCGATCGGCATGTAGGCATCGCCTCTACAATCAAATGGGTTACACGTGACAGCCAACTTGAAATAAAACATTGCATTTGCTTGAGACATCTCAAAAGCAATGTGATGAGAGATGACAGAGTCAATTCATTAAAGACATGTGTTGAATAGCTGGCCGAGAATGTCAAGCACACAAACACAAAGTTGCCATAAACATGATCCTTGTTGTCGACCCTAATCAATATGGTGTTGGCCGACAAGTACACAAGTTCTTATCAATATCCCTGCCGAGACACGAACCATAAGCACTGATGAGGGCTACAAATGGGATGTGATGACCATAAATAATGTCGAATGCTTCAACAGTGTCCTCGTCGGTGCCAGGGGGTTACCTGTCACGGCCCTTGTAACTAACACTTTTATGAAGATAAAAGGTTACTTTCATGATTGGTTGGCCCATACCGTGCACTTGGAAAGTGAGGGCCGTCATCTCCCTCCTAATGTGAAGGAATTGTTTGAGAAGTAGGAGACCTCGTCACATCGCCATCATGTATTTAGTTTCAGAGAGGATGGAAGATACTAGGTCGGTCAGTCACCAATGCGATGGAATGAGAATCTGCCGTACCAGGTAGTCCACTGGGAAGAAAGTATGTGTACTTGCGGTATGTGGATTGCATATCATTTTCCATGCTCATATGCACAAACTGTAGCTCGATTTAGAGAGTTTAATGTGGAGAACATGATACCTCAAGTTGACAGTGAAAGCGTGCAAAGATACCTACTGGAGGACATTCAAGCCCCCTGGACACCAATTTTATTGGCCTCCAGCACTTACATGGACATTACATTCGAACCCTTGTCGTGTTCGCTAGAGAAGAGGACGAGCTAAAGGACAGCGCATCCCAAACGAGATGGGTCACTTCGACTGCCATGGATGACGAAGGTGTACAGGATGTGGTCAACTGGACCACATTGCTTCAACTTGCCCTAACAATCAAAATGCGTAATCTGAGAACATTTTTATGTGTACTAGCTGTAATCTTGTTTTGTTTACTTAGTGTAATGTTGTAATGTCATTATGTAATATGTACTAGTTACAATGTGTATTAGTTATAATCTTGTTCTATATACTTTGTTGTAATCAATCTTGTAATGTCTACTTCAACTAAAAGGAATAAGTGCATAACGTCCAATTGGAAACATTAAGTACTTAATGATTTAATAAAATCATGTGTGGATCATAAATAACTACATAAACGAAAAAATGTTGGAATAGTGTCCTAAAGTCAGTCATCTATTGTATTTCTAAAATTGTTTACATATGAATTATCTTAATAATATTTGGCCATTACATCATATCACACTATCTTCTCTTATTTTGATCATGATGTAGTTCCTTTGAACAACTATATGGGATCATGTGAATGAGACTTGGTTCTGAATGTTCTTAAATCTGTTCATAACCAAATGATGGAATTGGTACTAGGACGTCAATTCCTTCGAGTAGAGATTATTGTTTGTCATATGGGTTGGTCGTCCTTATGATCAATGGGTGTTGGGACACTGGTGTGACACACAAGTATGGTGCAACGACACGCTTACTGAAAATGACTCGCTTATAAGCATCCTATGGTACTTACTCTACTGTCAAAGGATTGTTTATGGGGTACATGGTTGTAGTATTCCCTTTGACCTGAGTTTGCCATAAAGGCTTACAAATTACTCCTCGTACTTTGGTTCCTAACTACTCGAATTTCCAATTTGGGGACGAAGGGTTACTGGGTGCGAGCAAGTGTCATGAAGTCAATGTGCAGGACAAGATGGGATTGACCCACTCCGGGTATTAGGAAAATGATGCTCCACCTAGTCCTAACTTATTAAGTCTTTGGCCAAAGCTCTTTGCATGATGTGTCACGGAGATGTGTTGTGATGAGTCATGACAAGATTAGGACTTAATATGAAATAACTAACTAGGGGTTTGATAGTTAACCATGCTCCTAGGGTTGTTTCAGAGCATCGAGGGTCATAGGGGATCTTCTATAGTGCCCAGGTTCATTGATAGTTGCCTTGCAATTTTTCATCTTATCCGGACGTTGGGAACCGTTGCTAAACGGTGTCTCTGATTAGTACAAAGATTTTCCTTGTATTACCGGCTTAAGTTTGAACCTACTGAGTCATGCAAAAGGTCGAGAATTTTATTGATGGATTGATCTATTATATTTAATTGAGAATAAAATATTCCATTATTTAATTGTGAATTAAATAAAAGAAGTAATAATTAATATGTTATTATATTTAATTGAGAATTAAATATTTAATATTAATTATTAAAAGGTCAGCGATTTAATTTTAACAATTTTCTACTAGCAGAGAAAATGTGGCATGAGTTAAATCTTGGGCTAAATGGGTTAAGAATTAAATAATGGTTTAATTCTTAATTGGGTTTAAAAAGGTTTGAGCCCAATTGGGTTGGAGGAAATAAGCATGCGACTTGTAAAGGCCCAACTCCTTTTACTCTATAAAAGGTGAGGTATTGTAACGTATTTTTATTAGGGTTATCAATTTTCTACAGAGAAAAAAATATTCCTCCTCCCTTAAAAACCCTAGCCTCCATCAATATTTCTTGGCTGCGTAAAGGAGGAGATGAAGCTTCCGCAAGGCTACTCATCAATACTAGGCATTATTACTTGAGGTATTTTTCGCGTTCTTCTTAAAAATTTTTATTTTCAAGAGGTTGATCCTAGAAGAATTTGTTAAAAAAGTTTCGCATAATTCCTTCAAAAACATAACACAGTCTCATCAATACATAATAAAAAAAAATAAAGTGCTACAAAGCTAAATACATCACCTAGGTCTGTAATGCTGAGTACCCTATCCCCTATTGGCGCGGTCAGGTAACTGATGTCTAATAGGGGATGGTGCGGCCCATTTCCTAGACGAACATGTTTGAGGGTACCGAGGCTACTGTACAGGAGATGGCTATGCTTGTGTAGCTGGTGTTTGGGACTGCACCGGCTGGTGGTGCTGTTCACCATCACGATCGACCAACTGCTCGTGAACGAAGTCTCTGGACCCCATGTATCTAGCAGGAGATTACCTTGATGATTTGCTCTGTGTCTCCTCGTCATCCTCTTCATCATCTGGTTCGTCAATCACCGGCTTGGAGGACCCGGCACCATAGAGCTTACTGTGCCTACCGTCGCTGCTCTGACCCATTTGTAGGCTGGAATAATCAATAGGGTTCAACCGATACATGGATCAGTTCTATGAGGGCTGCGTGAGTCGCGTAGGCACATGATGATGTAGCAATGGTACATTGGGGGTGAACGCCATATAATGTTGAGGAGCATTGGACGGTTGTGATGACTTACTGGGATAAACATGTTGCTCTTTATGCTACAAGAAATGCCTATGTTGGGAACGATGCTCTCTACGCTACTGTAATGGCTGTGTTAGGGGCACATCAGGTAACTCCCATACAGCTATCTGCTTTATCAGGTGCTCGTGCTATGTGTGTCACAGTGCACTCTCGCTATGTAGCTGCATAAGCTACGTGTGCATCGTCATAAGATCCATGGATTGTGCATCGCCACAAAGGTCCCCCTACATGTATTAATGCAGTAAGTCACGGGATTGGTGGACTACATGCTATATTACTATCACCTAGATGAAGAAATAACACGTCATGATTAGTTTCATTTAATTTTTGAATGTTTTTATAAAGAAAAAAAAAAGAACACAAGTAATGCTCATTAGAGAAGTGTCATCCTGTACAGATGCCACGTAACCATCCCTCTTATGACTTGTCCCTGCATGACCAACCTGCAATATAGTCACCCTCCAGTACCAAGTCATGTAATTCCAGAGTGTTGTTGTTGTCGGTGCATTCTCCAATTGTCCCTGAGTAACACGCTGCTGCTAGTTCTCCCATAGATTTACTGTTTGTGTCATGGCCTTTCTTTTGAGCTTTTCCTTACCATCCCTGTGCTTCTTGTAATTAGGTGGATCATGAGGGATCTCTAATTGTAGTCTGAACTACCGCAACACACGATTGGGATGATGCCACTCAACAGTATGTCCAAATATCAATGAGACTTGGGCACGCCAAAAGTCATTGTGCTCCAAACAAAGCGATGGCAGACTGTCCAATACTCTCCTCAATGGCTTTATAAACTATAATCAAAACAAGAAAAGAAGAGTTACATGTTTATTAATGTCATAATTAAAATATTTAATAAATAAAAAATAAGTTTTCTATACCTCACCAGGGCCCTGAAACAAAGGCTCAAGCTTGTGTCGCTATCGCTCTAGCCACTCTCGGGTCACCTATAGGAGTTGAAGCCTAAAAGCTGTTAATCTATCCCATACGAGAAATTGCAAGCAAGATAGACTTGTTATAATAAAGTTGACACTTAGAAAATTTAAAGAATAAATACATGATGAAAACTAATACTTGGACCAGTGTCACGGCTCCTTATACATCCTTACGTTCACAGAAGGAGGCGCAGTCAAGTTGTTGGTAAAAGTATGCTAGCACAGTCGTGCCCTAGTTGAACTATTGGACCTAGTCAAAGTTTTGCAAACGGATCAACCAGGCCAAATTGCCCTTGTTAGTACTCGTGTTGGAAAATAGAAGGCAATTTATCATTAGAAAGATCCACAAATGTACCCGCTGTTGAGCCTGCTGCAGGGTAGGATTCTTTAGAGTACCCTGGTGATTAAACTTGTCCTACAGCTGGATGAAATTAATTGTGTTCCCAACAATGTCAATACGACTCGTACCTTCGTCCACGTCTGCGTCTGCATCCGCATCTGCATCGGCATCAACCCCTATATAATCATGAATAAGATCAACCCAATCCTGCCTCAAGCGAACACCTATCTCAAGCGACGAAATAAGTGTACCAGTCACGGTAAGACCCCAATAAACAACCACATCCTACAGGGTGATAGTGACCTCTTTTACGGGCAAACGAAAGGTGTGTGTCTTCGACCGCCGCCTCTCAATTATAGCAGTAATAAGCCTGCGGTTAAGTTGATGGTAGCGGGATTTATAACAACCATAGAATCCCATTCCCACCAACTGTTACTGTACCAATGGGTGCTCTGGGTCCTTAAACAATCAAACCTATAGCATCTAATGCTACCCAAGTGATGTGGATCCTACAAATATTGGACCCGATAGTCCATGTAATGGTACAACAATGTCATGTCTACTAAACTCAGTCGACTGTCCATAATGAATCCTAAGATAAAAAATTTTCAATTATGACTAGTATTTGTTGTAAAATTAGTAGTAGTAGTAATAGCAAAAACAAACCCTAAACCATTAGTTACTAACTCCTCTAATTTTTTAAGAGAAACTAACAACAAATTATATAACATAAAACATACTACTACTACTACTACTACTACTACTACTAATAATAATAATAATAATAATAATAATAATGCTAAAACTATAAAACCTAAACCATATACTAACTAACTTAACTTTTTTAAATTGCTAAATCCCAAATTTTTTACAATTAACTAACTTAAATTTATTATAAAATTTAAATCCATAATTTATTAAATTACTAACTTCTTAAATTATTAACTTCCTAAACTAACAACAATTAAATTAAAAAATAATAAATCAACATAATCACTCAAAATAAAATTACCTTAAACTACCAAACAAAATTAAACAAATTAACAACAAATTATAAAACTTAAAACGTAAATATAATTATAAAACATAACATAAAATAAATAACTTACAATATAGAGGCTAAATCCTTGGAAGTGAGGCTAACAAACCAGAAATTCTCGAGTGGGGGTGGGGGAAAATTTTGGAAAATGAAATGGGGAATAGGAGAGGAAAAGCTAGGGTGAGCTAATTTATGGAACACGACAGCATTTCTAGAGCGCGGACCGTGTTTTCAGTGCGTGAACAGTTTAAATTTTGAATTTTTTGAATTATTTTGTATTATCTTTGCCAGGATGCATTTTCGGAGTGTGGATCGTATTTTGGGAGCGCGCCAGACACATTTTGGAAGTGAGATTGGGTTATATTTGAAACCCTATCCAAAATAACGTCAATTTTGCATTGGCTATTAAAAATTGGGTTAAAAAAAATTTATCTTAGCCAAGTAGGTTGAGGAGATTGGGTTTTGGTTAGTGTGTACACATTGTGTAGTGGTAAGGTGTGGGTGAGTTAGTCATGATAAAAAAGGGTCATAGGTTGGGGACGGCTTATTAGGTTCAAATTGGTGCATAAGTAAGTTTGCAAAGGGGCTTTATTGATGCTTTTGTAGTTGCTGGAGTGTAGGCTTTAGTGGCAACACAAATTATATCTCGCACCTGTAGGTAGACCTTACAGTATCCCACAGCTATTTGTTCCATGATTGTTTGTTCAGTACCTGACAACTATTTGTTTAGTACCTTATAACTGTTTATTTAGCGGTACACCTTACACTGTGTACTTGCAGGCACATGATACAAGTTCCCTTAGTAGGAACATGTTTTGGAATATTAAGGGATCTAATTGAAATCAAGTGGCCAACTAGGTTTTTTAATGCTTAGTTTGTGTTCTATGGGCTTAATAGGTCAAAGCCTTGGGATTTTTTGGGAATTGGGTTTGGGATTTTTTTTTTCCTAAAACAAAAGCACAAATCAAAATAACACTAAATCACCAAATTAAAGTAAAATATGATTCCACTAAAAAATTAAAATAAACTAAAATACGAAAACAAAAGCTAGAAAGAAGAAAAATGAAAATATAACAAATATACACTAATATACTAACTTACTCATAGTAATCTATTAAAAAAAATAATATATTAACATTCTAATAATAATATAAAAAGCTTGTACAAGGTAAGAAAAATAAGTAAATAAGGGATTAACTAAATATAAAACTAAAAATTAAATTAAAAATGCTAGAAAAACTCATAAAATTATATAAGATACTAAAACACAAACAAAACAAGAAATCCACTAAATAACGAAAGAAAACACCTAGTTAACACTCAAATTGACTCATCGAAATCGAAAATAACACACAAAAATGCACACTCATCGATTCTTGTAAAAGATTATGTTATTGATTTTCTTTTCTTGTTCTATTGGATAGGATGTTATTCCATCTCAATGTCAATATAATAGGGAAGATTTACTTGTTTCAAACTTAGATACAAATAGTTATGGGTATGTTGAATTGGTAAATGATGTATGTGATGTGTTAGGAGGAGACTTGTTAGAACAATTAGCTTCACTTGACGGTGTTTATCCTTACTCAGATGGAACTTTCCCAATTGAGGGTAATGGAGATTTGCAAGTTAATTTCTTCTTCAGTTGTACTTTTTAATCTCCTAACTATCTTAAATTACTCAGCTTGTGTCACTCAAAATTAGCATGAAATTTGTCATAATGAACTTAAAATTACTCAGAATGAAGAAGAAGTAACTCAAGATGATAGAGATAACAGCACTGATGGAAGTGATAGTGGTTAAGTCTTCTATTGAAGTGCCAGTAGCCTTAATGGTGGAGTTGTGGAGTTTGTAGATGATAGTGCAATTAATGATAACAATCTATTTGATTATGATTCTAATAGTGCTGAAGATTCTAAAGGCATTGAAGATGAAGATGAAAACAAAGATGTAGTTGGGCAACATATGGGAAAAGTGGCGACAAGATGCAAGGTGATTATTTTTAAAAAGTTTTGGATGAGAAAACAGGTTAGTGGATTATTGAGTTTAACAAGGCCATGTGATTGATAATGTCTACTGATGTACTTCTAACTCGGGGGCATAAATATAAGCTAATTAAATCCCCGAATCAAGTTAAATACTCGCAAGGGAATGAGGTGGTTTCAATATAGAGCGCGCAAATGAGGTCGATCTATATAGGGAGGCCCGTTAGCTTGGTCTCATTGATACGTGTAATTTGAATGATCTACGTGCATGTGATTGGTTTGATTTTTGGATGCAACAGAGCTCTGAATTAACTAAACTAAAGCAAACTAAGGTGAATGGAAGGGAGTCAAACTAGAAAAAAGGGATTAGAACTCAATTACAGAGGCATAAGGGTGATTGCTTCTTGTAAATGGGCTTGGAATTCTAATCTTGCTTTGGGCTGTTGATAGTTCAAGTTACTACAGTGAGGGCCTTAGTTAAGTATCCCTATTACCTCTAACAACCAATATACTCCTATCTCTCAATGACATCTTTTAGAGCATAGACTTGTCCTAACCAATTAGAGCTTTAAGGGTTAACTAAGTTCATCTTTAGGGTGTTGATTAATATCTTACTCTAGCATCTAACTTATTGGTTGTGCTTTAGACTACAGAACAGGCCTTCTAGAATTAGCTAGTGATAGCAAGCAACCTATTAGTCTTGTTTCAATCTAAAGATTGATACCTATTATACTAAGCAATCAATTAAACCCAAATAATTATTAGACATGTAGTTACAAGTAGGGCTAAATAATTAGCGTGGATTAAGGTAAAGATGAGACCACTACCATAGGCATTAAAGCATAAAATAACACATGCATGCACATTTAGGCATTTTATCGAACACATAGACATATTTAATAACACGGCATTGAATCATTAAAATCAAAACATGCATTAAAACCATCAATAACCAAAATAAATATTTAAATCATTAACCCATATACAATCAATAATCAACCCTAAAGTAGATCTAAGCTATCATAGTAAATACAAGAATAAAGGAAAGATAAGAAAACTTCTCCATATCCTTTGCTTCAATCTTCACAAATCCTTCCAAATCCATACTAGAATCAACAATCTAAACTTGATTTAAATGGATAATGGTGTAAAATGATGTGTGACAGATGGGTAAGAGTTATAGTTTTAAGCTAGGTTAAAATCTAAAAAGATCTCCCTAAAGCAAGTGTTGAAATATAGGTTATAACACGAGTTTGTCGGTCGACCCTGTCGGCCCGGTAGACCCAGTTGGTTAACGGTAGACAACTTGGCCTTAACCTGTTGCAATTTCTGATGCTTTTCGTTCTTGCTTGTTGACTGCTTATCTTTCATGACTCAACCGGTTGACCAAAATGCCTTCTGTTGCTGGACATCTCTGCTGGTCGGCCTTCTTCTTTGACCCCCTCGGCTGATTCTCTTTTATTGTATTCTGCTGTTGCCCATCAACCTAGTCGATCGACTTGTAACCTTTCTACAATTGACCGAAAGCTCCAGTTTGCTATTTTCTTCTTCTTTGCTCTTTTGGTCTTTGTCCTTCAGCTCGTTCAGCCTCATTCATGCACATTCTCGTCCCGTTGCTCACCTACATCATAACGTATGTCATTAATGAAGCATTTATAGGCATTAACTCATCATGCAAGCATATCACTAATCATGCATGAATGCTACACAAATGCACTTTACTAAGCTCTTAATACATACAAAAATGCATTCAATTGATGCCAACAAACACA
Source organism: Cordia subcordata (assembly GCA_028554755.1). Classification (NCBI taxonomy): domain Eukaryota; kingdom Viridiplantae; phylum Streptophyta; class Magnoliopsida; order Boraginales; family Cordiaceae; genus Cordia; species Cordia subcordata. The sequence continues at coordinate 10,413,340 of JAPTOF010000015.1, forward strand.
CACATATCATCTACCACTTTAAAAAGATATTACATGAGTAATACGGAAAAGAGGGTTAACTTGAGATAAAAAGCAAATGATAAACAAAAAGTCACTATTGAATGTATTGTTGAGGGTTGTCCATTTAGGGTTCATGAATCTTCATTTGTTGACAGTATTACTTTCAAGAAGGACTTTGAACACCATACGTAAATGCATTAGAACCTTATCTGGTATCGGCATAACTTTTACATGAATAGCCTTAATATTTAAGGATATTTTAAGGTGAGCATCAATAAATCCATTGATGAGATGGCCAACATTTTAAAGCAAAAGTATGGAGTTGAAGTACCTAGAAAGACATTATATAGGGCAAAGTCTAAGGCAACACCACTTGAGAAATTTGGCTAGCCTCCCTATGTGTTGTAGTCTAATACCCAAAATAATTCATATTGGAGAAAGGGATAACAAATTGACAAGAACATTGCAACTAGTAGAGGCCAAGTCATTTCATGCAAGTGCACAGCAAAACTTTTCCCTTCATGGTCATAAACTTGAAAGATCCATTTAGTTGATTCGTATGGATGCATATACCTTCCATCTTGAAATTTTTTTCCTATCCTTTCTAATTCCCTTGGAGGAACTCTTGATTCACATTTCTATGCCTTTTGATACCTTGTGTAGAACATTTTAATCACTTTCTTTCTAATCCACTCTAGAAGTTTAGAATGGGCCTTCCCCTGTATATGACAAGTGTTGCATTGAAAGATTTAGACATATTAGTCACATGATTACTTTTACCAGCTTCATCAAATGTATGCCTTGCCCAACTTTGCAAACCCACTTTGCAGTCTATCATTAACCATTTATATGCATCTAGGTCCACATCTTTTATCTCTTCTATACAATCACCAAATTCATATTGATTGTAGGCTCTAATAGCTTTCCAAAACAACTTTCTAAGTCCAACCCCTAAGGTATTTTTTCATAAAATTTGCATATAAATGTCTTGCAAAATGCCTAACTCTATCTTTTGAACAGTGTTTCCTAGAAGCATTTTGAAATCCTTTTTGTCTGTCACTCATGAAAGTGATATTTCTATCCATTCCAAGAAAATTCAAGCATTCAAGAAAATACCCCAAATGTCTTCACTCTTATTGGTACATACCAACATAGCTATGAGGAATATGCCAAAATTTGCATCAAGAGAAACAATAGTCAGCAATTGTTCTCCAAAAGGACCTTTTAAGAAATAATCATCAAGGCCAGTGAATGGTCTATAACCATTATCCAACTCATCCCTTTGAGCACTAATACTAATAAAAACTCTATCAAACATTACAATACCACTAGGATTGTTGAAATGTATATCACCACAATTCAATTTTACACATGAAGCAGGGTTACTATTTCTCATTGCTTGCACATACCTAGGCATTAAAGCATAACTTTCAGCCTAATCGCTAGAAACTAGGTCTGCAATCTAATAATCAGTGATCTTCTTTTTTCACACCTAATGACCATCAATCCCTAGTAAAATGTTTTTTCTTTCTCTTTTTCTTACTTTTTTTTCTTAATGTTGGCTTTGGTTTGTTTAAGTGAAAAAAGGAAGAAAACAAAAACTTCATGTAACTTCGTTTTTTTATTTCAACTCTAGCTCTTGTAAACTTGTTTGTTGGTGTGCAGGTTCAGATTAGCTAAAAGTTATTCAGGTACTTTGGTAATTTTTGTTCAAGTTGTTAATTGGAGTATTTAGATCAATGAAATAGCCTTATGGAACTAAATCTTTTGTGGTGGCAACTAATGGATGAAATTGTATTTATGTTTGGATTGTGGTTTAGATTATGATTATGTTGGTGGTATTCTCTTTAAATTTATCTTGTATAGCTTTTAATTGGTGTTTTTTCGAGATATTCATTGGACTATCTCTTTTTATGTTGGACTAGTTTTTTTAGTTTTTTTGGATGGTTGTCTATGATTCAGAATTGATATGGACTTTTTCTTTTGCTATATTAAGTGATGGTTATTTGGTTTCTTTTTTTATTTTTTTCTATAATTTTATTGATAGGCTGCTTATTTTGCTATTTTCTTTTTCTATCATTTTGTTGATAAGTTTGGAATATTGGGATTGTTCTTGAATAGGACAAAGACATGTAATAATAGTAGTCATTATATTATGGATTGAAATTGGAGGGAAAATGTAATTGACATGGGGAAAATGAAAAGTTAAGAAATTCACGCAATTGTCAAGGGCAAAATGGTGAAAACAGAAGTCAACTATTTGATTGTTAGGAAGACATTAACAATGTTAATTTTTATGGGGGAATTTGGGTAATTAAGAAAGTTCATAGGGGACTTTGGGACTCTATTTAAATTCATGGGGGAAAATGAATTTTTCTCAATTAATCTGATTTTTTTTTGGGATTGGGAGGGCCTAAAAGTGATGAAATTAAATTAAAAAAAGGAAAACAACCAAGTTCTAAAAGAAAAAATAGTAAACAAAGAGAGAGATCACTCAGTCATAAAAAGTCACATTCTAATTGTTTGGTCAAACTAATTTGATTGTTTCATGATCCTAGGAAAATTTAGGAGAAAGAGAAAGAGAAAGGAATAAGGGAAGACAATCCCATAGTATCTCCATAATATCTCTTCTTTCCAGTATTCTTGGCAATTCAAATTGTCTTGTTTGACCAACTGATATAGATTACTTTTATAATGATTTTATGGTAGTTTTAATGTTTTGATTTGTCTCAGTCGTTCAAAGTTTTATGGTTTCATTGTTATTTGGCTAAATTTTGCATAAGGAGTGCTTCAACATGATGTGCAACTTGTTTGAATGATTTCCATGTGCTTTAAGTGCAGCTTGAAGAGTGGTTGATGTGTTCTAGCAAAGAATTCCATGGGCAACCCATGACAATAAAGTAATTTTCATGACCAAGCCATAAAGTGAAGGCAGAGAATTTCATGGCCAAACCATGAAAGTAGGAAGATTTCATATCTAGGACATGAGGTTGTACCTGTAGACTTTTCAATAGAGATTAAGAAGGTTTCATAGCTAGGCAATGAACAAGATCAAAACATGCAAAAGAAACAAAGTCACTTTTATCAAAAGATAAAATAGGTTGTTTTACTAATAGACAGGACAAACAATCAAAATAGTTTCCTTAGGTGACCATTAGAGACCAAGGTTTTTACTTTTCCTAAAAAAACCACGTCCTAACTGAGAGCACCACAAAAACATAGAAAATGATCCAGATGAGGATCTAACAAATGAAGTTGTATAAAGATAACTATGAATGTGTAGGTTAGCAAGCATAAAAAGTCATTGCAACGTATCCCAAGAATCTGACCTATGTGAAGATCTTGTACACAACAACCTGAAGAAGAAAAGGTGACAATAAGACCTAGATCACGTAGTTACCTAATAGACACAAGGTTTAGTGTATGTTCAGGGACAAGATAAGTGTAATAGAGAATAAGTTTAGAGGTGGAAACAGAACCTATACAACTAACAGGGATGGAGGTACCATTAGCTATATAAATTAAGGGTGCATGAGAAGTAGATATTGGGTTGGTCAAATTGTGAGTATCAGAAGTCATGTGATTTAAGAATGTAGAGTAAAAAAACTAAGAGGACTTACCTGATGCAATAGAGAGAACAGTTGAGGAAAAAGGACTAGATGATAAAAAACCTAATTAAGAAATTCCTGGAGAGCTGGGTTTGATACGTAAGAAGATTGCTCAGAGTATGGTGAGGATTGAGACTTGGGATTACATGGACAATCACTCTGAAAATGGCATAGACCTATCTATTTATAGAAAAAGCATACTCAAATAGGACATCCAAGAGAATGTGACCTTGTTGATGACAATACCAACACTCCACATGAGATTGTACTAGAATTTTTCCTAGAAGATTAATAGTGGTTGATGTCGTGTTACGAGTGCAAGCTCTAAAAGGCCCGCAAGTGTACGGATTGTGCAATACAGTGTGTGCAAGTGCGGGGTCAAATTCACAGGGAGGCTACCTTAGTTTAGTCCCTATGTGCTCGGGTGCCTTAAACTAGCTACGTGCGTGTGTGTACTTACTTTATGATGGACGGGAGCTCGGAAAAAGGAAAATAAAAACTAATCTATGGAGGAACTCAAGGGAGCCAAACTAAAGAAGGGAACACTAATTAAAAAAAGAAGGGGGACCTAGGGTGATTGCATTGCAACTAGACTTGGGCTATGAGAACGGATAAGGTCTATCTAAGGCTCGGGACTTCTATTGCCGTGTGTTTATGGGGGTTCTCTTAACCAATACTAGTGGTTCAACCCGTTAGCTGGATTTAAAGTTAAGGGCCAATCCCTCCTAGCTTACGCAATCTGTGCTTAGAACTTATCCTCTTGGCTGGATTTAAAGCCAAGGACTAGCACCTAAACACTACGTGACATTAAGGCTCAATTAACCAACACTAACGAGAGTGAGGGATACTCTAGTCTAGGTTAACTTATCCGCTTGGCTGGATTTAAAGCCAAGGACTAGCACCTAAACTCGACTAAGCAAAGCATGTAACCTATTAGTTGGATTTAAAGCTAAAGCCTACTCTACTAAGCAAAGCCATGAGGTTAAGCACAATCACATCACCCATATAAGTAGATAAGAGCGTTTAAAGCACAAATAACACATGCATATTCACTTGGCATTTTAACAAACACATAGACATATTTGATTTCCAATACATAGACATATTGAATCATGCCATAAATTTATGTAAATAAACATGTATTAAGAGCCAAAAATCTACACAAATCCATTATTCAAAGCCCTAATCTTATATACAACAACAATCAACCCTAAATCTAGCCTAATCTAGCAACATATTTACAAGAAATAGAGAAAGAACAAGAAGAACTTCCCTAAATTCTTGCTTCCAAATCCGTACAAATCCTTCAAATCTTTGTTTAATGCTTCAATCCTAGCTTGGTGTGGGGTTTAGATGATGGTTTAGGGTGTTTTGTGTAGTGGGTCGAGGTTAGGGTTTATTAAGATTTAAGAATAAAAGTTCCTCCCCTCGAAATTGGGCTGAAACGAGCTTTTATAGATTTCTTCCGCGCACAGCCGGTCGATCGGCTCCTCTTTCTTGCTCGACCGGCTTCAATCTTGATGCTCTCTGGACTGGCCGGTCGACCGGCTTCTTGAAGAACTCGACCGGCTCTAAATCTTTTATTCTCTGGAGCGGCCAGTCGACCGGCTCTTCATCTAAGCCGACCGGCTGGATAAGAATGCTCTCTTCTTTATTTCTTTTCTTCCGGTCTTCATCCGTTAGCTCATTTCTTCCTCGTATACGCTTGAACCCTTCCAAAACACTCATAAAACATGGAATATAACACTTAGTATAGTATTTATGCACCTAAATACATTAAGTACGAATATTAACAAATATGCATAAACTTTATACTAAGCGCACTCAATTATGCTCTAAACACCCTTAAATATGCATGCAAAAACTAGATGCAAACATGCACAAATGACACACATCAGTGGTTTTATAGCAATCCATTTCAGGAATAGAAAAAAGAAATCCCCCTTTTTTGTCTTGAAACAGATGAAAAAGATCAACTAGTAGAGGAGTGCCGACGTGGTACTGTTGAATTTCAGATTATCTACCAGATAATAATGCCACAAACTACTAAGATGGCAGCTCTAATGCCATATTGAATAAGCCGAGAGGAAACATAGAAATATTTACTAGTATAAGTACATTTTATTGAGAAAGATGATTTACAATGCACATACTAGGAGCCTTAAATAGGACAAAAGTTTCTTGATGCCCAAGCAAAATAATCTACAAAAAAAAAAAAATCCTAGATATGGTAAACCTCTAACTATGGAAAATGTCTAAGGAAATAATCAATCCAGTGCAATTGCACAATCTTATAATTATGCAAACAATATATTCCTTCATTTCTCTTACATTATCTATCAACCATTATGAATAACTTGTCAAGGTTTTTGTTATCCATGATTGAGTATATTCCAACTAAAAATAGGAATGATTCCTGAAAACAAAGAAATGAAGGGCAAACCTTACAGCGACACCTTTTCGGCCTGGGAGTCTCCATAGATAATTTTACGGTTGTGGGTTCTTTATCCCCTGCCCTGAACTCCGTCCAGGGACTTTCGAAAGAACAAGATATGGGTTGCTCCATTGTAGTAAAAACCAAACCGAGAATCAAAGTGATAACAACTAAATCACCATGAATCCAACACAGGTTTTCAATACAATGGAAGAAACAAAATGAAATATGACGAACCCTTAAATAATTGGATTGAATACGAAGAAAGGTTTACCAGATTACACCAAAAAGTTAATTGCAGTGAATCAGTCCTATCATAAGCTTAATTATAGCTCGGATAAATGATAAAAGCCAAGCCATAAAGCTAATTGCAGCTAAAGCCAGAAAGGCCATAAACTTAATTATAACAAAGCCATAAATTGAATTACAGTAAAAAGGAAAAATCTAGGCCGCAAGTAATTACAATAGTGTTTGAGATAGAGCTAACTAACATTATGCCAACTAAGACTAAACTAAGAGCTAAACTAAGGATAAGACTAAGCTATGGAGCTATGAAGCTAAAGAAGCTAAGGGATAGATATATGATCAAAGCATGGTGGTTGTGGAAGACCTTTCTTCTTGGTCTCGATCAGCTTATAGTTGTATTCGAAATCTTCATGGTTGGTTGATGATTCTTGCATCTTTTGGTTTGTTAGCAGATTGAGTTCTTCACTCCACTTTTGTCCCTTCTGTTTCGGCACTACACATTGAATTAGACTTGATGTAGAATATCTCCCTTCGCTCTGGATCCACGCTCTTCGGCCATTAGGCAAACTGATTGCAAATTTTGGGTGTAAACAGTGCCCCTCATAATCTGTTCAAATGATGTCATGGAGTCTTAACCACTTATGATCTCAATCACATGACCTATGCCTTCAAAATGATTGACTTTCCATGGACCATATCCCATGTGATTCGCCTGGTGCAAATTTTTCCCTCACATTCAATGCATGTCACAGCCTATCGACCACGATCAACCAGTTCTACTAATCACGTGTCCTACTAAGTTGATCTCTACATGTCTCTTTCGGCATTGAGCCTTGTGAGTGAATTTGACGTCCTTATGTTTTCCAAGTATTTTCAAGATTACAGGGCACAATATTTTATTCTTGGACTACTTGGAGTAGATCATAGCAAATTAATGGTCATCTTAGCCTTTAAAAGGACCTTTTCAAAATACCCAAATTCTTATCCCCATGCACTCTCGTTCACGCATACCTACTTAAGTCCAACTCCTTTCTCAGCTTAAGATGACGGGCTAGCATTGTAGCTTACACATCTGTCCTCCTCACATGATGATTTAGGTAGGAGTTTCTAGGCGCCTCTTCATTTTACTCATGCCTAGAATTTAGAGTTTATTCATCCTCATAGGAGCTCATTAGAAAGCTTCCAGTATTCCCTCGCCTATAATAACTTTTTGTTAATGTATGGCTCTTCACTAAGCACAAAACTTTGAGTAGGTATCTCTTCCAGATCCCAACGTCTGAACTTGAAAATCTTTTCCAAGAGACTGCCGCCTATCTCATCGCTCACTAGGTTCTCTATCCAAGACATATTTGCCCTCTTTTACCATTGATATGTCAACATTTCTCCCGTCTTAGTGCCTGAGTTGTCCAGCTCCGATCATTCTCCAACAGTGATCCTAAAGACCATAAAAACAACTGCATCAATGCCACTCAGCACCCTGTGTTTTTCCCCAAGTTTCGCTTGTTTCATTGATGCTTTTGATCTTATCATTAGTAGCTTGGAGTCTTTTTTGGACACCTCTCCTCTTCAATCTACCACTAGCTCTGTATGAGTCAAGTTGGGTGAACTGTTCACCTGTTGCTTCCAAGCCCACATGACTCTTGGCCGCATTTACCGAGACAAAAAAGAATTTGCCTCAAAGGCCGCTGAACTCGATTAACTCCTAAAATATCAAGAAGTCAATGATAACCAACAAATAGCCTCTTTGACCAAATGTTTCAATCTTCTTCAAGCTATCTGTACTTCATACCCCTTGTCTCTTGGTTGGGATCAGAAGGCCTTCAATATTGATGATTTGCTTCTCTCTATTGACGAGAACCCTTGCTCAAGATCTTCCCGATCAATCTCTCAACTCTAATCTCTAATTCCATTGTTGCCATAAGGAATATATTTTTCTTCTTTTAGTTTCCGCCTTTTCTCTGGCCACTCCTTGTAATTAGGCCTGATGGTTGATACCCAATAGTTCAGCATATTCTTTATATTTGTGGATTATAGCTTGCACCAAACTATCATTTGAATGACAAGAATAATCTATTTTTGTTCATTGTCTCTGTGCTGTGTATGAATGTCACTGCTTCTTATCATTCTTTTGTAATGGGGAGTATCTGAAACATTTCTGATTTATGAGGAAAAGAGAGAAGAAAACTTGTATCATTTTTCTATGTGATGCATTGTGTTTGAGAGGTTGAGATTTGTGAGGATAAAGGAGAAAGAAAATAAAGAGAATAAAGTAAAGAATTCATAGAGGAAAGAATTTAATTAAGAGAAAGTAAAGAAATTCCTTAAGCCTACCTCTTTACTACCTCCCAAGAGTCGGGGTAGTAAGGCTTCAAGTATTTACCATTAATGGACCGTGAATGATGTAACACTCCCTCTAGGGTTCTTAATTTGTATGTGCCCCCAAGTAATAGTTCATCCACCATTAACGGTCCTTCCCAGGTTGGAGACCATTTGCCCAATTCATTAGCTTTATGCCCAATAGAAACAATGAGCTTCCAAACTAAGTCTTCCAGCATAAAAGATTTAACCTTGACCTTTTTATTGTAAGCCCTATCAACTTTTCTCTTTTGGGCTTTAATGTTGTCTAAGGCAACAAGCCTTCACTCGTTTAAATCCTCCAAGTTAGAAAGCATTACATCTCTATACCCAGTTGGATCTATCTAACTCTGGTGAGTTACTGTCAATGACCTAGTCTCCATCTCTACTAGAACTACCGCATATGCCTATAACTAATTAAATAGGGGGAAGTCCCGTGCTCACTTTTTTGGTGGCATGATATGTCCACAAAGTTTTCAACAATTTTCGTGCCAAGACCGAGGATTCTCCTCTACAATCTTCCGAATGTTTGAGATGATAGCTTTATTGGAAGCTTCACCTGATCGTTGCCTTGGGTGAAATAAGGTGTTGAGTTGGTGATAGTGAAACCAATGTTGGTAGCAAAATCAGTAACGCTTTCACCTGGGAAAACTGTTCCTTGATTTGCTGTTACCGTCTCAGGTATACCAAACCTGTGAATAGTTTGCTTCTCAAGGAATTTTATGACATCATCATAGCCGACCCTCCTTAGCGGTATTACTTCAACCTATTTAGTATAGTCTGTGGCCACGAATGATAAATGCATGACCCTTAGAAAAAGCTAGATGAATCTTCCCAATAAGGTTAGTTGCCCATCCCCGAAATGGCCAGGGTTTAACCATTGGGTGAAGTTCCACATCAAGTACCCTCTGGACTAGGTTGTGTTTCTAACACTATTGGCATCCTTTGGCATATCTGATAGAATCATCCACCATTGTAGGCTAATAATACCCATGTCGCCTCAAATCCTAACACATCTGTAGACCTGACTGATGTGCCCCACACATCCTTTCATGGACTTCGGCCATTGCTAGCAAAGCCTCATTTTTACCCAAACATCTCAAAAGCACACCATCTGGACTCTGCCTGTATAACTCTTCGACCAGCAAGACGTAATTCATCGTCCTCAAATGTGTCTTTTGGTCTTCCTATCTACTTGGATCTTGTAAATAAAGGATAATGGGCAAACCTCTAATCATCATTATTGATAAATACTAGAAAAACTTTCGCAACTGGTTCATGCATCACTTATGGGAATTCCTTCTTATGAATTATCACAAGTCATTTATTGGTGCCTTTAACAATCCTACTCCAGATACCAGTTGCACTAGCTTGTTACCTTTGAAAATTGGCTAAGAAAAAGCACTGCTTTGGCATAATATTTTACTAATGTCAAGCTAGTGCACTTGTAATTGCCCATCAGCTGCTTCATAATAAGTTGAGAGTCGCCAATAACTTTGATTGTTGTTACTCTTATCCCAACTAGAATCTCCAACCCAATAATCAATGCCTCGTACTCTATCTGATTATTTGAGCAAACGATACCAACTAGAAATCTAGTTGAGTTTGAACTCCCATATGAGATTTTAAGACAATGCCAACCTCTAAGGTGGCTTCTGTCCTTGATCCATCAAAGAAAAAGTCTAAGGTTAAAGCCCGATCATCCCAATTTCGACCTTCCCATCAAGTGGGTCTACTAAATCGAGGCAAGGATGATTGACTAGAAAATCAATAAGGCCTTGGCCTTTTACTAATTTTTAAGGGACGTATTGAAACGTGAACCCAAGTAAAGCAAGAGTCCACTTGCTAATTTGGCCTTTAAGGACCAGTAACGTTAGCATATATTTGATAACATCAATCTTAGAGATGACCATAAAAATAGTAGGCAAAATATAATGATGCAATTTATTACAAGTATAGAATAAAGACAAACAAATTATTTCAATCGGCAAATATATTCGCTCGACCTTAGTCAATGCTTTATTAAGATAATAAACGGCCTGTTCTTGGCCAGCCTTATTATCTTGCACTAACAAACTCCTTATGGATTCTTATGCAGCCAATAGATATAGCTTTAATGACCTATCCTTACTGGGTGATACCACAACTAGTGGCTTGTTGAGATATTTCTTAATTTCTTCAAAAGCTCGCTGGTACTCTTCCTGCTCGCTGGTGCTCTTCCTGCTCGCTGGTGCTCCTCCTACAAAACGAACTTAGCCTCGCTCTTTAGTTAGAGTAGAGATGAAAACAACCTTAGCCTTCCTACAGTGTTTGAGATGAATCTGCTTAAGAAATTAATTTGACCCACCAGGCACTAGAGCTCCTTTTTGTTTTGAGGTGGTAGTGTATTGATGATAGCTTTTGCCCTACTAGCATCCACTTGAATCCCGTACTGATGAACCAAGAAACTTAAAAAATTCCCTGTGAAGACTTCGAAAGCACACTTAAGCGGATTCATCTTAAGATTGTACTTTCTTATTCGCGAGAATACTCTCTGCAAATCTACTAAGTGACCTTTTCTTGAACTAGATTTGACCGCAACATCATCGATGTAAACTTCCATGAACTAGCCAATCATATCATGAAAGATCAGATTCATAGCCTTCTCGACGTAGCACCTACATTTTTCAACCAAAATGGCATCACTACCTACTCATAAGTACCTAATACCCCTGAGCATCTGAATGTCGCGTTTGACATGTCCTCCTATACCAAGAAGATCTGGTTGTATCCCGAGTGATCGTCCATGAATGAAAAAAGCCTATGACTAAACGCAAAATCGAACAGCAAATCCATAACTGGTATCGGGTATTCGTCCTTAGGTGTGGCTGTATTAAGGTTTCTGAAGTTAATATATATCCTGACTTTTCCATTCTTCTTGATCACTGGGATGATGTTGGATAACTATTCCGGGTACTTGGCTGTTCTGATGAAACCTCCACTTAAAAGCCTCTCTATCTTATCTTTTATTGCCAGTACCACTCTTGTCTCCATGCCTCAAAGGGATTGTTTATACGGCTTGAATCCTTTTTTGATCAACAACCTGTGCTCTACCAAGCTTCAATCTAACCTAGGAATCTCACAGTAATCCCAAGCAAAGTAATTTGGGAATTATTTTAGGACCTGTATTATGTCAACTTTTAACTCTGGTGATAGTAAGCTACTGACATAGGTAGTCCAACTACTATCCTTGCTAGGAAAACTTCTTCTAAGGGATCCTGCACTTCTACTCTTGCATCATCAAGCTTTTTTAAAGCAACTTGTAAATCTTGCATCTTTAACTTGGCTAAACTAAGTCATCCTTAAAGATGCAGCGGCAAAGTGGAAGACATCGTGATTACTGGAGGCCTTTATATTGGTCACTTACTTCATTGTCTACATGTAAGCCTATAGAGCCAAAGAGGAATCACTCATGGCCACCTAATGTTGTTTCCGTGGTTTGGTAGTTTTCACCTTCGCAATGCTCAGAAGGTTTGAGGTTGCAATGATTTGCCTCTAGTGTAAAAGAGATTGAGCTAACACCGTCCTCATAGTAGTAGGCTTCGGCTAGATTGGAACTCATTGAGAAGTTGGTTTGTCAGCCTAAACTAACTCTAGCTTCTTGTTGTTACATAGAATAAGACATTGGTGAAGAGACGACAGTGAGCACATACTGATATAGATCTAATCTCGCTCAAACATAGTGTTACAAGTTACTGTTGATTCCACTAAGAAAAAGCATGGCCACGATGTTTTGCTTCCCATAGTGACCTTTATTGGCAACACACCCTTTAGATTAACAACCTCCTTATTAACGCTGACTATAGGGATATCGGTCTGCAACAAGTCTGCTTCAGACTTCTTCAACCTTTTTATTATGGCTGCTGGCATGATATTAATCGCTACTTCATTGTCTACTATGACTCTAGTCACCACTTGTTCTTCGAAGTGAGCCACAATGTAAAGTGGTCTCACATGCAGAGAAAGATGAACAAGAGGTGGCATGGTCAAGATTTACAAAGCATTTGGGATTTCCCTGTTTTCCCCCTAATGAAGTTTCTCAAGTCAACAAGGATCTTAGGCTGGGCTATTAGTGTGCCTACCTCGAACACGTCTCCCTTCAGGCATAACCGCTGATTGTTGGGTACCTGAAAGATTACTGGTAAAGTAAAAGCCATATTTACCAGAAGTTCAATTGCCCCTACCTAAATCTTATCAGTTTTGGGTTCCTTGTTGTTGGAGTCTACATCAGTTTTTCCCATTCTGCCTTGCTTTGCCACACACGATTCATCCTCTCGAGCTTCCTCTATATCTCTAGCACTTTACTCCTTATTTGGAAAGAGAGACTATGGGTCCACAAGTCGCTCTGCGAGTTATTCCTGCTTATCTTTTTGGGGTGTATCTTGCAGGTGCTTACTTCCTCAAAAGCCTCCGCTTCTGGGTTCTGGTCATCCCAAAAGGACTGAGTTTTGATAAAGGTGTTTACTTAGGATATAGGGCTATTACGCTCTATTCTCCCACAGGCCTAGCTGGAGGCTTATACATTTTGATGCATTTTTGTCCCTACTGTGAACTTGCATTGTCACCAGAATAACAAAAACTTGATGGATGAACCGTAACTGTTACCTTTAGTATCTTTAGCCTCAGTCTTTCGATGAACCTATCAGGAATCGACTACTTAGGTGGTGACCCTAAGATAGATCACTATGTTCGATTAACATTTAACACCTCCCATCTTTCCTTGCAATGTCCTTTGGGAAACAACAACCTTTGGTGGATCGAATGCTACTCCCGCTTGACTTTGTGACCAGGACGTAACCTAGTATGTTCTTGGTCTTTATCCCAGCAATAGTCCCATTATTCAGACTGAAAAGTGTCATCGTCCAGCTGTCGGCCATCTACGAACTCAGGGTCTTACGCCATGTCACCGAGTCTAGCTTTGACTATCATTTGTCCACCTTTCTACTGCTTCATTGATTTCGATCAAGAGTTACACCTAGTTAAATATTGTTTGGTCTGTGATAACTCGCAGCGGCACTGGATACATATAAAATTAAGAATATCTAGTACCTGCTGAGGGTCAACTTGATACCTTCTTTCAACGAGCATCAAATAAGTCTCTGGATTAGTTGATGCTTCTTCTGAAGCTTTTGTAACTTGGGATGCCTCTAACTGATCCTCCCTGGGCTTGACGTGCCTTGGGTTAGTCTTCTTATCTAGTTTTTTCATGACGAGTTCCTTTCTTTTTGACACTCTTTTTGAACCCCAGGAATTCTCCTCCCGCTTGAAGCTTCGAGATAAGGTGCTCCGGAAATCGACCATCACTATGTTGACTCTAGCCTCATGAGGGTACAGATTCTTATCAACTGCCATAGTCTCTGGGAACTTGATCTTCCCGTCCTCGATGGCCTTCTGAATTGCATTCTGTAGAACTACGTAGTTATTTATAGTATGAGACCAGGAATGGTGCCATTTATAATAACGTCTATAGCATAGTTTTCTTAGTGAAAGAATCCTATGCCTTGGCGAGAGTCTGATCTACTTATCCTTTAACATCTTGTTAAAGATTGCCCATGCCTTGGTTATGTCAAAGGAATACTACTTACTAGCCTTCATTTATTCTCTCCGTGGCGGCTGATCACTGTTTGCCCCACTATGAGATTGAACTCCCGACTTCGTTAGGGCTTGGCACACATATCTACTTCCTCTGGCAATCTCGACAAGTGAAACTTTACCTTCACCTAGTGCCTGATGGTTAAAGACCTGCACTTGCCTGCCAATTGGTTCCATCATATGTATGGTGGTAGTGCTTGGCCTGAACTTCTCTCTTTCGCGAAGCAATTGTTCGTATTTCATGGCTTGGGTCACCAGTTGAAATAATTTAATGAACAATTGACCCTCGAATTTCTTTTTGAGTTCAAAATTCAAACCTCCCGATACGAGCTTCACATGTTTCGGTTCTTCGAGCCTCTTGTGACATTTGTTGCATCTCTATTTGAATCATGCTATGAACTGCTCCGTTGATTCGCCAAGTACTTGTGTCATCTTGGCCAGATCTATCGCAGTCACATCCGGATCTATTCTATAAAATTATTCCTAGAACATTCTCTCTGTATCTACCCAATTTTGCACTGAATTTGGCTATTACTTGGCATACCACTGAAAGGCTGACCCTGTCAAAGAACTCCCAAACAGGCATCATTTGAGATAATCACTGCCCACGACTTCTCCACATTGAGTTATAAATCTCACGATATACTCTCAAGTTAACAAATTATCCTCTCCACAGAACAACGTGAATTTAGGAGCTTTAAAACCTCTTGGGGACTCCATGACACGATCAATCCACTCCAGGTAAGGCCTGTCATAGGTTGGCCATGGGTTGACCCATGTCTCGGGCCCAATATGTTCTTGCAACATTTGGCCACCTTGTCACGTACCATTCCTGGGTTAACATAGAGAAGTTTCTTACTATGGCCCCTAGCTACCCACTTGAGGCTATGGCTCATTCAATGGTGCTTGCTACCTTTCAAGCCTCTAGGTCCCAGGTGGTACATATTACAGTGGTACTACTTAGTTCACTCTATATAGGTTTGCTCCTATGGTCCCGTATAGATCTTGGACTCTTGGGTGCACCCAAGCTGGCTGTACCTCTGCTTGCAGTGGGGAAGGCATGGGCCCTGGCCAAACTCGAGGTTGTTGCATATTTGAGGGTACAATTGATGGCTCAAGCCTAGTAATAGCTCGTGATATCAAACGAACTTGCCCAAACTCCATAAGCCTTGTTATTTGTAGTGGATTATCCCCATGGCATCACTGAACCAGCTTTGAATGATTAGTTGTTGCCTAAAGGTTTAGTTGCTAACTTCCACCAATATTATTAAGAGATCATATTGAACCAAATATCCTCTACTAAATGTCCTACTTTAGCAGGGTCATTAATGCATGCATCACATCCATGATTCGCTAGCTGATGGCATGGCCAATGTCATGAAAGTGAGTCTTATTGTTAAGTTGTATAACCTTGCTAATGTTAACCACCTGCAAGGGTATTTGCTTAGTCTGGGCAATGCCTTCATTAGCACCGTCATTGTTCTGTGGGGAACGACGATTGTTTTAGGCCAATTGCTCTAACAAAGATGCCTGATTTTCCACCATGGTCTGAACTACCCTATTAGTCTGCTTCGATACGTCAATCAAAAGGGCTAAAGCATTTATGATAATCTCATTAGACTTTGCCAACACCCTTACAGATGTTTTGTCTCTGACTTCGGCTACAGCACTGGCAACAGTATCTTGCATAAAGGTGAGAAAACCTTCTTGCAATAGTACTAAGCCCTGGTCAGGCCACTCAGACCTTGATCCCTCTTTGTTATGCATTTGTGCTCCTTGACTCTTATTTGATGGGAATGGGGTAACAGTAACGTGTTCCGTGTCTGATGGATCAGCCATGTTTACATCTTCATTAGACATGAAAGAGATGGCCACTAAATTGATCCCTCCTTTAGTGCCTGTAGGTAATCCTTTGCTTTAAGTGTTTCGACCCATATCGAAATTGGGTCCCACCGGGCGTGCCAAAAATTGTATGCTTGGATAAACCTTCACCAGGCCACATACTCAGGGCCAAGGCCTCGGCCAGATGCGTCTGGAACATGAAGAGCGAACCTTACAGCGATGCCTTTCTGCCCTGGGAGTCTCTGCAAACAATTTTATGATTGTGGGTTCTTTATCCCCTACCTCAAACTCCGTCTAAGGACTTTGTAAAGAACAAGATATGGATTGCTCAATTGTAATAAAAACCAAATCGAGAATCAAAATAACAACGACTAAATCACCATGAATCCAACACACAGGTTTTCACTATAATGGAAGAAGCAAAATAGAATAAGACGGACCCTCAAACAATTGAATTGAATACAAAGAAAGGTTTACTAGATTATACAACAAAATTAATTACAATGAATCAGCCTTGCCATAAACTTACTTACAACTCGTATAAATGATAAAAGCCAAGCCACAAAGCTAATTGTAGTTAAAGTCAGAAAGCCCATAAACTTAATTACTACAAAGCCATAAACTGAATTACAGCGAAAATGAAAAATCTAGGCCGTGAAGTGAATTACAGCGGTGTTTGAGATAAAGCTAAGCTAATATTATGCTAACTAAGACTAAGCTAAGAGCTAAACTAAGGATAAGAGTAAGTTATAAAGCTATAAAGCTAAAAAGCTAAGGGATAGATATATGATCAAAGCATGGTGGTTTTAAAGCCCTTTTCTTGTTGGTCTTATTAAGCTTTTATAGCTACTACATCTAAAATCTTCATGATTGGTTGATGATTCTAGCATCTTCTGGTTTGTTGAAGTTGACCGAGTTATTTGCTCCACTTTTGTTGCTTCTATTTTAGTGCTACACATTGTATCAGACTTGGTCTTCTTTATTCAAATCAAGCATATGCTTGTCATGTGCCAGTTTATTTTCACTTGGCTGAAGTTCGGCCTCAAAACTAATGTGGGTGGTGGTGTCAGCCTTGGAATCTTTTCATCCTATATCTTTCATCCACCCAATCAATTACTCGTGAATTTCAAGTGTAGAATACCTCCTTTCACTCTAGATCCATGCTCTTTGTCTATCAGGCGGACTGATTACAGATTTTAGATATAAATAATTACCTATGCAATATGCATAAATTTGCACATGGTCACCTAAAAGGAAAAAAAATACACCATGAATGGTTTATGAAAATCTATCCTTATGCATTCATCTTGTGCTAGTACACTTATAAGTAAAGCATCTTTCCAATTTAATGATCTAGGTACAAATTGATTTTATCACTTGCCAAATAAAATCTTTAGGCTTCTATATTAGTTAAAATGCATTAGACATTCTTGATGATTAGATAAAATAATATGTACTTGGGTAATAATTGAAGAACTACAAGATATCATTACATTCACAAATTAAATTCTAGAAAGAAAAAAAAAGGAGCCAAGTGATGAATTTGGATACATGAAGGGAAATGGATTTGGACTATGTTGTTCTAATACGCAGTAACATGTTAACACATAAGGTCAAAACTAGAGACAAGAACCAGTTCAAGATAAATCTTGTTTAATATATTATTCTCCATAAAATATTCCTTCTCAATTATTCAAACATAGAACCCCATGAAGCTATACTCCTCTTTCACTCAAAATTTAAGGAGAAAGAATAGAATTGCCTCAGTAGGGCTCTTAGTAATACATGAGAAGATCCTTCTGGAAAACTACATGAGAGAAATATTTCTTGATATAGCAATAGCAGACAAAGGGTATTTCATCTTGCAAGACAACTTTACGACTTTATCTAGCTTCAAGGGATCAGTGTCATCTTCAACTCGCTTGAAGTGTTCCACCAATTTGGCAACCGAAAGTGTCACAGTTACAAGGCCTAAATTCTTCCCAAGGGATGCCCTATGCTCAACTTCAAAAGGTGCGAGTCTCAAATCACCACCTCTAATATCCATGTACTCACTGTCGTGGGTTACCATAAGCCTCTCAGGCTTAAACTCTAATGGGTCTTTCCATACTTGTGAATCATATGTGATAGCCCACATATTAACCATCGTTGTTGTCTTAGCTGGAATAACCATTCCATTACTGAGATATACATCAAATGTAGACAGCCTAACCTATTAGAAGAGTAGACCTGGTAGGTGCAATCTAAAGGCTTCCTTAATCACAGTTTATAGGTAGGGTAGCCTTGACACATCAGCATCTGTGACGCTTTTATCCTTCATATTGTTGTCAATCTCTTTTTACAACATCTCTTGTACTTTCAGTTGCAATATCAACTCAGCCATAACCCACTTGGTCAACAATGTTGTTGAATCTGTTCCTCTAATTATCATTTCCTACATTGCAAAACGAAATCATTCTTACTTAGCAAACCCATACACACACACACATGCAAAAATATATGCAAAGTCATGCTTACCCATAAGACAACAATCACATCATCGTCACTGAGCTTCTCAACACCATCTAGAGAAAGTAGAATATTGACAAAGTTTGCATTATCTTGAAGGTTTTCAAACTTAGAGAATTTGTGTTCATTAATGATGCCTTGGACGAGTTTTTAGACTCGGGGAACAAGGGCTTTGCAGCATTCAACTATACAGTAAGGGTCAAAGAAATTGCTAAGCCATAGGAGGTAATCAAACTAGTTGAAAGCATCCAAGAGTTCAAAGTCCTCTCTTACCATGTCTTGTGTTAAGTCATATCATTTGCCAAAAACACTACCCATTATGTTGTTTAAAGCAGCCACCCGTAAATGCTTCCTTAAAACAATAGTGCCCTAACACAATTGCTCATTCCCTATGTTGAGGAGCATGGTAGTGCAATCTAGTTGACGATCGACTTCACGTGTAGCAATACACTTAGGAGCAAAAAGGTGTGAGGAAGCAATTCTTCTAAGAAGCCTCCAATATGTTATGTTAGGAGCAAAATCGATCACTCAGTGAAACGTTAGGCGTTTTACTAATTGTTTAAGTGGTTGATTAGTAAAGAGAGGCAATGTCAAGATCTCGTGTGCCACATGGGGTCAAAGGCCACCAGGACCGAGGTTGAGCTGAGGCTAAAAGCCATTAACTATTTGGGATTTTGGCTACAAGCTATCAAACCAAGGAATGATGAGCCAATCCACGATTAAAGGTGAAGAGGCTTCCTATAATAGGAAGGCCTCAAGGTCTAGGGATAGCAACAAGGCCTTTTTGATTCCTTCCATTTCTCCAAGCCGCGCCTCTTAATGTAAACACCCACATTATGAGAATCAAAGATAATGATGCAAACAAGAGAGAGAGTATTACATATTCGTTGAGGAGATTTTTCGATCCAAGAAATGCTGGTAGTGTAAAGACCCACCAGTTTGTATCTTTTGTAACCATACCAAACTCCATAGTTGGTATAATGTTTTGCCTTGAGATATATTATGTATGAGAGTTATGAAGGGCATAAGAGAGCTGGTGAATATGAGAGGTGAATAATAGGAATTTATAAGCATAGTTGTAATGCTTCTACGCAAATGGAATGGGACAATGGAAAACAAAATTGCATCCTTTGGTAAGTGAATTATATTATAGACCCAAGGCTAAGTGGTTTCTTTGGTAAGTGAATATGATTATGGACCAAAAAAGGTATGTTTTAGGTAAGTAAGTATGATTATGGATAGAAAGTGGTTTCTTTGGTAAGTAAAAATGATTGCGGGCAAAAAGGCTGTTTGTTTGGGCTAGAAGAATTGATTGTTGTCATAAGAAAATGAGAGTAAGACAAAAAGATAGTATTCGTTTGTTATGAGGTTTGGATTATGCTAATTATTAGGAGATTTTGCAACAATAGTTATTTGGATGTAGTTACAATCATATACTTAAAACCCTACAACAACATGCTAGGAAAGGGGCCTTTAAATGCACTTGTCTTACGAGTAAAAGTCATTTTTCCCCACATGTTTTATCTTAAATCCCAAACTCCCCCATGAAGTGTGAAAGTTACCCATATTCGCTATGCCATCAAACTTTACCAAACAGAGCCCTGTATTAAAAAAGTGTTTTGTATTTATTTATTAAAGTTAAAAGTAAAATAATTTGATAAAATTAGTCAACCAAAAAAATCTACAATTAATTTGCAAAACATAAAATTCTTATTTTTAAATAAAAAAAATACTTTATGCATAGAAGTTTTGTTAACAAAAAGCTACACTTTTTTATTTCTTATATATCTATTTATTAAAGTAAAAATAGATAAAATAATTTTATAGAATCATCCAAAAAAAATCTACAATCAAATAAAAAATTTTAAAAAATTAATTTCAAAATATACAAAATAGTCTATTGATAAACATTTTTTCTTACCCACGAGATTAAAGAGAAAAAAATTAGATTCGATATGAAGTCTACTTTTCAATATATTATATATATTTTAAGTAGGATCCAATCTTTTCTACTTAAACTAATGTATATATTTTGGATGAACTAACTTTTTAGAATATAAAAATGAAAATAAAAAGTAGTTTATTATATAGATTTTGTGTTGCACATTAAATTAAAAAATATTAAATTTAGATTGAAATCTATCTTCTTTATGTAAATATAGATACACGTATAAAACTAAATACAATTATGATTTTATTACAACAAGCTAACATCTAAAATAAAAATAGTAGCAATAAACTAGAATCAAATCGTTTGATAAATAAATAAAAAAATAAAAATGGAAAAATGTTATTAAATACAAAGTATTGTTTGGCAAGACTCAATGTGATGGGAAACAATGGGTAAAATTAAAACTTCATAGAGGGGCTTTGGGATTTAAGTGGAAACTCATAGGGATAAATGGCATTCTCTACCTTGACATATATATTTAATGTTTAAAGAATGGCATGCTAATTTAGCATGTTTCTTTGAACTCTAAAAGCAAATAAATAAATAAATACATACATACATACATACATACATATATACATACATACATACATGCATACATACATATATATATATATGTATGTATTTATGTATGTATCTATAGATATAACCAAATCGATACTTATGTGTATATATAGAACCAAGAACGTGTTTATTTCATGGTTTTGTTTTCTTGGTTGGTGGAGTTTCTATCTTTGAAATGAAGGAAACCATCAAAGTGTACTAGTTAATCAGAATATGCATAATAGTCCTTCAAAATTCACTATCTTTTATTAATACTTTTCTGAAGGGCAAATTTCATGTTTAGTTTTTTTGTTTATAAAAAATATATATATATTATTTTGATTTTTAATATTTTAAAAGTAATTTATTTGCTTTTCATTATTTGTAAAAAGTGTCAACTTGATTTCTACTTTGGGCTTCAAAGGTTGGTTGTATGACCAACACATGATCTATTAATGCGGCTGAAATTGATACATTTTTATAAATATTAAGGCCAAATGGATCACTTTCAAATATTTGTTCACTGACTTTTATATATATATATATATATATATATATATCAAATATTTGTTTATTACTCCATAACTATTTGTTCACTAACTATTTGTTCAGTATTCCACAACTTTTTGTTCACTGAATATTTGTTTATTATCTAACAACTATTTGTTTACTGACTTTTTTATATGCATTAAATATTTGTTCATTACCCTACAATCATCGTTTACTGCTCTCACACACACAGACACACAAATACAGACACATTTATTTGTTCACTAGTTCACATATATTTGTTCACTACTTCACTTATATTTGTTTACCATTCCACATATATTTGTTCACTACTCTCTTATACATATAGAGATGCATAAATATATCAAATATTTGTTTACTACCCCACAACTATTTGTTTATTGACTTTCATATATACATCAAATATTTGTTCATTACTCTACAACTATTTGTTCACCCTATATGTATGTATACTAGAAGGTAAGGCAAGCTTTAATGGTGGATTGAGCTTGGAGCATCCAAATACAGTATGGGAGGTGTGGTTAGAATCTCGATGAGAGAAAAAGACTAGTAGTTGCGGCGTGATAAGATGATGCCGAACCGGCATGAGAAAAAAGATGACGAGGACTTTAATGGTGGATCGACACCTAGGAAGTTTTTTTGAACGTGATGCGTATCGTTACGATCAATGAAGAAAGTTGAATTTTATGGTGGTCTTTATCCGACTTGAGATGACCGATGGTGTCACCAGTGAAGCAAAAAATGGAAGAAAAGAGAGGTAAGGAAAGAAGAATGAAGAGAGAGAAAGGAGAGGAGTGAGAGAGAGAGAATGTCATTCTGAGTTGCTTACTTTTTTTTAACACGTGAGAGAGCATGATACTCTTAGGAGTGCCATGGTGTAAGACCATGGTATAATTTTCAAATTTCATATAGTAGTAGCCAACGGTCTTTAAGAGAAATAGGGAATGCAATTTCGGGAATGCAACATGGTATCTAGATTGAGTAAATCCTTCTCACAGTTTAGATTGATATTCTAGTCCATTGAAATATATGTGTGCGTGTATAGAATTGAAGAAAGGTCATTTTAAGTTTCTTCTAAATTAGGAAAACATTAAAACATTGGAAGAAAAGAAAATAATAGTAGTAATTCAAAAGGAAAACAATTATACTTATCCCTTATGTATTGGCAACTTTATGTCTAGAATTATCATTTTCTTTCATTTCTTTAACAATTTAAACAAAAAAATCGTAAAAATTTACTTTCTTTACTTACATGATCTTTACTCTAACTTTTATTCCTTTCTTTTTTTCTCTACTGAATCTAAACATAGTATAAACCCTAGCAAAGTTATGATGTTTTAGTGAAATATGCACATTATCCTCTTGTAGTTTGTCAAGTTAGTTACTCCATGTCTATAAACTTCCATCTAATAACCTCTTATGTTCTTTAAAAATATCACATTGTTGCCCAAGGAACGTATCCAAGAGGGGGGTGAATTGGATTAATGGCACAAATAAGCACTAAAAACTCTTTTCAAATATTTCAAGCAATGACACATACAAGATATAAAATAGTACTTGAAATATAAAGAGTTTAAGGGATAGAAGATCAAATGCAGCGATTTAGAGTAGTTCAAACTCCTGAGGGGCTAGTCCACTACCTACGATCTTCTTTTAGGGTTTTGGTAATTCCACTAGTGAATCGACTTCTTACTTAGTATGTTGTAGAAGTGCATAACAACATTCACGACCCTTGCTTCACCACAAGAACCACAAGTATTCTTCCAACACTTGAGATTTCAAACCTTTTACTCTTGATAGAATGGTTCTCACAAACTACACTACCCAATAGGAAAGCACTCACCCAATGATCAAATAGTAAGAATTTGGTTTACAAAACTTCTTGAGAGCAAGATTACAAGAGGTATTTAAACCTTCCAATATTGCTCTAAGTAGATAGAAAATTTATGAGCTCAAGTGACTTGATCAATGAATGCTAATGATATACAATCAATGAAAATAGTAATAAATGAAGAAAAATTTCAAGAGAGAGTAATGAATGCTTAATAACTTGTAAGAATGCTTTGATCAAGTTGTATATAAAGTTGGGGGATGAGAGGAGTATTTATAATGTCAAAAAGTAAAATCCTCAACTGTCAAAATTTGAGTATTGCAGAAAAATAAGCATCGGCCAGCCAGTGCCCCAACAAATAGAGCATTCATGTTCTCTGTAAGTATTGGCTGACCTTACCAGCTAACCGATACTCTTAGTCGATACACTAATTCTATATGCAGTAAAAAGTGGCTAAGCAAAGCCATTCATCACTCCTCAACTGATACCTACTAGCTAGCCGGTAAGGTCAATCAGTACCTGAAAAAGTTATAGAAAAGCTGGAAAATAAAAGCTAGTTTACTTTTTTAAAAAGATAAACTTTTCGACTAAAGTCAAAAAGAGACGTTTTTTGTATATTTTTGGAGGCTCAATGCAATACCAAACACTCAAACTTCAACTCATATTAAATGCAATGCAGCTACCACACTTAATCATTAAATGCAAGGCAAAAACTTCCCTAAATTTCAAGATTTCTGTCGATTTTAGTTTGAAAAGCCTATGTATATACATATACATATATACACACACACACACATATACATATACGTATACATATACATATATATAGCATTTCCCAGAACATGTAAGTTGAGTAAGACACTCATAATAATAAATGCAACATAACAACTCATTTTCTCTTCAAAATTTCTGTAGAGATTTAGTTAAAAAGGCTTAAGATTTCATGCACATGCTAGCTTCAAGTCTTGTCCAAGCCATGCAACTAAAATCCCGTCATGTAAAGCTATAAATTTAGCTTTAAAACATTTTTACTGCAAAAACAAGATAGATATATACTATATACTTGTACTGCTCCATATATATACTTATATACTAGTTATTAGAAGCCATGTGGGTATGCTTAAGTTTAACTAAGACAATTTTCTGCAGGAAATATACATATACCTAATACAACCATAGTTATGTAGTTAAGTAAAAATCTTTTGAAAAAAAAGATGCAAAGAACAAATGTAATTCTACAAATGAAGTTATTTTCGAAACAAGCACATTAAGGAGAAAAGATGATCTATTATGAATGCAATGCAATAAGTACTTTGAGCTCATAAAAAGCTCATAAAATAGACTACCTTCAAATAGCAATTTAACAAGATAAACCTATCAAGACCTTCAAAGAGTCCTTCCATGCATTCCAAGCTATAAGGTTTTTATTTGGCTGCAACTCATTGTTCATCAACTCTTCATTTAGCTTAATAATTTCCAAGCTAAGCAAAATATGCTCAAAGAAACTAATTTGTAATAACATAATTATAGTAATAATTCCAACACGCATAATCCTTTTTTGTTGCATTTTTTGTTTAACTTAACATAGCATATATCAAACATGCATTGTGCAAATATAATTATACTTTTCGATGACATGGTTAAAAAGATGAAAATTGCCCCTCATTTATGAACACTAAGTAGCTGTTAACTTTGTATGACTTTTGTAATTAGCTACTTACCCCTTACATGATGGTCTTTACAATTTGTGATATTTGCAGCAATGGTTTGTTGATATAATCAAGAAAATAATAGAAAATGGATCAATATGTCAACTTTTGAAAAGTATAAGAAAAGTTATGAGGGATATTTTGTAAGATAGGGGATTAGTAACTAACTAAATGAATTCAATAGAAGGGCCCATTGGGAATATTGGCTTTTCCATAAAGAGTAAAATGCATTTTATCCTTTTATGTTTTTTGTAGTATAAAATCTTCTTTGGTTTTAAAGTTGCTGATACCTTTGTAGTTTAAAAAAATATTACACATTGACCCCTACGAGTATGCATCAATTTTGAAATCAGATGGGGGAATATGCGCTAATTAGACCATAGGGATTAATTTTCAATATTTTTGAAACCACATCAGAGTATCAGTGAGTTTTGAAATCACAAGAAGTTTTAGAGGGTGTTTGGATTGGCTTTTCAAAAAGCTACTTAAAGTACCTTTGGTTTTACGTGGCTTTTTTTTTTTAATATTCAACTTTAAGTAGTTACATGTTTGAATTAAAGTTGTATAAAATACGTATTTATAAGTTTGGTTAAAGTAGATTAAAAAGTAACTTATATTATTAAAATAACTATTAAGGACATGACAATAGAATTTAAAATGGTAAGTATAACATAAAAGAGTAAAGCTATTTTAGCAATAAAAATAAAAAGATATGGATAAAATAGTAAATGATTTGATCAAATTTGATTTTTTTTAAGTGCTTAAAGCCATAAAAAGTAGACGCTAAGGGTAGAGAACTTTTTATTTTTTTACTTAAAGCCACTAAAAAAATACTTTTTTATTAAGTAAACGTTTCTATTAGCTATAAATTGGTTTTAAATAGATTTGACCAGAAAAAAAAAAAAAACCAAACCAAACACCTTGTTATACAACTATTGCATAATTGCATTTTACTCTTTCATTAAAAAAAATTACTTTTTAAAAAAAGCATATATTTTTAAATAAGTATTTTTGAATCGAAATCTTTTCAAGAAAATTTGAAAAAAAAAAATCAAACTCTATTTTTGAAAACAATCAATCTAAAGGGGTTCTAAATGTTGGATCAGAATCCTCATATATTAGTACTTTCTCATATTGATATGAGAGGATCATCTCAATTATTTATATATTAGTTCAAGTTATCTCAACTATTTATGTGAGACAAATTTCAAAAAAGTGAATAATGGAAGAAAAAAAATTGAAAAATTTAATATAGATGGCCAAAATATGTTTACCTACCTATGAATGGTCATGATTCTCCTTATATCAATACAAGAAAAATCTTGATTCGAGGGAATTTTAATCCGTAAATACTGTAGCTGCTGACCCCCCTATACTACACAACCATAACCATGGAGTGTTGAGACCCAGGGTGGCAGAAAGTGCGCACTGAGAATGCACCTTGGATGGCTATGTCCCAATTGCTTCACTAGTCCTGTTAAATCCCTATCTGAAAGTTTCTTTCTTTTCTGCTATAGGGGAGACAAAAAGCAAGCAAAACAAAATTCATTATTATTAGTAGAATGAACTACCAGAAATTCAACTATCGTAAGAGCAACCTGCAACTTGTTCGAGCCTGTAAGTTGAAACAGTATTGGAGCTCTCCTCCTGATGAATTATTTCTCTTATTTTTCCACTTGCTTATTTTAGTAACCCTGTAATAGACCCAAATGTCTTATCTTAGATGGCAAAAGTCTAGTAATAGCAAGTATAATAAATACTGGGGTGACCCGAGTAGCCTGAGGCGTGCGTAATCTTGTGTGGATCAGTAAGAATCAGTTTATTGGGCAAGATAAATTACTCCCGTAGCCATTTAACTTTTAACAAAATGACACGATAGTCTTTTATCTTTCTAAGCTTATTCACCTAAGTTTGTTTGAACATATAAGTTATAAATAGTAAAAAGCATATGAGATGGTACTTTTCTCTAAAAGCTTAATAAACTGCAAACTAAGTAGAGCCAAACAAGCTCTTAGTCCTTGTGAAAAACGGACAAATACTAAATTTATATCTTCCCATTATTAATATAACTTGATTCTTGACCAATGACCTATTTGAATTGATCTCTTTTGAAAAATATTTTTTTAAAAAAGAAAAACACATATCTTTATATTAAGTATTTGATTTGGTTTAAAAAACACTCCAAAAAAAACTCCATTACACTTCGCTAAGAGCAAAACATTTTCAAAAAGAAAAACACTTTTTCAAAGTTATAAAAAAAAGAATAATTTAAAAAAAAAGAGTCAATTCAAACAAACAAATTTAGAGCATATGAGGAGCGTATCCCTGTGTTTATAATCTTGTAATAAATTTAATGTTATTTTACCTAAAATAAATTTTTTGTCTTAAAAAATATGAATATGTAGAAAGTACCCCTGACCAATTTTTCAATTCTGCATGACCATTGATAGACAATAAATATGCGACAGCAATGTGCTTTTTAAACTATCTTTTCCCTTTCGTTCTTTTCTAAACCATGAAATGACAAACAAATCCATTATATGACTAATAAATATAATGCACTAATTATACAACACATTAAAAACAATTTAACAATAACCACAAAAGATTTCAGCTCCAAGACCAAAACCGCAATGAAAATCCAAAAAGATCTTCTATCCACTTACGTCATGCCACGTGTCCGTGTAGGGAACATAATCATTTATAAAGATCCTCTTGGAACAGGTGCACGTATAAAAGAATCTTATCCCCAGAAGATGTTGGATATTGATATAGCCAACCGAGTACGCTGCCGGTGTGCCGCAGGGCCGTTACTCATTCTATTATTGTTGTAATGTTACTAGCAAAGTTTAGAGGATTTATTCGACAACAATTAAAATAGCTTTTCGACAATTTTTAGGCCGATTTGATACTAACATTTAATGTTTGGTTAGGTCTAAATACTATTTTGTCTAATTATTAGTGTATGATAAAAGAGTTTAGAAATATGTAGGTAACAATTGATGCAAAATTATTAGTGTTCGATAAAAGAGTATAGAAATATGCAAGTGACAATTGATACGTAAAAATGTGTAGAAAATGGAATGAAATTGTTGACCGAATTTTAATTCCTGTGATTGGAATGATCAAATGAGATTAAGAATCTCAATTTTCAAGTGACTCTTATTCCCATAAATATGGGAATAGTCATTCTGCCCAAAATATATAGGAATGACTCATTCTCATGTTTCCAGAGATAAATTCTTTTACAAATGATCAAACTATGCTACAAAAATTAATACATTACAAAATAGAATATTCTAATTAAAAAATAAAAATAAGTTTTTAAAATTTAAAAAAAAGAAATTTAGAAGATTAAAATTTTAAAATGTTAAAGATTTAATAATTAAAAATCTTAAAATTTTAAAATCAAAAAATAAAAATAAATTTAAAACTTCAAACATTTTTAGGATGTCTTAATTATATATCTGAATTTTGTCCCAACCTCACCCAATTAGCAAAACCCTTTTACCAAAGATTATCCAAATCACCCTCACTCTGGACAAATCATCATACCCAAATTGTCCGTCAACTCAAAGATTAGGCCCGATCTTTACCTTGTCTCGGATTGCCAGACCCAAACACCCTCAAAATTGTTGAAACAGACGCCTCCGAACTGGGATACGGCGGTATTCTCAAACAAGCCCTTGGCCCAAACCAACCTGACCAAATTGTCAGATTTACCTCTGGATTTTGGTGCAAAACCCAGCAGAATTATAGTATTATAAAAAATGAAATTTTAGCTATAGTGCTATGTATCACAAAATTTCAAGATGATTTATTAAATGAAAATTTTCTTTTGCAAATTGATTGCAAATTTGCCAAAGATGTTTTACAAAAAGATGCTAAAAATCTGGCTTCGAAACAAATTTTTGCTCGATGGCAAGCCCTTCTTTCTGTTTTTGACTTTGATATTGAGTTCATCAAAGGCGAGACTAACTCTATCCTAGATTTCCTTACAAGAGAATTTTTGCAAGGTAAGAGAGAAGAAGAAGGATGGCTTCACGCTATTCAAAAACAGACTCCAAACCCAACACAAAAGGCTCGTATGCTCAAGGAGCATCCTCCTTCTCTTCCCAAACTCCCCAAGCCTCCCAAAAGAGTCTAGAAAAACTTCCTCAAACTCCCAGTACGCCTGCAAACACTCCTCTTTCTCTTTCAAATTTCTTTTCCCCTCTCCAAACCTATGCACAAGCTACCCAGTCAACACAATCTTCCCCTCAACCTTCCCAATCTTCTCAAAAGAGTCCTTCACTCCTAAAAAGCCAATATATCTTCAAGAATTCCTTCAATCTATACTGGATTGACCAAAAATATTCCCATATCAAAGACCCTTGGTTCCTTCTCAAATAATTCTTTTTCCCTCACTGCTTTCAAACTTCTGATAGTCTCAAGTCTCAAAAGTATTATGAGTTCATCCTCGTCGATACCGACTCTATCAAGGTCATTCATAATAAAAATTCAGATGGTCAAATTACCTATTCAAAAATCCGCATAAAAAAAGTCCTTTCATCTGCAGACTGGAAAGCCCCTCTTTCCAAGTCCAAACCTTTCTCTCAAAAATTCTCCCCCCCTGGTTTTAATTATTTCGAATATCAAAAAGCCTGGAATGTTGTTTTCCTCTTCCAAAACAAAATCCATCAGTATTTTTGGTTTCTTTTCTTCTGCAAACAATTCAAACTTGAAGACACCCCTCTTTGGTTCCGAGATTGGTGGAATCTTTTTGGTCCAACAATTCAAATTTTTCCACAAATTATTTCTCAATTTTTCTAGGATTGGCCATTGTCATATCGTTCCCCTCCAAAGTGTTTATTTTTCAATCCTCTTTTCGTTTTTTGTGCCCAGTTCAACGTCTCACAGATTCTTTCATAGGAATTGCAAATCAAGCCTGCAAGCAGAACTAATCCTTCCTATATTTCAAGAAATGTCAACATCAAATGGTGGGATGGATTCAATTGCTCCAAATTTGCTAAAAGCGAGCTGGAAGAATGGCTTTCAGTTCATCCAGATTCTACCTCAGTGGTGTCCAAGTTCAAAGTCAATTTCTGGCCAAGAAGGCACAACTTCAAGCTCAACTTGTGTCAGCACCAAACTCAAAAACATACAAACGTCTTCTAAAAGCCTACCTCAAAGAATTTGGGAATGATGAAGACGATGAAGAAGAAGATCTCCCCCAAACTCCTCAAAGTTCATCACAAGATCCAAACCAAAACGAAGATGACTATTTCGGAATCGACACTTCAGCATTCGATTACTGAGAACATATCCAAAAAAGAGATGTCCGTGACGTCAGTGGTGAAAGCGGTCATGTGCACTCTCCAAAAGTTACTTCTCCAAAGGTGAATAGTCTCGGACCCATGACTTCGCCACCTGCAAATTCTATTAATATAGGAACAATCTTTCTAAAATACATAGAAATTAGTGAACATGCATAGAAAGGCTCAAACTTTGTTACATACTACCTCAATGAACAAGTACCAAAAGAATCGAATGGCATACTAGCTATGAAGACCTTAAGTATTTATTTTAACTTTGTTCTTGTTAAGTTGCTCTTAGTTGATGGTCATTGTTATGAGCTCAAATATCTTTGCATGACATTTTTACATTTTCACATTTTTTACGCGAGTGAGTTCATCTTTTATTTACAAGTTTACTTATTTTTAGTATATGGTATATGGAATATCATGTGCATAAGTTTGATATCTTAAAATCCTAATATATTTTTCAAAATGTGTATAACATATGAGCATATGTTCCCCAAAGCCATTTTTCTCTATAGTATTTTTCAAGTAGAAGTGCTTTTATCCCATCTAGTTGGGTTTCAAAATGTTTTACATCTTTTGGTTAAAACACGTGCTTTTGAAGTATATATAGATACGTGTTTATATGTATATATCTTATATCTATTTTGTAGTAAAATGTTCACTTGATTTGATTATAACTATGCACTATAGGTGTTTTAATGTGTATCTCAACTTGATTATCTTGGAAATAGGTAAATATGTATATATGAGTACATTTATATGTATGCGTGTTATATTTTTAAGATAAAATTTGAAAATAGATTTGCATTAAATGATTTATTTTGAAGATCTTAACTTCCATTAATGAGATAGGATGTTTTAGTGCATGGTTGGTGTCTTGAGCAAACTCTTTCCTTCAAAAAATGCGCAAATGGTGTTGATTTGATGTTTTGAAAAAGTTTTATAAAAAGTTAATTAGTTTTTTTTTCGCGAATCTATCAGTACAGGTCAATAGTTTTGGTTAACCTATAAGATCGACCAATTTGGTTAGAATGTTCGTTTCTGTTATTGATCGATAGTGTTGATCAACTGGTAGGGTTTACCTTTTTGGTCAGTGAGTGCATTTTTTGTTACAGGTCAATAGTGTTGGTTGACCAATGATGTCAACCTGTAGGTGTAATCTTGGTTTTAAAACCAATGTTGTTGACCTGTAGGTGCAGACTTGTTTTTAAAACTAACCATTGGAAATTTTACTTTTGGCAATTATAAATGCACCTCGTTCTCTCAAACGCAAAAACAACTTGGTCCAAGCTATCTTTGCAATCTATAAGCATTCAAAGTTATTCTTCAAACATTCTTCTATCATTCATTGCTTGCATTAACTCTTGCATTCATTGATCAAGTTCCATTGAGCTCATAAATTGCTTATTTACTTTGAGCAATATAGGAAAGTATTTATAGCTCTTGTATTCTTGCTCTTGAGAGTTTGTAAACCAAACAATTCTACTAATTGGTTGAGATTTTCACTCTTGGGTAGACTAGAGTGTGAGATCATTCTTATTAAAAGTGAAGGGATTAAAATCCTCAAGTGTTGGAAGAACACTAAAGGTTGTGGTCATTGTTCTACACTTCTACAACATATTAAGCAAGAAGCCGATTCACTAGTGAAGCCCTTGAAACCCTAAAGGAGACCTTTGGTAGTGGACTAGGCCCTCGGGAAGTTCAAATCACTCTAAATCATTGCGTTTGATGTTCTAACTCTCAAACTCTTTATTTTCAAGTGTTATTATCTTGAATATTTGATATACGTGTCTATTGTAATCATTGATTATTTATATTACTTGAAAAAGAGTTTTAATTGATTATTTCTTCCATTAATCTAATTCAACCCCCCTTGTTGGGTTCATTCTCTGCGCAACATACATGTATATATACAGACACACTACGAATTTCAGTTTGAGCATTGAATATCAAATGGTATTCCCACATTAACAAATTTTGTAACTAATAAATATGTGTATCAATTTTTAAAAAATTTGATATCCACTTTTAAATTTGAGCTATATATAGTCTAGAAATCAATAGATACGTGTTATTTAAACTGTATTAGTTATATAGTTAGTTAGTTAGTTAGTTATGTTAGTTAGTAGAATTATTCTTTATCTTTATATATTAAGTTAAAAAAACAAATACTATTCATGTTTTTTCTTGTGTTTTGAAAATCAATATTAATTCCACTCTTTAGTATTTCTTATCAAGTGACACATGCATATTACTAAATGAGCTACTAATTGATGATTTACCAATTAATAGATTAAAAATATTAGTTGTAAATAGTATAATATGATCCATTTTTAAAACTAAATTCTAAATAATTTAGCAATTATTAGATAAATTTTGTTCATATTCTGTTATTTATATTTGTTACATTTGGTCTCAATTCAAAATTAAATATTGAGATTTAACTTTTCTTTCATGAATAATTATAGTGATATGTTTTGCATTTGTAATAGAAACATATGCTTTGGGAGATAAAAACAAATATATTTTTTTGTAGGAATAGATATATATGACTTTCTATCTATATTTGTTATAGAACATTTTTGAATATATATTATAGTATTTTAACTATTATTTATGTAATAAATAATTAATATTTATTATATGATAATTTGCTTAAGTCTCATTTTTTTTATGAATCTTATATCTTTTTTTACCTTTGTAACTTGATATTATTTATGAAATTATATTTTTGTTAGTGTTTACTCTTCTATTTTTTAATTTTCTTTATTTTTCTAAAAAATTATTTGTAATTTTAAAGAATTATCCTGTGCATCACACTGGTATGGATCTAGTTAAAAAGTATATTTGGATGGTTGTGTGCTTCGCCATAAACCTTAATTGCAAGTGGCAACTTCATGGTAGTTACTTTTGAAGATGCACAAAAATCAATGTATCATTGTTGCATTTCTTTGAGACAACATATCCATGGAAGTTCCACAATAGTTATTTTCTTTACCAAACATTCCTTTCTCTGGAAATTCTAGATTGTGCAAAAACCACAAAAGAGTTTACAAAACTCACTTTTGCTGCGATTGCAAGAGTGGTGCTTATTGTGATAAGTGTTATGCTATGCATGAAAATCATCATGTTCTGCAGGTGAGTTTGCAATCTCTTCCTTATACATACATACATACATACATACATACATACAACATACATACATAATCTTTGTAATGTTAATTTTTTTATTTTTGTAATGTTAATTTTTTTAATTTTTGTCTTACATTGGTATGTAATGGTTAGTATTGATGATTGTTCTCATACGCTATAGTTGCTTCACACAAACCAGTAATTCAAATTAGTGACATTGCAATGTGATTTGATATTAGCAGGATTCATCCATTCTCTATCAACTCGAGCCATGCTATATGTCTCAATTCAAAGGAAAGCACCCGAGGTTCAAGAGAATTGTATTTCAAAAGACTTTTATGCAAAATTTGTAAAGGAAAAATAATGAGCAATGAGTACGATTTTTGTTCAATTATTTGCAAAATTAAACATGTCCATGCAGAACTAGGTAAAGTGATCCTTTTGAGATAGAAGAAGGTGATGCAAAGACAAACAAGTTGGTCACCATGACACCCTCAACCATATCATGCAATAGCTTACCCTACCTAAAAGAAGAAGGAAAAACAAACTGTCAAAGCCCTCTAGATTAATATTTTTGGATTAATTTCTATTACTTTGTCTAATATATGTAGTGTATTTCTCATAGTTGATAGACTAGAGCTCTAATATTTCAAATTAGGAGCACATACATAACGGTGTCTATTTCTCATATTTGAGAGACTCTTAACGTTTCATTGGTTGGGGAAAAAATAAGAGTAAAGCTAGTCACATTTATAGCTTAGCTTCATATGTTTCGTTTCATCAAACTATTGATATGTAATAGTTACTTTTATATCTCAGAATGCAACATCAATATAGAGAAATGCATAACTTCATATGTTTCGTTTCATCAAACTATTGATAGGTACAATGCCTTTTTATAGTATAGGATATGTGTTGATTTAGAATTCTATTTAATGAAATCTAGATAAACAACTTATAAGAAAATACATATGGACTAGAAAAACCAATAGATGTATAGATTATAACAAAAGTAATATTGAACAACTTAAATTACTCCAGATTATGTTACAATGATAGAAACATATTAAACAAAACAAGGCCATCTGGAAAGTCAGCAATGTGAAGATCCATAAGGCAGTCGGCTGAATTGCTTCCTTAGAATAAATGTATGCAGGCCTTTACTAACCTCTGCTTTATCAATGAATTCGTGATTTTTTTAGGCTTATTATATCGTTCATTAGTGACTGAAATTAACAACAAAAAAATTGATGGTTAACTAGAATTAAAAGCAATTTCTAGTAGTATATTCTCTCTATATATGTAAAAAAAAATGGTGAAGCTAAAAATTAAAATTGTCTTTCACAAAGCACAATCAAGTTTTGGTGCAATCAATTGGACGAATTGAGAATAATTAAAAACCAAAAGTTGTATGTTGGTTTAAACTTCCAATTTCTCCACGCTGGAGCTTAATGTTCACTACTAGAAAATTTTTTATTAAAGGCGAAAGAATCCATCACTATTCTATCGTTAAATGAGATTTAGTAACAGATATTTTTCATCTTCAAAATCATCGTCTCTAAACGAAGTTTGGTCACTATTTCATCTCTAATTTAGCATCCAACAAGATTCGTTTCGCATCCATCTCTAATTTAGCGTCTGACAAGATTCGTTTTAGTACAAAAGGGTGTTGGTGGAAATCAATGTT
The DNA here is from genome assembly GCA_028554755.1 of Cordia subcordata. Lineage (NCBI taxonomy): Eukaryota > Viridiplantae > Streptophyta > Magnoliopsida > Boraginales > Cordiaceae > Cordia > Cordia subcordata. The sequence goes on from JAPTOF010000015.1 coordinate 10,448,651, forward strand.
TCTAATATTGTAACTGCAACTAGGGGTGAGCAGTCGGTTATTAACCAAACCGAACCGAACCAAACCGAAAATATTTTTTATCTTCAAAATCGAACCGAATTACTTGGAAACTGAAAAAACAGAAACCGAAATGCATTTTGGTCTATTCGATTCGGTTTGGTGAAAACTGAAATTAAACAAATAAAAACTAAAAATGAAAACTAATACATTTTTTTATTAAAATACAACAAAACCTAAATCAAACAATCTTATTCATTAATCTATATCATATATAATAGAACATTTAAGTTTGTTACAAATTAAAAAGCTCAATTAATCTATATAAACATAAATTATATAACATAAATGCACTTAATGTAATATAAAGTCCTAACAAATGAAATAAAAATTTAAATTTTTAAAATTCTCAAAAACATAAAATGTAATATAAGGTCATATAGTCCCAATTCAAGTTACAACATCAAATACAACATGCTTAAATCTCCATAACAAGAAACATAACATTTAAATTAATAGTTCTAACAACATTAACATTAAAAAGTCCCAACATTTTCAACTATTCAAATAACAATAAAAGTCCCAACAATATAAGTGGTTCTCTTCAATTAATTCGATAGTTCATATAATCTCAAGTGCTGGCTCCAAAGCAACATTTTGCAATTCTTAAAATAAACCAAATTTACAAATCAATAATAAAAGTAAAAAGTAAATAAATCAAAAGGAAGCAAAAATAAACTAAATACATAACGTATCACCTTTTTCAGTTTTCTCAATCTCTTGTAGGTCTTCTTCAACATTGATTGGTACCGATGATGGACGAAGCCAATCTTGTGCACATATCAAAGCTTGTGCCAATTTAGGACTTAAAGAGCTTTTAAATACATCAAGAACATGACCCCTAGTGCTAAATGTAGACTCTGATGCAACAGTCGAGATTGGAATGGCCAATATATCTCTAACCATAATAGAAAGGATAGGAAATTTGGAGCCATTAATCTTCCACCACTCTAATATGTCAAACTCATCATTTTCTTATTCAATGTCTGCACCAAGATACTTATCCAACTCTAATTTACTACTACTCCCTCCACGCTTCTCTATTTTGCATTTCTTGTAATATTGATTCATATTAATCCATGCCTTCTTTGCAAGATGATTAGTTTCCATACTTAAATCTATATCCTGATCACTTCCTTTCCCACTTTCTTCTTCAAGTGTCAGCTTGTTTTTGTACTCATGAAACAAAGAACAACTCAACTCTTTAATATTATTCCCCATTTCAGGTCCTATTTCACCAGGATACATCATGGAAATGGCAAATTCCAGATGGTCCAACTTTTGTCAAGGATTAAGTACAATAGCTAAATAAATCAGCGGATTCATCATTTTAGGATCCCCCAATATTTGTCAAATTTTTGTTTCATCTTCAATGCCATCATTTTTACATCTTGATCATTCTCATCCAACATCTCTTGCAATAGTGTATGAACCCCAAAAATTTCTTGGAAAAATCTATTAGAGGTAACATACAAAGAACCAAAAACTTTTAAAGTAAGTGAATAAAAAACTCTCAAGTAGACCAACATTCTTCTAGCATTAGCCCAATCATCACTAGAAGGCACTCCATGAAATTCATCCTCTAACTCATATCTAAATGCAGGTTCTTGATCTTCAAAACTTTTAAATGCAAGTTCATATTTCTCAGTTGTTTCTATCATTAAATAAGTTGAGTTCCACCTTGTAGACCCATCTAGGCACAATGAGCTTTTACATTGAACTTTTTCACTTTCAGCACACTCTTTAAACTTCCTCAACCTAGCTGGAAATTGCCTAACAAAATGTACAGCATCTCTAATTCGTTGCACCGAATCCCCAATCTCCTTCAATCCATCATTAACCACCAAATTAACTATGTGAGCAATGCATTTCATGTGAAGATTAACACATTTCATAATGCCAGTTCCCCATTGATTAATCTTTTCTCTTAGAAACCCAATTGCAACATCATTAGAAATTGCATTATCAACTATCACTGTGACCAACTTATCAATTCCCCCAATCATTCAAGCAACCCACAATTTCTCTACCCATGTTCTTTCCCTTGTGACTAGAAATTGGACAAAAATTAATTATCTTTTTGTGCAATTTCCACCTATTGTCAATCCAATGAGCTGTGAGGCATGTAAAATTAAATTTTTGTTGTGATGTCCAAAGTGAGACACACTCTTTGATTAGTCTCTTTGAACATTTTTTTCAACTTTAACTTCTCAGAAAAATAAAGTTCATAACAATCCTCGACACTGTCCAACGTGAAGGAATACGAAACCTAGGGCATGCTTGAGACATGAAATGTCTAAAACCAAAACCCTCAGAAAACTTAAAAGGTAGCTCATCAACAATAATCATGAAAATAAATGCTTTTCTTGTGGCCTCTTGGTCAAATCTCCATGTCCCTAAAGTATAGTCTCGATTATCTCCTATTTGACCCGTTAAAGAGGCTTGCAAACTCAATTGTGTTTGCTTTGTGTCTATACTATGAGGAAATTTTTTGCAATTTGACATATGAGATCTTAATGCAGTAGTCCCATTTTTCTTTGGATTGCAACAAAATTCTCTAGCACAGTAATTGCACTTACCTTTTTTCTCTCCTTCATTAGTGGTAAACTTAGTGAAGTGATCCCATACCTCTGATGTCGATTTCATGCCTTTTCTTTTTGGTTTTGAAGTAGCTACTGTGCCAGCTTCACTTGTAGGTTGAGGCTGAGAGCTTTCCATATTCTTCTTAACATTATCTGACTCACCAACTTGTGACATCTATATCAAATGCAGTAACAAGATAGAATATTAAATCATTTATGAGTTTTCAGAAGGGAAATGCTCATGTGTAGCTACCATTCTTTAATATATAAAGTAGATACCATTAAACTAATATCAAAATTCCACATATGACACAGGTCAGTCACCATTAAAATAAAATATGCAAAGGAGCATGATATATATAATTTAGTCAACAATGTGTATACATCATAATTCTATAATAGGATAGAATAATTGGATAGTTGTAGGTCTTGCAAGATATAACATCAACAAAACAACAGTGCAGCACTAGTGAATGCTTAAAGACTTAGAGCCTGTTTGGCAGTGCTTATAAGCACTTTGTATGAAAAGCCTTGTGAAGACTGCTTTTCGTCAAATAGGCAGTTAATTAGGATGTTATAAGAATCAAGTTCAATGATACCATCAAATAAAAAGAAACAACAAAAACTATTCGTACAAATCCACAATATCTAATGCTAATATAACACTAAAATTATTTTAAATCCATAAGAAAAAAGAATAAAAACCAATATATAACATAGAAAACACATATAGCAACTAAGAGTTCAGTTTTTAATCATAATTAGGCCAACAACACCTGATTAAGATGTGCTTAAAACATTAAACAAATAGTTTGGTCTATTTCGTTAATTACTAGCTTCAAATAACCAAGAGTGTTTGAAATGAAAAATAATGCAAATAATCATCCATTCAATTCCAATTGTAAAGTCTAACATTTATCATGCATTAAATGATAATATTGTTTAATATCCTATGAAATATAAAGCAAATACCATCAGATAAAAGATTGCATTTATTCTTCTTGATCTCTGATTTATATTATATTATACACCAGCTCACAACTCTCCCTCTTTCATACATAAGTACTAGCTAAACAAAATAAGCTCAGCACACACCACATTAGCCAAAGTTTTCTCCTTCACCAAGCTTTTCACCCAGCTCCTCACTTCCCTAATCACACCAATGAAGCTAGTAGCTCGACCCAAAAACCTAAGAATAAGCAGCTGTTGCTAAACTCAGCTTATCAGCGAAGCAAGGCAACCAAAACAGCAGCTGATTCTTGTCAAAGTTTTAAGTTTTAAGTTTCTCAAAGGATTTTCGAAGCAAAAAAGAAAAGAATAGAGAAAGAGGAGGAGGAGGAGGTGTTGCTAGTAAATAGACCTGCTCCTCGTCCATCGTGACTCGTGAGTCCACCATCGAGAGCTTGAGGAGAGGGAGACGAGGGAGAGACTCAAAATGGTAGAGCTTGACGGGTGCTGAGAAAGCCTTTGAGTTTCGGACTTGAGAGATTAGAGAGGGGAGAGTGGTGGCCAGGAGAAAGAGAGAGTGTTTAGCGTTCTAAGGTTAGGAAAACTGGAAAAAGAAATTAGGAAAACTGGAAAAGTCTACAACTTTAGAGTGTATAAAAGCTAAATGTTTCAAAATTAAATATTTGAGAATATAAATGATAATATATATAATATATTTGATAATATGTAATTATATATTATATATATAATATTAAATATTTTTTAATATATAAATACTATTCGGTTAATTTGGCCTATTCGGTTAATTTTTTGGCTCACTAGACCAAACCAAATAAGCCGAATATTTTTTAAAAAGAAAAATCGAACCGAACCTAACCGAATAGACCGATTAACTGAACCGAATAAACCGAAATCAATTTGGTTTGGTTCGGTTAGGTTCGGTTCGGTTTTTACTCACCCCTAACTGCAACTATGAAGTTTATATATGTATACAATTAGAATCAAATATTAAATTTTTATTTTTCTATAAATAAGTAGAGTAATAAATTTTTTTATTTAAAAAAGTCCATGTTTTTCTATTTAATTCATTAGCATCGATCCTCACCTATTAGTCATTTGCCTTTAGTAAAAGATGGTCCCCACTTAGGAAGACTGTCATTTAATCAACCAACATGCGCATTGCATGAAGAGCCTCGATGTAGTCATGCATTCAACTGTTTGATTGGCAAAAAATCTGGTTAGCAATAGATTTCTTTTACTGATAATCATCATTCGAAGGATTTTTGTAAAAGATATTATACTTTTTTAAAAAAAAAATATTATATTTTTAAACAATCTTAGAAAATATTGGTTTGGCATTTTTAGAAACATCAGAAGGTTTTCTGAAAGTGCTTGGAGTGTTTTACAAATGCTTCTCTATTTGTTTTTATTCTTTTGGGTCAAAGATCTCTCTTTCCAACATGTTTGCAATAAATTAGTTGTGTGACACTTTACTAGACTTGCCTTTTAACCAATATGATTTATTCTTTAGTTTTTTATATTCACCAAAAATGTGTTTGTCTTATCTTGTGCATATCAAATATAAGATCATGTTTCCATAGGATTCTTTACACTTATTAGGTATGTAATAATTTATCATGTAGTTCTTGACATTCACCAAAAATAGATATAATTTATTAATAATTTATTGAAAGCATGTTTCATGTAGCTAAAAGATCAAAAGAAGTCTTTTAAACATTGCTACTCAAGATTTATTGAAGTAATCATGTACCCGTTTCATTCAAAAAAAAAAAAAAGAAAAAACTTTTTTTCCTACCAGGCCTATGAAATGCCTTAAAAAAATTTGTAGCTTTTAAAAACCTTTTGCTGTCACCATTTCGACTCGTGCATACCCTTTTGCTTCTCTTAGTCAATGTCTAAGCCTGCTTAAGACGTCTAATTTCTATATATGCATATAAGAAAAATTATAGCGTCAAACTACTGTCTCAACTTTTCTACTTATAAGCAGGGAAGAAAGCAACAACAACAAGAAAAGCCACTTCTTCTACCACATTAAAGTGTTATCAACAATTAATTAGGGGTCACATGTGAAAAAGGATGTTGAAAAATTAATCTTTATACATATATAGGACAATAAATTTCAAGGCTATGATATGATCCTAATCTATTTCACCTAATATAATGTGGTTTAGGGTTGATCTCCATGTACTTATAGAAGCATTTTAGAAGTAAATTATTATTACTATTATTATGATTATTATTATTATTATTGTTGTTGTTGTTGTTGTTGTTGTTGCTATTATTATTACTATTATTACTACTACTATTGTTATTATAACTTTTGTTGGTATTCTTAATATTTTGCTAATCAATAAAACATTTAGTAATCTAATTTTGATTAATTGGATGAAAAGTTACCATGCAAACTCAAAAAATCATGTTAAATATGATTATGATGGAATTCTAATGACTACTTGTTGCTCTATTAGTTGGTAGGATAAGAAAGCTTTGTAAGGATAACATTTTCCCTAGTGATGCGTAATTCACTCTATATCCCTCCACAATTTCATCCCTAATGGAGAACAGCCAACGTAATTGAGTTGAAACGAAGAGCACATAAATGCTATGTTATTATATTAGCTTTCTTGCTTGATAATATATATTACATTTCTTCAAAAATACAAATAAACTTATGTATCAATTGAAAGATATATATTTTTTTTGGTCAAAAGATACAACTTTAATAATCAGACAATGCCCATGTAGACAAGGCCAACAAACATGGTGGTTAAGGAACCAAAAAGCTGTCTTCTATTAAATTTTTTTGTACCATTGACATATATATATATACACACACACACATATATCTATACATATATATGCATGTATATATATATACTTTTGTGACTTGTGAGTGTAGGTGAACGTATAATCGCAAAAAATTGAAAAAAATGTTAAGGTTGAATTGAATGGACTATAAACTAGTGACTTTTATAGTGGTTTGATCAGTCATGATTTCAATTTTTTAAGATCGAAATGCACAGCTCGGTTTTCAGTTTAGGAGTAAACAACCATGGCCAGATCGAACCACTTGCTAAATATTGTATGTATGTATGTATGTGTGTGTATATATACATATATATATATATGTATATGTGTGTGTGTATGTATGTGTGTATATATACACATATATACATACACGCACCATATTCATATTTTATAATTTATAAAGCATATAGTTAATGGCATACACTTAGCATTTCTTACTTTAACCAAACTCACATAGCATTACTTCCTTAGTCTCAAATTAGTCCCTTCTTTAAGGAAAAAAATAATAAAAATATTAAGACTAGCTACTTTGAGCAAGTTTGTAAAACATTAAGGACTAATATGATTTTCTTTCAAACAACGGGGACCAGTTTGACCATCTTTATGAAACATTAGGGACTAATATAAATGAATCTAGACAATAGAGACTAATTTGACTATATTTGTGAAACATTAAAAACTAATTTGGATATTTTGTGAAACATTAAGGACTAAATTGAATATTTTAAAACAATAGAGACAAATTTAACAAAATAAGAAAATGGGGACCAATTGTGAAATTTTTCCTTGGAAAGAATATATTCTTTAAGAAATGCATCATATGTTCTCTTTAGGTGTATGGCCACATGCTATATCGCTGTTAACTTTTAATAACCTTTCGGCATGCTAACCGAGTAGCAATACTTATTGTTATAATATTAGTTCACCTTGTGTTGTTTTCTTATTATAGCTTTGCTTGGAAGCTTAATTTGTGAAAATCAGAGCTTAGAGAATCATCCTTAGAGCCCCATAGGCCGGACCCATGCACAGATGATGAGCTCACACTTAGGCAGTTCTTCCTTCCTAATGTTTTCAAGCCTAATTTGGCTATCAATATTTCGAGGTTGGGGGAAGAAAATTTCGAGATTAAGCCTAGCATGTTGGCTATTCTCCCTTCCTTTTATAGGAGGAGCAATGAGAGTCCCTTGGACCATATTACCAATTTCATAGAAATGAGTTCCACCCTTCATTTCCCTAACGTGCTTCAAGAGGTCATCTATCTCAAGTTGTTCCCATTCTCCCTTAAGGATAAGTCTTGGTATCATTTTGTGCCTAATGGCTATATTACATCATAGGATGAGCTTTAATCTAGGTTCTTTCAAAAATTCTTTCCCATGGCCAAGACGGCCGACCTTAGGGCTTCTATTATAACTTTTTCCCAACATGATCTAGAGTCCTTTCATAAGGCTTGGGAAAGATTCAATGAGATTCTTAGTCAATACTCGTACCACGAGTATGGTAATCATGACCTACTCCAATATTTCTTTCGAGGTTTGAATGAACAAAATAGGATGATGTTCAATGTCGCCTCCTGTGACGGATTCTATAATTTGAGAGTGAGTGAGGTGTGAGAGGAAATGGATTTGTTGGCCGAGAACTCTTTCCAAAATTTGGTTATGGATAGGTCTAGTCAGGGGGTGAATAGAAGAGGTGTTCATGGGGTTGGAGTTTCTTTAGATTTTCTCGCTAAGGTAGAAGCCCTTATGAACAAGTTAGATCAATTCATACCTTTGATTCTTTCCTCCTAAAGTCGTAGAGCAAGTTCCATAGGTTTGTCCTCCACCCCTTTGGTAGTTGAAGTATGTGCTTTGTGTTCAGAGTTGACTCAAGAGACTATTGCTTGCCCATTAGCACCCTAGTTTCCCAATTTCATGCAGGAGTAAGTATGTGCTACCAAGGTTATTCCTATAAGTATAACCTGTACTCTAACATGTACAATCTAGGTTGGAGGAACAACCCTAAATTTTCTTAAAGACAAGGTCAGCATGAGTCTTATTCCCATTCCCAGGTCCCACTCTAACAAGGACCCTGTTCGACTAACCCCCCAGGGTTTTACCATGCTGCTCAAGGGAGGCTCCTTAGTGTTCCAGTTTTCTTTTAGGCACCTTTTAGGACGCACACGTATAGGATCCTTTCCACAAATTAGCCTTCCTGTGGTTTGACACCCGTTCTTGCACACATTGTATTGCACCGATCCTTGCACTTGCAGGTCTTTAGGGCATAGACCGTTAGAGTGACATCAAGAGCCTTCTCAATGAACACAGAGCACACCAAATTGATCACAAAAGCTTGGGGCAGCTCACCATGGTGTTAGTGTGGCATTTGCTGAAGCTTTTTCAAATGTGAATGCTTGAGCTTGCAGCCATGGGCTTTCACGGTAAATTAGCGATGGAACTTTCTCGACGAGCACAAAGCATACCAAATTGATCACAAAAGCTTGGGGAAGCTTGTCGTGGTGCCAGTGCGACATTTGGTGGGGCTTTTCCGGATGTTAATGCCTCTAAAATTTGAAAGTAGATGGAAGAGAAGAGAGAAGAAAGAAGAGAGAGAAGAGAGGAAGCGGTGCAGCTGACATGCTTTGCTCTCTTTAGTACTATTTTTTTTAATATAGCTATTGATGCTTGATCGCATTAGTTGTATCATAAAGGAGTAGCACACATTTTGTCTGGTGCACCACAATATTTACAATACATAGTTTTTTATTATTATTTCCTCAGTTGTACTTTTAGAGCAACCTAACAAAAATTACATTACACAAAAAAAAGGCGCTTGCAACTATTTCTTGACAATATGTTTGTCTCTTTTTTGTTTTCTTTTTTTTTTTGTTGGTTGGTTTTGGCCATCGCGAGTGTTTTTGGTCTTAATTACACATTTTTCTCTCTTCATCTCCACCAAAATAAGAGGGAACTTACAATATTTAAAAGAGAACCATGTCTTAGTTATCGAGAGCATAAACTTTGATAGCGCAAAACAAAAGGCACCGCAGCTCAATAATCTTATCATAATAAGAGCAACAACATGAGCTATCTAGCTAATTAACTATAAGTGAGGCAGAGCACCAAGCCATTTTTATCAGAGTGCAAAGTACCACCTCGTCTTCCTTTGCAAATTTGAATATTCCATGTCTTGCTTGACCACTATCACATTTTTTCGACACCCATTACAATTACAACACGGCAAAAACCTTGTCCCACCCAGACATCCATGTTCCATTATCCTCGTGACCTTCTCTACTAGACCTATAAACCTTCCTTTGATAAAAAAATTCTGGGTGTGTTAACATGTCATTGCTCTCTTTACCTTTCAACAGAAAAGTTGAAGCAAATATTGAGAAGGAAACAATTTGGTTAAGGTTTGCGCTTGTATAAGGGGAAGGGGAAGAGGTGAATATGGTGAATTGATTAACTAAAAAGAGAAAAAAAGTATATTTATTTAGCCACTTAATTTCTTAATATTTAGTATTCTAATTTCAACCTGTTAAGACTTTTAACAACTGTTGATGAAATGACTTGAATCAGACCATTTTAAAAAAATTAATGGTCCTTTTGGAATAGAAAATAATTTGATGACTGAAATAAGACTAATAGAATAGTTTAGCTATTTCTAAAATAGTTTAAATGGTCCTTTTAGAACAGAAAATAGTTTGATGACCGAAATAAGACTAATGAATAGTTTAGCTACTTCTAAAATAGTTTACCCTTTTAAATAAATACCACATATCTTATTCTAAACCCCCTCTCACATCCAACAAAGCATTTAGTCTATATATCCAAAAATAATACCAAAATCTTTTATTACTTTTTTATCCATATGAAATTATTTTTTCATTTTACTTTTTCAATTTAAATGTTTGATATTATAGAAAATCTCTTATAAATAATTGAAATTTTTTATTCAATTATTGAAGTTTTTTCATAAAAACATGATTAATATTCATAACTTACCAAGATACATATATACATATATATATATATATGTATACATATATATATGTATGTATTTTATACTCTAATAGAATGAAAAAGTTCACTATTAATAATAAAAAAAGATATAAAAAACATATATTTTTTGGTGCATCGCACAAAATATGCTCTAGTTGGCCTACATAACTATAATTACTTGATTAATATAAAGTACAATTTATAAGCCTCGTAAGGTCTAAGCCTATGCCCGCCATGTATCACATGCTCACCCTTCATGAAAAGTTCAAATACAATCATGAAAAAATCAAATTCAACTTTTTTAAAAGAACAAAAATTTAATTTATAAAAAAGAATATCTTTTAAAGAAATAATAACAATTATTTTTAAAAAATTAATCCAAACAAACGCAAAACCTATGCCTGCCACGGTAACTCGCTACGCAATCATCAACTGGTGTCATCGACACGTGTCGGTCGTCCTCCAGAAGCTCAGCATACAGAGTCAGCGTGACTCGCTTTGCTTCAATCGCGTCCTTTTCGTTCCTCACTTCAAAACTTGTTGCATATAATATAATATATAAACAAAAAAAAAATTTAACACACCACGCACACAAAAACAGAAAAAAAAAAAAGAAAAATACAACCCAGAAAAAACTACTGAAAATGAAATTTAATTTATTAATCAATATCAACATCAAACTCTTCAACTTTCATTAATGGCGTCCTCGGAAAACCCTAGCGAGTAGTAGTTTTATACTTCAGCCGCCTTTACTGTTTGCCGAGAATATTACCACAAAAGGCTTTGCTTATTGTAAGTATTTTCTGAATTCCAATTTATTGCTTTATCTATATATATATATATATATACACATATACACGTATGTTTTGTCTATATATATATGTATATACACTCGCGTACGCACGCAAACACACATATAGATATGTCTTGTTAATATTGATTTCTACATGGTTTAATTTTAGTTTAGTTTAGTTTTTTCACTTCTTGTTGAATATATTTATATGTATATGTATATGTATGTGTTTTTTTATTTGTTTTTACGGTGAAATAGAAAAGTGAGTGCTTGGATTAGTCTTAATTTATTTTTGTTTTTTCGGTTTTTATTGTTGTTAATCGACTCCTTTTTTCAGTGTGTTAATAAGAAATTTTGCCTTACTTTGCGTTGTTTAGTAAGTAATCTGCTGACTATTATAGGATGTTTAGATTAAGAGTACGAAATGGAATTTTCAAATATTAATTAGTTAGCAAAAAAGGAACAAAATTGAATCTTTTGTGAAATTAGACAATTGGAAAATGTTGAGGAATGTGTATTGTCTTCTGTATTTAGTTTTGCTTTGGTTGTTTAGGCAGTAGAAAGGAGATTTAATTTGTTATTGATTCATCTTTAATCTTGGCAGTGAAATTCTGAGCAAGGAATTAATCAGCTTTGGGAATGCATTATTATAATTTGGGAAAGTAGCTTTTGGCCGGTGTTTTTGTCATTTGGGTGATTTGTGTGCTGTCTTGCGAATGGCCGAGGACGGCCCGCAGATTGGTGGTCTATCATCTGGATTGGCTGTGGTATTAAATGGTGAGGATAGGAGAGAGGGTTCCCAGAGGAATCGTCTTGTCTCATACTGTGATGACTTCGGTGATCAGTCTGTGGAGAGGACTCTGGAACACATATTTGATCTCCCTTGCAAAACAATTAGTCCACTGACTCATCCAATTGATGCTAGAGTAGTTCGGTCAATAATAAAGAAGGAATTTTTCAAGCACCATGAAGACATGAAGAATACTGCTGACATAAATAGAGATGGGCTGATGACTGTTAGTGATGCCTCTGGAACACCAGTGATTGGAATTGAGGAATCTAGCATTTCAGGTTATATTAAAGTTGTTAAACCACCTTTACTTTTGGAGAGTCATGCTCTGTTCAGTAGTGCAAGGGCCAATACCTGTGTATGGAAAGGAAAATGGATGTACGAAGTAACTCTTGAAACTGCCGGTATACAGCAGCTTGGGTGGGCTACTCTTTCCTGCCCTTTTACTGAGCATAAGGGTGTAGGGGATTCTGATGATTCTTATGCATATGACGGAAAAAGGGTTAGTAAATGGAATAAGGAATCCGAGCCTTATGGTCAGCCTTGGGTTGTGGGTGATGTTATTGGATGTTGCATAGATTTGGATTCTGATGAGATCCTATTCTATAGGAATGGGGTCTCGCTTGGGGTGGCATTCAGTGGCATCCGTAAGATTGTGCCTGGATTTGGTTATTTTCCTGCGGTCTCTCTTTCTCATGGTGAAAGTTGCGAGTTAAACTTTGGGGGTCGCCCATTTCGATATCCAATTAAAGGCTTCCTTCCCATTCAGGCACCCCCATCTGTAAGCTCCTTTGCTGCCCATTTACTTAATTGCTTCTTGAGGCTGATTGAAATGCAGCAAAGTGAGAGGGCTGAAGGGGACTCTGTTGAGAAACTGAGAAGATTAAAAAGGTTTGTCTCATTTGAAGATATTTTTCACCCTGTATCCCGGGGGATATGCAAAGCATTATTCTCAACAATGGCTGTTGAGTCCTGTTGTGCAGAATATATAAGTTGGGGTCCCCTGTTATCATTTATAATTCGAGTCTTCAAACTGCAGCCACCTCATGATTATAAGAGCCTAGATCTTGTACTAGATTGTTTACTTGAATTTCAGGAATCTAGATTATTATTTCAGCATGTAATAGATGCACTTTCATCTGGATGTAAAATATCATCCTTTGTCCTGTCAGAGTGTCCCTATTCTGGATCTTATACATATCTTGGAATGGCATGTCATATTTTAAGGCGGCAAGAGTTGATGATACTCTGGTGGAGGTCTTCAGACTTTGAGTATCTCTTTGAAGGTTTCCTATCGTGGAAGAGTCCAAACAAGCATGATCTACAAGGTTTGATGCCTTCTGTGTGGTGGCCGGGATCTAGTGAGGATTTGTCAAATGAGAGTAGCATGGTACTGACAACAACAGCTTTATCTGAAGCTGTCAAAAAAGTGAGCAACTAATTTATTTTTTGCTCTTTGATTTTTTCTGCGAAATCTCTGATACCTGCCATTTTTCCAGGCTTGTTAATTTGATGGAGCTTGTGATATTAGTTCTCCCTCCATCTCAAAACCAGAGTTGTTTCCTTTTTCTTCTGTCCTAAAACTGATGTGCTAGTTCTTGAGTTAAAGTATTAAAAGTTGTGCCACTGAAATTAGTTGAGGAGAAATATATGAGAAATGGAGCAGAAAAGAACTTTTAAATTAATTGATGGCATGCGGTGGCCTTGAAATAAGGAGTTCATTTCATAGCTAAAGATAACATATTGTCTTGGCATGATTGTACCTGAACTTCACAACTCTTATCATTGTTTAACTGAAACAGAGCAGGCACTATAATGATCTTGACCTTTCTTTAGCCTTGATAATAACATAACCTGGATTTTGTTATTGCCTGCTTCCTTTCTCTTTCTTTGTATATACTCTGCCCTCTTTTTAGTTGAAACGTTTCAGGAAGAAATTGGCCCATGCATATAAAATAAGATGTTGCTTATGCTTTTTGTCAAAGAAGCTTTGTTTGTCCACGTTCTGGTCCTGATAATTGGCATTTCTAGATGCTTTACCAGCTGGTCCTTGTATGCATAACTAAATCCATCATTCATCTCCCACTTCTTGAATATTTTACCTTCAGTCAAGGACAGATGAGTCAACATCTGATTGTACCTGTCAAAGAGAGGATTTAAGATCTGGTTCATGACAGCAGATGAATAAAATAAATCCCTCTCTACTAGCTAAAGCTTTTAGATTAGGCGGTCAATTTATATGGTATTAGAGCCCAGTAACAAAAGTAACCAAAGATCCTGGGTTAGAGTCTCATTGCTATTTCCTACCCAAAAAGACTATATCCATTGCAAGGATCAACATCTAAGAATTGGGTTTTGAAGGTGAGGAGGCCCCATGTTGACACCAATATATAAAAATAAACCCTGCTCAAACAGTTTAAGCTGTTATATTAGGAGGTCAGTTTAACAGAAGCAACAGTATTTTTCTGCATATAATATTTTCTTAACTTGTTTTGATCTAAAAGTGACTAGCTGCTTTTGATGATCAAGGTATTACATCTGAATTTTATTATATTAGGGGTAGGGAAACCAAAATTGAAGTTGGGAAAATAATGATGTTCCCAACAAATTGGTTCTGCTTCCCTTCTCTCCAAAGCACAGTTCCATTGTGACAATATATATATTGTCACAATGCACTTCAATATATATTTTCTCCCCCCAGATTTGGTTATGCTTTTTCTTGTATGATGATAATAAATGCACTTCAATATACCTCGGCCAACTGCATATCTAACAAATGCTAAATGTTATTCTGAGAAGTCTATGCGCATTGATTCCCTTTCCTTTGTTGGAATTATTAGTTTTGGCTTTTTATTCAATATTGTTCTTCTGCGTAGTGGCCCCATAGTGTAGTGATTTTTCCTTCTCTCTTTGGACCTGAGATTATTTGTATTTGACATAAACTCTAGCAATGAGTCAGTATCAAATTGTCATTTTCCTATTTTCTGGTTAATCAGTGCTGATTAACATGTGTTCTCCAGGTTGAAGAGAAGCAAAGGGACCTTTGTCGCCTAGTCATGCAGTTCATACCGCCTACAACTACGCCACAGCTGCCTGGTTCAGTGTTTAGAACATTTTTGCAGAATGTTCTGTTGAAAAACAGGGGTGCAGATCGAAATTTGCCACCTCCTGGGTTGTCGAGCAATTCTGTTCTTGTCTCTTTGTTCACAGTGATCCTTCATTTTTTATCTGAAGGGTTTAATATGGGGGATGTTGGAAACTGGATAATGGGTGGCCCATCATCAAGTTGCAATGTTGGTTTTCTCCACAGAGGCGGTCAGCAAAGTTTTTCCATTGGCTTGTTTCTCAAAAACGATCCTCATCAAGTCGATCTTTCGAGGCTTGGCGGATCATATGATCATCTGGCAAAATCTTATCCTATAAATGATGAACAAAAAGAAGAAGTTATTAGGTGGGAAGAAGGGTGCATGGATGCTGAGGAAATTAGAGTAACACATTCTGGTAGGCAGAAGCCATGTTGTTGTGCTAGTTATGATTCTGATTTTACAAAAGTTGTGAGGGATCCTATAAGATATGTGGCAAGAGGTTCTCGGCGCCATTGCAATTCCATTCCAGAGAGATCTGTTCATGTTGCAGCAGAGTGTAGCAGTGGGAGTTTGAATGATGAGATAACTGATAAACCGAGCACAAGTGACCAGCCTGAATCCGAGTATAGTTTTTGGCCTGTGCACCAGACAAAGAATGTACCCAGAGGGAACAATTTGTCAACAGCAGCACTAAAAGAAGAAGAGCTTCTAGATGCTATGCTTTTACTCTATCATTTGGGTGTTGCACCAAACTGTAAGCAGGTAATTAGAACAGGTGCTTGAAGGAGCATCTTTTGTCCATCTTTACATGCGAACACTTTGACTGTGTGATTCAAGAAAAGTAACATCACTTCAATGCATTGACAAAATATTGATGGAAACGTGTTAACCAATGAATGGGGGAAAGAAAATCAGAATCATGTTTTATGAGTAAATTTGTAACTGATGTTCCTTGTCGGTGTATTTATTTTGGTTAGTCAAAGAGGCAGGACGCTGATGTACCATTACAAGTAGATAATCGGTAACTGAAAAAGTACAAAAGTGCATTTAATACATTATCATTGTTTATCTTGAGTGATTTGTTTGTTAAATGTTGCAATTTCTAATGATAACTATCCTATAGTCAAAAACTTTAGTTACATATCTTGTTTCTTAGGGTACTTGTGAACTTGCTACCCATTTGCTTTTTTCTTGAAGTGGTCAACTTGTTTGTTTTTTGGATGGAAATCCCAGAAAAACTTGCTCCATATCATGTCAATTTTGGAATGTACTCGACTTTACACTAGGTTTGGACTATGGAGCAACATCTTTCAAACCGCTGATGTCTCATCTTCACACAGACGCACATTAAATAAGGAGTTGCAAGTGACATAAGAAATAAATAAAATGTCGTTTGACTGGTACATGCTCATTAAATGCATTGCATGTTTCCCAAGATGCTCAGTGGGTTGGAGGAGGTTGCTCCAACTGAATGGGGAGCTGGGTACTGTCTGTCTTCTCGATATGGTTTTGCTATTATTGACATCTCTCAACATACATGGCATATTCATTTTAATATTAGACTTTGTAGCTGTACTCTGAACAATAAGAATAACTAATGCAGTTGTGATTGACAGACTAGTTAGAAAATTTTACTTCACATTATTTGTTTCTAGGGGCTTTGTTGTTTTGTAACCTCTTATGATAAAATGTAGGCTGATATCATGAGAAATAGAAAATGTAGAATGATATAATGAGAAATAGAATGATAAGAGATATTTAAGCATCTTTGTCATTTTATAAGATCTTTAGGTTACTAGATATCTTCTATCCTGCAAGCTGCAAGCAGCATCCTCAATAAGATTTCTCGCTGTGGACTCTTGATGTATATTCAATAATCGAGAAATGCATTCACCGCATATGTGCCTTCGAAGTCTGTTAATGTGGTACCTGAAAGACTTCTCTATTTTGATTTAGGGTGGACTTATCAAGCTTTAGTTTTGAGTTTCAGTCCAGTGGCTTATGAGAGAATCTTGCCATATAATTTTTATGGATAATAGTAGTAGACTATTTGAGGTTCTGATCATTTACTTTTGAAGAATATAACTATTTTTAGCTTCCGACTCCATTTTACTGGAAGCATTTACAGAATTTGTTAAAGATGGCACATGTGGCTGTTCTCTCTCTCTTTCTCTCTCTCTCTCTCTCTAGTGCACCTTTTTTTGAATACTTTGTCAGTGTACCTTCTTGGTCATTTTGTTAGTGTATTAACCACCCATCCCCCACCCCCCATTTCTCTGGTCATTTGTCGGTGAACCTTTTTTTTGGTCATTTTGTCGGGGTACCTTTTTTTATAAAATTATTTGTCAGTGTGCTTTTTTTGGTCATTTTGTGATATACTTGAGGTTGGCCTTTTCTTTTTTAAGCAAAGTTCTGTTTGCTATTTTAAGCTATTTCTGGATTTTGTCCTTCTCTTTTTCTGGATTTTGTTTTTTTTTCTCTCTCTCTCTCTCGTTGTTTGCTTTAGCTCTTTAGGTTGCATGTTTCCACCTGTAGCTGGCTTTTATCCCTTTCCCCCCGTTTCCCCTGTAAGGTATAATGCGGATTACATTAAGCATAAATAGCTTCACCGCTTCGTTATTGGATTGTGGGGTCTTGTAATAAACCCCTTGGTTCACATTACTAAATCTTTTTTAACTTTCAAAAGGAAAAAAGGCAGTTGTGGTCTCAATTATGAAGTTCAAATGCATATCCTAACTATTCTTTAGGAGCAGTATCTGTCAAAACTTGAAGTATGCATTCTTGTTGTAGGGATCATCATACATGTCCCGTCAGTCCCAACTTATATCCCTCCTGGAAGAAACTGATAAGCAAATCAGAGAAAAGCCTTCCATGGAACAAGTAAAACGCTTGAAGGAAGCTCGAAGTGTATATAGAGAAGAAGTAATGGACTGCATCAGACATTGTGCCTGGTAATGATTCAAACACTTGTCAATTTTGTGATCATAGTATAAGCACTAACTTGCAGGCAGTATACTCTATCTCTGCCACCCTCCAAACCCAATTATTTTTCTGTGTCCTTTTTCCTTGATTTTGGAAAATGATGCTGGAAGGTGTAAACATTATCATTTTTCTGTTCCTTGTATCACAGTTTGGACGCTTTGACTCTGTTCAGATCTCGTGTCAGGATTTATTTACAATCTTTTGAGTAGATTAGACCCTCTGGTGGATCTTTAATCTGTGGTTCAGCAGTCTTCTATTGCCTTCTGTTTTTGCTTTAGGTTCTTGTGTTTTCTGTAGACTGTTGGCTTCTTGTTTCTATCTGGTCGCACGTTCCCTTTTATTTTTATTTGTTTCCTTTTTTCTTTTTCAGCGTATTAGTTGCTTATTTACATGGAGGTGTATATTTGCAAATTGCATGTGAACGAATCAGTGTAGGTGTCAAGGTTGTGTTGTAAACAATGTGGTGTATGAACCAAAGTATAACACTCAAGGGTTGAGGAAAGATAAAGATATCCAAACTACAAATTTGTACTGGATCTGTTAATCCTGTTTCAGGTGCAAAGCCTCTTCAGTGAGGCTTCAGTCTTTTTCTTGCTAACAACAGTTTTGGTCCAACTGTCTACGTTTTGTTGAATGTCTAAAATTAATGTTTGGACTTGAGGAAATATAAATATGGGCAGAACTGTTGGAGTTCTGCAGCTAATGTTGCTATTCACTTTTGCATAGATTAGGTGATGCTTGTGAGCTAGATATTTTGTACCATGGGAGTAGCCATAGTTTAAAAACTGATAGTGGCATATTATATCTTATTGTCTGAATTTCTGTGAACAGGTATCGAGTCTCACTTCTTTCCCGATGGAAGCAGAGGGGAATGTTCGCAGCCTGCATGTGGGTCGTCCAACTCTTCCTAATTCTTAGCAAAGTGGATTCAATCTTCGTCTACGTTCCTGAATATTATTTGGAAACTCTGGTATTGTACTCTTCCATATTACATTGTTTATAACTTCTCTGGTTCTGCCTGCTGCTGAGATATACTTAAAAGGAGTATCTTTAATGAGACTTTCCTTCTTAATGTGTTTTTTTTCCCCTTCTCTTTTTTGGATCATTTAATGAGCTGAATATCTTGTGCCAGAACAAACAGACAACTTATGTTCTAAATTTGTTTATGTCTTGCTTGATCAACTTCCGGGTGTTGATCTTTATTAATTTGCATATTTGATATGAACTCTTATTTGCTAGTGGAAATTGTATAATTACAAGAGCTGTCCTCATTGATTGAATGATAGTTGTGAACTTTACATTACTGAAGTTTGCCCTCTCATGCCTCACAATAAGCTCACTGTGGTATCTACCTCTAGTACTTCTGTCCTTGAGATGCAAATGATTTCATGCATTCTTCAAAATTTAATTACTCATTGTTCTTGGCCAACTTGACATGGTAAAGGACAAATTTTCTAGAATGTAACCCATGCTTGCATCTTGCATGTTGACTGGCTGGAGCTGAGGTGGGGTATATTTACTTCTGCCCTCTGCTCAGTCCCCTTCATGGAGGATCTTACCATTTAAAAAAACCATTGGTGAAAGTGAAGGCACCTTTACAGCTTTAGCTCATCAAAATATGAAAACATTCTCAAATAACTCTTTGAGAGAGAATATCTTCCTACTGCAGGCGTCAAATATGCAACTGGTTTGAATTACTTTAATAAATCAAAATAATCTTGTAGGTGGAACTCCAAAAGCCCATTCCATTTACAAGGATATATTTCTGACATTTTCTAGATACCTAGTGTAACTCATAGCACATTTGAATTCCTCTTCGGACCAGTAAATCTGTGTCAAATTGTCCAAAATGTATATTGATCTTTTCTTTGTCAGAGTTATTGGTCACAATACATATACTCTGTCCAATGCTTTTTGTTATTAGTTTGAGATCCTCAGAGCATAGGAGTATGACAAATTCTGGAGTTATTTTTCTAGCTTAGCTTTTTCCATGAACGGGCTTGATTGGCAGCCTTCTACACTTTGTTGTGGCATATAAAGAATGCCCAGAGGATGAAGCTAAAGATTAATGATAAGAAGTGATTGTGCCTCAATTTTTGTTATAGCTAGTGCAACCAACTCATCAGTTGGAAGTCTTATTCTCAATACATGTCTTGTCAAATTTAACTTCTCTCATGCACTATCTACTTTATCAATCCATGGTGTCTAGCTTACTCAGGCTTCTTCATGTTTTTTGCTATGCTTCCTGCATTAGTGGGTTTTGGCTTATTCTCAAAGAAAGTAGGCCAAAGATAGATTCCGTCCTCCATCACTTTCTTGTGGTTGAATGGTTACTACTGAATGATCTCATAAAACAATTGCTCCACGAATTTTTACTCTTGACTTTTCTTATAACTTTGATCTCTTCAACTATCTTGCTCCATTTCTATGGATACTTGAATTGTGCATATGGTATCTGTTCAGGATATATTGATCATTTCCTTTTCTTTCAGCTCCTTATTAACTGCTACAAGGCAATCCTGTATACATGTACATGTGTATATAGATACTTACACGTATTATACCTGAACATGTATTTAATTTTAGTTGCCCCTTCAATTTTATATTAACTTAGCATCATTAGCTTTTTTCACTTAGAAGCAAAGCCAGGTTCAAAGCATTGATGGCACCAAGTTAAAATATTAAAGGACCTTAATGAAAATTCTTCAAAAATACAAGGGGCTAGTATAACTAACTCTATCACAGAATGCCTTCATTCCTGCTGCCACTGTCATTCATATACTTTCAATTGTGATATTGTTTGATACCTTTGGGTGTTGTTAATGTACACCTTTTAACATTTTTGGGTATTGCCATCTATGACCTTCTTCCTCTTTTTCCTTCTATGACCTTCTTCCTCTTTTTCCTTGTCCTATCTCTTCCTTCTCACACAATTCTTTTATTCTGCGGATTTATCAATTTAGGTTAGGAGTGATATAACTTATAGATGTTCTAATAGAGGTTGAAATATGGGTAATAAAATTTTCAGTGATTTGTAGGAAAGGAAAAATCATGATGTCTCAGAGTTTCCTGCATGCTATGCATTTGATGTTTAACACAATCTTTTCTTTCTCTTTCTTTCCATTCATAAAATCAGTAGTACCCCGTATGCTATGTGTTGATATCAACATTCTTTTCTTTATAGTCTTGCTTTTTCTTTCTTTCTTTGTTTTGTGAATTTGTATGTTTTTGCCTATATGCATGCTTGGGAGATTGGGGTAGTGCAACAAAATATTTGAAGATTCCTTCTCTGGAAGATATTAGAATTCTATAGCTGTATCTTGGCTTTTGTTGAAGTTTTCACTGATCCCTCTTTCCCTCTATTTACAGGTAGATTGCTTTCATGTGCTACGGAAGAGTGATCCTTCATTTGTCCCTACTTCAGTATTTATTAAACAAGGACTTGCATCATTTGTATGTCTTAGATTTCCCCCCTCTTTCTCTCGTTTGAAAGATACTTGCATCATTTGTATGTCTCAGCTTTTCCCCTCTCTTTCTCTCATTTGAAAGATATATCTTTATGTTTGTGATAGTGTTGATAAAGGAACTACTAGTTTCTTCTCTTATCTCTCATTCACTGTTTTTTAATGATTTGTTGAAGATAGGTCATGATAAGATTATGTTGAATGTGATTCTTTATTTTTGAATAATCGATTTTTGTTTCTTTAGGTGAATCTAAAATATCCGTTTCTCATCCTTTTTTTATTACTGGTTTGATATGACTAGTTATATCAGCTTTGTGATCAATAGAATCATAATTTTTTAGACATCCACCTGCTGCTGCAGAATTACCAAATGTTTCTTTTTTTTTTTTTGGTTATTGTTTTAGATGTGATGCTGCATGCCAAATTTTTTTTGCCCAATTGAGGCTCTATTATGCATCCGGGAATTTCACCAATTTTAGCGTAAATGTCACTGCAATGGTTTCTGCTTTAGGAGCTTATTAAGCCTTTTGTTCTGTCACATGTCTGTAAAGTTTGTTTAACATCATTTTACAAATTTGGAGCTACTAGACACTTATCTTTTTACTTCTTGATCAGGTTACTTTAGTTGTAAGCCACTTCAATGATCCAAGAATATCAAGTGCAGAACTCAAGGATCTACTTCTCCATTCAATTTCTGTCTTGCTGCAGTACAAGGAATTCTTAGCTGCATTTGAGTGCAATGAAGCAGCGACCCAACGAATGCCAAAAGCACTGTTAGAAGCTTTTGATAACCGATCCTGGATCCCTGTAACTAATATTCTTCTACGTCTATGCAAGGGATTTGGGTTCTGTTTCCCAAAGCATGGAGAGTCATCATCAACATCAGTTGTTTTCCAGGCAAGTGGTTGAATGTTCTCATTATCCTTTTGTCTCGCTTTCTGGAGCCCAACTAGGAAGTGAAGTTAATTCAGTTATTTGTTTATGGTTTTCTTATTTTTAAAGACATTGCTCCGTGAGGCCTGTGTCCATGATGAAGGGCTTTTCTCGTCATTTTTAAATCGCCTGTTCAACACCCTGAGCTGGACAATGACTGAATTCTCAGTTTCCATTCGAGAAATGCAGGAACAGTACAAGGTAGAGTCTCTCTGGAAACTCCAATTTATTTGCTCATTATTAGCTGCCTTATTATAAAACATCAGTTTTGCACATTGATGCTGTCATCTGTCTGAGCAATGGGTATATGGCTAATTGAAGCTTTTATACCATATGACATGGATTTTTCATTAGGTCTTTTGCGTGTAGAGGGCACTCATTATTCATCTATGCCGCAAGATGCTTTATAATTATAATGAAGAGATGGGCACTAGCTTTAGATGCTGTTAAAAATATATTTGTCCTGTGTGGAAAAATCTCAAGATTCAATGCCACCGTAGAAAGTCTTGAGTCACTCGTGTTGACCAATTGGTTTTTATGATAGAAACTGAGTGATTTTCATGTCTTTGCATTGTGCATGTCCATCCACGTGGACTTGTTTAGCTAGTTCATTGTGCATATCCAGTTCATGTGGTGGCCCATCCCTGCAACCAGTCCACCGAAGTTGCATTTTTTCCAGGTCGCACGGCCAAGGGTCATGGACTTTGGGTGGCCCTTCCCTGGGTCATGGTGGCCCATCCATTGTTTTGAGTCACACGTCCATCCAAGTTCCGTTCAAGGGTCGTTGTGGCCCATCTGTTGTTCCGGGTCACACATCTATCGAAGTTTCATCCAAGTGGTGATTCTTAAGAGATACGATATGTCAAAGATCATTATCACGCAAAATTAATGCATATTGGACATTATAGTTGGCATATCACTTGAGACTCCAAATTGGCACCATTTGGGAGTTACATTGTTTTGTGCTTTTCTTTTTTGTCTTGTTCTTTGCTTCATGTTCTTTTCCTTATCGAGAACTGTCTAAAAATTAAGGATGGGAATAGGTGGGATTTAAATCTGATACAGATGGATATTCGACCTACGACAAACCCAACAATGAAAACAATGGGGTATTTGTCACGGTTTGATTTTCATGTAACTGGCGGGTAACCCAATAGGTTTTAGTATTAATGTTAAAAAGATATCGAAACTCGAATCCTGATTATTAATATTATTTATACATTTGGTTTTTTTTTTTTGGTTTGTTTTACAATTAAACTGAATTTTTTTAGGTTGGTTTTCTGTTTAAACTATTTTTTTTTTTTTTGCCCCCCCAAAAGTAAATGGTTATCAGTGTGGGTACCTGTGGATTTTTTTGATATTAAAGGTCTACAGTTTTATTTAACGGTTATGCTAAAAGGTTTCTGCTATGGTTATCCATTTTTTGTGGGCAAGTGACCTGCTGCTATTCCTACTAAGGACAGTGTCCATTACATGAACAAGAAAGTGTTTGTTGGACTTCCTTTGAAACAAGATAAACGGCATGCATGCCATTTATGGTGAAATATGACGTGATAAGGTGTAGAAGGACGAGCTGACTTTCTGAGTCTGCTTCAGGACAGAGCCAAACTCGGGAGTAGGATTGATCTTGTCTGCAATAGTTTTTAAAACTTACAGTCGAGGATAATTTTGTAACTTTCATGGAAATAGCCTTGTATGTCAAGTCATATTTGAAGTTGTGTTTTTAATTTTGTTTTTCAAGGATTACTCCAAATAGTTATATCTGTCACCTAGTTGGAATAGGAATAATCAGTTGGGTCTTCTAAATCCTTGGTTATACAACATTTATCCTCAAGTGTCATTGTAGATCAATATAGTTAGGGCACTATAACTCACACTGTGAACTAGTTGCATTATTTCTTCTTATGGTCAACAGTGGAATCTGTCTTCACCTTCCTCTTTTTCATTCAATGCTTTTCTCAGCCAGTCATACAATCCTCCTTCCCTCCCTCTCTCTCTCTCTCTCTCTCTCTCTATGTGTATGTAATATATAAGTATATTAGTATCTCTCCATTAACCAACACCACATGCTGGCCTGCCCAAAATGTGTGCGGTATCTGGCTAAAGTTTTAATTCTAGCACTAGCCATCACTAGCAACTCAGTGGACCGGTGACCACTTCTCTCTGCCAACTAATTTCCCCTGTAATTAATAGTCCATGCAGCTTTTACAAATTCATTAAGAGAGCAAATTCTTGCAAGATTTATCATGGACAGCTATTTCCATGTACTACTCAACGTAACTTCTATAATTTGAACAAACTTGTAAGACATTTATATGAAGTGAGTTTTGTTAGAGTAGTTACAGTTAATTAGTGCTCAGATCTCGTATTAGAGTCAAAGTCAACTCATTAAATGAGTTGACAGCTCAGCATTACCTAGCAATCAGTGTAACTAACTGTCATGTAATTCTTTGCCTACATATATCAAGGCATTGTAACAGATTGGGATAAGGAATGAAAGATATCTCTCTCTCAAAATATCTTTTACCGTGGTATCCAGAGCAGGTTCGAGACCTGGCTCTCTCTTCTCAACTTGAAGCTTTTATCCATGGCTGTAAAGCTGTGATCTGCTCCAGATTTTCTTTCACTCTCAGCTTCTTTTCTGATAAGCGAAGGTGTTCTTCATACTTTTTTAGACCTTTTTTCATCTATAAACCAAATTTCAACATTCTTCATTCTCAATTAGGGTTTTTAAAATCCCAAAGTCATCATAACTTGTTCAATTCTACATATCCAGCTCTCAAATTCTACCAGATTCATCACAAAGTGATTGCGAATATGTCTACTGGATTCAATTTTTTATCTCATCTTGATATTGTGATTTTTCATCAAATCTCACCTCGCGAAACCCTAGCTATGGCTTTGCGCTCTGATGAAGCTTTATCTCCTGTAGTCAAGCAATTATTGCAACATTTTCCACTCTATGTGAATATTAAACTTGATTCTAACAATCATCACTTCGGGAAAACACAATTTCAATCCTTCCTTAAGGCTTGTCGCTTATGTAATCATGTCACAGGACTTGTGCCTTGTCCTCTTCCACATATCACTAGGCCAGATGGTTCCATCACTGCTAATCCTGAATACTCCAACTGGCAGATAACTCATGACTATTTGAAGAGATGTTCCTATGCCTCAGTGTCATCTTCAATGTTCTCTCCTATATACAATCTGCCCACCTCCACTGATATCCAGAACACCATTCAGAAGAGATTTCAAACAGGGAGCAGAACACACATCCATCAGCTAAGACATAGATGGTATAATATCACCAAGGGTTCTAAAACCATTGAAGCCTATGTTGATGAAGTGAAGGCTATAGCTGACAGTCTAGCTGGAGCTAATGAGCCATTAAAAGAAGAAGATTCGGTGTACTACATACTGCAAGGATTACATGCAGCCTTTGACTCTCGAAGGGATACTATTAGGGTCAGACCAGAGCCTATCTCTGTCCCTGAGCTGACAGGTCTTCTCCTCAATGAGGAGTTGAATCTGGCTTTCAATAACAAGCTCCAAGTCACTGAACCTGTCTTGCAGAGCTCCAAACTGCTCTGTACACAAATCCTACCTCTCAGAGAGGAAGAGGTGGGGCAGAGCTTTTAACAACAACAACAGAGGCAGAGGATAGAGAGCTCAAGGTAGGGCAGTGGCTCAGAATACATCAACTGGCTCTGTCACTGCTCCTGGGACTGTCAGTACTCAAGCTGCACCTGTCAGCAAACTGTACCGCCAGATCTGTAGCAAGCCCAATCGTTGTGCCTTGCAGTATTGGCACAGACTGGATACAGAGAACTACTACTATGTGAAATCTGATTAGACTTCATTGACTGCTCAAATATCTAATGCTGATGCTGCTTCTACTAGCTCCTCAACAGGACTTTGGTTTTTAGACACAGGAGCTACAAGCCATGTTACTTCTGATCTCAAGCAGCTGCATCAGGCTCAAGCCTATACAGGTTCATCCTCTGTGGCAGTAGGGAATGGAGCTCAACTTCCTATTCAAAACACCGGTGTTGGTATATATGTCCCTTCTTTATTTCCAATTTGTTATCTGTCTATCAACTAACTAAAGATAACAATTGCACTGTGGTGTTTAACTCTAAGGAGGTGGTCATTTTGGACAATCACTCCAATTTGGTGATGTTCCAGGGCCCCTGTGATAGAGGACTCTATCCGGTTCCTTTCCAGCTTCATCCTCCACCCACCACAACTGCAAGCATCCTTCATTGTGTCTGCACAAATCAATCTCCTTCTGAAGACAGAGACTGGCACCTTAGGTTAGGGCATCCTGCCAAATGTGTTCCAATGTAATTGCTTCTTGTATAAATAAGCAACTGGGATGCTTTTTTGAGCATTGTAATGACTACTATAACAAAGGCACATAGATCGCCTTT
Organism: Cordia subcordata; assembly: GCA_028554755.1. Classification (NCBI taxonomy): domain Eukaryota; kingdom Viridiplantae; phylum Streptophyta; class Magnoliopsida; order Boraginales; family Cordiaceae; genus Cordia; species Cordia subcordata. The sequence goes on from JAPTOF010000015.1 coordinate 10,475,528, forward strand.
TCCCAGTTCCAATACTAAATCTTATAAACCTTTTGATTTAGTACACTCAGATGTATGGGGTCCACCCCCCATTGAATCTCGTATGCAGTATAGATATTACATCATTTTCTTGGATGATTTTTGCAAATTTTCCTGGATATACCCTTTGAAATCAAAAAGTGACCCCTATAATGCTTTTCTGAGCTTCCATTCAATGGTCAAGACTCAATCTAATACTGAAGTCAAACTGTTCAGGACTGATAGACTCAATCTAATACTGAAGTCAAACTGTTCAGGACTGATAATAGTGGTGACTATGTGAATCACAAATTCCACCTATATCTTCAGTCCTTGGGCACTATCGGTCAAACTACCTGCCTGCATATTCCACAACAAAATGGTAAAGTGGAGAGAAAACATCTTCACCTTATAGAAACAACCCTGGCACTCCTAAATCATAGTAAAATGCCCTCTCTAAGTATTGGCTGGAAGCCCTTGCTACTGCCAGCTATCTTATGAATAGACTTCCCACTCCAACCTTGGCTAACAAATCACCCTATGAGTGTTTATATGCAGAATTGCCAGATTACAATGCTCTGGAAGTATTTGGATGCTTGTGTTTCCTTGGCTTAGGCCTTATACTTCACACAAGTTAGAAAATAGGTCCAAGCCATTGTGTTTTCCTGGGCTATTCTACCACGGTCAAAGGATACAGAAGTCTGGATTTAGAATTTCACAAGGTTTACCTATCCAGGCATGTTAAATTTGTTGAACACACTTTTCCCTTTGTTACACAATCTCAGTCACATTCCCAGTTATCACCAGTTCAGTTCCCCTTTCATGTTTTCAGTGTTCCTCATTCTTCTACGACTAACCAGTCACAGGTCCCTCAAGTTCCTAGTGTACTTGCTTCCTCCTATGCAGGACCTGCGTCTGTAGCTGATATCAGGGACTCCATATCCACTCAGGGACCAGATACACCACTCAGTCCAAATTCCACTTCTCAAACTGCCAGCTCTTCTAACTGTGCACAGACATACTATCAGCATTCTAATTCTGAGTACACTATTCCTCCTGCAAAACAAAAATCTGCCACTAGCATTGAGTCTGTTCCTACACAATCACCACCACACAATATACACCCTATGATGACCAGGTCTAAAACTGGTTCTTGACCTCCACCTCTCCGTCCACTGCATTCTTTGGAGCTCATTTCTTCTGAGCCTGAAACCTACAAACAGGCTTCTAAATTGCCTTGTTGGCAAGCTGTCATGAGAGAAGAATATGCAGCTCTTATCAAGCAGCAAACCTAGACACTGGTACCCCCGCCCTCTGATAGACAAGCTGTAGGGTGCAATGGGTATTCAAAATTAAAAGAAAACCAGATGAATCTATTGCTAGGTATAAAGCCAGACTTGTGGCAAAAGGTTATCACCAGGAACAGGGGTTAGACTACTCTGAAACCTTCTTCCCTGTGGTTAAAGCCCCTACATCAACTTGGAAGAGGTGGTTTACATGGAGCAGCCTCAGGGGTTTCAGGATCCCATTAAGCCTGACTATGTATGCAAGTTATTCAAATCCCTATATGATCTAAAACAGGCCCCCAGGGCCTGGTATGCCAAACTGTTCTCATTTCAGCAGGGCTTTGTTACTACTTCAGCAAACTCATCCTTATTCATTCTTAAAACTGCCACTCATACGTTGATTGTCTTGGTATATGTTGATGACATAATCATCAGTGGTTCATCTCCTGAAGCCATCTCAAATCTAATTTCTGCTATGGATTCAGCTTTTGCTGTGAAATATCTTGGCAGACTATCCTATTTCTTAGGGCTTGAAGTTCAGGAAACTGCTTGGGATTCTACTGCATCAGAAAAAATATGTTCTGGGTTTACTCAAGAGAGCAGGCCTAGCTGATTGCAAACCAGTTTCTACACCATCTGTCACTAAGTATGCTAAATTGACTGCAGATGCAGACATTCCTTTCTCTAATCCTACGCTATTCAGACGCCTAGTAGGAGCTCTGCAGTATTTAACTGTGACAAGGCCTGATATCCAGTTCTTTGTGAATTCTGTTTGCCAAAAAATGCATGCTCCGACAAATGCAGATTTTGCTTCATTAAAAAGGGTTCTTAAATATGTCAAAGGCACTCTCTCAATGGGTGTACAGTTCACTCCTGGACCACTTTCTCCCCAGGCCTATTCAGGCAGTGACTGGGCCAGTGGTTTATCTGATAGGAAATCCACTACAGGGTATTGTGTTCTCCTGGGCAATAATCTAGTTTCCATGGTGTAGCAAGAAGCAGCCAACTGTAGCAAGATCATCTACAGAGTCTGAGTATAAAGCCATGGCCACACAACAGCAGCTGAAATAGCCTGGCTCATCTATCTTCTAAGTGCTTTTCATATCCCAGTCATTACTCCTACTATGGTCTGTGATAATGTTTCAGCCTTGGCCCTTGCATCAAATCCAGTTTTTCATGCAAGGACCAAGCATCTAGAGCTAGACTACCATTACATCAGGGAGCAGTTGGTGGAAAGAAGCTTCAGATTGCCTACCTATCCTTTCAGTAGCAGATAGCAGACATTTTTACAAACGCTTTCTCTACTTAACAGTTTGAGTGTTTAGAAACATAGTTCCAATAAAAGGAACCCAAGGACCATGTTCTTCTCCAATTTGAGTTTTACTCACATCTCTAATAAGTTCAAGAACATATTCGAAGAAATTGTGACCCCCCAGTCGGAATGGTTTGTGGGTTCCGAACAGCTATAGCGGCTGAACCTAATAAGATAGCAATTACAACCCAAGAAGTAATAAGCACTTGGCCATGGACTTGGAAACTCCCTATTTTCCAATAGAAATGTTGGCCTACTTCCACACCAGATATATTGTATAATTTTTTTAGTGTGTTGATGGAACATGATAGAACATTCATATTGCCCTCTGAAAAAAAAATCAAACTTTAAACAAAATTATTTTGATTAAACCATCTTTTTGCCTTTTGAATACCAACTAAGATTTTGAATACTAACCAATTACATAATATCCCCAGTTATTTTTATTTCTTTTTTGAAATCCAGAAATAGTAACCTACTTGATAAATCTATGGGATTTCTGAAATCAAGCTGCCACTAGTTCTGCACCAGAGATCAGCTTGAGGGGGGCTGTTAGAGTAGTTACAGTTAGATAGTATTCAGGTCTTGTATTAGAGTCAAAGTCAACTCATTAAATGAGTTGACTGCTCAGCGCTACCTAGCAATCAGTGTAACTAACTGTCAAGTAATTCTGTGGCTATATATATCAAGGCATTGTAATAGATTGGGATAAGGAATGAGAAATATCTTTCTCTCAAAAATATCTTTTATCAAGTTTTATTCCTTTAGGAAGGAGAAAAAAAAGAAGAGAGCATTTGCACTATCTTAGAAAACATTAGCCTTCAGACAGGCCCTAGATTAATGTTTTGAAGCTCCCATTTCAGGTTTTGGAGTTCCAGCAGAGGAAATGCAGTGTTACATATGACCTTTCATGTAATCTAGCTAGGGTACTAGAGTTCCTCACCCATGAGGTACCTGAAGCATTCCTATCGGGAGCAGATACAAACTTGCGAAGGCTAACTGAGTTAATTGTCTTCATACTGAACCACTTGAATTCAACAGCAGATCTAGAATTTTTTGATCTGTAAGTTTCTAAGTCATTCTTGTAACCCTGTTACTTTCTTTCTTTGTGAGTTTTTTTTTTCTATTACATTACTTTCCAGGTTTGCTTCACCGAGGAACAGTACTTAGAGGGTGTTAGGATTGGTTTATGAAAAAGCTACTTAAAACAATTTTGGCTTCAAGTGACCTTTTTAATTTTTTACTTTTAAGTAGTTACCTAGTTGGATAAAAGTGCTAACCGTGAAAATAAGCATTTACCTGCTTGGTTAAGTAATATTGAAACGGAACTTATGAATGACCACTAGAATGTTAGTTAAAACATAATATAAACATCATTATTTAGTTGTTTCTTAAAATATATTATTAAAATATTATAATTTAATTTGAAATAGAGAGACCTTAGAAAATATGAGATGTTTGTACGTCCATGTTTGTAGGTCTTTGTTGAGGATAGTTTAGGGATTAAGATAAAAAGGAGGGTTGAGGAATTTCTTTTTTCTACTCAAAGTCACTTGAGAAAGCACGCACCTCTCACTTAATTTAGGCTTAAAGCTAGTTTGATCAGCTTAAAAGCCAAATCAAACACACCCTTAGTTCTTGTTCATTTAAGAGGCTAAGACAGCTGATTCCAAGAAAATTCTTTCTTCTCCTTTCTAGTATTATTTTAGGGTTTAATTGATGACAATTGAAAAGTAACCTGTCTATTATTGCACCTGGTAAAAGGCTTTTATCCCTGTGCTCGCACTGCTGAAGCAAGGTGGATAACTAAAGCTTAAGATTGGATTATTGATGCTGATCTGATTATGTTTTGCTCCTGCAGATCAGTTAGACGTCCGGGTCAAGCTCCCGAGAAGATCAACAGAGGTATGATTTTAGCACCTCTTGCTGGCATCATCCTGAATTTGTTGGATGCTAATACAGAAGCAGACAAGGAGCAGCAAATTGATATTATTGAGATATTTGCCAGCATGGACTGCCCCAACACTGTTCATTTTGGCCTTCAGTATATGTTGGACTACAATTGGGTTAGTCTTTATTTTTCTTCATCTATGCTATTCGATCATTTGTTGCAATTTATCTGTTGTTTTTTTGTCAGTACCTGCTGTCCGGTAGGTTTTTCATCATTTTTCCTGACGGACCTCTTCTCATCAATTTGCTCAGGGTGATTCCAGGGGAGATGATTATGTTACAAAGGTCAGGCAGCTAGAGAAATTCTCAAGCCTGCTTATATGCCGGACCAAGACACATGAATATGAGGATATGAGATATTGGGGAGAAACAGATGGTGACGACAGCATCTGTTGCATCTGTTACGCAACTGAAGCAGATGCCCGGTTTGTACCATGTTCTCATGTCTCTTGCTTTGGCTGCATATCAAGGCACCTTCTTAATTGCCGGAGATGCTTTTTTTGCAACGGCGTGGTGATTGAAGTTACCAAGATTGATGGAAAGTCTTGAAGCGTTGCGTGGACAATGAAGACCATCTGTCTTTCTGGTGCTGGACACGCAAAAGATTGTTTCGTTATTACAGGAAAATGAAGCGTGGGCGAGGAATATCTGTTATTAGGTAGGTCTAGTTACTTGAGTCCTACAGTGTAGTTTAGAAATATGTAGCTGTGTATATTGGGGGGCGTTAGTGTGAAAGTGGTGGCGGATCTTGAAATTTTTACTCGGGTTTTAAGATTTTGTAGGCAAAAGCTGCGGGCATTATTTTGTACATAGAGGTATCCAATGAGAAGGAGAATCATTTTTGTATCTCTCCACGAAATTGGACTCTAAAGTTGGTAAGCCAACTCTATATTTATAATAATGAAATGATCTAGTTAGTTTTATTACCATTAAATATCCCCCATAACAGGGATCCAAATCCTCCCTATAGATGCATGTTGTCAGTCCCGGCTAAGCACAGTGAGGCAGATGTCAAACTTTTGCACAGCCAAATATTTGGGTCAGTCTAGATTTATGGAAGTCCAGGCTGACGCAATAATCAAATAACAAGTGGCAATTAAATTATTCAATGTTTTTGTTGAAAAATATTTAATTGCCTTATTAACCTTTTACACATTTATCATAATACTCGCTAAAGTTAAGACAAATTTATACGGTATGATGCATGTGATGCACATGATGTGATAAATGCATCTTCCCTTCAAATTATGCCATAAGTGGGAGTGAGTATTTGGTTATTAATTACATTGAATAGATTGAATTGAATAGAATAATTTTTTAATCTTAAAAATCAAATTGAACTGGATTGTATTGTCTAAAAATTGAATAGGTTGAATTGAAATATATATGTTTCGGTCTATTCTATTCGGTTCAGTTAGGATCGAAATTAAACATTAAAATTAAAAAAAATAGAAATGAAAAAGAGACAAGAAGTTGCATGAAAATACAATAAAATCTAAACCAATCACTCTTATTGACTAAAATATATCATAACCAATATATAATGAAGTAATTATATACATAAATCCTAAATTAAGTTTGTTATGTATTAAAAAGCTCCAATTAATTTATATGAAAATAAATATAACAATCTAGAAGTTCCAATACAATCCATATAAAAGTAAATCCAGAAGTATCCAACAACATTTAAAACAATATATATAACTTAAAAGTCCTATAAGTCTTAACATGAAATGTAACATTAGTCCCTTAGAGATGTCTTAACTGTAAGAACTAGAGATGGACATGACTCACAACTCAAGTTTTAATGCAAGTTCCTACCCTAGGTTTAGTGCTTTCAACTTAATTAATGCACAGTATAGGAAACGTGATGTGCACCCAAGGTCTGGTAGTTGGTGGTCGGATTCTGCCAGTTGAATTTCTCTTTGTCAAAAAAAAAAATGAAATGTATGTTAAGCCACAACATAAAACGTAACATGGAGGAAAGGCAAGGAGGCGGTGATTGTTAAGTAAACACGCGAGAGAGAGAGGGGAGACCTTTAGATTAAGTGTTTAGGTAAAGATGTTTTATGTTCTATATCTATATCTATATATGTATGTATGTATGTATGTATGTATGTATGTTTGTGTATATATATATGTGTGTGTGTGTGTATGTATGCGTATATATATATATATATATATATATATATATATATACATACATACACACATATATATACACATATATACACATATATATACTACTGTGATACACGTGTGATGCACAGGGAACAACATATGTGATTGGATATATTAAAACTATAGAGTTTTTGTATCTTACTAAATAGTTATTGAAACAATTATATGTCATGGAATTAATAAAACAATGATTGATATATATAGAGAAAGGACATAATATTAATTAAATTAAAATATTTAATATAGGAATAGAACTGAATAAATGATGAAAAACAAAAAATGACCCAAGTATGGATATATTTAATTGATAATTAATTATGGAAATCTTGTCATACAGAGCGTCACTTTGACAATATGAAATTACAGCTTATTTTGCTTTATTTTATATATATATATATATATATATATATATATATCAATCTATTCATTTTTTTCCTCCATATTAACTGAATTAGACCAAATAGATTGATAAAAAATAACCAAACTAAACCAAATAACGTAACTAAACAGATCGAATTCAATTTAATTTCCAGTACGGTTTGATTTTGGTTCACCCTATAACTAAAGATATAAATGTCACAATTTAAGTATGTAAAGACATAACATTACAGATATATAGACTTAGAAATTAAGTATATAACAGTAAAAAATTAATCTATAGTTATTTTTTTGTAAAATATCAGAAAGAAATGTATATTAAGAAAATATTTTTGTAGGCAAAAAATATAAATAATATAAATAAATATTGCAGATATACAAATCTACAAATTCATAGAGTTGTACAAATTTGTAAAAAGAGTGGGGCAAAAAATTTACATAGAATATTAAAAAATTTATACAATGTGTGGGAAGAAATTTGTAAAATCTGTAAAAAAGGTACAAAAATTTGTAAATTATGTTGGAAACCGTTTACAAAAATTTTTAAGAATTTATAATTTGTTAACATAAATTTATACTGTGTTAAAGAATTTGGAGTTTGCTCGCAAAAATTTGTATATTATGCAAAAAATCTATAACTTGTACGTTGTGTAAGAAATATTACTAGAATGAATAAAGATTATAAGTAAAGCCAATTAATCTAAGTATGAAAAAAATTATAAATTAATCAATTAAGTTGCTATTATGTAACACAATTGAAGTCAAATAAGCAAATTGTGGTTTGAATAGAGATTAAGGAGTTAAAGTTAGATAAATGAAGTTAACAATATTTCTAAAATTAACTAAGTGTTCATTATAAGTAAATCAATTTAATTAAATGTGATTATATTATACATTAATTGATTAAATTAGTAATTAATTATATCATTAAAATTAAATAAGCACAGTTTGGTTATGATAGACAACAAGGAGTTAATTTAGATAAATGAAGTTAACAATATAACTACAATTAACAAATTGTTGTAGTTAGGGATGGCTCAAGAGGTTTAGATGCTTAAAGCAAAAATGTGACATGAGTGTTTTTACAAATTTTATTTAAAATTTATTTCTCTAACTTAAGATGCAAAGTTACTAATTAAATTCTTACAATCAGTTTCTTCTAACAATTCTTTCTCAATTGACATTATAACTAATCCATTTATGAAGAACTCTTTTTGAGGCATTTTATAAATTTTTGCTTAAAATTTATTTATTCTATTATTTGTTAAGAATTTATCAAAAACTCATTTTGAGATTTTGTAGTAGAGCTTTAATGTTTTGCCTTTTTTTCTTGTAAGTTTCAAGTAACTAGATTCATACTTTCTAATTGATATATTTAAATGTTTATAAATTACAAAAACATAAATGTACTTACACAAAAAAAAAAAAACTATAAGAATATAAATTGAAAAAACTAGTAAAAATAAAAATATTTATATGTTAAATAAATAGAATCTATTATTGAAAGTTTGATGGTAAAAACAAATCATTAAATGAAATGACAGTACTAAACAAAAGAAATTGATAAAAATAGAACAAAAAATAGAGGCTATGGGAAAAAATGAATTCTGAAACTTAAAACACTTTTTTCTAATTAATAGAAGTAATGTTCATGACAATTTTGGTAGAGAGAATTAGAGAGAAAAAAATTAGGATTTGATAGAAGTAACCATTGATGCTAATTTTGATGGAGATAAAATCAGAGAGAAAAAATAGGTATTATAAAAAAAAACCAATTATAGAGTTGTTTTTGACTAATTGCAACAAAATGAGATTTATTACAGATTGTGGAGTCTTTTTATGATTTTTTTGTTAAAAATAAATAAATCTAATAACCTTTTTTCATATAATAATTATATAAATGACATAATCATATTTTTAATATATATTTTTGTAACGGCTCAATAGCAACTACTGGTCTGCCACAACATTTAAGCCTAACTAACAGATCCAAAATGCTTAAGCCAGTGATGACAGTAGTAGTAAATCTAAGTCATTATAAAGTGCTCACAAATATCACAAAGAACCGATATAGGATGTGATGTTATTTTAAAAACCCGCAAGTGCATGGAACGAAAGTAGTGTAGTGTGTGCAAGAGTGCTGGTATCGTCTCCTCAGAGAGGCCTCTAGCTATGGTTTTTAAATTCTATGTGTCCTAGATTAACTACGAGTAGAACCGAAATTATTTTTTTTTTGAATTTTTTTTTTGAATTTTGAATTGAAGGAAACTCTAAATTAAAGACAGAATTAAACTACCTAAACTAATATGTGCAATAAAAAGACAACCAACTAGAGAGAGAGTGATTAAATCAATAGAGACGGATTAGGGCGATTACTACTCCATTATGGGATTGAGATTTTATTCTTGCTTTGAGTATTTTGATGGCTTTAATAGCTTCTTTTAGAGGTCCAAACTCACTAATCGTATTATTCCTAATTCTCGGTGCAATTCTATCCCTAAGTGAATTCTACTTAGAGTATAGCCTTGTCTTTATTAATTAGGATTTTAGGGCTAAGTGATTAAGACTTCTAGATTGGCGTGATTAATACACTAACCTAGAATTTAAACCATTAACTGTGTTTCAAGCTAAGGCGTGATTCACCTAATTTCAACTAAGTGTAATGGGTGACCTATTAGTTTTATTTCATCCTAAAGACCACACATATTATTATAATAATAATAGTATATTACATATAAGTTTATAAGGTGTGTTGTGCGTGTGTGTGTATGTTATATGTAAAGTATATACAATATAATATATATAATATATAATGTATAATATATACATGGTCATTATTTTTTTTTCTTCTATTTTTTTTACTAAATAACTAACCTATAATTATTCTAACTAATTATTAATTAATCTAAAAAAATCCTTATACTAAATAAATAAATTCTAACCTAATAATGTCGTAACCTATTTAATGAATCTTAATTAAGCCTAGCTACTAATTTAATTTAACTACCAAAACCAAATTACTAATTAATTTTATAACCTAATTCTTAATTAATCAAAATTACTAAAGAAAAGAAATAAATAAAAAAGAAAATAAAATTAAAAAATAGAAAAAATGACACACCACACACAAACACTTAATGAGAATCTATGAGCACTTAGAAACTCGAAATAGACAAAATTAGCACCAAAATACTCGCTCAAACACACTTCAAATCATGTAATTAATGCTCCAAAAACACCCACATCAACACCCCCAAACCTTCTCCTTGCTTGTCCCCAAGCAAGACTACTCCTAAGCTTAAATCATGATGTTCAAATGGTTGAAAAAAAATATTGACTTGTTATCTTGACGAATCTAAGGAGTATGAGGGGTCATTCTTATTGTATAAAAGAATCTCCAAGCCTTTTTCAGATCCTCCTCTCAATCATAAGGGTTCTTGCACCTCTCGGGAACTTACCAAGTAGCTAGAGCCACCATGAACCTAGGATTCCAACTCACGCACCCGAGATGCTGATATTTCGTGCCCCCATCACTTAGGTGCCTCCCAATATACTCTTAGCCCAAAGATACAAGGAAAATGGAGAATTCCATCACAGTGGCTCGCAATTAGCGTAGCAGCTTTATTCACAATACAATGAAACGATGTTCTCGGTGATTGGGGCCCCTGTGTAGCGAGCTTTCAACCAGTACATCCCAGCCTCTTAAGGCTTAGGGTACTAGAGGAAGAAACGCCTCTCAGGCATACTAGCTCGGGTTTCGCCAACCATTTCAAACGGAAAAACAAAGAAAGAGAACTAAACATGTGTCAAATTGACATTGTGTCCTTTGGCACTTATTCAACATCCTTTATTTTTTTCTTGCCATTTGGCTTTTTTTTTCTCATTTTTCACTCTTTTTTTTCAATTTTTTCCATTTTTTTTTCATTTTTGCATTTTTTTACTCTTTTTTTTTTCCCTCAATGCATAACATTAACATAACTAAAAGAAAAAGAAGGGCTACGGTACACTAAAATAACCAAGCGAGTAAGGGGACATTCACATCAACAATCCTCTAAAAAGCATCGTTTCCAACTTGGTTGTGGGGCAACTACAAGGTGCATTCTTAGAAGTGTTCACTCCCCACAGTTTTCAAAAAGATTCTCTTCCAAGTCCTGGTTCTCCCTCCATTCTATTCATTCCCCACAATACAACCTCATTTTTGCCAGTCAATTAAGTCAATCAACAAAAGCCAGCACTCCAATTAACAGAGAGATAAGCGACAAAAAAAAAATGAAAAAATTTTCACCATTTGGAGCAAAATCATGCAAATCTACCCTTTATGTAAAAAATGAAAAACAAAATGAACTCCTACACCCCCAAACCTAAACTTTGTTTGTCCTCAAGCAAATAGCAATCAACCGTGCAAACAAACAAACAATAAAGTATATACATGGGGAGTGTAGAAAAGGGTAGAAAAATAAGGCCATGAGGATGGAAAGATACAGCCTTGTGTTCGTTTGACTTCATAAATGCCAATGAAATTCCAATCATCTACTAACCTGTTTCTCATCAATACATAAACACTCAAAAAGCACACGACATTAGTAAACATATGCCATGCAAGTCCGCATTGGCATTAACAAATAAGAACAACGGTGTATGTAAAATTGGAGAAGGGGAATGCAAGGAATGGGAACAAAGCTCTAGCTATTAAAAGGAAAAGAAAAAGACAAATACCTAAAAACAAAAGGAAAAGAACGAAATTACCAAAATCTAGGTTGCCTCCTAGTAGCGCTAACAATCATGCCGTCAGCCAAGCAAGCTCCATTCATCAAGTGTCATACGAAGACTCCTGAAGCTCGATGGACTTCACTCGAGCCATGCTCGGGTCAAATAAATGCTTCAAGCACTGCCCATTCACAGTCAAAACTCGTCCGTCCTTCAAATCCTTAATCTTTACTGCTCCAGAAGGGTAGGATTCAATAACCTCGTATGGACCATCCCACCAAGTTCTCAATTTACCTAGAAAGAGCTTCAATCTAGAATTAAACAACCAAACTCTGTCAGTAGAAGAGAAAGATTTCCTAAGGATATGCCTATCATGCATTTTCTTCATTCTCTCTTTATAAAGCTTGGCGTTCTCGTACGCCTCATATCTCAACTCCTCTAGCTTAGCTAAGTCCAACTTCCTTTTCTCACCTACAGCAGACAAGTCAAAATTTAAAGCCTTAATAGCCCAATATGCTCTATGCTCTAACTCGATAGGTAAATGGCAAGCCTTCCCATACACTAACCTATATGGAGACATACCTATAGGGGTCTTGTATGCAGTGCAATAGGCCCACAATGCATCACTCAATCTACAAGACCAATCTTTCCTATCAGGCCTAACTGTTTTTTCTAAAATGGACTTGACCTCCCTATTTGAAACTTCAACCTGTCCACTCGTCTGAGGGTGATACGGGGTAGCAATCTTATGAGCGACTGAATATTTTCTAAGTAAAGCCTCAAGTGTCCTATGGCGAAAGTGTTTTCCTCCATCACTAATCAAGAATCGTGGTACCCCAAACCTAGAAAAGATGTGCTCTCGAATGAACTTCACCACAACCTTGTGGTTATTGGTTCGGGTAGGAATCGCCTCAACCCATTTGGACACATAGTCAACAGCCACTAAGATGTATTGATACCCAAAGGAAGGTAGGAATGGACCCATGAAATCAATTCCCCAGATATCAAAAAGTTCACACACAAGAATAGGGGAAATGGGCATCATATTTCTCCTAGAAATGCACCCAAATTTTTGACATCTAACACATTTTTTACAAAATTCCTGGGCATCTCTAAAGAGTGTGGGCCAAAAGAATCCACTTTGTAAGACTTTAGCTGCAGTTTTCTTTCCTCCAAAGTGACCTCCACACGCCTCACCGTGACACATATTCAAAATGCTTTCAAACTCGCTCTCCGGAGCACACCTACGAATTACCTAATCTGCACACACCTTAAAGAGATAAGGATCCTCCTAAAAGAAATGCTTAACCTGCGAATAAAACCTATCCTTTTCTCTTTTCTCCCACTAGGATGGCAACTGACCTGTGACAAGATAATTTACTACATGCGCATACCATGGTGTGTGATGTGAGATAACAAACAATTGGTCATTCGGAAAAGACTCACAAAAGGGAATAGAATCACTAGGGGACTCATGCATAAGACGGGACAAATGATCATCAATCAAATTCTCACTACCCTTCTTATCTCTAATCTCTATGTCAAATTCCTGCAAAAGGAGCATCCACCTAATTAAGCGGGGTTTAGATTCATGCTTAGACAAAAGATACCTCAAGGCCTCATGATCGGTGTAAACTATGACCTTGAACCCAAGAATGTATGATCGAAACTAATCAAGGGAGAACACTACTGCTAGAAGCTCTTTTTTAGTAGTGGTGTAATTTTTCTGAGTCTCATCTAGAGTCTTACTAGCATAGTAGATCACATGAGGCAACCTATCCTTACGTTGACCTAATACAGCTCTTATGGCAAAATCTGATGCATCACACATAATCTCAAAAGGAAAACTGTAATTAGGCAGGTGGATGATAGGGGAAAAGGAAAGCAAGGATTTAAGCCTATCAAAAGCTCTAGTGCACCCTTCATCAAACACAAATGGAACATCTTATGCTAAGAGCCTAGACAATGGACGAGCAATCTGGCTAAAATCCTTAATAAACCTACGATAGAAACCTGCATGGCCAAGGAAGGATCTCACATCCTTAACAGTCTTAGGAACGGGCAACTTTTCTATAAGCTCTACCTTGGCTGGGTCAACCTGGATACCATCAGAAGACACTATGTGACCTAAAACTATTCCTCTCTGTACCATAAAATGTGATTTCTCCCAACTCAGAACAAGATTCATCTTAATACAACGGTCTAGCACTAAAGACAGGTAACTTAGGCATTCATTAAAATTCACACCAAAGACTGAGAAATCATCCATGAAAATCTCTGAGTGCCTCTCAATCATATCACTGAAGATAGCCATCATACACCTTTGAAAAGTGACAGGTGCATTGTAAAGACCGAACGACATTCTCCTATAAGCAAATGTACCATATGGGCAAGTGAATGTAGTTTTCTTCTGGTCTTGTGGAAACATAGGGATTTGATTGTATCCCGAATACCCATCTAAAAAGCAGTAATAACCGTGACCGCCTACTCTCTCTAGAATTTGATCAAGGAAGGGTAATGGGAAGTGATCTTTTCTGGTCCTAGAGTTGAGCTTCCTATAGTCTATACACATTCTCCAACCCGTAGGGATACACGTAGGAACTAGTTCACCCTTATTATTCTCTACCACCGTGATCCCAGACTTCTTCGGTACTACCTGAACAGGACTAACCCACTCACTATCAGAGATAGGGTAAATGATACCTACATCTAAGAGCTTAATAACCTCTTTTCTCACAACTTCACTCGTATGTGGATTAAGTCGTCTTTGCATCTCACGAGAAGGTACCGCACCTTCTTCTAGATGAATCCTATGCATACAAACCGAAGGGTCTATACCTTTTAAATCACCAATCGTCCACCCTATAGCCTCCTTATAACTTCTAAGGACTTTTAGAAGTCACTTCTCATTCTCACTCGACAAATTAGATGCTATAATCACAGGAAAGGTCTCATTAGGTCCTAAGAATGCACACTTCAAGTGCTCAAGGAGGGGTTTGAGCTCCAAAGACGGGGGAGACTCAACCGTAGGAGGATCACTAGACGCTTCTAAAGGAAGACACTCGGACTGACTAACCTCAATCAATTTCTCAGGCCTAGAGTCAATAGAAGTGGATGTGGAAGCTACATACTTGCTAACAAATGACTCAGAATCAAACTGCTCTAAAATGGCCTCAAGCTCAGCTAACTCATCCTCAATAAACATCTCGCAGGCATGCTCCTCTATGAACAGATCTATAACATCAATAGCAAAACACTCCTCCTTATCATCCATGCCTATACTCGCTCTATTTGCTACCTCCGCAACTCTCATAGTGGCCTTCAGATTCCCAAACTTAATCTCTAGTAACCCCGACTTACAATGAATGACTACATCAGTTGTAGCTAAGAAGGGGCGTCCTAAGAGAACTGGTGTAGAGTGCTTAGTGTCATGGCTAGAATCCATATCTAAGACAATGAAATCAACTGGATATACAAACTCTCCAACCTGAACCATGACATTCTCTACTATACCTCGTGGTCTCCGCTCGGATCTATCAGCTAATTGCAAAGTAACATACGTGGGAGATAACTCCCCTAAACCTAGACGTTGGTAGACTGAGCAGGGAATCAGATTTATGCTAGACCTTAAATCTAAAAGAGCATGATCAATCGGGTTTTTTCTAATGCAACACGAAATAGTGAAAGCTCCTGGATCTTTCAACTTGGGTGGGATGCCCGAAGTGCAAATGCCACTCATCTTTTCAGTGAGCTTCACTGTTTTCGACATGGGGGAATTGTTTCGCTTTCGTGTGCATAGATCTTTGAAGAATTTTGCGTAAGCAGGAATAGACACAATAGCGTCAACTAGAGAAAGGTTCACCTTAAGGTCTTTCAAGTGCTCTAAGATCTTATTCATCCTAGTGTCTTCAATAGATCTGGGCTTCTCTAGTGCGGCTGGAAAAGGTGCTCTAAGGACGATACCACTAGATTCTATGGACTGCTTCCCCTTTTTATGTGGAAAGGTACTACTATCATCTCTCTCTCTAGTGGTTTCCTCTCTCTCATGGTCTCTAACCTCACTAGGCTCTATAGGGACACTAAGTGCAGACTCCACTGAATTTTCCTTCTCTCTCACCCCATTGTCAATGACTCTACCACTCCTAAGTGTAATAACTGCTTTCGCCTGTGCATGAGTGGTGTAAGAAGGATTAGAGGAAGAACTGGATTGACCTCTAGGGTTTACCTCAGGCTGGGTAGGCAACTTGCCTGGCTCCCTAGCACTCAACTAATTAGCTAACTGACCTAACTGGGCATCTATCTGAGCCATGTGCTGCTGTTGTGATTGAAACATCTGTAGTAGAAGATCAAACTTATTGTCACTAGTAGGCTGGCTAGAGGATGGTGCAGGAAATGAAGGTATAGACTGAGTGGGAAGGGTGGGAATAGATGGACGCTGGTCCAGTGAGGCACCAGGAAGTTTAGATGGATTTACATGATAAAAATCTGGTGGATTTGACTGAGCAGGACGAGGTCGTTGCTGGAATGGTACCTGGGGCTGGGGAGACTCAAAGTGATGATTATGCTAAGAAAATTTAGGGTTATCCCTCCATCTCGGATTATATGTGTTCGAGTAAGGGTTATACTCTCGTGAGTACCCCTATGCAGCATGGACTTGCTCCTGAATGAATTCTGGAAACTGTGGTGCTAATGGGCAAGCTATGGTCTCATGGGACGACTAAGAACACAAGGCACACACCTCAACAACAGAAGGAGAAGATGACGATACTAGTGGATTAGCCCTATGGCCAGGTGTAGGTGCTAGACCTAAAGAAATCAACTGGTCAAGCTTATGGGTCAATGCTTCTATCTTAGCAAGAAGATCATGGGATGTGCCTACTTCATTAACTCCTCTCCTAGGATTACTCTTACTCGACCTATCCAACGCCATATTTTGAAAAGAATCCTCAGCAACACGCTCTAAAATCCCCCAAGCATCACTAGGTCTCAGATTATAGAATCCCCCGCCCGACAATGCATTCACTATCATACGCTAAGACTCAGTAAGACCTCTAAAGAAATAATGCAGAAGATCGTGGACACCGTACCCATGATGTGGACACTGACGTAATAAATCATTATACCTCTCCCACGTCTCATGGAAAGATTCAAACTTGTGTTAAGAGAAGGTCATAATTAAAGCTTGAAGGTCAGCGGTCTTAGCCATGGGGTAAAACCTCTGATAAAAACAGGACTGGAGCTCGTCCCAAGATGTAATGGCTCCATCGGGCAAGGACTACAACCATTGTTTGGCTTTATCCTTGAGGGAGAAAGGGAAAAGTCTGAGCCTAATATTCTCCTGAGATACATTTGGAAAATTAAAAGTAGAACAAATCTCCACAAAATCAGTAACATGAGCTAGGGGATTCTCATTACTCCTACCATAGAAAGACGGAAGCATAGCTAATATCCCATGCTTAATCTCAAAACTTGCCTCCCCCAAACTCGGTGGATGGATGGCCATATTCGGCTCAAAAGCATGAGGAAGGAAGTATTGCCTAAGGGTCATGTCAGCGGCTACTTGGCGTGGATTGGGGAGCCTAGGAAGGTCAACGTTCTTATGAAAGGGAACAGTAGGAGGAGGAAGGGGGGGGAGGATTATCATTCCCATTATGGGGAACAAGAGGAGGGAGATCATTCCTATTTTCTGCCATTTCACCTAGATTACGTTCTAAGTTCCTAAGATGGCGATGAATTCTCTGTGGTTCAGGATTAAGAGAAACTAAGTCGGGTCAAAGTGAGCGTCTACCAAACATGCACAAAAAGAAACAAAATCTCCTTCCAACTCTTCAACCCCCGAAACTACAATTTTGACCTTATCTCAACACGAGTTTGAATCTTTCCATGAGACGTGGGAGAGGTATAATGATTTATTATGTCAGTGTCCACATCATGGGTACGGTGCCCACGATCTTCTGCATTATTTCTTTAAAGGTCTTACGGAGTTTCTTATGTGTCCTAGATTAACTACGAGTAGAACCGAAATTATTATTATTTTTTTAATTTTGAATTGAAGGGAACTCTAAATTAAAGATAGAATTAAACTACCTAAACTAATATGTGCAATAAAAAGACAACCAACTAGAGAGGGAGTGATTAAATCAATAGAAACGAATTAGGGCGATTACTACTCTATTATGGGATTTAGATTTTATTCTTGCTTTGAGTATTTTGATGGCTTTAATAGCTTCTTTTAGAGGCCCAAACTCACTAACCGTATTATCCCTAATTCTCGGTGCAATTCTATCCCTAAGCGAATTCTACTTAGAGTATAGCCTTGTCTTTATTAAGTAGGGTTTTAGGGCTAAGTGATTAAGACTTCTAGATTGGCGTGATTAATACACTAACCTAGAATTTAAACCGTTAACTGTGTTTCAAGCTAAGGCCTAATTCACCGAATTTCAACTAAGTGTAATGGGTGACCTATTAGTTTTATTTCATCCTAAAGACCACACATTAAACCTAATTATAAAATCAAGCACAATCAGTCAACACCATATAAGCAGATACAAAAAATTAAGAACATAGTAATACATGTTTCCTCATTAAGGCAATTAATTAAACACATAGACATGCCCAACAATCACCATTAAACAATTAAAAAATAAATAAAATATGTATTCAAACCATCAAAATATCCCAAAACAAGTCTTACAATCTTTAACCCATAATAGATATAGTAATCAACCTTAAAGTAAATTTAGCTCAACATGTTAAAAGAGAGTATCAAACTGAAATTTAATCTCAAAAAATCAATTCCATGTCCAAGAAATTAAATCTCAAGCTTAGAACCTCTTCCTATTTCAATTTCGCACAAATCCATCTTCTTCTCCAAGAATTTTTTTCCAATAGTTGTTCCAAATTAATCCCAAAAATCCTGCAGAAAATAGCCCCAAATTAACTCCAAATAAAGATAAAAAGTAAAAAAAATAAAAAGAAAACAAAAGATATTTTTTTAGAATTTTTTTATTTTTTTTCTTGGTCTGAGAAAGAAGCTGAGATTTTCTCCTCTCAGTGCGGCTGTTGCTTCCTCTTCCCCCCCCCTCGCCCCTCCCCCTTTTTGCTTTCTACGTGCATATATATATATATATATATATATATATAAAAGTGGGGTGTAGGTTTTCTTTTTGGTCAAAGAAGTGGGGCTGGGGGTTTGAATATATTATTATAATAATAATAGTATATTACATATAAGTTTATAAGGTGTGCTATGCGTGTGTGTGTATGTTATATGTAAAGTATATACAATATAATATATAATGTATAATATATACATGGTCATTATTATTTTTTTTCTTCTATTTTTTTTTACTAAATAACTAACCTATAATTATTCTAACTAATTTTTAATTAATCTAAAAAAATCCTTATACTAAATAAATAAATTCTAACCTAATAATATCATAACCTATTTAATGAATCTTAATTAAGCCTAACTACTAATTTAATTTAATTACCGAAACCAAATTACTAATTAATTTTATTACCTAATTTTTTAATTAATCAGAATTACTAAAGAAAAGAAATAAATAAAAAAATAAAATTAAAAAATAGAAAAAATGACAAACCACACACAAACACTTAATGAGAATCAATGAGCACTCAGAAACTCGAAATAGACAAAATTAGCACCAAAATACTCTCTCAAACACACTTCAAATCATGTAATTAACGCTCCAAAAACACCCATATCAGGATGGGGCGTTACAGACTCCCTCCTTAAAGACGTGACGTCCTCGTCGCGACCCCAACACAAACAGAACAGAACCACAACCCAGAACCTTAGACGGCGTGGAATCCACCTAAAGCCTGCTCTAATACCACCTGTAGCGACTCACGCTCAACTACTAGCCTATCGTCACACTTGAGCCTAACTAACAAGCCCGAAATACTTAAGCCAGTGATGACAATAGTAGTGAACCCAAGCTATTATAAAGTGCTCACCAATCTCACAAAGAACCGAAGTGGGATGGGGCGTTACAATTTTCATGCATTTTATAATTAATTATGCACATTTAATATAAATATTTCATCACTTTTATATATTTTTGCACATGTCATATTTAGAACGAAAAAGAGCAAAAAGCATTTCCTCAAGAAATTAAAGGAAAAAAGAAAATAATAAAATATAATAGTTGACTTTTGACCAAGGCTTAAAGTCTCGGCTAAAAAGTCCACATAGAAGAAGGCCCAATGGGCCTTATGCAGGCCTTAGGGTCTTACGAGCTTATTGTATATGTATATATATATATATATATATATATATATATATATATATATATATATTAGTAAATTAATGTCATGTAAGGCACGACTATACTGTTCAATATTATTGTAATACAAAATTTAAATTATATAATAAATAGTTATAAGAAAATTTAATAATTTTGCAATAAGTCAAATAAGTTGTATTTGTATTTACACATTTCTTTATAAAAATTGAATTCGTGAAAGGTGTTAATTTTGTCTCTTTGTTATTTTGATAAATTTAAGATAATATAGATTATAAAGTGAAAAAGAATTTGTAGAATTAGAGAGGGTTCGGTGAATATAAGGTGGAAATATCTAAATTTTCTTTTGGAATTTACTTAATCTAATTGAATTGGAATTTCATATGTAAAAGTTATATAGGAATCGAATTGAAAAGTTAATTTTCTTTATTTTCTAATTCACATAAGTACTTTAATGTAATTTGAGATGATTTTGTAATTATTTAATTTTCTTTAATTTTTCATTTTTTAAAAAAATTTAATCTCAATAAACACAATACGATTTAACGAAAAAATAAAAACACACAAGAAAAAAGATAATCATAAAATTGAAGACCAAAACTAGGGTATTTAAATTATGATAGGGCTTTATAACTTTTTATTACCTAATTGAATAGTTTATTTTTGCTTTCTAAATTCCAAACCTATAAATTTTAAATATTCGAACCAATTCCTACTCTTATGTTAAAGTTGAAATCTATTTTTAGATTTAGTATAAATTAGCATAATATAATTTAGCAAATTTGTGCATTTTTTAATCTAGTCTAAATTAACATAATATATTTAACAAATATCAAAAATCAAAACTTGAATTTGGAAAATCTGAAACCCAAATATCTAAAAATGCTCAAGTTTTATGATTTTAAATGTTTAATTTAATAGTTTTCTAGCTATAAAAATTCAAATATTTAAACTTAAAATCCATCCGAATTCCCATCTCTAGCCTGATCAAATAGTTTTTTCAACTCCAAATGGAAAACAATTTAAAAATCAAATGAAAAAAGTGTGATTAGCCAAGAAACAAAAAAGATAGTGCACATCATTTTGATTGAGAAAGAAAAAGGAAAAAAAGATAGAGTAGATATAAAATTATCTAATTGAATAGTTTCTTTGATTTTAATAATAAATATTTAAAAATTTGAACTAAAAAACTCAAACTAATTCTCTTAACCTGATTTGAGCTTTATGACTTTTAATACCCTATCAAAATATTTTTTAATTGTTAAATTCAAAATATTAAAAATTTAAACCAATTCTAACCTGGCTATAAATTAAAGAGGTGATTAATAAAGAAGTAGGAAAAGAAAGAAGAAATCATTTTGCTAGTGAAGGAAAAAAGAAACAAAAAGAGTAAACATAAAATTATAATTTTTCTCATGGTAAACATAAAAATTACAAATCCATTACAAATATTATATAAATTTTCATTGATAATCATGCCTTTCTTTTAAATTTATTACAACATTGCCATTTTTTAGTACTATTAATTCATGGAGGAGAACCATGAATGAATAGAATAAAAAAAAAGTGACTCTTTTTATATTAGTAGAGATATATCACATGCACAAGCATTGACGAAGAGGCCCACGGACAAATGGCGAACAATAGAACAAATTTAGTTTTTTTTTCTTTTTCTTTTCTAAATTAAGAGCTAAAAATATAGTTAGTTTTAGAATCAAGCTACAAATGATTGTGAACAGGTTTAGGCTACTTTTATGAGGGAGTTTCCTAAAAATATTTCTCATAATTTTAGTTTATTTTTGCTAATTATGTCTAAATAATTTGTACTTAATTTTCTATTATAAGTCAAGCGCATCAAGTTTTTGATGTCGTTGTCAAGAAGGCACGATCTAATTGTTGGATAGGTTTAGTTATTTGCTTAAGTGTTTGTTTTTATTTTCTTTTTAAGTTCCTTTATTACTTAAAAAGCCAAAAAAAAAAAGGAACAAAAAAAATTTAAAAAAAAAGGGATACCAAAGAGGGGATGACTTTGCATTGATTGATTATGGATTCTTTTTGAGTTCCCTGGGTTTCACTTATTTCCTCCTCTCTAACCTCAAATGCATTCAATGCTTATGTTATATGTATTCAATACGTTCATGACACTAATTGTTGACCTCTTGCCCTTTGACACTCGAATTATATTTAGATTCTTATTGTAACCCTCATAGTCATATGTTGGTTAATAATTCTATACACAATTTCCATGACCAATGGCAGACATATTTTTCGTATTCATCTTGGGATCAAGGAACCTCTTTATCCTTTACACCTTCAAAGTTTTGAGTGGCAACCTCTCCCACCATCTTTTCCCATTTATCCTTCTCCTGAGTTTTTTTGGTAGCTATGCTTATATGATTTTAATCAAGATGTTTACTATGTCGACTCGGTTCAGTCCTCTACCTTAGCATTCACTTGGGTAATAAATTGGACTAAATGATTGAACGTATGTAATCTCAATTTGAACAAGGTAAGATGGCCCAACTCATTCAACTCATCCAATACAATCAACAAAGAATAAATAGACTAGTAGAACAAACTAACAAGCAAGTCAAGCGCTTCAATAGTAGAGTTGAGGATGAGAGGATGAGTAACCTATTTAATTCGTGAGTGACCCACTATACTAATACAGTTTCGGGCGTGTTGACGTGCCTTTGACCAGGTTGATGGGATGGAAAAGAGGCCTAAAGATGAAGAGAATAGTGAAGACAATGAGAGTGACAAGGGAGAGGTATAGAGAGTGAGATTGAAAAGGAGACTGATTATTGTATTGATGGAGAGGATGAGCTTGATTATATTCTAGGTCAAGCCAACTTAGGTTATGTTTTAAAGATATTGGTTGATTCCAACTCTTTCGTGCCTTCATCTACTTCTAGGGAGTCTTGTGAGCTTCCTTTTCCATCTCCCTCGATCCCTACACCTTAATCAATTTGGAGGACAAGCTTGATGGTAATTTGGAACACTACGGTCATAAACTATCTTTGAAAATTTCATGGTTTCAAAACAATCTCTCGAAAACAAAATGGAGCTACCAAGACATCTGAATTATCCATAAAGCACAAATATCACAAACTTAATCATGACGTTGTGGGTTATTCTTGGCCACCTTTTGATTACTTAATTTGTTAGACATTTTTATTAGTCTTTGCCAGTAACAACCAAAGTGATATATTAGTGTCACATACATGTCATTCATTTGATAACAACATGTACATATTTGTTTTTACTATATTTTGTTACGTCAAGTATTTTTGATTTTGTATTATTACATAAAATCACACAAAATATAAAAATTTGGTCTCCAATTTTCATTTTTGATAACTATGGAGTTATATTAAATTTCTATGAATTTTAGAGCACAATTTTAGAATTGTGCATCCAATCAATTTTTATAATTTTTAATACCCAATTAAATAAGTTATTTGGTCTCAAAATTCCAAAATTTAAATCCAAAAATTCAAAGTAATTTTCATTCTAAGGTGAAAGTTGGAAGACGTGATTGATAAAGAAGCAAAAGAAAAGAGAACCCATTGTTTTTGTTAGTAAGAAAAAAGATAATAGACTTAAACGGTCCAAAAAACTAATTGTTTGTTCTTTTTGTTTTATAAGTATTATAATGTAATTTGGGATTATTTAATAATTATTTGAATTTAAATAATTATAATTTAGATTACTTTAGACTTTTTATATTTATTTCGTCTTCGACTTTTCACATCTATTTTGCATTTGTAGTTTTAATTAGCACGGTATGATTTAGCAAATATATATTTTTTGTTTTAGTCTAATTTAATATAATATATTTAACAAATAACAAAAATCAAAATAGAAAAATCAAAACTTGAACTCGAAAAACCCAAGAAAACAGAATATCTTTCAATCAAGTTTTTTGATTTTAAATATTTGATTTAATAGTTTTCTTTAGCTCTAGAAATTCAAAAACTTGACATTGAAAATTCTAAACGAGTTCCCAGTAAGTTAAAGAAACAGAGCATATTATTTTAATTGGGAAAGAAAAAAGAAAAAATAAAATAAATGTAAAGTTATGCAATTGAATCATTTTTAATTCTAAAAATTAAAAGATCTAAGGCAATGTTGGTTAACTTATCCTTGAGAGTACAAACTGTCTCCCCCAATCTTTTCTCTCCATGGAAAAATTCTCTAGATCGTCCCCACCCTTATCTCATCTTCTATTCTTAATTCGTCTAACCTTGACCTTTGGTCAATGGTTTGGGCATGTCTTTCTACCTTTTATTATATTCTCTGTTATTTTCATCCTTTTATTTATAATTTTCGTTTGTTTTTGTTGGGTCCATTGTATTTTGTTGCTTTTTGTTCCTGCTCTAGATTTAATTTGTAGGTCTTGTTATTCATAGATCTGGAATAAGGTTCCTTATTTCCAATCTCCTGGCGTTCTCTTTGAGAGGTTGCTGCGGTTTAACTTCGGTTTTTCGACTTGGGGTCTCATGGTCTTTGTTGCAAGGTTGGTCGTTCCTCTCTTCTCCTAGTTGTGTTTCCACCATGATTAGTGGTATTATTTGTTGACTAGTCACTCTGTAAGAAGTGTTGGAGGCCAAGTTAAAGGATTCTTTCTCTAAGCATTCAAAGTTTGGGATGGTGAGCTCGTTTCTCATCTTGTTGTTGTTTGTATTTTTTGCGTTGCCATTTTTATGGCTTTCTTAGAGGGTGTTCATGGATCATGTGCCATTTTGTGTAATGATGATATATGGATCTTTTGGTCTGGATGCCAAAGTTGGGGGTGGTTTTTTTTTTTTTTAAATTTTATATAACAAGGGAAATCCAGTTGGTGGAGCTCGACCACGGTACACTCGACAGAGTTCGACCACCAACTGATAAACTTCGCGAATACAGCACGTCCCCTATACTGTGCACTAATTAAGTCGATGACACTCAACCCAAGATAGGAGATTTGATTCAAACCTAGGTCGTGTGCCCGTGTTTGTCTCTAACCTTTACTGTTAGGACATCCTTGGGGATTGCAGGGTTGATTGTCCTTTGTTATTGTCAATTAAAGTTTAAGGTTCCTGACGTTTTTCTTGTTGGATTAGTTTTGGCTCGTCCTTTTATATACATTTATGCGTTGTTAAGTAAAAGTATTTGTTTTAGACCAAAAAAGTAATTATACATCAAATTTGTGTTGTTGATTATAATATGCTAATAAAAATATGATTGACTTTAGATATTGATATGTCAATTCTTTTAAAATATATTAAAAAATTCATGGACAACCAATTCTTTTAAAATATATTAAATATAACCAATGGACAGTTGATGGTCCATACATGGTCACTCAAACTGTTAATAATTAGACTTCAAGGGTCGTTCAGGTAGTACACGTTTAAACTTTACTGGAAGTCATCACATGTTCGAATCTTGGGAAGGTGGGAGGGTTTTTCATATTGGGTGTTGCTATTACGAATCATATCACTTAATTTACATGGTGCATGTTACGAATCATACCTTAACTTATCTGGTGCTTGTCTTGCAGTTAGATCGCTGCACTCGGAGTTTTGGTTCACACTTAGCTATTAGCCAAATATTTAGTCAAGAAAAGGGACGCTGACATATCCTTGATAGGGCTAAACCCGTCTATGTCTTGTGGGATGGTCGGGTGGAATTTTTCACTCTAGCCAAAAAAAAAAAAAAAAACCAGTAATAATAAAAAATGAATATGCCTGGAAAAAGGTTCTCTTTACAAATTTGACCACAGTCATCGGATACTACGAGGTACTAAGTAAACACCCAAAGCCCTCGCCACTCATCCCAAACCCCAAATTACATCATCATACAAAAATAAAATAGTTACCCACACGTATACGTATACACACAATTCGTATATAACTAATTTCTAAAACCATTCAGCAAAATGTTGTGTGCGCTAAAGCTACAGAACCGTCATCTATCAGCCGCACCTACATTGACGAAAAGCGTCGTCGCCGGAGATTCTCTCGCTTCTCGCCGGTGTTTAGTTATCCGATTACCTCGCGGGAAAGCCTTTGCAACGGCGGCTCTGCAATCAGAAAGCAACAACGATGCATCCACGACATCTGAGCAGCAGCTAACTTCCGCCGTTGGATTTCCTTCATCCGCCGCACTTCAGTGGACTGTCACTCAACGGCATGTCACCCTACTCAGTTTCATCGCTTGCGCTGTACTATTCTCTCTCCTCTCCTTCTACTCTTCACAGCATGCGTGCACACACAATATAATGTGTCAATTTAAATTTACATGTTTGTTCATAGATTACATTCATTTTCGATGATATTTGTAGCCAGATGCATGAATCTCTTGTTATGCGCGAGTTCGGAGAAAGTTTGGTAACACTTGTAACATGGAATTCATTTCTTGTATAATTGAATTTGTGATGATTTGTCTTTTCAAATGAAATGTGTTGGGAGCTGTAAAATAATTTTAAGTAAATTCTATTATTTGTAAATTTAAATTGTGTCCGGAACACATGTAGAATTGGAATTGATATGTGTACTTTATTTAAGTACCCTTTAGTTATTTTAGTGACATTAGATTTGCCATATAATGACCATTTGTATAATGTTATGATTTATGAGGATACTTTTTGTTATTTTAAAATCTTTTATGGATTTGGCTTTCGTGGAATTGCAAATTCGGCCTCTTGGGCTAGGATTTTCAGTATAACTAGAGCAAATCCAAGATTTGCAAATCTTGGATTTCTAAATGAATTCCACATTTTAATTAAGTGATACCAAACATAAAAAATTGGATCTATAAATGAACTCCACAAAATTTTGTGGAATTCATTTATTCTAAACACACTGTTATCATTGTGCCAAGTCTTAAAATTAGATAATTGAAGAAATTAAAAGATTTTTTTAGGGCTAGCATTTTGTATATAATTCGATTAATATGTACATTTGTCTCACTGCTTGCGCTGTACTACTCTCCCTTGTCTCCCTCTGTTCTTCACACACACACACACACGTGTATGATGTATCACTTTAAATGTATATTTTTGTTCATAGATTATATTTTTTTTATGATGATATATTAGTAACTGGGTCATGAATCTCTTGTCATGTACACGGTCCAGAGAGAATTGGATTTAGAGCCTGTTTGGCTGAGCTTATTTGAGGTTCTATGTTGCAAATAGTAAAAAGCATGTGAGGGGGTGCTTTTTTCTAGGTGCTTATATGCAGTAAAATAAGCAGAGCCAAACAGGCTTTTACTTCATAGTCTATTATCTGCTGTCTTACATGCATTTTATACAGTTGTGTCCTCCAAATCATGTGATGACAAATGTATCGTTGTCCGAAGTATCACAATTAGATAACTGAAGACATTAACAGATTCCTTAGGGGTGGTATACTGTATTTGATTCGATTAATGTGTAGATTTGTTTAAATTCAAGGCTACTAAATAAGAAAAGAGGCCTTTTTGGTTTTGGAAAAGAAATTTTCTAGGAAAAGAAATATTATGAATGTTAAGATATCGAAATGCTCAGAAATACAGAACAGCAAGATTTAGGATTAAAAATATTTAGTCTGAGGTTGAAAATAGCAACTCTAAGTTTTCCTTCGCGTCTGAATCAATTAGAATCATAGTTTGTTGGAATCCTTGATATTCGCTCACTTCTACTACCACATTCATCTTGAAAAATGATAATGGAAATAAAAAAAGGTCATGTCTGGGAGGACTGGAGCAGAAGGGGCCCTAAATCTTTGGTCTAGTTTTCTGTTTTTTCCCTCTCAAGTATGAGAAAATGTAGACAAACCAAATCTAATTAAAGCAAGCTAAGATTTGTTCCCATAGTTGGGGTAGTCTACATGGACTTCTGACATAACTGATTCCTGTTGTTAGATATCTAGCTTGGAAAACATGGATAAAAATGAGAAGGAAATTGATCTGTCTCACATTTAATTCCTGTGATAACAGAAGTGCACTGCCGAGGTTTCCCTTGTTGAGTGGAATGATTCAGAATTTCATCTAAACTTCTCATTAACACTTTGTTTTCAGTGTGATTGAATTGATTAAAAAATTATAGTCTTCTTTAATCTTTAGCTTTGCCATTTCATACTTTGTCTTCAATGATGAATAGGTTCCGATTTTTATCCATAGTAGAAAAAAGGAAGACAAATGTCGCTCTTGCAATTAGATAGAAAAAAATGAAGAGAAATGTTGCTCTTGCAGTTTTGTCCTACCTAGACTCAGAAATGCTTTTTCTATCATTGTCTCTCATCATCCATGTCGAGAATGATGCTTCATTCTGTTGTGTTTTCTTCATGTGTCAGTTCTTTAGCTTGATTTAGGTTAGGTTTTAAAATTGAGTAGATAACACATAAGACTTCTTTTAATTATGTTACTTCTCATTTTTACACGCAACAATCTTGTCTCCACTGTCCGTGTGCTCTTCTTGATATATTAATTATGGTACTTCTTGTTTTTACAGGTAGCAATTTCTGCAACCTGGCTCTTTTGCTCAGCAATTCCAACGCTAATGGTATGCCTCAAATCTGTAGCCCTTGCCATATTATATTGTTTCTCAAGATATATATGTAACTGCATTGTTCATTAATCTCTGTTTTCCAGATAATTCGGATTTTATTGTTGAATTCTTAATGCCTATTTACTGGGTGAATCAAGAGTAAAATTAAGTTTTGGATGGGCGTAACATCTGTGAGTAACACAGATTTATTTTCAAATACACAAATGAATATGCTTAGAAGTTAAATTAGATAAAGACAACAATTTCTCCATTGCTTAAATATGTTCCATGTATACAGACTTCTTGATTATAGGAATTGAGAAAAGAAAAGCCTTGAGGTGGTTAGAGGGGTACAGAAGGGGGCCTTTCTCGTTTTTACTTGTCCATTGTATGTGGCTATGTAGTTTTGGGTTTTTAAAATTCCTTTCATATTTGGTGGACTCAAGGCCTTTAAGAAAGCAGCAGAGTCATTAGAAAAGCTAATGGATGTCACGAGAGAGGAGCTCCCTGACACGATGGCAGCTGTTCGGTTATCTGGAATGGAGATCAGTGACCTAACCATGGAGCTCAGTGATCTGGGGTGAGTATAAAAATTTGATTTGTCAAGTTGTATGAAGAGAGTGAAATTCATGTTGTTCTTGTTCTAATTTGGTTGCAGGCAGGAAATAACACAAGGTGTCAGAAGCTCTACCCGCGCTGTTCGCTTGGCAGAGGAAAGGTTGCGCCGGTTGACAAACATGACTCCTCCAGGTTATTAGTTTTATTATTTAGCTTCCATTGAAAGTTTTCATGTGTGCAAAATAATTTAGAGTGATGAATTTCACTTTATCTTTACTTGATTAGCATCATTTCAGGAGGTAGTACCAATAGAAACAAAGACATCCGTACCGGTTCTAGCTAAAACTGCGAGAGGGATAAGGAAGGGTATTGTGAAAGGTCGTGCTGCTTTGCAAATAATATTCACACTCACCCGATATTCAATAGTTGCGTTCAATTACTTCACATCTCGAGCGAAGGCGTGATGGGAAAGTGGCATCTATCTACATGGTAGGAGAAAAGCTAATGTCAGCATGTACATGATCCTTGTTAATCTATTTTTGTTTCTTGATAGGATTGATGTATCTGCAACACTATATACCCAAATAATAGGCTCAGGCTCATGTTTTAGTGTACTTGTGGTGCGTATTAACTAGCATGTCTCGATTTAACTTTTACATAGTTTGGTAGTATTATCAACTTATGATCTTGTGCATGTTAATCTGAGGTTGTCTTGTAATTGTATTAGATCAATGATCCATATAGGGCGGAATAGAATGTTGCTTTCTTTGTAGTAAAATAAATATTGAACAGCTATGAGGAAATGCAGAAATTTCAACAAGCGGTTCTAATTAATTCTGTATTCGAGGAGTTGCATAATTTTAACTATTTTCAAGCAGTCTTAATATTTCAATTATGTTGGATCTTTAATTACCATGTCATCTGAGAAATTGGTAAAACCTTTTAAAGGAAATGTTGGATGTGAAAACTACAGTTCATGTCATCTAGGCATGTTAATGGAAAGAGGATCGGTTGTTTCTAGGGGACAATATCATTAGAAATGCTTCCTACTGTTTGTCGTGAAAGTTTATAGCTTTGTACGTCTTTATGATGGAGGAAAACTTAAGATGAGTTGGATGCAGATACTCATATGAGATCTCAGGTTTATGGAGCTAATTAGGGAAATGATTCTTGACAGGAATGAGGAGGGTTTCATATGTATGTACTCCACTCTAGCTTGTCTGAGACTTGTTTTAGTGTCTTCAGGACCTGTGGGGCTGTTCTGATTATAGCTAGCAGATGTATTCCCACCATGTCTTATTTGTGTTCTTGTGAAGTTCTGACTTGTGGATAAAGATGAATAAGGTCATTGCTGCTTGTGTAATTAACCCTTGTCTCCTTGCATAGTTGGGTTCTTTATGCCAAGCAAGTCATGGACAAAAGTACAAGAATCTGAAAATATTTAATTTTTTATACTGTGCTTACATGTTTCATATTTAGTTGTTCTTTTCCTGCACATAGAGGACATACAAGGAACACTAGAACAGGAGTTTGTTGTAGACCTTAATTAGCGACTATCGATCTTCATAAGATTGTTCAAGAGGAACAGTAGTAGGTTTGACCACCTTGTCCCTCGTTTATGGGTGGCCTTGGCGGCCTTCTACCACCGCCAACTGACCTGCTTTTTTCGGTACCCGCCACCCCTGCAGAGACGGTTGCACTATCCTCCTACACCACAAACCAGATTAAGTACATTTTATATGTATGTACACACGCACCCATGCACGCAGATACAGAGACGTAACCTCACTAATTCTAGTTACAGCACCATTAAAGAGTGAATTGGTACTATATGTTTTGAAAATTGCTCATTTATGAGTTGTAAATTACATGTGTTTTTAACCCCATTGAAAAAAACTAATCTTTTCATGCTTGCACGTAAAAGTCTAACAGAAAAGATAGACTGTGAATAGAAGAAATGAGTAATATCGTCATATTAACCGACCAATCTCATATGGCGAAGTTGAGAAGAAGCACTTACAGTGGTTTGCTTTTCGGTTTCTGATGTTTCAGGTGAAGACACGCCTATTGAAGATGTTGAGTGGAAACTTAATGACTTGAGAAAGTCTTTCATACTTTGCTCTCAATATATCTTGTGTCTCTCATAACACCTCTACTGTTTCGATATATTATATAGCATAAATAAGAGGCACTATGATTTGTCATAAGTGTATGTTATCTTCTATATAATTTCAAAATAGGCATGGAAGTTCTCATAGATATCAAATATGTAACATACACGCCTCTTAAAATGGGGCAAATATATTATACATTTGTCTACCATAAGAGGGTTCTGTGTTTATTTTGAAGTCACAGTAAGTAATGTGCATTTACGATAAGTCACAGGAGGTAAGACCCTATTTGCCTATTATATATTCTATTGTTAATGTGATTTACCCACATGTCTAAACAGCATGTTAAGTTGAAATAATTTTTAAACAACATAATATACCCAAAAAGGGCAATTCCTAATCCACCACCATCCAAGGTACAGAATATTATTAGGTCATGTTAGGAAACAACTTACAGAGTACGCAAGCAACTGAGGTTCCTCAAAAAACTGCCAAAGTTCTTGCGGACACGCAGCTTGATGGTGTTGAAAAAGACACGGTTAACAAGCTACTATAAATTTAAGACGATTATAAGCAGAACAATTGGAGTACTAAAAGATTTCAATAAAAACCATTGATTTTTCTGTGATTTTTCTTCTGTTGCTGTCAAAGCAGGATCTAATGTAAACGTTGTTGCCAACTGAAAAAACAAGTAAAAGAAGTAATATCTCAGCACAAGATTTCAAGCCCACATTATTTCATGGGATAAGATTTAATTTGATTTAAAACAATAATATTTTACAAATTGTCCTAGGTTGCAGGAAAATAAATAAATAAATAAATGCATCTGAATATCTCTTCTAGTCTTACTTTTTTCTTGTCAGTAAGAGATAGAAGATTAAATTTCAACCATTCTTTTCTGAGTGAAGATGACCTTTTTGAACCATATTCCTTGAAGACCCATTGCGAGATTAAGCTTGAAGTTGGCATCTATTCTTCATTGTACAGGGTTATTCTCTCAATTACTTTTGAAACTCTTGTTCTTAAGCTGAAAGTGGAAGCCTAGAAAGTCGACTGACGACAATAGTTAAAACTACTCTTAGCAATTCTTTAACACATTCGACACGTTATATAACATTACAAGAGAAATTCAATGGTCGTAAACTAATGATGAAGTAATAAGATGATCTTGAACATTCATCATCATGGATATATAGAAAATTGCTTTCATTGACTAAAGGACTCCTTGGGCCGAAACCTTCCACATGATCTGAACTGAAAGTGCGGAGCAAATTACCAGAAGCCAAAAGACAATGTAAAAAGTGCAGAGCAGCAAATTACCAGAAGCCAAAAGACAATGTAAAAGTTCTGTACAAAATCACATTAATGTGTAGCTGTTAAATATTACATGATTGGACCCCGAATAAGAATTAACTGGATGGAAAAGGCTCCACCAGAGAAGAAAAGTTTGTTAGTGTATCGATTTATGAGTAAATTACAATTGACACTATTGACTTGATACAGATGAATTACAAGGCCATGTAGCCCAGAGACATGGAAGGCACTTAATCTCCGGTTAGCTTGGCCATCTGGGACACCTTACAATAGTTAATCTCCATCAAAGAGACTCCAGCCACATCATCCTGCAGAACAATAGTTGAAGACAAGCAATGTGGATCTGGAAATCCTTAAATTTCCTGATGGCTAGATATCATGTTTACTGAAGTAACATATAGGCTATAGCAATGAGCATGAGGCTTTATGTCTTTGCACATGCCCATATATATATATATATATATATATATATATATATAGAGAGAGAGAGAGAGAGAGAGAGATTACATCAATCTTTTTTCAAATGTCGTCGTTTGTCAGTAGCACTTTCTGAGGGGTCTAGACCTAAACACTTGAGAAATGCTTGTTTAGCTAGCCCAAGATAGTGGCAAGGATGTTCTGAAAGTTGAAATGGCCTCAAACTAATTGAATCCTTAGTCGAAGACCCTTCTCTTTCTTGGATCTGTTCTGTTGTGATTTCTCCACTTGTACTTGCCCCTGCATTCCCCTTTATATTTTGGATTTCTTCCACCTGCTAGGACCATGGACTAACCAATTTGTCAACTAATACGTACCATCCTCCCAGTTTACATATTGAAAAGTTATTTATAAATGGTTTGTGAATTTTGAAAGAGAGAAGGGAGGGGGAGGGAGGTCGTATTCAAATAGCGAATAATAACCAATTTTAGATAGAACCCTATCGAGTCTAAAGAATATTCAAAGTCTTAATACATGTCTGATTGTCATCAATGCCCGGATTGCTCTAACTTGCGCCTCGTTGCAAGTAGCTTTCGGCTCATGGACTTCACATTGTCGAAAAGTTACCCATACCAAGTAATCTCATAAGTCACTTTCTTAAGAAAATTGGCTTGCATAAATCTCCTAGGATTAGACATTTATCACACATCTGTAACTTTTTCACTGATATAAATTATTATAAATAATTCATACAAGGTTAATATCGTCCCGGTGACCTGCATGTCTCTCCTTTCCAAAATGGAAAGAAGGTTAATTAAAAGTTCCCTCCCATTTTTGTAAAAGATATTTAATTATATCTTTGTTATGGAGGCTTCAAACAGATGTAAGCGACACCTACAAGCTATAAATGCATAACATTACATGACTCAATGATTTATTTTCTTTTTTTTTTCTCTTTCGCTTTTTCCTTTACACCCACCCCAAATCCAACCCCCCACCCCCAATGAGATTTGAACCCACGTCATCACTCTTGGGGGCAGTCTCAACCATTTGAGCTATTCGTTAATCCCATAAGATGACTCAATGGTAATAGCATGAGAATTAAGATATAGTTTCCACCATAATGCTTCCTCTTAGTTGCCTATCCATAAAAAATTAAAAGAGAACTTCAAACATTATGTTTCATCAACCCGTTGTAATATGGTGTACACTTCAAGTAGAAGAGGGAACTCGAGAATGAGTCAGGCTGTAGGATTCTCTATGTTAAGAAACTGGAGTCTCATCTTTTTATGCATCTAATGGTGAATATTAATCAAAAGCTCATGACAGTTTTTGCCTAAGACATACGAAACATTTCATACCTATAAGAATCACTGACTCCAACAAGAACTGCATCAACAGAAACATTTTAATACGAATTGATGCATATCAATAATTTTGAATCAGAGAAAGAGTGGAAAGAGCTGAGATTGGGAATATTTGAACTCATTAGAGGACAGAGCCCGAGAAAGAGCATGAACATTAATGGTGGTGGTGAACTGGTCATACATTGAGATGGAAGTATCACTAATATGAGAATAGTTTCAAAGGGGAACAGGCCTATTAAACTTCAAGAACACTATAGAGATGGTCATCCATCAATTATTGAATGCACTTATTTTTCATGAGTTATAAATTCATTTCTCATTTCAAGGTCAAAGTGTTAATCCGATTTAGAAGACTGTTTACTAGTTTATGATACCTCTGTTTAGATGTTTTGAAGCTCCTAAATTAAGGGGTAAATTGCTTCTGTACAGACACTCGGTATTATGTGTTGACTGTAAAACACCTATTTTAAAATTAAAAAAATTGCAATTTTGCCTCTAAACAAGCTCTTCAAAATTGCAATTTATATGGGTCTACATTTCTTATTTCTTCAAAAGGATTGCCTAGCAGACTTCAAAATGTTAAGTTCCTGTTTTAAATATTAGCCTACAAAAAGAAACATGACAAATTCACGGAGAAAATATTAATCCAATGTAGTTAGGTACCAAGAACCTGAAAATACGTAGTATGTAGAAAAGATTAGTTTGTCTACATAGACAAAAAGATTAACATAAGCATGCTGCACTGTTTAGTTCTACAACATATCTCATGAAGTAGGTCCGTGATGACTTGAAAGAAATAGAGGGCTGGACTATTATCATCATATTTTGGAGGACCCCTCCCGAAGCAAACATATCAGCGGCAGAGTAGGTAGCTCATTGATGTGCAATGGATGAAACTGATTAATTTCACCAAGCATTTCAATTTTGTGGGTGGGCATTTTACCTTTCATGAGAAATAAAATTTTCACATGTTCTTTGCATTGAAAATAAACTGATTTAAGAAACAACTGACGAACCAATAAAAAACTGAGACAATCTTCCAAATCTGTAGACTTCTTTCTGTGCCCATTAAGCATTTCTGGATATGTTCAAATATTTGATTAAAAATTCAAAATTTACAGATAATATCAAAGTATTTGATGAATCCAAGAATTTAGATTCCCCATTTGGGGACTGTTTGGTTGGGGGAAACCAAGGTGTGGGTCACCAACTTAATCAGTTGGATATGTACTTTTTACACTTACAAGAAAAAAAGTGATTCTGAAATATTATGCTTTTGCTGTTCCCAGAAGCATTCTCCTAATCAGGTACTTCGCTTAAAGCATACTCCAACTTGTTGTAGAAATAAGACAGTGTTTGGGTAGATATAATTGCCATGAAAAGTACTTAATCGTAAACCTTCACTTAGGATGCTCACCAACCCTTATTCTAATTTATTTACTGCCCCTCGAAACAACCCTTTTCTGGACATTTTTCCTTATGAGAAATAATACCTCTAAGCAAAATCACATCAAATCTACCTCAGGATTATAATAACGATTGCAACGAGCCGGGTCCAACTGTTGACTTGCCACCCCATTGAGCTTAAGACGTTATAAAATGCCCATAAATCCCACAAAGAACCGATGTGGGACGGGGTATTACAACAATGGTATAGCAATCTGTCCCAAAGCATGACATCTTTTTCAACTTAATTCTTTAGTTACTTCAAGTCGCTATGTATCCAAACATAGTAAAAAGAAAAAATGAGATTTTCAAAGCTAGTAAAAAAAAAGGACATTTTTGCAACAGCTAGCTCTTTCACCAACATAAATTCTATTCTCAAAACCCATTCACAATTCCACCAAAAATGACAAGAAAAATCCATGGGTACACTGAAAATCAATAGCCAGAAGTAATTTTTAATACCCATTTCCCCAATTTCAAACTTTCACCAAAAAAAAAAAAAAAAGGAAAGAAAAAAGCAAGAAGAGATTAAAGATGAGCAGCAGCATAGCATACCGTTGTGTTACGCAAAGAGGCATTGATGTTGTTGTTGTTGAGTCTTGAATTGTTAAGTTGGGATTGACTTGATGAAGATGATGGAGAAGCAGCGGTAGTGGATTGGTAAGAAACATCCGAAGAAAACAGGGTGAAGCCACACAAGAGTAGTATTACAAGAAGTATCATAATAAGCAACTGTATCCATATCAGCCATGGCACTTTACTGCTCTCTATTATCAGCTCCTCACCAAATTCATACATATGCACACCTCTTTTTCCTTTTCTTTTTTTCTCTCTCTGTATATATTTATATATTTGTGGGAAGAGATGGGATTTGAAAGATGAAAACGTATATATATTACCCGCCGCCGGGGGGGGGGGGGTGGCGCGCGGAGATTGTGGGTTTGTGGTTTGGGGGTGGTTGTTTGGGTGGTGGGCGTGGGTTTTGTAATAAGACGTAATAAAGTTGGAGTAAAAAGATGGAGGATATGCAATAGCCTGTTTGGTTAAGCTTATAAGCTGGTCAAAATAGCTTATAAGTCAAAAAGAGAATTTACATGTTTAATAATACAGCTTATAAATAGTTTTTGATTGTTTATAAGCTAAGGAAAAAAAAAGCACAAATCTACCTGTTTCTTTTAAAGCGTTTATAGGTCATTGGTCAAATTAATAAAAAATCAATTTATCGTTAAAAAATATCATATTATTTAAATATGTGTCCTTTGTAATTATTTTAACTATTATTGTAATTTATAATCATTTCTTTACCAAACATTTTAATCGCTTATATAAGCATATTATTCAAATGCATATCTATTTATTAGTGGCTTTCTTCTAAATAATATTTTGCTTATAAGTACATAAATAATTTTTTGCTTATAAGGACGAACGGATTATAAGAGCTTAATAATAAACTAGCCTAACAAGCTCCAAATGATGGTAGATCAACAGGACCATTGTTATTCTTTTGTTGGATGCGCGTGGGGGAGTTGTTTTCGGGATGATTTGTACTTGGAACGTCAGTGGGGACAAATTAAATTAGTGCGGAGGTACAAATCCACGAGGACTTCTCCTAACTTTACCATCAAAATATAATCGTTATTGCAAAAGCAGAATTGGATTTTAACTGGATGTCTACATCATTTTTGTCATAATTTATTAATATTTTATAATTTATGAGTGGATTACTTCGTGCATATATTATGAGCAGGGATGGAAAATTACAATATTTTTCTTTTTCCTTTTTACATTTTTTATGTTAAAATACTCCAAACATTTCTTATTATTTTCTTTTTTTTAAATTTGTAAAAAATCATGTTTAACCTATATAAATTTAAGATTTTCTATTTTATTTTCACTCTAACAGCCTCTTTATCTCTCTTTTGAAGGACTTCCTCTTTTAGTTTTAGTCCAACAAATTTCCCATTGCTTCACCTCTTACATGATTTCGCTTTTAGTATTTCCTTCTTATCTTAATACATATTATGTTATAGATTTTTTTAAAAACTTTATAACTATATTAAAATTTTATTTATTAGTATAACTTTTTAGTTTAATTTTTTAATATTTATAATAAAATTAATATTAATAAAATATTAATTAAATATATAACAATACTAAAATAGTAAAATTTATAAATATAATTAATAAAATATTTTCCCTTTGTTTTTAAGGTCACTAACGAACAATTTGTAGGGTCAAACGCTATATGGAGGGTTTTTTTTTTTTTTTCTTTTTCCGGTTTGGTTTGTTGGGGGCGGGGGGGGGGGTGCGGGTCAATAGTGAACTTGGATTTTAAATTTTTGGGAGTGAGTGAATAATATTATTGAGCACTCGATGTAGTGATCAAAAGTTAAATAAAATCGATGAAAAGTAATAAATAAATAACACAAGAATTTATAGTGATTGAACGTTTAGCCAACATCCACTATTTGATCATCCTAATCGAGTATTAACCAACTACACTAAACACTTTAACCTTTCTAAAAGTAGGCTTAATTTAAGAACCTACTATAATCTTTCATTCACCTTGCCTCAAATAAACCCAATTCGTTTTTTTCCTAGAATTTGTTGTTTTTAAGCAATATGCTCCACACCCAGCTATAATCAATTTACAATAATGTTATGAACGTGATGGCTCACACAAATAAGCCCGCAATTGGAGAGAAAAATTAATTAAAAAAAAAGTACTTTTTGATCATACGCATAAGAAAGAAGACGGAGGACATCTAAGAGCCTGATTGGCTAAGAGGGTGTTTGCTTTGCTTATTTGGTGCTTATAAATATTTAAATAGTAAAAAATTATGTGAGATTGTGCCTTTTTTGGTACTTATAAGTACCAAAAATAAGCAAAAGCAAACACCCTCTAAGTTTATAAGTTGGTTTGATTAGCTTATAAGTTAAAAAAGAAAATTATATGTTTGGTAACATAGATTATAAGTATTTTTTATGACTTATAAGTTAGAAAAAAGAATCAATCTACCAAATTTTTTTGAAAGGTATAGGCTCATTGGTCAAATGAATGAAAAGACTAATTTACTTTTAAAAAAATATTACATTAATTAATGACATGTCTTTTTTAGTCATTTTAACTACTATTTACTTATAAGCACTTATTTACCAAATATATTAATAATTTATAAATACATATTATTTAAATACATTTTTATTTATTTATCATATTATTTAAATATATCTCTATTTATTTATAACTTGTTTATAAATAAAAAATTATTTATAAACAAGAGCAGCTTATAAGCTTAGCCAAACAGGCTCTAAATAATGCTAGATCTGAGGCAACAGGACCATAATTATTATTTTGTTTGATGCGCGTGGGACAGTTGCTTTCTGGCAGTTTCGTACTTGAAACATCAGGGGGACAAATTAAATTACTGCGGCGGTACAAATCCACGAGGACTTCTCATGACTTTATCATCAAAATTTAATCGTTATTAAACTATTCATATTGGATAAGCAGAGTTAAATTTTAACTGGATATCTATATCATTTTTATTATAATTTATTAATATTTTATAATTTTTCCAAGAACAAGCTTGAAATTTTATATTCAGAGCAAGAGTATAAATATATCAACAAAACTATAAAATACAAAATAAAAAAATTTGTTCATAAACAAACATGCCTCTAAAAAAAACTAATACAAGTTCTAACAAAAAAGAAAAGAAAAAAAAAAAGAAATTCCTATTGTAATTGCATGAGTGACCCAATCAATCACATGGTTGGCACAACATAAACATGCTTGGTTGCATAGCCAAGACCGAAAAATAGAAAAAATTTCTGAACAGCAGACAAATGTCTCCAAATAAAAATTGAAAAAGTTGCAAGGTAAAACAAACTTGTGGCAACAGAACCAAGCTGCACCTTACTTCAACTTGTATTGTCAAGAGAACAAAACACCTTTATGATTGGTGGAAGAATTCTATATCTATATCATATATTAAAGCAGAACTAGCTGCACTATAATCGTTCCCACCAACTACGCACGGCTGCCACGTGTACCATTCATAGACGACATTGTGGTGAAAATGTGTTGTAGGCATTTTTGTTACCATTAAAAAGGAAAAGACTAATGTGTTACATTAAAAAAATAGTTAACAAATAATGGAAATTTATCAATTTATATATTTTTCTTTCTAAAATTATTAGATTTTACGAAAATATAAAAGTAGTAATCAATATCAATGTTAGAAATCTAATATGAAAAAATATATATGTTTTATCCTTCACATTAATTGTCAAAATTGTTAGACAATATATACTGATAAAGTGTAATTTGAATGGGAAAACAAATATAAGAATAAAATTAAGAAAATAAATAGTAGAACTTACAGTACTAAAAAAAATATACAAAAAATGCAAAGAAAACGATCGAGTCTTGGATCAAATCCAATTTCCTTAAGGTTTTATTGCCCCGCACTGGTGCTAACGATTTAACGACTAAAACCTCCTAGGATAAAACGATCACACTCTTACGTTTTGCAGCACTACAAAAACACAAGAACAATGAACTAGAAAAATGTTGAAAGCTCTCTCAAAATATGCTAACTAGATTGCTAAAAATAGTGATAAGTTTTGACAAATGAAAGTAGAAGAAGTAAAAGCGTATGAAGAAAATTGAATGACCAGACTTCTTACTTTACAAGTATTTATAAAGAATAAGCATCTGCTCAGACAGATGCAATTTCAATGATAAGGTGCTAAAAACACTTATTGGCATAGGACACAACTCTTGTGTCTGAATGATAAGGTGCCAACAACACCTATTGGGATAGGACACAATTCTTGCAAAGTGCGTATCTTTTTTGGATGATTGTTTCAGAAGTTGGAGTCTTCTCAAAATTAGCTATTATTATATTTAGTAATAATAGTATATGTAATTAAAATTCACCTCCAACTTTGAATCTCAATTTCTCATTCATATGTCATTTATTTTGATTAATAAATACACAATAATAATCTACTCACAAAGATGAATATTTTGAGATCCATTTTATTATACAAATGACAACAAAAATTGGATATTAACAATAATGAAAATATAAAAACACTCATTTTTTTGCGTCTTACACGAGTACAACACTATTTAAATTATGTATTGTGAATTCGATTAATATATTGTGCAATTGTCTTTTATTATATTATTAAATATTTATATTATTAATTTGATGAAATTTTGTTTAATTATTTTACACATTACATGTACATAAAATTATATTTCACTTTCTCGTGCATCACGTGAGAGAAATACTAGTATTATATAAAATTAAAAACAACCATAATAAAAAGATGATGCTATTAGTTTGTGATTGGGGCAAACTCCTGAAAATTAGAAAATTGGTCGCACAAGCAAACTAATTGATAAGGAAGTAGACGGTGGAACTCTCTTTGGATATTTGTGAGCAGATTACTTCGTACATATTCCTTTTTACTATTTTTATATGTAAACTACTCCAAACTCTCCTTATTCTTTTTCCAATTTGTAAGAAATCATATTTAACCTCTATGCATTTAGGCTTTCCTACTCAAGTTTTACCCCTAACAATCTCTTACTCTTTATTTTGAGGGATTTTTTATTTTAGTTTTATTTTAAAAACTCCTTACCGCTTTATTTCCTACATGATTTCACTTTTGATATTTTCTTATTATCTTCAATATGTAATATTTTATAAATTTTTAAAAAATTTAAAGACTATATTAAAATTTTTAGTATTAGTATTACTTTTTATTTAATTTTTTAATATTTACAATAAAAGTAATATTAATAAAATATTAATATTAAGTGTATTACAATATTAAAATTAGTATCACCTAAAATATAATTAATAAAATATTTTCAATTTTTTTTAAAGTCACTAAGTATAAAATTAATAGTTGGTCAGTGCCGGAGGGAAATATGGAATTGGGTGATGAAAAAAAAGGAGAAAAAAAGGGAAA
Source organism: Cordia subcordata (assembly GCA_028554755.1). Taxonomy (NCBI): domain Eukaryota; kingdom Viridiplantae; phylum Streptophyta; class Magnoliopsida; order Boraginales; family Cordiaceae; genus Cordia; species Cordia subcordata. The sequence goes on from JAPTOF010000015.1 coordinate 10,517,328, forward strand.
CAAGAAAAAAGAATTAAAAAGAAAAAAGGAAAAAAAAAAGAGATGGGCCAGATAAGGTCTTAGGTCTTTTGTCTTTTTAGTCATATATAAAAAAAAGGACGTGGACAACTAGGTTGTTTTTTTTTTGGTGGGGGAAAGGGGATGCCGCAAGCAAATGGCAATCGGAGCACCATCAGCGAGAACAAAACCAAAAAAGTTATCAATTTTTATTTTTCTTCTTTCTAGTCTTTTCTTTTCTCGTTTCTTGTTTTTTGGAAAATTGGGGCGTTTAGAATTAATAATAAAAAAACAATAGAGAAAGATGTCAACACAATGGACACCAATATTTTTAACATGGTTTGGTCTTCCATCTATATATACGGGCAGAGAAGAGAATTCCATTATGATAAAAACGAATACATCACACGGAGAGAGGGCTTGGACCTGAGAGCCATTGCCTTTCACTCTCTCCTCACCCTCAAGGTCATGCACTTTCTATCTCACCTCTCTGTCTCACTGTCTCGTCCAAATACAATAGGCATAAACTCCTATTTATAGAGTATAAGAGACAACAAATGTGGCAGCACTACGAATATGGTAGTATTACACAAATGGTAATACTAGAGAGATGGTACGTTAGCAAATAAGGCAGGACTCTTAATTTGATCAGGACAAGGATTCGTACAACCTATATTCCTAAAGTACACATGCAGAATATGGGCCATACCTAACATTGTTTATTTCTTTCTTTCAAATTGAGAGGTGAAAATACTGTTGGATTCAAAATCAAGTTGAGAACAGCTATGGATAGATTTGGGACATTTCCATGGGGGAGTTTTCAAAAACCCTTTTTTTTGTCATAATTTGGGTTTTGGTTTTGCTAAGTATGATTGAATAATTTATTGTTTAAGGTAGGATTACTATGTGATAACTTTAGTTTTACGGTCTTGAACTTGTACAATTATTTGGATGTGTTATATTTATATGATTGGTGGACTCATTATTTTTATATCTATTATTTCATTATACTTGTAGGTAATAATTGACATATTTATATGTCCAATGTATAAATATTTGTTTGAGCTTTATTCAAAAACTATAGATTGTATCACAGCTTTTTTAAACATAATTAATTGATAAGTTAGCCTAGAACTTTACGAAAAAACTGTACTCTTGCTAAATAATGGACTTGGAGATAGAGTTGCACTTTTAAGGTAGGTTTATTTATTGATTGATTAATTTTAGGTGATCAATGAATTAAGGTTGTAGTCTACTTTCATATTGAAATAAGACATCTTCAGTTTGAGCCTAAAATCTATATTTCACATAGGAATTTGATCCCTTAAGCTATCCAAAAAAGATTTTGCATCTCAATTTTGATTTTGATTTAATTATTTTAGTTCTAATTTAATCTTAGCTTTAGTTATTTTTAATTCTCAAAATCAATTGTTGATTTAGTTTCTCATCAATCACTTAGGCATTTTATGCACACCTTTCCACAAATTTTCAAAGTGCCTCCTTGTAGATTTGGCCTCGCACTTAGTGCATCAAATTGTAATTACTCGTGTACTTGCGAATTAAAACTTGGCTTAAAAACTATACTTAATTTCATATAGTAAGTTATGTACATCAAGTTTTTGCCACTGTTATAGGAGAGAGAGGGTATAAGTCTTGATTAGGTTTAGTTTGTGCTTAAGTGTTTGTTTTTGTTTTCTTTTTTATTTTTTTATTGCTAAAGAAAATTAAAATTCAAAAACTCAAAAAAAATTTAGAAAATTTAACACTGAAAAGAAAGAGATAAAGAGAGAGAAGGGATTACTTTGCGTTGATTGATTATGGATTCTTCTAGAGTTCCTTGAATTTCACTTGTATCCCTCTCCCTCAACTTGCTTTTAGTTCATGTGCTTTATATGATAGATATGATCATGACACTAATTGTTGTCCTCTTTGCTCCTTGACATCCCAAATTCTTTGCAGATTCTTGTTGTGCCTCTAGTCATATGCTAGTTAATGCTTTTACACCTAGTTTCTATTATCAAGGGCAACAATATCATTCATATGCATATTGGGGTCAAAAGACTCCTCTTTTTTATGCATGATGTGTCTTGGTTTGTGTGTATTTGTGCTTTCATTTTCTTATGTTTTTAGAGGTGTTGTGTGCTTACTTGATGGCATTAGTGTAGTACTTATATTATATTTGTGCATATGTAGTTATAAGTGTCTATAGTTAAGTGTTATGGCTAAATGCTATACTAAATGCTTGATTTTATGTTTTAGGTGAGCTATAGGATGGAGATTGAGCTTGAATGAGGATGGTAGAGGAAGAACGAAGATGTACGAGTCGCGAAATAAGGATCATAGGCAAAAGAGAATGAATATTGGAGCAAAAAAAGAAAGCCAGTTAAACTTAGAAGAAGAGTCGGCCGGGCGCCTAGGTCAACTGCCCAAATCAGTAAACTCCTATTTTAAGCTAGTTGAGTATAGTCCCAGGGCTAGCGACTGCCTAGATGGATCGACATAATCGGTGAGCTCCTATCTTTTTAGCTGGTCAAGCAAGAGAAGGGGAGCCAATTGGCCAACTGTGCGCTGAAGCAGTCTATAAAAGTGAGATTTTGAGCAATTTTTTGGGAGAACATTCATCTATTCATCAATCGACTAAAATCATAGCCCTCTATCACTCTTAAACATCTCACACACACATTGAAACCTAGAATCAAGCTAATCTTTGGGATCAAACACTTGGATATGGAGATTGAAGTAGGATCTGTAAAGAAGTAGTTAAGGATGGAAGGGAAGATTCTCTTTCTCATTTTCTTCTTAGTTTTTTCTATGATTGAGTAGAGATTTAATGGATGATTAACACTTGTGTTAGGTGTTAACTTATTATACTTTGATTATGGGTTTTTGATGGATTAATATATATGCTTTGCTCTTAGGGTTTCAATGACTATTTTCTATACATGTCTAAGTGTTTGATGATATGTCACAATGGTTAAGCATATATTATATTGATGTTTGCTTGCTGTTAATCACTTCCATTGCTTTATTGGGGCATATCTATGTGTTTTTATAAAGGATCTATGGAATAGGTTGTATATTCATTCATGTCTATGTGCGTGTCTATATGCCTTAATGGTAAAGCATGCTCAATTTACATAAATGTTAGCTCTTAATTGTTTATATGATGTAATCTAAATATGTCTATGTGTTTAGTAGTTGGATATGTCTATGTATTCACAAACACCATGCCTTAGAACATGTATTGATTTGTGCTTTAAAGCTTGACCCGCTATTATGATGCATTGATTGATGGTGCTTAAGTAATGATTAGACTTAGTTAAGTTTCCTATTAGCTTTAAACCCAGCTAATAGGCTTCCAGATTAGTTTAATTGACCTTAGATGGACTAGGCTTGGATTTAAACTTAGCCAGCGATTTAGACACTAGGGTAAGATCAATCAACGTCACCTAGAAGACTAGTTACCTATCTCGAAAACACTAGGTCATAAGGACTACGCTATACTTTAAGGACGATTGACCTAGGGATAGACCTACACCAAGGCCTTGGGGATAATAAGGTAGTTATTTAGGTCTTTAGCCAAGAGCAATCTAGGAAGCCCATCAAAGATCCCTAATCAAGAGTATAGTAATGGCCCATAAGCAAGTAAAGATCAACCTATTCCCATTTCCATTGTTTGTTTTCCCTAGATAGCTTGTTTATACCACATTCCCACTCAAACACTTTAGTTTTCTTGCCCTTAGTTAGATTTTATTTTCCTCAAGCTCTACTCAATCTAAAACCCCAAAAATTGGGAGTTTAAGACCTAGAGTAACTTTCTAGGGCATGCATAACTTAGAATCACACATAGATAGCCTCCTCGAGGAATACGACTCCGTACTCACATACTAGGCTACCAATGACTCGTGCACTTGCGGGCTAATTTTAGGGCTTGTGCTTGGAAATCACATCAAGTTTTTGGCACAATTGCTTGGGGAGGCACGGTTGTTTGGTTTCTTTTTTTGTGTGTTTTAGATAATTACGTGTTTATTTTGCTTTCCTTATATAGTTTCCTTTAGTAGTTTGCTATCTTGCTTTTCATTTTGCTATTTTGTGTTTATTGTTGTTTTCTTGTATAGTTTATTTATAGTGCTTTAGTTCTTTCTTCTCTTTTAGTAGTCTCTTAGGATTTGTGGCTTGCATGCTATAGTAGGAATTGTTGAAGTATTGGGGGTTGAAAAGTGGAAAAAGATTTCCTTTTGAGATGGCCGATCATAGGCAAGATCCCATCCCTCCCTTTATCCATCCTATTCCACCGCATATAGAGCCATATAGGAATCCTTAAGTTCATGATCCTCCTAGATTGAATCCTCCATTTGAGGAAGAGCTTACCCTTAGGCAATATTTCCTCTCTAATAGATTTGAGCCTAACTTGGCTATTCAAACTCTGGGGTTGGGGGAAGTGAATTTTGAAATCAAGCAGAGCACATTAGTAATGCTCCCTTCCTTTTACAGGAGAAGTAATGAGAGTCCATTGGCCCATATTATGGGTTTTGTGGAAATTTGCTCCACTCTTCACTTTCCTAATGTGTCTTAAGAGTTCATTCGCCTTAAGTTGTTCCCATTTTTGTTGAAGGATAAAGCCAAACAATGGCTCTATTCCTTACCTAGTGGTTCCATTATGTCATGGGATGAGCTTTAATCCAAAAGTTCTTCCCTATGGCAAAGACTACTGATCTTAGAGCCTCGATCATGACCTTTTCTCAACACAAATTTGAAACTTTTCATGAAGCATGAAAAAGGTTTAATGATTTCCTTAGGCATTATCTACATCACGGGTATGGCACCCACTATTTCCTATATACTTCTTTAGAGGTTTGACCGAGCAACAAAGGATGTTGGTGAATGCTATGTCCGGGAGTGGGTTCTATAATTTGATGTCGAGTGATGCATGGGAAATGCTAGAGAATATTACCAAGGACTTATTTTAGAACAACTGCCATGGATAGGTCTAGTAAGTGCAACACTAGGAGAGGAATTAATAAGATAGGCGCATTCTCTAATCTTCTTGCGGAGGTGAGAATGTTGACTCATAAATTGGATCAGTTTATTTCATTGACTCTTGCACCAGTCCATGGCCATAGGGCCAATCTATTAGGGTCTTTGTCTTCTTCATTTATTGAGGTTTATGCCCTTTGTTCTAAATCATCTCATGAGACCTTAACATGTCCATTAGTACCTTAGTTCCTTGAATTCAATCAAAAGCATGTTTGTGCCATAAGGGGTACTAAAGGGAGTACAACCCCTATTCATACTTACAATCAGGGTTGGCGAGATAATCTAAAGTTTTTATAGTGTTAATGCCAATATGAGTCATCCCAGCCGTAGGCCTAATTTTAGTAGTGACCATGTCTTGCTAATCCACCAGGTTTTTATACTGTTGATCAGTCTAGGATTTCTAGTACCTCACAGAGTTAGATTCCTTCTATGCCCACTCTTCTTGCACAGTCTATTCCTGTACTTCCTATATCTTCGTCTCAATCTACTAATGAGGATAAGATTGACTTGATACTTCAGTTGCTTACGAATCAGCATCAGGTATTAGAAAATCAGTAACAGTTAGTTTAGGGCCATCATTAACACATGGCAAAAATTGCTGCACAGTTAGGTCACATCAATAGTCAGTTGAGTACTAGAAATCCTAATATGCTTCTAGCACAGCCAGAGGTAAACCCTAAAGGTCAGTCTTATTTCTCCTTCGATCCCACCTACCCAACTTATGCTCAGGTGAAGGTTACCACCACCTTTAGGAGTGCTAGAATAGTTGATAACAGGTTAGATATTGAGTGATCTGCAGAGACTACACATTGATCCTATTATACCCAGTGTTTCTCGTGAGCCCAATCAGTCCAAAGAGCATTTTGAGGAGAGAGAAGAGACCACTAGGGAAAGAGTTGAGAGTAGTACCCCCTTACGTCGGAAGAGGAAGCACCCATATGAGTTTAGTGCTTTTATCCCCAAAGGCCTTTTCCCAGCCACTTTAGTGAGGCCCCTATCTATTGCCGACACTAAGATGTTTAAGATTTTAGAGCACTTGAAGGACCACAAGGTTAATCTTCCACTAATTGATGCCGTTCTTTCCATTTTATCTTACTCCAAATTCTGTAAGGGTCTTTGTACTCGAAAGTGCAAAGCTTCTAGTATGTCAAAGAAGGTGAAACTCACGGAGTAGGCGGTATTTGCACTTCGGGCGTCCCACCCAAGTTGAACGATCTCGAAGCTTTCACCATTTCTTTTTGCATTCAAGAGACCTAGATTGATCATGCACTTAGAGATTTAGGGTCTAGCGTGAACCTTATTCCCTTTTTTGTTTATTAGCAGCTAGGTATAGGCCATTTATCGCCCATACATGTCACTATAGCTAGCCGATAGATCTAAGCGTAGGCCATAAGGTGTAATTGAGGATGTTAAGAATGGTGTCTTAAAGTCAGTTGTCTGTTGTAGATTTTGCACTGATTTGCACATGAATCATCTTACTTTCAGCCTTTCCTTAATTGTTAGATCATGACATAGTTCTTGGAAGACCTAGTGGGGCTATGTGAATGAGGGATAGCTCGGTTGTCCTTAAACATAGTTCGAAACCAAATGATAGAATCGATACTGGGGCATCGATTCTATCAAGCATAGGTTAGAGTGTGTCACATGAGTTGGTTATCCTCATGACCAATGGGTGTGGAGACATTGGTGTGACCTACAATGAGGTATGGAGACATGTTTACTAAACATGACTCTATTATGAACGTCCCATGATATGTACCCTATTGTCAAAGAATAGCTTGTGGTGTATATGGATGTAGGTATTCCCTCAAACCTGAGGCCACCATAGAAACTTGCAGATTACTCCCCATGCCTTGGTACCAGACTATCTAGATTTTTAATTTGGTGACGAAAGGCTACTGGGTATGGGCAAGTTTTGCGAAGTCAATACATAGGTCAAGATGAGATTGACTGCTCTAGGTATTAGGAGAATGATATTCTACTTAGTCCTAATTTGTTAAGACTTTGGACAGAGCTTTCCGCATGATGTGTCACGTGGTTACATCATGATGCATCATGACGAGATTAGGACTTGATATGGAATAGTTGAATAGGGGTTTGCCAGTTTTACCATGCTTCTAGGGTCATTTCAGAATATTGAGGGTCATAGGGAATCCACCAATACGCCCATGTTCGTTAACTATTGCCTTGCAACTATTCGGCTTATTTGGACGTCAGAAATCGTTGCTAGAAATTGTTGCTAGATGGTATCATCATTTAGTACAAGAATAGTCCTTGTATTACCAGTTTAAGTTTGAACCTACGGAGTCAAGCATATGGTTAAGAATTAGTTGGAGGATTGGCCCTATTATAATTATCTCAATCATGTTTAATTGAGAATTAGATGTGTTGTCATTTAATTATGAATTAAATAATATTATGGGTAATTAACATTATAGATATTTTTAATTGAGAATTAAATAATATATGGATCAAAATTAATTCATGGGCTATTGTTTATAAATTAAATATGAATTTAATTTGAGTTTTAATTTGGATTTGAGAAGTCCATACTGGATCCAAAAAGTTAGACTTATTAGGTTGTGGGAATGAGCTTTGTGGAAAGCCCATATCTCTCTTTATAAAGAATCCACTTTTTTTGTGTATGATGGTTTTGAGAAAACCAATTGTTAGAATTCTTTCCCAACAACCAAAGTCAAAATTAGCCTTCTCTAACTATTCTTGATCGCATACGAAGAGGAGGAGCTCAACGCTTCCACAAGGCAAAGTCTTTCAATGCGAGAATTACAAGGTAATTCTTGTTCTTTATTCTTGAAATTTTAATTTATAGAGCTTGATCCTATGAGGAATCTGGAAAAAGTTTCTACAATTTCCTATAGTGGTATCAGAGCCAAAGCTCTTTTGTGATTATTTTATCGATTTTATCGGACAATAATTATGTATGTATGTATGATATACACATGTTAGTCACTTGTTATATTTTGATTTTAATTATGAATTAAAATCTCGAAGGTTGAGGCATATTAATTAATTTTGTTTTGTCGAGTATCATCCTTATTTTTTTCTGTGACCATTATCATTTGGTCTTGACTTTCTTTGACACATCTGGATTTATGTCTTGAATTGCAAGAGCCATCATATCATAGAAGTTAAGCATCTATTCAAATTGTTTGAATATCAATATGTTATGATCTTTTTGTGGTAAAGACAAATTGTTGTTTTGACATTTTTGTTCCTTTACTCAAATGCCATGGTTTAGCTATCAACCATGTGTAGCATCCTTCATGATTTGATCACTGCTTAATTTTCCCATTGCCTGAATGAGTTTTCTTACTTTGCAGCCATTAGATATTAAATTAAAAAAAAAAAGAACAGTGAAGGAAGTTTTTAGTCAAAGACAAAAGTCGTCTTTCCATTCATTACTGAACAGGGGTTCCTTGCTTTGCTACCAAAACATGTTTTGAGTTTTTCTTCTCTTGCCGCTTATTAGTACTTGAATGTGGTGATGTATTTGTGATGGTTGCTGTTTATGGTTGGAATTGTTTTTGTTGGTTGTGGCGGCTCTCTTTGAATCAAATGAAGATGTTAAAAAAATAGTTTTTTTCATTTTGGTTAAGGTAGATGATTAAGTGACTCTTGGGAGCGAACCTGGGGTCGCAGATAGGTTTAGAATAAGATTTTGACCTAAATGTTTTTCAAATTAAAAAAATTATGTATTAAAAAGAAATTATATTTTGCACTGAACAGGTTTCAAACTTGTGACCTTGCTTTTAGCATAATAGAGGTTTTACAGGATGGCATATTCATCATCAATGTGTAAGAGTTGTTTTGAATTAATAAAAATGAAAAATTATTTTTTGATGCAAACAGTTGAACCAATGACTAAATACTCAACATTATAGAGCCTCACTAGTCAACCTATCTCTTGTGGTTGCTACCCTATACTCTATAAGAGATATAAAAAATATAATATAATTTTTAAAAGGTCTCAATATAATATAATTTTTAAAAGGTCTTTGAATGGTTTCAAAACCAAGACCTTTAAGGTGGAATTACCACATCTTAACCTTCTTTACTGCCTACTTTTTTGATTCACTTTGTTCTCTTTCATTATTGCATATAGTGAGTTATGGACCTGTTATTTTGGGTTGCCAATTTAAATTAATATTGATTAATTTAAATTAACAATGGTCTTTTGACCTTTGGGCCAAGTTTTATTATTGGGCATGTTTTTAATTAATATGACTAATTAATAAATAAAAGACATATATAAATAATTATTAATTAAATTATGTACAAAATGGATAAATAGCTTATTAAATCCTCATAAATTATTTTATTTGATAAAATGGATATGTCTTTCATAAGAAATATTTGACATTTATTTTAAAGTCCTTTATTTATTTAAAAAAATATGTTTTTGATACCGAATTAATCATAAGGTGTTTTAATTAATTGGATATACCCTAAATTTTTTAAAAAATTTATTTTTGACCTTAATTAATTTTAAAAATATTTTAATTAATTGGTAAGCCCTTAATTAGCAAAATATTATTTTTGACCCCAATTAATTGGAAAGTTGTCCTAATTAATTAGATAATAATCTAAAATTAGTCAAAATTGAGATCTTGACTCTAATTAATTTAAAAAGAGTTTTAATTAATTGTCAAAGGGCCACTAATAAGTCAAAATTATGATTTTGACCTCAATTAATTTAAAAAAGAGTTTTAATTAATTGGATTAGCCTTTTAGTTGGTAAAAATAGTGATATTGACTCCAACTAATTAGAAAAGAGTTTTTAATTAACTAAATGATATCCAAAAGCCAGTCAAAATGTCCAATAAATTTAAAATGAGATTTTAATTAATTGCAAATCCCCTAACTAGTTAAATAGAGATTTTGGCCACAAATATTTTAAAAGAAGTTTTAATGAATTGGAGGGATTGATTTAATACGGTCAAATCGATCCAACAGTGGTGCGATAAAATCATAAAATTATTTATTCCTTTTCTATATTATGATGCAAGATATATTTTGGTGTGTGATGTGTTGGTTTTGTGTGTGTTGGTTTTGTGTATGGCATTCTTATTCTTGTTTTGAGGTTTTTTTATGCTCTATTAGGTGTATTAGTATGGCATTTATATCATACTTGAGCATATTAGGCTTTAGATGTCTACAGTTGAGCTTCAAGCATAAATGCTACATTAAACTGCACTTATCTTGTCTTTTAGGTGGGATTTGGAACAATGCTTGGTGCTTAAAATGATGAAGATGTGATGATGAAGCCATGCCAAGGGTGTGTTTGGATGAGAAGAAAGCAAGAAGATTACATTTGCAAGCTCCGAATAAAAGACGGAATAACTGGGCGAAACCGAGCGCAACGGGAGCCAAATTCAGAGCTTTCAACCAAAGAGGACACGGACCTAGTTTGGACATGTTTATAGGTGCAAAATATGAATAAAAATGGCTTGGGAGAATCCTGGATGTGATACGAAGCCATAAAAAAATCGTGCGCGAATCGGAGCCAAAATGTATCTAAACATAGCAAAATAGGAAGAGCTAGCTGAGTACCCTTTAGAGAGGCAGTTCACCGGTTCACCAGGCCGGTAAGACCAGTGAGAAACCTTTCTTTGGTGGAATATAGAGCTCTTGGAGGTGGTGCACCTATTAGGTGTTCCGGTAGTCGCGGAAAATTGGCTATATAGGCCCTCTTTTGGCCATTTTGTGAAAGAACAAGTCAAATTCTTTCACACCCATCTCCCAAACCCTAATCTTCTCATCCCGCACCTCTTACACACTCTTCTATACACAAAAGCACGTTGGAATCAAGCCTTTAAAAGGATTAAACAAAAGGATTTAGGCATAGCTCTTGGATTGTAAAGATATGTCTTTGGATAAAAGGGTAGCTTCTTTGTCTCTCTTTTATCCTAAGTTAATGTATGTTTGATTAGAGCTATGTAGGGTGATTTACTCTTGTATTATGGATGATTACCACTTTTTATTAAATGGGAACCTGATGGATTCATATATTGTGCTTAGGGTTTCAAAGGCCATTTTACATACATGTCATGTGTTTGTTGAAATGCCTAAAATATGTAGCATTTGTATATTGAAATCTATTTTGGTATTAACCTTTTGTAAATCATTATGCTAGCATGTCTATATGTTTGTGTGGTGATTACATGAATTGGGTATGCTTATGTACATGTTTGTGTGTGTGTTTACATATTTAATAGCATAAATAGCTTCTATTACATACGTGTCGGGTGCTATTTCTTAAATTTGTGTAATTAAGCATGTCTATGCGTTTAGTTGTAGAATATACTGGTGTGTTCTCGAATGCCATGCCCTAGATGTGTTTTCTTTGGATTTAATGTCAGTTTCTACTATTGTGATGGGATCAATGGTGCACAACTAGTAACTAACCTAGGTTGAGTTCCTTTTGGCTTTAAATCTAGCCAATAGGTGTCTGGATAGGTTTAGTTGATCTTAGTTCACTTAAGAAGGCTAGATAGTCCACTTTAATGCCCTAGGTTCATAAGGACCACGCTGTAGCTTTAAGTGGGGTGAAGCTTAAGGATAGACTCACACCGATTTCAAGGGTTAGATTGAGGAACTAATTAGAGGACTAAGTGCCAAGGTTTGATCGATCTAAATCACCTAGAACCTTATTAGCTAGCCTTAATTCCTAAGTCATAAAGACCATGCCATACTGCTAGGCATCACTACCTAGAGATGGACTTGCATTGAGGCTTAGGGTACTAATTAGGAGGCTAATTAGAGGTCTAACTTATAGCACTTTGTATAATCCGTCTAGCAACACTAATAAGAAGTTGTAATCACCTATAGGCAAGACATAACATAATCACTAGTCCCCCATTTCTGACGTTTGACTCTCTTAGATTGCTTGATTTTCCCGTTTCACACACACACTGCCTTTTTATTTTCTTGCCTGTAGCTTAGATTTATCTTTCTTGAGCGCCCCTCAAACTAAAAACACCAAAAAGATTGAAGTTAGGACCCTAACAGTTTGTTGATTAGGACGCACATAGCTTAGGACATCATATGCATTTAGACCTCCTCGTGGATTCAACCCCGCACTCATACACACTGTGTAACATGCGACTCGTCCGCTTACGCGATATTTAGGCTTGTGCTGTGAGATAGCAATCAAGTTTTTGGCGTCGTTACTGGGGAGGCGATAGTTGTTTGGTTTCTTTATTTTTGTGTGTCTTAGCTTGTTATGTGTTGTTTCATCTTTTCATGTTTTCTTTATTTTGAGTAATAAAAGAAAAATCTAAATTTTTTTAGGGCATTGTAAAGAGGAATACTTGTGCTTCATTGAATATGAGTGACCTAAATGATTCTTGGTGGTTCTTGGTATCCTCTTCCCCATCACCAGAACTTGTTCCCAAGGCATGCCGCGTTTGTGGAAGTCGTATGCATCAAACTTTTTTTTGCCCCTATGACAATCCCTAACCTAGGGCTAGTGCTACTTATGAGCGAGAATGTTGAAATACCTTTAAAGCGAGTTGAAGAGATAGGGGAAAGACCTAGAGATTAGGGAAATAGGGGTAAAAATGATATTGTGTTGGAGAGACAATCAGAAAGAGAGGTTGACAGAGAGATAACATCTTGTAGTGAGGATGAGAATGAGCTTGATGATAGTTTGGTTCTTAATACTCTTATGGTTATGTTTTAGAGAAAATAGTACCTTGTCCTCATAAGCTTTCAACATCTTCCATTGAGTCACTTGAGCCTTCCTTTTCTTCTCAACCTACATATTTCACATACTTGGAGGTTGAGTCTTATGTTTATAACACTCATTTGCATTTTGAATCCTTATTTGGTAATCTTAGGGTATATCCTTCCCTCAAGCATTTATGCATGTGATATGTTATGTTTTTGGGTGTGTTTACGTTGTTAATTGCCTATGTTTAAGAGGTTTTCTGAGCCTTAGAAGATGCATTAGTGTAGTACATATGTTAGAGGAAGGCTTAAGCGTAAGCAAATGTATATAGGTAAGTTTAAAGACAAATGCTATACTAATGCATGCATATTTCTCGTGTTTGGTGAAGTTAGATCAAAAGCTCGATACTTGAATAGATGAAGAATTGATATTGGATTCCAGCTTGAGGTGTTCGGGATGTGGAAGAAGCATAAAAGAAGTGTTTAGAGGCAACCGGGCGAAGATAAGAGTAATTGGATCGAAACAGATGCAATGCAAGAAAATTGGCTAGCTTCTGACTTGGCCAGTCAACTCGCTCTCCTAGGGCCGGTCGACCAGCCAAGGGGACTGGTCGACCGGCCAAGGCCACTGGTTAGATGTGATTGCTACACTATTTAAGCCCTTTTCCAGCTTATTTTTTTATCCCTTTTTCACCTCCCATTCACACATCCACTTCTCACAAACAAAACTCTACTTTCACCCACCTCTATTTCACACACTAACACACACACCTAGTTGAAATGAAGTTGATTTTGGAGAATTGTAACATCAACTGGTGAAGATTACTCAAGATTGTAGAATGACAAACAAGGATAGAAGGAGAGATTTCTATAACCTCTTTCATTCTTATTTAGTTCATGCTTGAGTAGATGATTTAGAGTGCCTAAACTTGTGCAATAGGATGATTTACATACTCTTTGTTATGGGATTCTATTGGCTTATATATACATACTTTGTTCTTATTTTGAAAAGTTTTGTTTCATTTCATGTCCATGTGTTTGATGTAAAGCTTGAGTGAGTAGTATGTATATAGATTGAGTTGTATATGTATAGAACACTTCTAATCCTTAGATTATGCACATCTATGTGTGTGATTGTGGATAATATGAAGTGGGTTGGTTCTATTCATGTCTATGTGAGTATGAAACATGCCTTATAGTGAATACATGCTCAATTAATGCCACATGTTGATGCTTGAATGCTTTCAATGGCGTAAATCAAACTTGTGTGTTTGTACCACGAATAGAACGACATATTCACAATGCCTTGCCTTAAAACCTATAGGGCTGTGCCTATGTGCCTATTAGATACCAATATGCTTTAGTGTCCCTAGAATGACGACACAAAAGTCAAGACTAGTCTAGATCGAGTCCCCTTTAGCTTTAAATCCAGCTAATAGGAGTCCAAATAGGCTATGTTGATCCTAGGAACCCTAGGCCTTAGCTTCAAATCCAGCTAATGGTTTAGGAACTAGGGTGGGATCATTGTAGGGCACCTAAGTAGCTTTCTAGTCCCTCTTATGGCCTTAGGTACATAAAGACCACGCCTTAGCTCTAAGTGTGCATGCTTAGGGACGAACCCGCACTAAGTCCTAGGGTGTAATTAGGACACTAGTTAGTTGCTTGGTATTAGAAGCCATATTTAAAAAGCCAATCCCCGAATCCCACAGCAAAGAGGCATAAAGTCACCCATTCGTAAGTGTAGGTCACCCTATCACCTTTTCCTTGTTTTAATCCCTTAAGTTAGATTAATTCTTACCTCTTTCCATTATTGCATTTATAGTGTAGTCCTTTCACTTTTTCCCTTAGCTCCTAAAAATCCAAAAGTACAAAAACATGTTTGCCTAGGTTCCTTTTGTTTTTAGGTTTCTTCTAGAGCACGCTAGCATAGAATTTCCTCCACAATTTGCTCTTCCCTGTGGTTCGACACCCATACTTGTACACCCTATTCTATATGATCTGTATGTTTGTGGGTCTTTTAAGGCTTGCATCAAGAAGGCACACCAGCATGTATGACCCAAAATCCTTGAGTCCCTGTTGTCTCCTCCATATGTGAACACCCACTAACGATGAATGTATAGATAGATTTGATGACATCCATATGTAAGAAGCATGACGGTGAGATGACATCCACTAACGATGAATGTATAGATAGATTTGATGAGACTTTAGCTAGTGAAGGTTTAGAGTCATCTATTAGGGAAAACAAGACATCAATTTCATAGTTTTTAGATGATAAGTCTCTTGGAGTTAAGAATCGTGATGTCGAGAAGAAAACAACTTTAAGAAGTCATATAAGAAAGAAATTGGTGTGCTTGGAAGAATGATCTACGGGTCTTTTTGGATGTTTGATGAATCATTGATGGAAATAGAGCCCATTAAGATCAAATCTACCCCTCGTAAAGAGTTAGATCAACTTAGGCTTGATCATGATCTATCTTATAGAGAGGAAGAGTGTAGTGCTTCCATGACCATAACCTTTGACTTTCCTTCTCCAAGTGTCACTTCAACTTCCATTTCCCATTTTGTTGAGTCTCCTTCTTTAGAGCTCACTTTTGTGCCTTCATGCATAGAACACTTTCACCTAGGGTTAGAGAGCACTTCTTCCATGTTGCATGCATTAGACTTATCCTTGACCCATGGGGAGGGTGTGTTTCTAGTCCTTGATTGTGAGAAAAAGGCTATAGGGTGGCTAGCTAGAGAGCACATAGGGCATGATCCCTTATGTTTTTGTATGCCCACTTCCACACTTGTGCGCACATTCTCATTTGATAGTTCGGGGTGAGAGTTAGGAAATGGATACATTGTGCATACATTGCCCCATCGTATATTGCATGACCCTTTTCCTTCTACTGTCTGTGCCTAGTTGAATATCCGGCAATTTGTGCCTCACAATTTTAAACATGACTTACTCTAACATTAGCTCCCAGTTAGAGGCGTTAAATCCAACGTTACTAGGAGACACCCTAGACATGTTTATATTCCATTTTCTTTCCTTGCTTTTCCTTCTCTTTTATTTGCTTTCAGTATTATCGTTCTTTGATTTGCATTTGCTTTTTGTTTGTTTTTCTTTTTGCCCTCCCAAGTGTTGATCTTCACTTCTATCATTTCCTATTCTTCATGCACCTTGTTTATCATTAGATGATGCCAATGCGAGCTCATATGGCAATGTTACTAGTTGTGTGCTATGAGTGTTTGTAGTTTTCGAAAAATAGGGTTAGTAGATAAATGATAAATCAACGGTGTCAACGACAGATTCAAATGATCACAAGGTTGTACCTATCCTTTCTTCACTTGTCTCCTTGTGTCACCTATTTGCTTTGTGTCGCCTATTTGCTTCTCATGTGCTTTTATTCTATTTGCTTAAGGGCAAGAAAAGTTTAGGTTTGGGGGTGTGGGAATTTCGTTTTATTGTTTTATGCTTTTTATAGGGTAGATGTGCATTATGTGCTTAAAATGGTGAAAATTTTTCAATTTTTTTTATGCATGAATAGTTGTTTATTTCTTGGTTGATTGTTGTGTTGGCTTTTATAATTGACTCAATTGATTGGTAAATATGAGTTGCATTATGGGGAAAGAATGGAGTGGAGGGAGAACTGGATCTTGGACGGGATGCCCTTGAAAGTTATGGGGAGTGAGGACCTTTAAGAATGCCCCTTGTAGCCACTCTATAGCTTGGTAGGAAAAAGTGAAGAAAAAGGGTTGTTGATATGAGTGCCCTTTTCTTGATTGGTTCTTTTTGATGTGTCTTAGCCTTTTTTTTTCCTTTTCTTTTTGTTATGAAATGCAAAGGATGAAAATTCAAAAAAAAATTGAAAAAGGCAAAAAGGATGCAAAAAGTTGAGAAAAGAAGTTGAAGAAATGAAAAAAAAATTGGAAAAGAGAAAAAGCCAAATGCACCAAAATGTTTTGTGAATAAGTGCATAAGTGACACGATGTCAATTTTGCACATGCTATCATTTGTGTAGATATGTGAATAAGACTTTTTATAAGCCGTTGTGTATGCATATTCTCTCTTTTCTTGTCTTTGAGGCTATGTGCATATTGGGGAGGCCATGTTAGTTGAGGGGGCACGAAATATCAACATCCTGAGTGCGTGTGTTAAAATCCTAGGCTTGTGGTTTAGCTACTTGGAAAGTTCCCACAAGGTTTGAGGCCCTTTATGAGTAGAGGGAGTCCAAGGAGACTTAGGGATCTATCCATAATAGGAATACCCCCTTCATGCCTCTTAGGCTAATCTTGATAGTGAGTTAATCCCTTAGGCAACCATTTGTATCGACTTTAGAGATAAACTTAGGTTTGGGTTTGCTTGGCAACAAGCGATGAGAAGTTTTGGGGTGTTGATGTGTTGGTTTTCTTTGTGCTTAGGTGTGGCATTCTTATTCTTGTTTTGAGGTGTTTTATGCTCTATTAGGTGTATTAATATAGCATTTATATCATACTTGAGCATATTAAAGCATATTAGGATTTAGACGTCTATAGTTGAGCTTAAAGCATAAATGCTACATTAAAATACACATCTCTTGTCTTTTAGGTGAGATTTGGAATAATTCTTGGAGCTTAAAATGATGAAGAGGTGATGATAAAGCCAAGCCAAAGGTGTTTTGGATGAGAATAAAGCAAGAAGATTGCATTTGCAAGCTGCTTGATAAAAGACGGAGTAACCAGGTGAAACCAAGCGCAACGAGAGCTAAATTTGAAGCTTGCAACCAAAGAGGACATGGAATAAGTTTGGACATGTTTATAGGGTGCAAAAGAAGAAGAGAAATGGCATGGGAGATTCTTGAAAGAAATACGAAGCCATCATTAAAACACCGCACGCAAATCGAAGCCAAAATGCAGCTAAACGGTGCAAAGCAAGAAAAGCAGACAGAGTGCCCTTCAAAGAGGAGGTGCACCGGCTTACTAGTCTGATAAAACCAGTGAGCAACCTTTTTTGTTGGAATAGAGAGCTCTTGGAGGCGGCACGCTGGTTAGGTGTTCTGGTAGTCGCAGAAAATTGGCTATATAAGCCCTCTTTTGGCCATTTTGTGGAAAAACAAGTCATATTCTTTCAGACCCATGTCCCGAAAACCTAATCCTCTCATCCTGCACCTTTCCCACACTCTACCATACACAAAAGCACTTTGGAATCAAACCTTTAAGAGCATCAAACACAAGAATTTGGGCATAGCTCTTAGATTGTAAAGATATGACTTTGGATAAAAAGGTAGCTTCTTTGTCTCTCTTTTATCCTAAGTTAATGTATGTTTGATCAGAGCTATGTAAGGTGATTTACTCTTGTATTATGGATGATTACTATTTTTTATTAAATGGGATCTTGATGGATTGATATATATAAATATATATACTTATATATGCTTTGTGCTTATGGTTTCAAAGGCCATTTTACATGCATGTTTATGTGTTTGTTGAAATGCCTCAATGATGCAGCATATGGATATTGAAGTCTATTTTTCTATTAGCTATTTCTAAATCATTATGCTAGCATGTCTATTTGTTTGTGTGGTGATTACATAAAGTGGGTATGCTTATATACATGTCTATGTGTGCATTTGCATATTTAATAGCATAAATAGCTTCTATTACATACATGTCGAGTGTTATTGCTTAAGTTGGTGTAATCTAAGCATGTCTATGTCTTTAGTAGTACAATGTACTGGTGTGTTCTCGAATGCCATGCCTGGATGTGTTTGTTTTGTGCTATAATGTCAGTTTCTGCCATTATGATGCGATCGATGGTGCAAAACTAGTAACTAACCTAGGTTGAGTCCCCTTTGGCTTTAAATCTAGCCAATAGGTATTTGGATAGGTTTAGTTGATCTTAGTTCACTTAGGAAGGCTAGATAGTCCACCCTAACACCTTAGGTTCAGAAGGACCATGCCGTAGCTCTATATGGGTTAAAGCTCAGGGATAGATATGCACTGAGTCCTAAGTTTAGATTAGGAAAGTAATTAAAGGACTAAGTGCCAAGGTTTGATCGATCTAAATCACTTAGAACCTTATTAGCTAGCCCTAATTCCTAATTCATAAGGACCACGCCGTACGTCTATGCATCACCACCTAGAGACGAACCTGCACTAATGCTTAGGGTACCAATTATGAGGCTAATTAGAGGTCTAGATTAGAGCACTTTGTATAGTCCATCAAGAAACCCTAACAAGAAGTTGCAATAACCTATAGGCAAGACATAATCACCCTAGTCCCTCATTTCTGACGTTTGACTCCCTTAGATTGCTTGATTTTCTTGTTTCACATACACACACCGCCCTTTTATTTTTTTGCCTGTAGTTTAGATTTATCTTTCCCGAGCTCCCCTCAATCCAAAAACACCAGAAAGATTGTAGTTAGGACACCAACACATTGCTTTTTATGATGCACATAGATTAAGACACCATAGGCGTTTAGGCCTTCCTGTGGATTCGACCCCGCACTCGTACATACTGTGCTACAAGCGACTATTTTGTTATTAACAAAGGTTAGATTGGGGAACTAATTAGAGGACTAAGTGATAATATTAGATCAATCTAAATCACCTAGAACCTTAATAGCTAGCCCTAATTCCTAAATCATAAAGTCCACGCTATACTGCTAGGTATCGCCACCTAGGGATTGACCCGCACTAAGGCTTAGGGTACCAAATTAAGAGGCTAACTAGAGTCTAGATTAGGGCACTTTGTATAATCCACCAAGCAACCCTAACAAGAAGTTGTAATCACCCATAGGCAAGACATAATCACCCTAGTCCCCTATTTCCAACGTTTGGCTCCCTTAGATTGCTTGATTCCCCCGTTTCACACACACACTGCCCTTTTATTTTCTTGCTTGTAGTTTAGATTTATCTTTCTCGAGCTCCCCTCAAACCAAAAACACCAAAAATATTATAGCTAGGACCTCAACACATAGCTCTTTAAGATGCACATAGTTTAGGACACCATTTATGTTTAGGCCTTCTCGTGATTTCAATACCGCAGTTGCACACAATGCACTACATGTGACCCGTGCGCTTGTGGGCTATTTAGGCTTGTGCTGCTAGATAGCAATCAAGTTTTGGCACCGATGCCCGGGGAGGTGACGGTTGTTTGGTTTTTTTGTTTTTGTGTGTTTTAGCTTGTTGCATGTTGTTTCATCTTTTATGTTTTCTTTGTTTTGAATAGTAAAAGAAAAATCTATTTTTTTTTGTGGAGCATTGTGAAGAGGAATACTTGTGCTTGATTGAATATGGGTGACCTAAATGCTTCTTCGTGGTTCTTGGTATCCTCTTCCCCAGCACCCTAACTTGTTCCCAAAGCATGCTGCGTTTGTGGAAGTCATATGCATCAAACTTTTTTTTGCCTTCATGACAATCCTTAACTTAGGGCTAGTGCTAACTATAGCCCCTATAGTCATGCATCATCTTATACATCTTCATTTAGAAACCATGACTATAAGAATGTATATTCTTGTTATTGCAATCATTGTGGAAGCCATGCTCATGATTCCAATACTTGTCCTACATTCTACCCTTATCCTTGATTGCATGCTACACCCTAAGACTCTAGAAATCATACGCCCATGTATGCATCCTTATCTTATCATCATTATTCTACGGAGCAACATCATGCATTTTCGTATTAAGGTCAAGTTGACTTTTCATATTTTCCACCTCATTGCATTGAAAATCTATCTCATGCACCGTTGTTCCTACCCAACCTTCCTCTGAGTTTTATGATGGTTGTGCTTATAGCAATCCCAATCAAAATATCTACCATTTCCACTCGGTTGAGCCTTATTCTTTTTGGTCTTCTTCACAAGAAGAAATGCTTGACTGTCTCCTATCCCTCATCCGATCTAACCAGGGGAAACTAGAGAGTTTGAAAAGAGACACCAAATCTCTAGGTGAGTGCTTGGAGAGAGCACTTGAGAATATGCGACTCATGAGCGAGAATGTTGAGATACCTTTAAAGCGAGTTGAAGAGATAGGGGAGAGACCTAGAGATTAGGGAAATAGGGGTGAAAATGATGTTGTGTTGGAACAGACAGATAACATCTTGTAGTGAGGATAAGAATGAGCTTGATGATAGTTTGGTTCTTAATGATTCTTATGGTTATGTTTTAAAAAAAATAGTACCCTGTCCTCAGAAGCTTTCAACGTCTTCCATTGAGTCACATGAGTCTTCCTTTTCTTCTCAACCTATATATTTCACACACTTGGAGATGAGTCTTATGTTTATAACACTCATTTGCATTTCAAATCCTTATTTGGAGAGTCTAGGGTACATCCTTCCCTTGAGCATATATGCATGTGATGTGTTATGTTTCTGTGTGTGTTTATGATGTTAATTACCTATGCTTAAGAGGCATTTTAAGCCTTAGAAGATGCATTAGTATAGTATTTATGTTAGAGTTCAGCTTAAGCATAAGCAAATATACATAGTTGAGTTTGAAGACAAATGCTACTCTAATGCATGCATATTTCTTGTGTTTGGTGAAGTTAGGTCAAAAGATCGGGACTTGAATAGATGAAGAATTGATATTGGAGTTAAGCTCGAGGTGTTCGGGATGTCAGAGATGCATAAAAGAAGTGTTTGGAGGCAATCGAGCAAAGAAAAGAGCAATTGAAGTGGAATAGACGTAACGCAAGAAAATTGGCCAGCTTCTGACCTGGCCAGTCGACCAGCCTAGAGGACTGGCCAAAATAGAGAGAAACCCATTTTGGGTCGGTCGACCTTAATGCTAGGCCGGTTAATCGGCCAAGGCCCCCGGTTGAACGCGATTGCTGCACTATTTAAGCCCTTTTCCAGCTTATTTTTAGCAGATTTTTATCCTTTTTTCACCTCACACTCAAACATCCACTTCTCACACACAAAACCCTATTTTCACCCACCTCTAATTCATACACTAACACACACACCCGCTTGAAATTAAGTTGATTTTGGAGGATTACAACATCAATTGGTGAAGATTACTCAAGATTTTAAAGAGACAAATAAGGATAGAAGGGGAGATTTCTATAACCTCTTTCATTCGTATTTACTTCATGCTAGAGTAAATGATTTAGGGTGCCTAAACTTGTGTAATGGGATGATTCACATACTCTTTGTTATGGGATTCTATTGACTTATATATATACATACTTTGTTCTTATTTTGAAAAGCTTTATATCATTTCATGTCTATATGTTTGATGTAAAGCTTGAGTGAGTAGTATGTATATAGATTGAGTTGTACAAGCTATAGAACACTTCTAATCCTTAGATTATGCACGTCTATGTATGTGATTGTGGATAATATGAAGTGGGTTGGTTCTATTCATGTCTATGTGAGTATGAAACATGCCTTATAGTGAATTCACGCTCAATTAATGCTACATATTGATGCTTGAATGCTTTTAATGGCGTAAATCAGACTTTTGTGTTTGTACCATAAATAAGATGTCATATTCACAATGCCTTGCCTTAAAACATGTCAAACTATGCCTATTAGATACCAATCAGCTTTAGGGTCCCTAGAATGACGAAGCAAAACTCAAGACTAGTCTAGATCGAGTCCCCTTTAGCTTTAAATCTAGCTAATAGGAGTCCAAATAGGCTTAGTCGATGCTAGAAACCCTAGGTCTTAGCTTTAAATCCAACTAATAGTTTAGGAACTAGGGTGGGATTGCTCTTCAACACCTAGGTAGCTTTCTAGTCCCTCCTATGGCCTTAGGTACATAAGGACCACGCCGTAGCTCTAAATGTGCACGCTTAGGGGCGGACCTGCACTGAGTCCTAGGGTGTAATTAGGACACTAGTTAGTTGCTTAGTATTAGAAGCCATGTTTAGAAAGCCAATCCCCGAATCCCATAACTAAGTGGCATTAAGTCACCCATTTGCAAATGTAGGTCACCCTATTACCTTTTCCTTGTTTTAATCCCCTAAGTTAGCTTAATTTTTACCTCTTTCCTTATTGCATTTATAGTGTAGTCCTTTCTATTTTTCTCTTAGCTTCCAACAATCCAAAAGTACAAAAACATGTTAGCCTAGGTTCCTTTTGTTTTTAGATTTCTTCTAGAGTACACCAGCATAGAATTTGCTCCATAATTCACGCCTCCTTGTGGTTCGACACCTATACTTGTACACCATATTCTATACGATCTGCACGCTTGCGGGTCTTTTAAGGCTTGCACCTAAAAGGCACACTAGTATGTATGACCTGGAATCCTTTGAGTTCCTGTTGTCCCCTCCATATGTGAACACTCCTTGTGAGAAGCATGACAGTGAGATGACATCCACTAGTGATGAATGTACAGATGGATTTGATGAGACTTTAGCTAGTGAAGGTTTAGAGTCATCTGTTGGGGAAAACATGACATCAATTTTGGAGTTTCTAGGTGATAAGTCTCTTTGAGTTAAGAATCATGGTGTTGAGGAGAATAGCAACTCTAAGAAGTCATACAAGAAAGAAATTGGTGTGCTTGGAAGAATGATCTATGGGTCTCTTTGGATGTTTGATGAATCATTGATGGAAATAGAGCCCATTAAGATTAGATCCACTGAGGAGTTAGAGCAACCTAGGCTTGATCATGATCTATCTTGTGGAAAGGACGAGTGTAGTGTTTCCATGACCTTGACCTTTGACTTTCTTTCTCCAAGTGTTACTCCAACTCCCATTTCCCATTTCCCATTTCGTTGAGTCTCTTTCTTTGAATCTCACTTTTGTACCTTCATGCATAGAACACTTTCATCTAGGGTTAAATAGTACTTTTCCATGTTGCATGCATTAGACTTATCTTTGACCTATTAGAAGGGTGTTTTTCTAGTGTATGATTGTGAGAAGAAGGCTATGGGGTGGCCAGCTAGAGAGTACATGGGGCACAATCCCTCATGCTTGTGCATACCTACTTCCATACTTGTGTGCACATTCTCATTTGATAGTTCGGGATAGGAGTTAGGAAAGGGGTGCATTGTGCATACATTGCCCTATCATATATTGCATGACCCTTTTCCTTGTACTATCTGTGCCTGGTTGAATATCTAGCAATTTGTGCCTTGCAATTTTAAACCTGGCTTACTTTTACAGTAGCGTCCAGCTTGAGGCATTAAATCTAGCGTTACTAGGAGGCACCCAAGACATGTTTATATTCCATTTGCTTTCCTTACTTTTCCTTTTCTTTTATTTTCTTTCAGTATTATCGTTATTTGATTTTCATTTTCTTTTCGTTTGTTTTTCGTTTCGCCCTCCCAAGTGTTGATCTTCACTTCTATCATTTTCCATTCTTCATACACCTTGTTTATCATTAGATGATGCCAATGCGAGCTCGCGTGGCAATGTTACTAATCATGTGGTATAAGTGTTTGTAGTTTTCGGTAAACAAGGTTAGTAGATAAATGATAAATCATTGATGTTAATGACAACTTCAAACGAACACAAGGTTGTACCTATCCTTTCTACACTTGTCCCCTTATATCTACCCCGTCCCCATTACCATTACGTGCTTTGTGCCCCCTATTTGCTCATTATGTGCTTTTGTTTTATTTGCTTGAGGGCAACCAAAGTTTAGGTTTGGGGGTGTGGGAGTTTGGTTTTATTGTTTTATGCTTTGTATAGGATAGGGGTGCATTATGTGCTTAAAATAGTGAAAAGTTTTCAATTTTTGGTATGCATGGAGAGTTGTTTATTTCTTGGTTGATTGTTATGTTGGCTTTTGTGATTGACTCAATTGATTGGTAAATATGAGTTGCATTATGGGGAAAGAATGGAGTGGAGGGAGAACCAGATCTTGGAGGGGATGCCCTTTATAGGGAGTGCGGACCTTTAAGAATGCCTTTTGTAGCCACCCTATAGCTTGGTAGGAAAAAGTGAAGAAAAAGAGTTGTTGATATGAGTGCCACTTCCTGGATTGATTCTTTTTTATGTGCCTTAGCCTTTCTTTTTCTTTTTTTTTTTGTTATGAAATGCAAAGTATGCAAAATTCAAAAAAAATTGCAAAAGGCAAAAAATTGTAAATATATGAATAAGGCTTTTTTTAGCCATTATGTCTGTATATTCTCTCTCTTCTTGTCTATGAGGCTTTGTGCATGTTAGGGAGGCCATGTTAGTTGAGGAGGGACGAAATATCAACATCTCGAGTACGTATGTCAGAATCCTAGGCTTGTGGTGGTTTGGCTACTTGGGAAGTTCCCACAAGGTTCGAGGCCTTTTATGAGTAGAGAGAGGATCCAAAGAGACTTGGGGTTCTCTCCACAATTGAAATGCCCCCTTCATGCTTCTTAGGCTAACCTTAATAGTGAGTCAATCCCTTAGGCAATTCTTTGTATCGACTTTGGAGATAAACTTAGGTTTAGGTTGCTTGGGGACAAGCAAGGAGATGTTTTAGGGGTGTTGATGTGTTGGTTTTGTGTGTGTTTATGTATGGCATTCTTATTCTTGTTTTGAGGAGTTTTGTGCTCTATTAGGTGTATTAGTATAGCATTTATATCATACTTGAGCATATTAGAGCATATTAGGATTTAGATGTCTATAGTTGAGCTTAAAGGATAAATGCTATATTAAAGTGCACTTATCTTATCTTTTAGGTAAGATTTGGAACAATTCTTGGAGCTTAAAATGATGAAGATGTGATGATGAAGCCAAGCCAAAGGTGTTTTGGATGAGAATAAAGCAAAAAGATTTCATTTGCAAGCTCCCGGATGAAAGACAGAGTAACCGAGCGAAACCTAGCGCAACAGGAGCCAAATTTGGAACTTGGAAGAAAAGAGGACATGGACTAAGTTTGGACATGTTTATAGGGTGCAAACGATGAAGAAAAATGGTTTGGGAGATTCCCGAAAGTGATACAAAGCCATAGAAAAAATTGCTCACAAATCGGAGCCAAAATGCAGCTAAACGGAGCAAAATAAGAAAAGTCGGCTGAGTGCCCTTTAGAGAGGCGGTGTACCAGCTCACTAGGCTAGTAAACCTGTGAGCAACCTTTCTTTGTCAGAATAGAGAGCTCTTAGAGGCCGTGTACCGGTTAGGTGTTCTGGTAGTCACAGAAAATAGGCTATATAAGCCCTCTTTTGGCCATTTTGTGGAAGAACAAGTCATATTCTTTCACACCCATCTCTTAAAACCCTAATCATCTCATCTCCCACCTCTCACACACTTTTCCATACTCAAAAGCACTTTGGAATCAAGCCTTTAAGAGGATCAAACACAAGGATTTGGGCAAAGCTATTGGATTGTAAAGATATGGCTTTGGATAAAAGGGTAACTTCTTTATCTCTCTTTTATCCTAAGTTAATGTATGTTTGATTAGAGCTATGTAGGGTGATTTACTCTTGTATTATGGATGATTACTACTTTTTATTAAATAGGAACTTGATGGATTCATATACATATATATATATATATATATACATATATATATATATTGTGTTGAGAGCTTCAAAGGCCATTTTACATACATGTCTATGTGTTTGTTGAAATGCCTCAATGATGTAACATATGTATATTGAAGTCTATTTTGCTATTAACCAAGGTTAGATTGGGGAACTAATTAGAGGACTGAGTACTATGGCTAGATTGATCTAAATCTCCTAGAACCTTAATAGCTAGCCCTAATTCCTAAATCGTAAAGACCACGCTGTACTGCTAGGTATCGCCGCGTAAGGATGGACCCGCATTAAGGCTTAGGGTACTAATTAGGAGGCTAATTGGAGGTCTGGATTAGAGCACTTTGTGTAATCCACCAAACAACCCTAACAAGAAGTTGTAATCACCCATAGGCAAGACATAATCACCCTAGTCCCTCATTTCCAACATTTGACTCCCTTAGATTGCTTGATTTCCCCGTTTCACATATAAAGCCCTTTTATTTTCTTGCCTGTAGTTTAGATTTATCTTTCCTGAGCTCCTCTCAAACCAAAAACACTAAAAGAATTGTAGTTAGGACCTCAACACGTAGCTTTTTAGGATGCACATAGCTTAGGACACCATACGCATTTAGGCCTCCCCGTGAATTTGACCCCGCAGTCGTACATACTGTGCTACATGTGACCCGTGCCCTTGCAGGCTATCGAGGCTTATGCTACAAGATAGCAATCAACGTGGTTATGGCCTTGCATCTCCTGCATATTATTACATGTCTATTTACCAATTATCATAATTGTTTTTGGAATTAAATTCGGCTTGCAAGCTCTGCTTTCTCTTAAATTCTGGTTGTATAATCCTCTTCCCTAAATGATGCATCCCCTCATCTTAGAAGGAGTTATTCTTCTAGTTATTGTGATTAGTAGTTAAAACCCGATCAAGACAAAGAGATGAAGGCCAAGAATTAGAAGCCTGGCCCTATCCTGGTTTCCCAATATTTACAAGTAATAATCTTGCTTACATGATAGATGGCCCATGATAGCTCTAGTTGGTCACACTAGGAAAGTCCATAACTACCTGCACATGTTTATGCATGTCGATATATGATGGTTTTATATGCTAATTTTGATTAATTAATTGGATTAATTAAAGGATTTGACTATTAAAACTAATACACTTATCTTCTCTACTAAATCCTTTAAAGTATTAGGTCCATCAAGTGTTTGGATATGAAGATGCCCAAATCATTGCCTTCCATTATAGTAATAATAATGGGCCCAATGTTCTGATAAATGCTGGAGGCCCTTAGGCCTGGCTTTTTTTAGAGTATTGGGATTACTATTCATTATATGTAGCCCTTAGAATCCTTTTAAACTAATTAGTAAGTAGGCCGACCTCAATTGGGATTGCTTACTAGGCTTAGAGATAGACCTTAGGAGTTCATGTTAATGGTTTGACCTAACTGAGGTTCTCAGTGAAGGATCTCAGTAAGTTTATGTTAATGGTTTGACCTAACTGAGCTTCTCAGTGAAGGACCTTAGTCCTGCTAAGGAGAGCTTGGGACAGAATTGACTATTGAGAGTTATTTAGAGAAGTAATTGGTTATTAACCTACCAAATAGTGTCCATATGTGGGCCGACCTTAGTCAGGCTTATGTATAATTGTTTTAGATCTTAGTACCCACAAAAGGGGTTTGGATTCAGAAATCCCCTCAGATTGAAGGTAGAGGCTATTAGTTTGAATAAAATAGTGGGATAATCCTTTAAACATTGGCCTATGTCTCTATGGATGATGATTCATATATAATGCCATGTTTATATTCTTTGTATCTGTTATTTGTTTTCTTAAGTCTCAATATGTTGTAGATGTATTACTATTCAATAGTGTCATGATCACAAATATGTTCTGTATGTTCTAAACAAACTCAGTGTAAATGAAACCAATTAGCTATAAAGTGTCAAGATGATCATCAATTAGTTAATAAGGTATATGGTCTGTAGTGAAAGATTGTCTTCATAGCAGATAGTGTGCATGCTAGCTTATAGATCTACGTTCAAAAGTTAAATGAGTCTTCCAACAAATTTGATGGTATAGAGAGACATAGAGATCTAATATGCTATCTTCAATAGTTAGTTGAGAGATAGAATGTCTATGTACTGTACAAGACATAATAGATTGAGAAGCAAATGTCACTTGACAACTTTTTTTAAGAAGATAATCAGGTATATTATTCTTAATTCTCGCCCTTTCATATCTCCGTCCTTCTTGAATTGGTTCAAGACTTGCAAGTCAATTGTTGATCATAATAGACCTTTCGAGCTGCTAAGGATCTTCTAATAAGATAACGAGTTTCTAGAGAGGACATTATTTCAATAGGAGGTCGATCATCCACTCAATCACTAACTGAGGTTTAGAACATCACCAAATGGTAGTAATTGGTTTGCATGAAATACGTCTTTGTATATCCAAACACTAGAAGAAGAAGAAGAAGAAAAGTCTTCAAAGTCTAGTGTTATAGCATCTTGAGAGACTAAAAGTAACAATTGGTTGCAACATGAGGTGTGTATATGACAACACCTTGCAACTTTAGTAGATTCCACTGGCTTGGTATAAGATACAAACAGTTCTTATAACTTGTTACAATAAAACTCTTTTTCTAATAGAAACAATCATGATATTAATTTTATTGAGAATAAGGTTGTTGTCATGCATTGTCAACTGAAACAAGTTCATCCTTTAAGCATGCATTGTAAATTGAAACCAGTTCATCCTTCAAGCATAGTGTATGTTGATTAGGATGTTATGATTCTACAATTTGATCAAGGAAATAGATGCACTCAAAGTAAGTCTTTCATTTGCCTAGAAGAGAATGAGATTCTTGTATAGTGGACTCTTACTACCACAGTTGAATGGTATGTTCGAAAGAAGAAATTAAACATTGTTGGACATAGTTTGATTCATTATGTGGCTGATGGTTGTGAGCATATCTTTTGGAATGTATATTTGAGACAAATGTTAATATGCTAAGTTAAATATCTAGCAAGTTAGCAAATAAGATACCATAGTAGATATGTCATGATCGTAAGCTAATACTCTTTCACTGAAGGGTCAAAGACATGTTAAGCATATATCAAGTATCATATCATTGATAAGCTAGAATTTAAATTGGTTAAGTGTTTGGAGATTCTTTAGAGAGTCTAATGAGTACAACTTCTACAAAGACGAATAATGAGTATTCATTAACCTCAAAAGGATCTCTTGAAGGAAGTGTTTCATAAACAAGATTCCCTCGATAATGAACTTTGTGAAGTTCTAATGTGGAAGGATAAGACATTAATAGTTGAACGTACAAGAACAAGATAAGGTTAAGAACCATATCTTGAACTTATTAAAGAAGCATTGCTAAAGTGACTTGGTAAGTACCACGTCAACTAGATAAGTGCTAAATTCTCATCCTAGATAGTGGGTTCAATGAACTACTCGATGACAATGTGAATTCGATCACTTGTAAAGATGCTAGATAGAGGAGTAACTGTAAGAACTTATTTAATGCGAGGTAATCCTTCAAGAGACCATAAGTGTCAACACTGTACAGATATTGGTTGGCTCACATATTGGGTAAGACCCGTAAAGTGAAAATTGGTTCATGAAAGGGTTTTGTTAGGTTGTGACATACAATGCCCAGCTTGTTGCTAGGAGGCTTTGTCAATGTCATAGTTTTACTATGACAAGACATTTCCACCTATACTGATGCTTGAGTTTATCTGCATCATTCATGTATGAGATGTATGTTTGTATTATGAAATCTGATAAGTAGGTGTCTAGATAGCTTTCCTTTATAGTGAGTTGAAAAAGGGTGTGTATCACATATCTTGAAATGTTCATATCTATTGCTAAGATTATATAGCATATGCCCCAGGGGTCCATGTGTGGACCTGTTCAAGTTCTTGGGTTAGTATGTTTTGATAAAGTATCAAGACGTGTGCCTTTGTTAAGAACAAAGTATACCCTATATCTGTTAGTAGGCTAATCATCGTGTGATTGTTTATAGTATAGTAATGTGGATAACATTTTTTGATACTATAAAATGGAAAGCTATAGCTTTTATCTTTATTCTCCATAAATGCTTTAGGAAAGGTATCTTATGTGCTTAGGATAATAGTCTATGTTGATAGATTAGGGAGGTTATTAGGATAGTCCTAGTATACGTACATTGGCTTCGTGTTCAAAGAGTTCAACATATTAAATTATAAGAAGGTTCTTGGAAATTCATTCTTCAAGAAAATTTGTTTGACAAATTTCTTCGAAAGAAATGTATGAGTAGATTTTTATTTTCTTAGACAATAGGATTTACTAAATATATTTTGTCATCTACAAGGCCTAATGGGGCATATTCTCTCAATATTAATTGTGTCATCATGATCCTAAGAAGCATTGGTAATTGATGGGACCATCCTTTAGAACTTAGAGTGCATAAATACCAATGGCCTATTTATGGAGAGTTTCTCTTGAAACTAATTAGTTAGACTAATTCTAGCTTCTAGTCAAACAAAGATGATAGCCACAGTATTTGAGATTATGTTTGCTAGAACAGTTCTATGCTTGTGTTTGGATGTTTCTGCCTTCTTTAAGCTAAAAGTAATGATCTTTTACAAATAATGTATAACAAAAAATGTTTTGCCAAACTCCTTAGCTAAAGCCCTCGGGATTGTGAGAAGATGGGTAAAAGATACAGATTCGACGAGCTTTAGGCCAAGTAGGAGATTATTAGGAATGGTGTCCTAAAGTTAATCATCTATTGTAGATTTAGCACTGATGTGTGCATGAATCGTCTTATTTTTGACCTTATGTCATAACATACATTTTCTCCTTAATTGTTAGATCATGACGTAGTCCTTAGAATGACCTAATGTGGCTATGTGAATAAGGGATAGCTCGGTCGTCCTTAAACATAGTCTGTAACCAAATGGTAGAATCGATACTATGACATCGATTCTATCGAGTGTAGGTTATAATGCGTCACATGAGTTGGTGATCCTTATGACCAATGGGTGTGGAGACATTAGTGTAACCTACAGTGAGGTATGAAGACATGCTCACTGAACATGACTCTATTACGAGCATCCTATGGTATATACCCTATTATCAAATGATAGCTTGTGGAGCATATGGATGTAGGTATTCCCTCAAGCTTGAGATCTCCATAGAGACTTATGGATTACTCCCCATATTTTAGTACCTAACTACCTAGATTTCTAATCTGGTGACAAAAGGCTGTTGGGTAAAGACAAGCGCTGTTAAGTCAATGCATAGGTCAAGATGGGATTGATCGCTTCAGGTATTAGGAGAATGATATTCTACTTAGTCCTAATACATTAAGACTTTGGCTAGAGCTTTCCGTATGATGTGTCACAAGGTTATGTCATAATGAGTCATGATGAGATTAGGATTTGACATGAAATAGCTAAATAAGAGTTTGACAATTTTACCATACCCCTAAGGTTATTTGAGAATATCTAGGGTCATAAGTAATCCACCATAATACCTAACTTCATTGAATATTACCTTGCAACTATTGGATTTATTTGGACATTGGGAATTATTGCTAGACAGTATCATCAGTTAGTACACAAATAGTCCTTGTATTACCAGTTTAGTTTGAACCTACTGAGTCATGTATATGGTTCAGAATTAGTTGGAGGATTGACCCTATTGTAATTATCTCAATCATGTTTAATTGAGAATTAGTTGTGTTATTATTTAATTATGAATTAAATAATATTATAGGTAATTAACATTATAAATATTTAATTGATACGATTAATGAGTCAAATATTATAATGTTTAATTACTTATTATGGTTCACGAAATTAATTTTAACTATGTCTAGCTAGCACTGGATATGTGGATCAAAATTAATTCATGGGATATTGTTTACAAATTAAATATGGATTTAATTTGGGCTTTAATTTGGATTTGAGAAGTCTATAATTTTGAGTCCAAAGAGTTGGACTTATTGGATTGGGATGGGCTTTATGGAAAGCCCATATCTTTTTATATATAAAGATATTTCACTTTTTCTATGTACGATGGTTTTGAGAAAACCTAATCACCAGAACAGATGTCAGAATTCTCTCTAAAAGCCAAAATCAAATTTAGCCTCTTCCAATAGTTCTTGATCGCGTATGAAGAAGAGGAGTTTAATGCTTCCGCTAGGTAAAGCCTTTCAACGCAAGAATTATGAGGTAATTCTTGTTCTTTATTCTTGAAATTTTAATTTATAGAGCATGATCCTGCGAGGAAATCTGGAGAAAGTCTCTACGATTTCCTACCGATGATATGATGGTTCAGGTTGGTAAGTTTGTGTATCCTGTTGATTTCATTAATTTAGATATGGACTCTCACCATGACTCTAGGCCTGCTACACCTATTCTTTTATGATGCCCCTTTCTTGCTCGGCCGATGCGGTTATTCATTGCAAGATAGGGTTGTTGGAGATTAAATTTGGGAATTTGAAGTCCGCAATGAAAGTAGCAGAGGCTATACATAGGTTGAGTTTAGATAGAGGAGATGAGAAAGAATGCTTTATGGTTAAAATGATAAAACCTGGTATCGAGGATTGTGACCACAAGGAAATGATCTTTAGTGATGAATTTATGGATGAGTTTGATAAGATCTTAGTTGATATTGATTTAGAGTCATTTAGTGAAGAGAGCATAACATTTATTTTTTATTCTAGGCCAGATGAGTCTCTTGAGGTTGTTGATTCTCGTATCGGGGAGCATAATAAGCCTAAGAAGACACTCAAGAAAGAGATAGATGAGCTTGAAATTTTGATATATGGATCATTTAGAAAATTTGATGAATCATGATCACTATCTTGTGAGCACAAGCCCTAAATAGCCAACAAGCACAGGGGTCGTGTGTAGTACGATGTGTGCGAGTGTAAGGTTGAATCCTTGGGGAGGCTTAACGTGTGTGGTATCCTAAGTTATGTGTATCCTAAAGAGCTACGTGTTAGGTGTCTAAACTACGATGTTTTTGGTTTTTTGGGATAGAATGGTGTGTGGAAAACATAAACTTAATCTAAGGGCAGGAAAATAAAAGGGGGGGTATATGTGTAACGGGGGAATCAAGCAATCTAAGGGGATTCAAATGTCAAAAATGGGGACTAGGGTGATTACGACTTGAAAATGGGTACTACTTCTCATTAGGATTGCTTGATGGATTATTTAGGTTGCTCTAGTCTAGACCTCTAATTAACTTGCTAATTGATACCCTAAGCCTCATGTGAATCTTTCCTTAGGTGTTGACCCTTAGAGCCATGGCATATGGTCTTTATAACTTAGGAACTAGGGCTAGCTAGTTAGGGTTCTAGGTGACTTAAATCAGTTTGACCCTAGCGTTTAAATTGTTGGCTGGATTTAAAGCCAAGACCTTGTCTGCCTAAGGTCGACTAACCTATCCTGAAACTCGTTTCCCATATTTAAAGCTAAGGAAGACTCAACCTAGGCTAGCCATCAGTTATGCACCACCAGCCGTCATCTCAATAGTAGATATTAATATTTAAGCACAAAGCATACATATCTAAGGCATGGCATTTGAGAATACTTTGGTATATTCTACTACCAAACACGTAGACCTGCTTAGATTACACCAATTTAATCAATAACACCTGACATGTAAGCAATATAAGCTATTTATGCTATTAAGTATGTAAACACACACATAGACATGTATATAGGCGTAACCACTTTATGTAATCACTACACAAACACATAGACATGCTAGCATAATGATTTAATAATGGCTAATAGCATAATAGACTTTAATATACATATGCAACATCACTGAGTCATTTCTACAAATACATAGACATTTATTCTAATTTGTCATAGAAACCTTAAGCACAAGCATATATAAAGATCCATCAAGTACCCATTACACAAGAGTAGTAATCAATCCGTAATACAAGATATAATCACCCAACAAAGCTCTATTTACACATATCCATAGCCATGCCTTTACAATCCCATAGCTAATGCCCTAAATCCTTGTGTTTGATCTGCCTAAGATACTTGATTCCAAGTGTTTGTGTTTGGTTGAATGTGTGTGAGGTGGGTGAGATAGGAATTAGGGTTTTGGGAGATGGGTGTGAAAGAATATAACTTGTTGTTCATAAAATGGCCAAAAAAGGGCTTATATAGCCAAAAATCGCACAGCACCAGTTGAGTGAACTAGTTGACCACCTCCAAAGGGTCTCTTAGCCGCTTAGATGATGTTACACTCTAGTTTTGATGACTAAATGAGTGGGTCAACTGCCTTTCTAACATTTTTCAACCGGTACTCCATGTTTGCTCTCTTTCGACGTCGTTTTTAAAGCACAATACACCTTAAAACAAGAATAAGAATGAAACACATAAGCATTCACAAAACCAACACATCAAATCGGTGTTGGCATCTTTTTATACTCTTTCTACTAGGTAATTGATTGATAAGGTCATTAGCTTTTTGAAGGAACATGAATCTTCCCTTGGTGTTGAGCATGAGTGTAGCAAGAAGAAGACACCTCTTTAAGGAGGTTGAAGAGATAGAAAGCTTGGTGCCTGACTACCAGTTTGATGAGTCCATGATTCCATCTCCTTCGAGGTTGACATTTGAGGAAGAAGTGGACGAATTGGAGAGACATTTATATGAATCTAATCGTTATTATGAAGCCTCCATGAGTATTTCTTTTAACCCACCGATAAGAGCTTCTACGATTGATTCCTCTCTCGAGAGTGACCTTTATGATTTTTTAGATCCTTCTTCCAAATCTCTTTGTTCAGGCCCTTCAAATGATATCATGAGTCATTTTTCTTTATTAGATGATCATTCTCTCTTGCCTCTTGTTGAGCCCCTAGTTAGAGAGCATACTTTTACGCCCTCCCATTTTAAGCATATACGTGTAGGGTTAGTACACACTCCTCCCATTATTTGTGCTATAGATGCTTCATTAATTCATGAGGATAGGGCATGTATAGCCTTTGATCATCAAAAGAAGGCTATATGATGGTTAGTTGCGGAGACTGAGTGTGCTAGGTTCGATTTAGAGATGACAGTGGGATAGAGAGCTTTAAATTATTACATAAACCATGCTGCCTTTAAGCATTCTTTTTATATTTTGATGTATTGGGTTTTCCATTTGTCCCTTTATCTTGTGTGCTTGAGAAGGATTATGACGTATATGATTTGATTGATTCTATATCACATGATCCTTTTTCTTCTGAGTTATACATTGACAGGATTATTTGACGATCCACACCTAAGAATTACAAGGACTATTGGCCCTAACATTATCGCCTGATTGGGGGCGTAAAACCTAGCGTTGCTAGGAGGCACCTAGAAATTTTATTGAGATGAGAGGGCCTGGCTGATGACGTTGTTGGTAAAGCTATTAAGAGACAACATAGATTAATTTTGGTATTATCGTTCTTTGTTTTCATTTTCCCTTCATTTGTTTTCCTTTTAGGTTTAACAAGTGTTGATCCCTGTTTCTATCATTTCCCCTTTTGAATACAACTTGTTATCATTTGATGATGCCAATGTAAGCTTGCATGACAATGCTACTAATCTTGTGCTATGTGAGTGTTTGTGGTTCGTTGAGAAACAGGGTTAGTAGATGATTCATAAATCATTGGCAATGAAGAGCTTCAAAGAAACACAAGGTTGTATTTATCTTTTCTCTACTTGTCCCTTCTTATCTACCCCATCCCCACCACCCTTACATGCTTTGTGTGGTTTTACTCTAGTTGCTTGAGGACACGCAAAGTTTAGGTTTGGAGGTGTGGGAATTTGGTTTTCTTGTTTTATGCTTTGTTTAGGGTAGATTTGCATTATTTTCATGAAAATGGTAAAACTTTTTTGATTTTTGTGCATATAGAGTCGTTTATCTCTATATTAATGGGAGTGTTGGCTTTTGTTATTAACTTAATTGACTAGAGAAGATAAGATTGTATTGTGGGAAGTGAATAGAGTGAAGGGAGAACAGGGACTTTGAAGAGACTCCTTTTGAAAGCTGTAAGGAGTGAGCACTTCTAAGAATACACCTTATAGTTTCCCCATAACTTGGTTAGAAAGAGTGTTTTTTTAAAGGGTTGTTAATCTGAGTGCCCCTTCCTTGATTGGTTCTTTTAGTGTGCCTTAGCCTTGTCTTTTTTGTTTATGTTATGTATTGAGAAAAATGCAAAAAAAAATGGAAAAATGAAAAAAATGAGAAAAAAAGTGAAAAAGATTGAGAAAAAGTGGAGAAAAAGTCAAAAGGCAACAAAAAGTTGAAAAAAGTGAAGTGTTGTAAATAAGTGTCAAGTGACAAAATGTCAATTTGACACTAGTATCTATTTTTGTTCTTTCATGTATTGTGAATAAAGCTCTTACATCATTTGTGAGCCATTGTGTTGTATCTTCTTTCTCTTTGTATCTTTGGGACTACGTGTATATTGGGAAGCCAAGTTAGTTGATGGGGGCATGAAGTATTAATGGCCTGGGTGCGTGAGTTAGAATCGTAGGATTGTGGTGGCTCTAATTACTTGGGAACTTCCAGTGAGGTGCAAGAGCCTTTGTGAGTAACGAGAGGATCCAAAAAAGGCTTGGGGACCTTTTTTACAAAAGGAATACCCCTTTTGTACTCCTTTAATTGCTAAGATAGCAAGTCAATACTTTTGGCAACCCTCTTTAGCAACTTAGAGATAAGCTGAGGTTTGGTTTTGCTCTTGATCTTGCTTGGGGACAAGCAAGGAAAAGGTTTGGGGGTGTTGATGTGTCTTGGTTTATGCATATTTGTGCTTGCATTTTCTTATGTTTTTAAAGGTGTTTTGTGCTTACTTGTTGGCATTAGTGTAGTACATGTATTATATTTGTGCATACGCAGTTATAAGTGACTGTTGTTGAGTGTTATGGTAAAATGCTGCACTAAATGTTTGATTTTGTGTTTTATGTGAGCTATAGGATAGAGAATGAGCTTAAACAAGGATGGTTTAGGAAGAACAAAGATATACGGGTCATGAAATGAGGACCGGAGGTAAAAGAGAATGAAGATTGGATGCAAAAAAAAGAAAGTCGGTCGAACTTGGAAAGAGAGCCGGCCGGGCATCTAGGTCAATCCGCGAAATCAGTAAACTCTTACTTTAAGTTGGTCAAGTATAGTCCTAGGGTCGGCTGACTGCCTAGGTTGACTTGCCTAATCAGTGAGCTCCCATTTTTTTAGCCGGTTGAGCAAGAGAAGAGGAGCCAATTGACGGGCTGTGCACTAAAACAGTCTTTAAAAGCTTGATTTTCAGCAATTTTTAGGGAGAACATTCATCTATTCATCAATCCACTAAACCCTAGCCCTTCATCACTCTCATACACCTCACACATACATCTAAACCTAGAATCAAGCTAATCTT
Organism: Cordia subcordata; assembly: GCA_028554755.1. Classification (NCBI taxonomy): domain Eukaryota; kingdom Viridiplantae; phylum Streptophyta; class Magnoliopsida; order Boraginales; family Cordiaceae; genus Cordia; species Cordia subcordata. The sequence continues at coordinate 10,554,827 of JAPTOF010000015.1, forward strand.
TAGGATCAAACACTTAGATTTGGAGATTAAAGCTAAGACCTATTCAAGGAATAATAAAAGAGTTAAGTATATTATGTGACTTTTATATTGATATACAACTGCCCTACATAGATATTATTTTAGAAGAGTAGCTAACATAATGACTGAAAGCCAAAACTACAAGAGTAAACTTGGTAATATTATAATACAAAGTTTACAAATTGAATTCAAAAAGTAATATATTCTTATTATGCCTCCTCAAGTGCAATTGAATCTCAAATGGTAAGCTCGGTCCTTAGCGTCCAAAAACCAAATATTTACAAACTTTTATCATAATATTAGTCAATAGATCAATTATAGAAACAAACTACATGTTACCATTTTTCCCTGACAAAATGGTCATTGAATTCAATTCATGTACTTAGTTCGAGCATGAAAAATTAGAATAGATACCAAGTACATAGCGCCAATGTTATCACACCATAAAGTCAACTTTTAGAAGACAAATGTTGAAGCTCGGCAATGAGAGAGGGGTAAAAGTAGATGTTCCATAAGTAGCCAAGAGTGATAATTAACCAGAGCACAAAAAGTAATATCTCTTGCTCAACCCTAACTATTATAGAAGAATGGCTTATGTAATAACTAAAAGGGAAAATACACAAGGAAGTAATGTCACAATTAGAAAGTTTACAAATTGATTTTCAATAAATATTATCCCTATACGATGACTCCATAACATACTAGCAAATTTCTCAAGGCAATGGAAGACGTAATAAATTACTAGATGAAATGCTTTTCCATACCCCAATTATCCTTTACCTTATAAGAAGAAAAAAAAAGGAAAGGCCAAATTTCCTATGCATCGACAAGGATTTATGGGTAAGGGAAAAGATTACTAAAGCAATTCAACGTGAATCGACCATTTTTCTTTTTAATACAACAAGATATAAATCACGAGTTTCAAAACCACCACCATGATGAAAGTTGGCATGGCATCCACGAAGGCGAAAAGTAAAGGATCGTTGACTCCATTTGCAAATGCAACAACGGAATTGTAGTCCCCTTCATTTTCCACAATCCCATATGTTGACTCTTCACATCTTGCTTTCTTCAATAAAAAGCAATATGTTCCTCTTGTAATAACAAATTAATTAAGGGATTGGAAATCATAAATATGCAATAGCAACCAAATACTTACTAATTGATGTAGAAGATTTCCATCTCTTTCCTCCAAGCTCCTCACCTTTAATTAAGCAAATTTCTTTTTATCAAAATTCATTTGGAAATGATTTAGAAAGATTGAACTTAACTTTAGATTAATAACTGACTTATTCAATCTCAAGTGCAACAAACTATGATGGCTCAACTATATTACTTAAGGATTTATTTGCAAAATTGACAAGTTCTTGAAATAAATTAATCGTATTAAATGTTAATGGAAGTAATTAATGAAAGTCAACCTTATTATGGTGTAATCTAATGGTGATTAAATTAAATATCTTTTGCTTGATGGCAAGATTGAGTAAGTTAATCTTGATTAAAACTTTATTAAATAGATAATGGAAAGATGCGATTTTCCACTAATTCTATCCTACATGTTGACCATCACGTATAAAGAAAGTGATAAGTCCTAAATAAGCTTTTTATTTATAGTTAACTGTACTTAATTCTCGAATTAGATACTTCTTAATTGGTGTTTTGGAAGCGTTTTTACATGTTCTGCTTTGGAAAAGGAGTTGGATACATTATATATGGATTCAATGACTTTTCGAACGTGTTTGTAACTGATAAAATTGATTGCCACCTTGAAAAATACCATGCAATTTCTACACGAAATTGACCAAGCTTTGACCAAGATTGGAGATATTTTTATAGCATTTATGGAAAGAAATTTCATTGAAGACTTGCCACATTTTGAAAAGGAAGGAGATTAATTCTAAAAGACTTTTCTTAACGATTTTGACCTTTTTATTTTTCTTAGCTTTAAAGAGTTTTCTTATTCGAGAAGGACTTCAATTAGAAATTTTTCTTATATATTTTCCTACATATGATTTGTACAGAGATTAAGACTTTATTCATAATTTTCTAGCAAGATATTTTCATCTTCTTGGGCGCCACTTTCATGATGATGTAGTTCTAAATTTCTTTCTAGCCAAGGGTTAATCAATTTTGTAAGATCTAATTGTTTTATTCCTTTTATGCTATTTTGATATTTGTGTATTTACTATTTTAAGAATTAATATTGTTTTGCAATTGTTTAATTTTGCACGCGGTTATTCAATTACATGACAACAGGTAGCAAATTAGATTAATTTAATTAATCTAAAAATAGTGGTAACCAAGTTTTCTATATAATTACAGAATCTAAATGAGCAATTACCGTGAGATTGTCGACTTTTAGAATCATGGTCTTGCAAAACTTATTGCTGCCATTAGATAGACTCTGCGAACATCTCTAAGGGTTAGAACATTTAATAAGTAAGGCAATAGCAGGGAGAAATTGTAGGGGATTTTAACCGTTATCAACACTGTAAGGAAAGATAAGATTGTTTGGCCGAGCCAATAACCATAACGGATTTACCAAAATTGTTGGAAGTATCTTTGCATCTAGGATAGGATTTGTTGACCAAAATTGCAGTTATACCTAAGGCTAGATTTAATTCTCATTGATTTCCTGTTTTACTAGATTTATGTGAACCTTGGATTGCGTGTTTTAGTCTTTTTTATTTTTATTTACGTTTTTATCTTTTTGCCCAGTTATGTGCCCATGCAGTATGGTTTAGTGTGCTCGACAGCTTTACTTATTTCGCTTTTTCTTGTTAAAAAGCCACCTTCTTTGATTGTAATTTATTTGATTAATCTACTTGGTGTATTGGCAAATCCTAATTGCTCAATCTCCGTGAATTTTCCATTTACTTAATTTAAATTCGCGACGTATGAATTGAAATTTTATTTTTGGTGATTTCGATGCCCATCAAGAAGAATATGAGTGTTGCATTCTTGGAAAACACATGGCTATTGCATGAAAGTCCTATATATATATACATATATATATGTATATATATGAGTGTGTGTATATATGTATATATGTGTGTGTGTGTGTATGAGTTAGTTGATTTTTATATAATTGCCACTAGCTAGAGAGAAAAACAAGAATAAGATCAAACTTTATTTTTTTTTCCCAAGAGTTTGCTAGGACTGTAATTCAAGGAAGAAGAAGACTTCTTGATGTGAACAAGGATCACCATGTTAATGAGCTTAGAGGAGGACTACATAGAGATGAGCACCTTCCACTTCCAGTGGGATTGGTTATAATGTTATGCTTTTAGTTGGGCTAGTTAAAAAGTGACCAGCTAAAAGACTTAAATATGCATTGCAAAGTTATGTGGGCCACTTAGTGAATAAGAGCTTTTGTAAACCCTTGTTTCAAGATAATTCTTGGACGACCACGGGAGCTAAAGAGGCAACTGGCCTTGTTTCTTTTTGCCAGGCGTGTGGGCCTTCTTTTAGAGGTATGATGTGAGATGTTTGGTAAAATTGTAGCAGTAGAGAATTTCATGACCAATCTATAAACGTAAAAAGGCTTTTCATGGCTAGACCATGAAGTTGAAAAACTTACTGGCACAGTGTTTCATGGTCAGTCAATGAAAGCAGAATACTCCCATAGCCCGGCCATGAAGTTGCAACAAAGTGTGTCACGGCTCGCCCATGAAAATAGAAAATTCCCGTGGCCAGGCCATTAAGTTGTAGTGCGAGGTTGGCCCAATATGGATTGAACTTAGACTAGCCCCATTAGAAGTAGGGGTTTTTCTTTATTCCTTTCCTTTTTGGATAAGGACCTTAGGGGAGTATAAATACTACTTCTTTTGTTAAAAAAACACAAATTTATATAGATTTACATAAAAATTACATTGGATTTGCCAATTTCTTTATACCTTTTATGAGTGAGGCATGATTACATTCCTTGGTTACACCAATAATTGATTTTCTTATCAAGGATTTTATACTTGTATAAAAGCCCGCAAGTGTAGAGGTCGTGTGTAGTGAAGCATGCAAGTACAGGGTCATTCTTCCACAGGGAGGCTACCTTAGTTTAGTCTCTATGTGCAAGAGTTCTTAAGACTACCTACGTGCATGTGTTAGCATATTTTTGGTCTTTTTGATTGAAAGGGTTCTAAAATTAATCCTAAGCTATGGAGGAGCTTAAGGCACCAATCTAAGGAATGAAAATCTAATAGGGTAGAAGAGGCTCTAGGGTGATTATGTTGTAATGTGATTTTTAAACCCGCAAGCGCATGGATCAAAAGTAGTGTAGTGTGCGCAAAAGTATGGGTATCGTCTCCTCAGGGAGGCTAAGCTAAGTGCGGTCTTAAGGTTTGGTCCATAAACTAACTATGCACAAGGAAAAGGAAATTCTTTTGGGATCAAGGGAACTCTAGCTTAGTGCAATTAACAAAACGTAATCTAAAGCATGTGTGTGAAAAGGTGTTCAAGCTAAAGAGAAGGATTACACAATTAAGGGGAACTAAGGCGATCTTAACTTGATTATGGGCATTGGAAATCTACTCTTGCATTGGGACTTTGATGGATTAGGTGCTTCTTTCAAGAGTGAATTAACTACATTTATTATCCCCAAGTCTTGGTGCAATTCTATCCCTAACTGGATTAGGGTATAGATTTTTCCTTATTAATTAGGGTTTTAGGGCTTGGCAATTAGAACTCTTGCATGATGTGATTAATTCTAACCTAGGGTTTAATTCGTTAACTATGTTTCAAGCTAAGGAGTAAATTACCTAAGTTCAACTAGAATTAATGGTTAACCTATTAGTTTTGTTTCATCCTAAAGGCCACACATTAAACTAGTTATGAATTAAGTGCAATTAAATCAACACCATACAAGAGAATAAGGAATTGAGAGCAAAATCAATACATGTATTCATTGAGACAATTTATTAAACACATAGACATATTCAAAATAGCCATGGAAGAATTCAAAGCAAACATGTATTAAGAACCATTAAAAGAATCCCAAACAATTGTGCAAATCTTATCCCATAATACAAGTCTTAATCACCCATAAAAGATTTAAGCTATCAAATTAAAAATAGGAAAAAAAGAAAGAATAAGAATCTTCCCCATGTCCTAAGCAAATCTTTACTATCTCGGCTTAAATCTTGTAATCTTGATGTTTAATCCTTGCTCAAAGCTTGGATAATGATGGAAGAACGTGTTAAAAAGTGTATGGAAGAGAGGTAAAGGTTTTAAGTGCGAATGAATGTTATGAAAAATTCTGACTAAATGCATATATATAAGTGGCTGAGTCGGCACTAAAGGCTAAGGGAGGTGGCTAGCCGGTACGAGACAGTGGGTCAGTCGGTAAAATTGGGGGCTCTCTGGTTGTATCAGTCAACCGAGGGACCCACTGGTCAGCCGGTATGGGAAGCTTGGTCAACTGATAGAAGCTTTACGTTCTGTCCAAATTGGCCAAGGGAACCAGTTAGCTGGTACTTACCGGTTAACCCTTTCTTCCTTGATAGCTTAGTTTGAAACTTAATTCCCGACTTCTTTCTTCATCTTTTACTTCAAGGCTTCAACATATCCTCTAATTCTCATTCTTCTTCAATGCTAAGCCTTGTTTAAGCTTGTTCGGCACCTCAGTGCTCACCTAAAAAACAAGATCAAGCATTTAGTGTAGTAATTTATCAATTAAACTCAACAAAGCATCTATCGCCAATCACGCGCAATCCTTATGTAAATGCTAAGTAATGCTTGCAATTAAACTCAAAACATGTGCAAGAGTACCTAAGACTATCTATGTGTATGTGTTGGCATATTTTTTGTCTTTTTGATTGAAAGGGCTTTAAGATTAAACCTAAGCTATGGAGAAACTTAAGGTGCCAAGCTAAGGAATGGAAACCTAACAGAGTAGAAAAAGCTATAGGGTGATTGTGTTGTAACTAGGCTTGGATTATGATAGTTGATTAGGTCTATTTATGGCTCAGGACTTCTATTACAATTGTGTTGATTAAGCTTCTCTAAACCAATACTAGTGGTTCAACCTATTAGTTGAGCTTAAAGCTAAATCCTAATCTCTCCTAGCATATGCAATCTATGCTTAGAACTTTTCCTCTTAGATGGGTTTAAAGCTAAGGACTAGTACTTAAACACTACGTGACATTAAGGCTCGATAAACCAATACTGTTGTGGGTGATGGATACTCTAGTCTAACGTCTAATCTATTAGCTAGGTTTAAAGCTAAAAACTAGGCCACCTAAATTCAACTAAGCATAGCATATAACTTATTAGCTAGATTTAAAGCTCAATTCTACTCTACTAAGCAAAGCCATCAATCATTACCCATATAAGTAGATAAAAGCAGTTGAAGCACAAGAAACACTTACATATTCACTTAGCCATTTTAACAAACACATAGACATGTTTGATTTTCAATACATAGATATATTGAATCATGCCATAGATTTATGTAAACAAGCATGTATTAAGAGCCAAAGATACACACAAATCCTTTATTCAAAGCCCTAATCTAAATACAACATCAATCAACCTTAGATCTAAATCAATTACAAAGCATCTTTACAAGAATAAGGAAAGGAATAAGAAACTCCCTTTCAAATCTTGCTTAAATCCACTTCAATCTTTTCAATCCCTTGTTTAATGCTTCAATCTTTGCTTAGTTGGGTGTGGGTTGGTGGTTTTGGGTGTTTGGTGAAGTGGATAAGGGTTAGGGTTTATTAGGTTTTAAGAAATTGAAGTTCTTCCCCTAATTTTGAGCTGAAAAGGCTTTAAATAGTTGTTAATGAGACTTTGTCAATCGCCCTACTATATATTTTCTCTGCTCTTTGGTGCTATCGGTCACCTCTGCTGGTCGACCGGCAAAGGTGACTGGTAGAATTTGCAAACTGTCCAAGATCTTCGTTCCTCGTCTGGTTTTCACTCTTTAGCTTTTGCACCTTTTCCAAAAGGCCCCAAAGCCATTTTTCTTTATCTTTTCATCTTCAAATCACCCTCAATCTTTGTCCTTAGGCCTACTCATCTTCAATTAAGCTCAATTCCTTTTTCCAAAACATGCCTAAAACAAGAAATATGACATTTAATGTAGCATTTATCCATTTCAACACCTTATACACATATATAACTAAATGTGCACAAATGTCACCAAATGCAATCAATTATGCTCAAAATACCTTTAAATGTGCATGCAAAAATTATATATAAATACTCACAAATAACACACATCAAAACTTTATGGTGAACTTCTTTTTTCTATTTTCTTTTCAACCCTATTATCTACATTTTTAGTCTTTAGTAGATTAGGGGTTCAATAAGATGGGAATTTATCTTGCTTAATTACTTAATTCAAAGCATGCGTCAGAGTTTCACGTCACTTCTTTTTGGTGCCTTAGTGTGGACTAACTAGGACTTATACACTTGTGGTAGAAAAGATCTCCTACATATTCTCAAAGCGAATAAAAGGTAAATAGTTCTTCTTTTATTTAAGTTTTTTTGCTTGTTGCATGTAACATCAAGTATTGTGGGATTTTATTTATTCCTAATTTTTGTTTCCATTGTCATTTACTTAATATTTGCTTAAAGTCACACCTTATTTTCCCTCCAAATTATTCTTTTGGACTATAGATTCCAAACTTGAGATTTAGTCTTGAGGGTGATGGTATAAGTAAAAGACTAGCTTTGAATATGAGTGTACATAATAGGGACTTTCCCACTATATAACACAAAGCATCTTAACTGTAAGGAATTGATTATAATGAAGAAGGTTAAAAGAGGGTTTTCGAGGCGTTGTCGTTGCAAAGAGGCCATCATCAACAATTATCACACATCAAGGGTGAAAGTTTCACTCCCAAATTATTTTTATTATGTTTTGTGTTATGCTCATATGTGTAATAATTTTATTTTTGCTATATTCCATAATTGCATAATTGTCCCATATGGTTATGAAATGAGTACCATGCACCCTGTGGTTATGAAATTAACTAAGTTACCCCCATGGTTTTTAATGACAGTGCACTTTGTAAAGTCCTAAATGTTCCTTAATTTCATAGAAATTTGTGCTTAATATTGGATTAAATACTTCCTAATTAGTGATATTTTGTGTGTTTTTGCATGTTCATGCTTGGAAGGGGCAAAGAAAGCAATATATATAGACTTGAGGAGCTTTTGGACACAAATTGAGCTGTTATAAAAGTGATACAACCATTAGACATGACCATGCCAGGAGCTATGCGAGAATTGCTGTTAGTAGATGTTTGGAAGATATTTTGGAGATTTCTTGAAGAGAAATTAAGTGCTTAATGATGTAATTTAATTCTAGAAGGAAAAGATTTATTTTGGAAGAATTTTATTTTGGTTAGGACATGTTTTTGTGAGACTTACCTTATATTTTAGGTTAGCATTAAAGAGTTACCATATTAGTTAGGAACTCTTAGTGTTATATTATTCCCTAGTGCCTCCACAGGGATTATTCTATTTTCAGACTTATTTTCCAGCAAATATTATTTTTCTTTCTAGGTGCTCCAAAAGATTGTATGGATTGCTAAGCATCTTCATCTAGCAAGGAATTAATTTCAATTTGAGGTTTTTCATAATCTATGAGATGTAGCTGATTTTCTCCTCTCATTTATTTTTCAGTATTTATATTCTTTCAACTTTAAGAATTAATATTATTGTGTGATTTTTCAATTTGTCATGCAATTGATTAATTACTAGATAGTAAGTGGCCAATTAATTCGATAATTAATCTAAGTAAAATAGTGCTAAACTGGTTTTCTGGGAAAACATGTAATCTAATTAAGTGATTGCCACGAAAGAATTGACTTTTAGAATCAGGTCCTTCTTAATGCTGTCTTTAGACCGACCTTACGAGTATATCTGGAGTTTAGACTGTCTAATATGTAAGGGTAGTGATTGGGGAGAGAGCACAGAGTTCTTGAATCGTTATCGACGTTGAAAGGAAGGATTATGTTGTTAGGCCGTGTCGACGACCATAACTAGTTTATTAGGAAGACAAAGAGTCATCCTTTTATCTAGGATTGGATTTATATGCCCAACTAAGAACTATACCCTAGGCTAGGTTTTAGATCTATTGAATTTCTTTATTTGTGAATTTTCTTCTTTTTAAGTGCATTTTTTGTATCTTTGTTATTGTTATAGTAATCTTTTTGTTTTTTAGTTGGCATGACCTCGTCTAAGGAGACTGTCATTTTTTCTTTTCTAGATTTATATTTTTTATTTTATTGCATTAAACCCCCTTAAACCTTTGTAATTCACTTGTTTAATGGATTTGGCATACAGTCTCTGTAGGTTCGACCCGACTAATCACTTGCACAAATCACAAGGTACGACTTGGAATTTATTTTTGGTAGTTTTGATACCGAACAAATTTCGACACCGTTGTTAAGGACCAGTGTTAACCTTCTCTTTTTATGACTAATTCTAAACATACAAGTGAACTACTATTTGATCTAGAGATCGAAAAGACTGTGAAAAGCTTGAGATGAGAAGCAAAAGCACGGAAAAAACATGACCAACAAATCGGTACATCACAAAATCAATCGAGTAAATTCAAAAGTGAAGAATAGATGGCTGAGAATAATCAAACATTTTGAGAACTCATTGCTGCCCCCTTAAATTGGCAACCACTTTACATCACATATGTAGCTCTTAATGTGGATTTTGAGCTAAAATCAGGCCTAATTCACCTTTTGCCCACTTCTCGAGGATTAGAGAATGAGGACCCATACAAGCACTTAAAGGAGTTCAACATTGTTTGTTTGAGTATGAAGCCCAATGGAGTGACTGAGGACTAAATCAAACTAAGAGCATTTCTTTTCTCTTTGGTATACACAACGAAAGATTGGCTTTTCTACCTACCATTCGATTCCATCAGCACTTGGGACGAGATGGCAAGAGCCTTCCTAGATAAGTTTTTCTTACCTCAAGAGCCACCATGATAGGAAAGAACTACGTGCTATAAAGCAAAAATATTTCAAGTCACTCTACGATTATTGAGAGAGGTTCAAGACACTATGCACAAGTTGCCCTCAACATGGAGTTTTTGAATAGTCTTTGATTCAATATTATTATAAAGGCTTGTTATCCATAGAATGAAGGATGATAGACACCACTTGTGGAGGAGCGATCGTGAATAAAACATCGACAGCCGTTAGAGAACTCATCTCTGTCATGGGCATAAATTCCTAACAACTTGTGTATAAACAAGAGCCTTCAAGAAGGGTAAACAAGGTAAATGTCTCATCTCCTAAATAAAAATCACTCACTTAACCTCTTTGGTGCAAAGTTTAGTTTTAGGTTGAGTTCTCAAACTGTGTGAAATTTGTTCAATGGTTGGTCATCCTATGGACTTGTGCCCAAAACTTCAAGAAGAAGATCTGGAGCAAGCTAATGCCTTAGAAGGATTTCCAAGTCCTCCTCGTATTCAAATACATATAATCTAGGTTGAAGGGACCATCCGAACTTGAGCTATGGAGCGAGGTCACCAAATCAACCTCAATTCCAGCCACGACCACCACTTCTGCCACAACAACCGCTTTTCAATCCAGGTAATTCTCTTGAGGATATTGTTAAATTTCTTTCTCTTAACACCCAATAATTTCAATAAGAGGCAAGAGTGAGCATCAAGAATTCGAAAGGTCAAGTTAGTTAGTTAGTGAGTTCCCTTAGTAGGTTGAAGTCCTAAGGTAAGCTTCCTTCGCAGACCGTAGTCAATCCTAAGCAAAACACAAGCATAGTGACCCTACGAAGCAAAAAAGAAATGCTAGACAATCTACGTCAAACTAGGCGTGGCCACGTTCAGGAGACACATGCTGAAACAGAAGCTGAACAGGATAAAGATGTTATTGTCCAAGGTGAAAAAGAGGCGATGAGTAAAGAAACTAAAGAGAAAAGAGCCAAGAATTGATGGTGAAGTCTCTGTTCCCTGCAAGATTAGCAAAATCCAAAAAATAAAATGAGGAGAAGGAGATTTTTAATGCCTTTTGCAAGGTTGAAATCAATATTCCCTTACTTGAGGCGATAAAGCAAGTCCCTCGTTATGCCATATTCCTCAAAGACTTATGCACAAATAAGAAGAAGCTTGCTGGTAACAAAAGAATAAGTGTGGAGGAAAATGTTTCTACTGTACTAAAAAAGAAGTTGTCACCAAAATGCAAGGATCCAGGTAAGTTTGAAATTTCTTGCGAAATAGGTACCTTAGGCATAAAAAGGGCTATGTGCGATCTTGGTGCATCTATAAATGTTATGCCTAAATCAATTTACTTTACTTTGAATTTGGGACCTTTAAAAGAAACTGGCATAGTTATTCAATTTGCTGATATGTCCATGGTTTATCTCGAGGGGCTCTTAGAAGATGTTTTAGTAAGAGTTAGTAAATTGGTTTTCCCTACTAATTTTTATATTCTTGATATGGAAGAAGACTTTTCTTCCAATTCTTTTAAACTCTTGTTAGGTAGACCTTTTCTTAGCTATGTTGGAGCAAAAATTGATATGCATAATAGTCCCATAACTTTGGAACTTAATGGTGATGTGGTTAGATTTAATGTTTATGATGCCATCAAATATCCTAGTGAGGTTTCTTGCATTTTGGTTTGGAAATGCATGATTAGTGCTTACAGGTATGTATGAATTTTGGGATCAAGAGTTGCTTGGTTACTTGGAAGGTGATAAATTGCCTATTGCTATTTGTAAAAGTCGAACTCTTGCGAATTTGTAGGAATTTTAGGAATTTTTTGATATAGGTGATGAATTGCAAGAGATGGTTAGCATGTTGGAAGGAAAGAAGCCATGGAGGTATGATATACTAACTCTTGAGTGGTTGGCTTCTCACATAAAACTTTTTTCTTTTGCAATTAGAGTTGAAGTAGTTGCCCAACCATCTCAAGTATGCTTACTTGAATGTACAGGAGACTTTACTAGTGATAATTGGAAATAAGCTGTCAACTTTCGAGGAAGAAAAGCTTATTCAGGTTTTGAAAGGGCACAAGAAAGCCATTAGATGGACTATAGAAAATATCAACGGTTTGAGCCCTTCTAGTGCATACGTAGGATACTATTAGAGGAAGATTGCAAGACAAGTAGAGAGGCTCAACATTCACTTAATCCACTAATGATGGAGGTAGTAAAGAAAGAGATCTTAAAACTTCTTGATTCAGGTATGATCTACTTGATTTTCGATAGTAAATAGGTAATTCCAATCCAAGTTGTCCCTAAGAAAATAGGTATCACCGCGATTGAGAATGTGAAAGGTGAGCTGGTAACTACTCAAGTTCAAAATAGATGGAAGGTTTGTATTGACTACTAAAAATTGAATGTAGCCATAAGAAAATATCACTTTCCCCTTCCCTTCATGGACCAAATGCTTAAGATTGGTAGGTAAAACTCATTATTGTTGTCTTGGTGGTTATTTAGGTTTTCATCAAATCCTGATTGCTCCGGAAGATCAAGAAAAGATGACATTTACTTGCCTATTCAACACTTTCACGCATAAGAGGATGCCATTTGGACTTTGCAACACTCTCACCACCTTTCAAATATGTATGGTAAGCATTTTTTTGAATACATTGAGAACATAATTGAAGTTTTCATGGATGACTTCATGGTCTACGATAAGTCCTTTGATGAGTGGTTGAATAATCTTGCTTTGGTTTTGAAAAGGTGCGTTAAATCAAATCTTGTCTTAAATCATGAAAAATGCCATTTTATGGTTGATTAAGGTTTTATTCTAGGCCATATTGTTTCTTCAGAAGGAATTGAGATTGACAAAGTGAAAATAGATGTAATCCAATCTTTGCATTACTTAACGAGTGTGTAGGAACTTTGTGCTTTCCTTGGACATGCATGTTTTTATAGGTATTTTATCAAGGACATCACAAATCTCTTTGCAAGCTTTTGTAGAAAGATATCATATTCAACTTTGATGATGCATACAAAAGGGTTTTTGACAAGTTGAAGGAAAGATCAAACCCCAAATTGGGATTTCCCTTTCAAAATCATGTGCGATGCAAGTGATTGGGTAGTTGAAGCAGTTTTAGGCCAAAGAGTTGGAAAGGATCCTATGTCATCTACTACACCTCGAGAACGTTGGAAAGTGCCCATAGCAACTATTCAACAACAGAGAAGAAGCTTTTATCCATTGTTTTTGCCTTAGAAAATTTTGTTCCTACTTACTTGGCACAAAAGTAAATGTCTATTTTGACCATGCAACTCTTCGATACTTAATGGCCAAGAAAGATGCAAAACCAAGGCTAACTCGACAGATCCTCTTTCTACAATAATTTGATTTAGAGATTTGGGACAAGATAGGCTCGAAAAACCTAGTTGATGATCACCTAAGTTACATACCCACAAGTAAGCAGCCTTTTCCTCTCCAAGACGACTTTCCAGATGAGTATCTCTTTTCTATACAACAAAAAGATCCATGGTATGCTAATATAGTTAATTTCTTGGTTACTAGTTCTTTACTGATGGAATTGTCTAAGAAGGAGAAAAATAGAATAAAAAGGGATGCTAGGTATTATATTTGGGATGACCCTTATCTATGGAAGCATTGCCCAGATCAGGTAGTTAGAAAGTCTGTCTCCGAATATGAAATTCCTTCTATTTTGCAGTTTTGTCATGCTTATGCATATGGGGATCACTTTGGCCCTAAGCAAATTACCTGCAAATGTGGTTTGTATTGGCCTAGTTTGTTTCACAATTCTTCTGAATTTTATAAGTATTGCATCAATTGTCAAAGAACGGGGAGTCTAGGACATAGGGATCAAATGCCATTAAATTCTATCATTGTGTGTGAAATTTTTAATGTGTCAAGGATAGATTTCATGGGTCCTTTTCCTTCTTCTTTTGGCTATACTTACATCATTGTTTTAGTTGATTACATTTCTAAATAGATTGAAGCAAGGCCTGCTCGCACGGATGATGCTAAGATCGCTTGGAATTCGTGACGTCTTATATCTTTAACAACTTTGGAGTGCCAAGGGCTATCATCAGTGATAAGGGAACGCACTATTGCAATAAAGTGTTTGAATTGCTTTAGAAAGGTATGGCATACCTCACAGGACTTTTACAACATACCATTTGCAGACGAATGGACAAATTGAGGTGTCCAATCAAGAAATTAAATCTATTTTTAAAAAGACAGTAAATCCAAATCGAAAGGATTGGAGTTTGTGCATAGATGATGCTCTGTGGGCCTATCACATTGCATACAAAATGCCTATAAGGATGTCTCCCTATCAATTGGTTTTTGGAAAACTGTGCCATCTTCCCATAAAGTTGGAGCATAAGGTGTGCTGGGGATAAAGCAATGCAATATGGAGTTGGAGAAAGTGGGGGAGCATAGGAAGTTACGAATCCAAGAAATTGAGGAAATCCGCAATAAAGCATATGACAACTCCGTAATTTACAAAGCAAAGATGAAGGCGTTCCATGATAAAACCATATCACAGAAGGGATTTTTTGATAGGCAAAAAGTCTTACTCTATCAATCCCACCTTAAAATCTTTCTTGGTATGTTTGTTCTTGATGGATAGGTCCTTTTGCGATTACCAAAGTTTTTTCTCATGGTGCAGTTGAAATTCGGAGTTTTAAGACCAACAAGGTGTTGAAAGTGAATGGTTATATGTTGAAGCCATTTTATGAGAGATTCCAGTGCAAACGGTGGAAGAAATCATGTTGGAAGAACCTCTACCATATGATTGAAATTCCAGCTAAATTAACCCTACGATGTTAAACAAGGGAACTTGTGAGAGGCAACTCATAGTTTTATGACTATTCGAATTTTTATTTTTGTGTCTTCGATTGTTTTTGAATTTTAGTAATTTTTCTAGATTTTTAGGAATTTTTCTTATATTTTTGTTTTATTTTTATTTTTATTATTTTTTATCTTCTTCTACCTTGAAAAACCTTTATAATGGTGTTTTGTATGTAGTATTGGTAGGAAAAGTTGATTGTATGCTAATTAGAGCAAACAGTGAGTTTTTGCTAAGTTTCGTTTTGACGTTGGCCTAGGTGCCGCCATGCCCAAGGAGCTAGGGTTTCTTAATATGAAATAAATAAAGACCAAACCTTAAGTTTTTCTTATTTTCACTTTAACCCCTCATTCTTCTCAAAGCCTACCACCATAACCACCATCTTCCATCTTTTTCCACCACGATAAACTCATTATGACTAGAAAAAGGAGAGCACAAAAACCCTTAAGATCCAACCCCTTTGCAAAGAGAACAAGGAGTAAAATAAACGAGAAAGAAAAGCCACCTTCACCACTACCACCAACCTTACCACTACCGTTGCCTATCTCCGACCATCCTCTACGTGCGCACATATTTTTCAAGGTAAACCCCATGGCCTAAGGTAAGCCCAACCCCCTACCCCGAAGTCTCCCAATCCCCTTCTGATTTTGACCTCCCTCCTAAATCGCAATCCCAAACCCTAACCCTAGCCCTCAATCTCAAAACCCAACCCTTCAACCCTTGTACATGACCAAGCGCCGACATCAACAATGGCCGCCGCCATTAACACTCCTGACCCTTTCCTCCCTCTCATTTAACACATCCACACCTTGATTCCCACACACTCGACCCTCTAACCCCACCCCCTATGGAACTTGCGACCCTCTACCCACAGTCACTGATATTCGAGCTCTTACGTGCACTGAAACGGCCCCACAGTAATCTGATACTTCCGGACAACACCTCACTTGAGGCCGATCTCGTATTCAAAATGCCCGAACTATTTTGGCTTCTGAACCAGATTTGCCACCATCCGCATTTTTGTTTTCAAATCTGGAACACAATGGAGGTATATCAAAATCTCTGAAAAACGAATTCCTGCTTGTAAATTTGTGGATTTTGATGCCTTGACTACTTTGGGTTCGAAAGATGATGTGCATGAGTTATTTGAAAATATTAGGTGGTCCCATATCTTGCAATTAATTGTCCTATACATCTTGACTTGGTTAGAGAATTTTATGCCACTTTCAAATTTATAAATAATCATAAAATGACTATTGAGACTCTGGGTGTTATTTCTTTTCATTTGATGGGCCACATGTTTGATTTGTCTATCATGGAGTTTAATTTAGGAATGGGTTTTATTGATGAGACTATTGATAGATCTAATGTTTATTTGCATAGTCTTGCAATTTCTCGAAAGAATTTAATGCTCCACTAGTTTATGATAAACTTACCAGGCAAAATACCCTTTCCTATAACCCCAGTCAGACAAAAGATTTCTGCTTCTTAATTATGTACTTTTATACATCTGTAGATTCTTGGCATTTTCTTTCTCTAAAAAGGTACACATCTTGTCTAAAGTTGAGTTGTTTTTCATGTGATGCATGCTTGAGAAAAAGAAAGTGAACTTAGGCTATTGGCTAATCACTCAATTCCATATGGTACTTGAATACAAGAAGCCTTTAGTCTTAGGTTCTTACATCACTCACTTTGCTCTTTGCCATAAGTTGTTTGATCCTGAAAACACTACACTTGATGAGGCATATGACATGGCACCATTGGATTTAAAATGCTTGAGTCTATGAGTCTCCTCCATAAGGAAGGAGATATGGTTTCTTTGGTTTATGTGAGCACTCATGCTTTAGTGACCCCTCTATCTCTTCTTTATTACCGCATGATGATGTATGGCTTGCCTGGATTGGGGAGGCATTTGCATGTCAAGATGCCTGCGTAGCACCCTTGGAGTAAATACATGGGGTTTTTAGGCCCCGACTCAGTGGTTTAGCACACCCACTTCCTTCTCTACATCATTCAGGGAAGTCCTCTATTTGTCTTTTCTTTTCTTTTCTTATTTCTTTGTTTCTTTATTTCATATTTTCCTTTGTTTTTCTTTCTTTTCTTACACATTGAGGGCAATGTGCATGACAAGTGTCGGGAAGTGTACGTTTTGCTTTGTGCTTTTTGTTTATTTGTGTGTTATTTATGTTAGTAACTAGAGTCTTGTGAAGTCATGATTAACTCTTAGTATTTGGTTAATATGTCATATAGTTTCTTTAAGTCAAGCCTTTTAGTTTTCATAAAAGAAAAACAGAAAAAAAAAAAGAGAAAGCTTTTAGGAAAATAAAAAAATTAAGAGTCTTTGAGTGTTTTGTGTTTTAATTTTGTGTCTTAAGTCCTTGTGTGCTTGGTTGAGTCGATGAAACATGATATTTGCAATCAAGCATGCCTTCATGCTCCCAACTTTCAAAGTAAATATCTCGGCACTTCTCTTTGAAAATTCAATTTCCCTATGCTCAACAATGTTTTGATTCATTTCAATGCCAAGATAGTTACATATAAGCACCCATCCCTATGGTAATCGGTCTTTTGATAGCTACTTTTGAGCACTTTACTGTTTGAACCTTGCTTTAATTCATAACTTCAGCTTAAAAGTTGCATGTGATTAATTTGAAAGCCTGGTGTGTCTTTTGAGTGCAAGCCCTAAAAGACCCGCAAATGTACGGATCATGTAGAATAGTGTGTACGATTGCGGGTGTCAAACCACAGGGAGGCGTGAATTTGTGGAAGGAATTCTATGCTAGTGTGCTCTAGAAAAAGCTTAAAAAGAAGACCAAAACTAACATATTTTTGTACTTTTTGGATTTTTAGGATCTAAGGGAGAAAGACAAAAGATTACACTATAAATGCACTAAGGAAAAGAATGAAAGAACTAAGCTAATTTAGGGGATTGAAACAATGGAAAGGTAATCGGTTTACCTACACTTGTGAATGGGTGATTTAGCGCCTCTATGCTATGGGATTGGGGATTGGCTTTCTGCATAAAGCTTCTAAAACTAACTAGCTAGCTGGTGTCCTAATTACACCCTAGGACTTGGTGCGGGTCCGTCCCTAAGCTTGCACACTTAGAGCTACGGCGTGGTCTTTATGTACCTAAGGCCATAGGAGGGACTAGAAAGCTACCTAGGTGCCCTAGAACAATCCTACCCTAGTTTCTAAACCACTAGCTGGATTTAAAGCTAAGACCTTGGGCTCCTAGGGTCGACTAAATCTATCCAGACTCCAATTAGCTGGATTTAAAGCTAAAGGGGACTCGACCTAGACTAGTCCTAACTTATGTTCTATCATTCTAGGGACACTAAAGTGGATTACTACCTAGTAAGTGCAGTCCTACATGTTCTAAGGCAAGGCGTTATGAATATGACATCCTATCCATAATACAAACACTAACAGGTTTGATTTACGCCATTGAAAATATTCAAGTACTAACACGTAGCATTGTTTGCGTGTGTATTCACTATAAGACATATTTCATACTCATAGACATGAATAGAATTAACCCACTTTTTAATATCCATAATCACACACATAGACATGCATAATCTAAGGATTAGAAGTGTTCTATAGCAAATACAACCTGATTTATATACATACAACTCATTCAAGCATTACATCAAACACATGGACATGAATTGATATAAAACTTCTAAAAATATAAGAACAAAGTATGTATATATATAAGCCAATAAAATCCCATAACAAAGAGTATATATATCTTCCCATCACACAAGTTAGGTAGCCTAAATCATCTGCTCAAGCATAAAGGAAATAAGAATGAAAGAGGTTATAGAAATCTCCCCTTTCATCCTCTCTTGTCTCTTCACAAACTTGAGCAGATCTTCACCTAATAGTGTTTTAATCTTCCAAAATCAGCTTAATTTCAAGTGGGTGTGTGTATTAGTGTGTGAATCGGATGTGGGTGCAAAAAGGGTTTTATGTGTGAGAAAAAAGGTGTGTGTATGGTTTTGTTAAAGTTCTCCTTTAAAAGCTGAAAAAAATCGAGTTTTTATATCATATGCCGCGCACTGCAGGACGACCTAGCCGGTTAACTGGCTTGTCTTCTTAACTCGTCCAACTTTTCAAGTGATGCTTTCTAGACTGGTCGGTCGACCTTGCCAGTCGACTGACTTCTGGAGGAGGTTGATCGGCTAAAAATGAGGTCTTTTCTGGAGGTCGACCGACCGACAATTTTTTTCTAGGTTGACCAGCTTCTCTAATTGGCCTTCTATTGTCTGTTTCTTGCTCTCGACCTTCATCACACAACCTGTACCTTTTCTATTTTCATCGTCCATCATCATTCAAGCTCCGTTTCTGCCCTATACTAATGCATCTTTTAAAGCTCAAGATACCTCTCAAACATAGGCAATTAACAACATAAATGCACACAAAAACACAACACATCAACACCCCCAAACCTTCTCCTTGCTTGTCTCCAAGCAAGCCCAATATTAAGTTTTATTTCTAAAGTTGATGCAAAGGGTTACCTAAGGGGTTACTCGCTACCAAAGTTAGTATAAGAAGCATAAAGGGGGCATTCCTATTGTGAAGAGTAAGGGGTCTCATTCCTCATGGGAATTTCCCAAGTAGCCAAACCACCATAAGCCTAGGATTTTAGCTCATGCACTCGAGATGTTGATATTTCATGCCTCGTTAACTAACATAGCCTCCTCAATATGCACAAAGCCTCAAAGACAAGATGAGAGAATATACAAATGTAATGGTTTATAAAAGCCTTATTCATATATCTACAAAGATGATAACATGTGCTAAGTTGACATTGTGTCACTTATGCACTTATTCACAAAACGTTTTGGTGCCATTGGCTTTTTTTT
Source organism: Cordia subcordata (assembly GCA_028554755.1). Lineage (NCBI taxonomy): Eukaryota > Viridiplantae > Streptophyta > Magnoliopsida > Boraginales > Cordiaceae > Cordia > Cordia subcordata. The sequence goes on from JAPTOF010000015.1 coordinate 10,574,481, forward strand.
CTCTTTTTCAATTTTTTTTATCTTTTTGATATTTTTGCACCTTTTTGCTTTTTTCAATTTTTTTGGATCTTTCATGCTTTACATTGTATTCACACAAAAAGAAAAGAAAACGAAAGGCTTTGGCATATCAAAAAGAACCAATCAACGATGAGGCATTCACATCAACAACCCTTTCTTTCAACACTCTTTCCTACCAAGCTATGGAGTGGCTACAAGGGTCATTCTTAAAGGTCCTCACTCCCCACAACTTTCAAGGGCATCCCTTCAAAGACTTAGTTTTCAAACCACTTTATTCATTTCCCCACAATGCATCTCATATTCACAAATCAATAGAGTCAATTACAATAACCAACACAATGATCAACCAAGAAACAAGCAATTCTATATGCATCAAAATTGAAAAATTTGCACCATTTTTTAAGCACATAATGCAATGCAATCTACCCTAAGCAAGATATATAACAAGAAAACCAAACTCCCATACCCCCAAACCTAAACTTTGCTTGTCCTCAAGCAATTAGAGCAAAACACATAAACAAGCAAATTGGCATTACAAAGCAAGTAAGGGTGTTGGGGATGGGGTAAAATCATGGGGAATAAGTGGAGAAAGGATAGATACAACCTTGCATTTTCTTCAAAGCTCTCCTTGTCAATGATAAATCATCATACTAAAAACCCTATGATTCATAATTCACAAACACTCATAAAGAAACAAGAATAGTAGCATTGCCTATGCATGTTTGCATTGTCATGTGCAATAATAAGCAATGATGTATCTTATGGGACAAAGGATCGGGATTCAAAGCTTTGATGTGGGTGAGAGACAAAGAAAGAAAACAAAAAGGAAAGAAAGTGAAACAAATGTAAAATTGCAAAATTGAACCTAGTTGCCTCCTAGTAGCGCAAACCACCACGTCATCAGCCAGGCAATCACCAACTCATCTTCATTCTTCATAGGTGGGATCCTAAAACATTAAAACCTCCACATGAGCCATGCTTGGATCATATGCATGCTTCAGACATTACCCATTCACCATCAACTCTCGGCCATCCTTCAAGTCCTTGATCTTGATCGCTTCGAAAAGGTAGGCAACCAACACTTCATATGGACCATCCCATCTTGTCTTGAGCTTACCTGGAAAGAGTTTCAATTATGAGTTAAACAACCAAACTTTACCGGAGAGAGAGAATGATTTCTTAATAATGTGTTTATCATGAATTCTCGTCATCTTATCCATATAAAGCTCGGCGTTCTCATATGCCTCAAATCTAAGCTCTTCCAACTCCGCTAGGTCTAGCTTCCTTTTCTCGCACGCTCTTGCCAAATCAAAATATAGGGCCTTGATTGCCCAATGAGCCCTATGCTCAAGTTCTACCGGCAAGTGACAAGCTTTCCCATAAACCAATTTATACGGAGACATACCAATAGGAGTCTTAAAGGTAGTATGGTAAGCCCAGAAAGCATTATTTAGCCTAATAGACCAATATCTCCTATCGGGCCTAATTTTTTTCTCTAAAATGTGCTTGATCTCCCTATTAGACACCTCAACTTGTCCACTAGTTTGCGGGTGATAAGGAGTAGCTACCTTATAGGTGACTGTATATTTTCTCAACAAGGCCTCTAAAGCCCTATGGCGAAAATGCAAACCCCCATCACTAATCAAGACCCTAGGGACTCCAAATCTAGAGAAAATGTTCCCCTTAATGAACTTAACCAAAATAACCACTACCCTATGGTCATTAGTGCGTGTAGGAATAGTCTCAACCCATTTGGACACATAATCAACAGCCACTAAAATGTATTGGTACCTCAAGGAAGGTGGAAATGGACCCATGAAATCTATACCCCAAACATCAAATAACTCACATAGAAGAATAGGGGATAAAGGCATCATGTTTCTTCTACAGATAGACCCGGATTGTTGACATCTACAACACTTTTGAAATACTCTTTATTATCCTCATAGAGAGTGGGGCAAAATAATCCACATTGCAAGACCTCCGTGATGCTCTTTTTCCCACTAAAATGACCTCTACACCCCTCATCGTGACACATACTCAACATTCTTTCAATCTCATCCTCGGGCACACACTGACGAATTATTTGATTTGCACACACTTTGAAAAGATAGGGATCTTCCTAAAAAAATGTCTAACTTGTGCCAGGAGTCTATCTCTTTCTTTCTCTTCTCCTAATAGAAGGGAAATCGCCCTATGGCAAGATACTTAATTATGTGAGCAAACCAAGGTATGTGATGAGAAACGACAAACAATTGCTCATCAGGAAATGAATCATGAAAAAGGGATGGATCACTAGAATACTCACTAACAAGATGAGGAAGATGATTTGCAACTAAATTTTCTCTATCTTTTTTATCCTGGATCTCAACATCGAATTCTTGAAGATAGGGCAACTACCTAATCAAACGGGGCTTAGATTTTTTCTTAGTTAACAAATACCTCAATGCAGAATGATTGGTGTAGACAATCACTTTGGACCCTAGGATGTACGATCTAAACTTGTCAAGGGAGAAGACGACTACCAGAAGCTCTTTTTTGGTGGTGGTATAATTCTTTTGGGCTTCATCAAGAGTCTTACTAGCTTAGTACACTACATGGGGCAACTTATCTCGCCGTTGACCTAAAACAGCTCTTATTGCATAATTAGATGTATCACACATAACGTCAAATAGAAGATTGTAGTTAGGCGGTTGGATAATTGGGGATGTAGACAACAAGGATTTAAGCCTATTGAAAGCCCTAACACACTCATCATCAAAGTCAAAACAGACATCTTGTGCTAGGAGCGTAGATAAGGGACATGTAATGTGGCTAAAATCCTTAATGAATCTACAATAGAAACCTACATGTCCTAGAAAAAATCTAACATCCTTGACACGCTTAGGAACAGGCAACTTTTCAATTAATTCTACCTTAGTTGGGTCAACTTGAATATCATTAGACGAAATTATATGGCCCAATACTATCCCTTGTTCCACCATAAAGTGGGATTTCTCCCAACTCAATACTAAAATCTTCTACACACATCAATCTAAGAATAAAGAGAGGTGACACAAGCACTTATCAAAATTATCACCAAAGACTGAGAAATCATCCATGAATATCTCTAAATGTCTCTCAATCATGTCACTAAAAATGGCCATCATACACCTTTGAAACAACGCTGGGGCATTGCATAGATCGAAGGGCATCCTTCTGTAAGTAAAAGTGCCATAGGGACAAGTAAAGGTAGTCTTCTCCTGGTCCTTGGGAAACACTGGAATCTGATTATAACCTGAATAACCATCTAGGAAATAATAATAGCTATGTGCAGCTACTCTATCTAAAATCTGGTCTAGAAAAGGCAATGGGCAATGATCCTTCCTAGTTTTGGGGTTGAGCTTCCTATAATCAATACAAACTTTCCACCCCATGGGAGTACGTGTAGGGATAAGCTCTTCTCTCTCATTCTCAACAACCGTGATCATAGACTTCTTAGGGACGGCTTGGACAGGTCTAACCCACTCACTATCGAAGATTAGATAAATGATGCCTGCATCTAAAAAGTTAATGATCTCTTTCTTAACTACTTTGCTAATGTGTGGGTTTATCCTCCTTTGCATCTCCCTAGAAAGAATGGCTCCATCCTCAAGGTGAATACGATACATGCAAACCGAAGGGTCTATGCCTCTTAAATCATCAATTTTCCACCCTATAGCCTTTCTATGTTTCCGAAGAACCTTTAAGAGATGCTTCTCTTGCTCACTAGAAAGATCGGAAGCTATGATAACCAGAAAGGTCTCACTAGGGCCTAGGAATGCATACTTCAAGTGATCGGGAAGGGGTTTGAGCTCTAAAGAAAGATTAGGCTCAACCAAAGGGGACTTAACCTCAACATCATCAATGGGAACATCACTAGAATCAAGACTAGAAGGGTTAACCTTAAGTGACTTTTCAATCAAAGGACTCCTAATCAAGGAAGTAGAAGCTACACATTTTCGTTCTAAGGTCTCCAGATCAAAGCTAGACAACAATTCATCAAATTTTCTCAAATCTTCTCTATCGATCATAGTTCTCTCTACAAAGTTCTTGACACAAGAATCAATCACATCAACCCTAAAGCACTCTTCTCCATCCTTTCCTCCTATACTAGCTCTATTCACCGTCTCAGCAACCTTCATAATGGACCTCAAATTCCCAAATTTCATCTCTAATAATCCCAACCTATAATGGATAATGGCATCTGCGGTGGCAAGGAAGGGGCAACCTAGAAGAACGGGTGTAGAATGTCTAAAGTCATGTCCTAAATCCATATCAAACATGTTGGGTTATGGCTCAAGTGCTAAGCCCAAGTCCAAATTGAAATTAGGAAAGAGTCTTACCGAGAGTCAAAATTCTAGTTATGGTAAGAGTCTTAGTTATAGTAGGATTGATATATTAGGAAATCCTTTGTCTTGGAGGACAAGGAAATCTCCTCTATAAATAGGACTCTTGCATTAGTTGTAAGGAATGTGTCTTGCAATAGGTCTAGGCTGAGAGAGAGAGAGCCATTGTAAGAGCACCGTGAAGGAGGGTTTAGACTTTTCTATCCATGCAGAAAGTCCTATTGAGTTTGTACTCTTTTCTATCTAGTGGAGTTTTTCGTGGATGTAGGTAGAGGGCCAAACTACGTTTAATTATACGTACTTTTTTCTTACACGCCCTAATTTCCTAACAAGTGGTATCAGAGTAAGGTTGGAAGGAGGATGCTGGTTTGCACAAAAAACGAAAAAAGAAACGCCGAAGAGGAGTAAAAAATTCGCTGATCTACTGGCCACGTTTGGTGGCCTTTTAGGAGTTCGATCGATGATCCGTTTATTTTCATGTGTTTGTCTCGACAAGAAGAGTAAGCTGCTAAAATTTTGCGATGATCCGACGGTCGGATTGTAAGATACAAGCAGGTCAAGTATTGCGAGTTTGTGGTTAAAACAGTCAAACAAAAGGCCTAACCAGCATTGACCGAAGGGCTGCAGGGGTTCGACCGTGTTGACTGAGGGTCTTCTCACCGTTTTTCGATGTCCTGAATCCGTTTTTGGGGTCAGTTCTACCAATTTCTTGCTAGATTGTTGATTTTTAACGAATTTGTGCATAAGAGCTGTGACGATGACCGGTACGAAGTTTGAAAACTTCAACTTGTGGAGGAATACTATCGAGGACCTGTTGGTATAGAAAGGCCTTGATAAAGTGCTAGAAGAGGCGAAACCAGAATAAGTCAATGATAAGAAGTGAAAGTCCCTATAACGAAGAGCCGTAAGTACAATTCGATTGGCGTTAGCACTGCAAATTGAATGTCATGTGATTGATGAGACGACGATGAGCGGTGTGTTCGACAAGTTGGAGAATATTTATGAGTCGAAGTCAATCACCAACCGATTTTGTTTGAGGACAGAGCTTTACTCGTTTAAGATGGAAGAGGGAACCGTTATCCACGATCACATTAACAAATTCAACGAGTTAGTGGTCAAGTTTATAAGTATTGAGGAGCCTGATAAGAGAATTATGGATGAAGAACAAGCACTCGTACTACTATCTTCCTTGCTGAAGTCATACAAGCCGTTCATGCAATCAATCCTCATTGGGAAAAGACTCTTGAGCTAAACGAAGTCACCACGCTTTTGAGAGAGAACGAGAGGATGTTAGGAAGAAGTAATGTGCCTAGTGGAGATCAAGCACTAACTGTTGAAGTTTCGAATCAAGGAAGGAGTTTTGGAAGAAGAAATTCTCACAGAGGTAGATGGAGATCAAAAAGCCGAGCTCGGGATGGAGAAGACGATTAAGAGTGCTGCTACTATAGAGAGAAGGGCCATATCCAACCAAGATGTCCTAGATTGAGAGAGGACATGAAGAGCCTTAGAGAGTAGAGATCTAAGGGCAAGGAGAAGGTTTATGGCGAGGACTCTGCGAACCTTGTTGACGATGATGATAGTGATAATAGTGAGATTATTTTGATGGCGGTTAGTGGGGACGCTAATGAAGGCTCAAAATAGAAGAAGACTCACTGGGTGTTGGATTCAGCGGGAACGTTTCATGTTTGTAGTGATAGAGCTAGTTTCAACACTTTGCTTTTAAGGAAGAGGCTTGGAAATATCACTGTTGGGAATAACCAGAAGATGAAAGTTGCTGGCATTGAAAGAGTTCACCTGAGGCTCAACAATGGTAGTATCAAGACTATCTCTAATGTAAGGTATGTGCCATCTTGTGTGTCCAACATAATTTCGCTGTGTGAGTTGGCATTAAGAGGGTACAAGTACATTGGTGAAGGAAACTGCTGCAAAGTATATCATGGAGAGGAGCAAGTTCTTGAAGGGAGGAAGAACGAGAAGCACGTGTGCTACTTGGAGGAATGTACCGCATTGAGAGATGAACGCGACAAGTGTGAAGAAGCTCAAGTGAAGGCTGAGAAGAAAAGAAGAGTGATGTTCTCGCCTACTGTGGAGATTCTTGGCATTTCTCGCCAAGGGAGGAATTTGTTGGGTTATGGCTCAAATGTTAAGCCCAAGTCCATATTGAAATTAGGAAATAGTCTTAATGAGAGTCAAAATTTTAGTTATGATAAGAGTCTTAGTTATGGTAGGATTGATAGATTAGGAAATCTTTTGTCTTAGAGGACAAGGAAATCTCCTCTATAAATAGGACTCTTGCATTAGTTGTAAGGTGTGTGTCTTGCAATAGGTCTAGACTGAGAGAGAGAGAGAGAGCCATTGTAAGAGTGCCGTGAGGGAGGGTTTAGACTTTTCTATCCGTGCATAAAGTCCTATTCGGTTTATACTCTTTTATATCTAGTGGAGTTTTTCGTGGAAGTAGACAGAGGGCCGAACCACGTTTAATTGTGCATACTCTTTTCTCGTTACTCGTGCTTTAATTCCGCTGTGTGAGTATGTGTTACGCGTCCTAATTTCCTAACATAACACTATGAAATCAGCAGGTTACACAAACCCACCTACCTGGACCATAACGTCCTTTATCACACCCCTATGTCTACACTCGGACCTATCAGCTAGCTGAAGAATAACATGTGTAAGGGACAACTCACCTAGACCTAGCTGTTAATAGACAGGGTAGGCAATGAGATTCACACTAGACCCTAAATCTAGTAAGGCGTGATCAATCTGGGTATCACGGATCTTACAAGGAATGATGAAAGCTCCGAGGTCACTCATTTTGGCCGGAAGGCCCAAAGTACAAATACTACTCACATTTTCTATAAGCTTCACCTTTTTAGGAATGTTTGATGACCTACGCTTCCTTGTACAAAGATCCTTAAAGAACTTTGAATAAGGGGAAATGGAAATAATTGTTTCTATCAAAAGAAGATTGACCTTAAGGTCCTTAAGATGCTCCAAGATCTTGAAAAACCTAGAATCCTCACTAGGTCTAGGCCTTTTTAAGGTGGATGGGAAGAGAACTCTAGGTGCAACATCTCTAGACACATAAGAATTATCAATAGGTTTCTTTCCCTTCCCGATGAGGGCGGGAAATGCTATTTTCTCCATGGTCTCTAATTGGCGCGACGCTCTTAACAGGACCCTTTCTAGAATCCCTCTTAACAGGGCTACTTTGTGCTTCTCTAGACTTGGAAGAACCACTAGGTACAGGCAACTCCTACCCTATTATCCATTATCTTACCACTCCTAAGAGTGGTAACGGCCTTAGCCTGGGCCTGAGGGGGATAAGTGGTGTCGGTGGAGGAATAGGATTTGACTCTAGGGTTCACTTGGCAATTTCTTGAGATCTCTAGCACTCAACTACGTGGCAATCTATCCTAACTGTGTCTCAAACCTAGCCATCTGTTGCCTATAGCTAGCCATCTCTTACCTATTATCAATTAACTCCTGTTACTGGCTAGCTAATGCTTGTTACTGATTCTGAATAAACTGCATTAACTTTATCATATCATTGCTAGGAGGCTGGCTACTAGAAGGAGCAAGTAAAGCCTAGGGTTGAGGAGCACTAGTGAGACCGGGCTGATTAAGATGATAGAAACCTGGGGGATATTGAGGATGGGGTTGTTATTGAGGTAGAGCTTGGGCATGTGAACTAGACTCATGTTGACCTTGTCTCCAAGAAAATTTGAGGTTGTCTCTTCAACCCAGATTGTATATGTTTGAGTATGGATTATAATCATAAGAATAACTTTGGGTGGCACACACTTGCTCTTTCATGAATTCGGGAAATTGGGATGCTAAAGGGTAAGCTATGAGACGACTCAGAGCACAATGCACAAACCTTAACAACTAAAGAGGCGGAGGAAGAACCTATGGACCTAGTTTTATCACCATGAGACGAAAGAGACAAAAAAGACAAAAAAGAAATAAAAAAATGAATTGATCTAGCTTCTTTGTTAAAGCCTCTACCTTAGCGAGTAAATCTAAAGAAACTTCAACCTCATTAACACATTTCCTATTACCTCCCCGACTAGACCTTTTTATAGCAAAATTTTGAAAAGAATTTTTGATTATCAACTTCATTTTCTCCCATGCTTAATCGGTCTCAAAAGATAGAAGCCACCACCGAAGGCGGCATTCACCATCATCCTATTTTGTTCATTTAAACCTAGAAAGAAATATTGAAATAGGTCATGATTGACATACCGGTGGTGTGGACATTGTATAAGAAGGTCTTTGAATCTCTCCCAAGCCTCATGAAAGGATTCTAGATCATGTTGGGAGAAAGTCATAATGGCGGTCCTAAGGTCAGCCATCTTGGCCATGGGATAAAAGTTTTGAAAGAACTTAGATTGAAGCTCAGCTTATGTAGTAATGCAACCATTAGATAAAGAATGCAACCAAGCCTTAGCCTTATCCTTAAGAGAGAAAGGAAACAATCTTAGACGTATGACCTCTTGGGAGACATTGGGGACATGGAGAGTGGAACTCATCTCAACAAAATTAGTGATATGCTCTAAAAGACTCTCATTTCTTCTCCCATAAAAGGAAGAAAGCATGGCCAACATATTAGACTTAATCTCGAAGTTCGCCTCCCCCAAACCCAAAATTTGAATAGCCAAATTAGGCTCAAAGGCTTCAGGGAGAAAGAATTGGCTAAGAGTGGGTTTCTCATCTAAAGATGGATTCGATCTATGGGCTTCTTGTCTAAAATAATCTTGGGCTTGATGCCTATGGTGATCATGAAGTGGAATGGGATTCATTGAAGGAATAGGAGGATTAGGGGGATGATTGGGATCGGCTATCTCCTTAAGAAAATCTCCTAATTTCCTAAAATGCCTTGCAATCCTATCGAGTTCAGGATTAAGAGGAACTACGGGATTTCTAAGGGATCTCCTACCAAGCATACACAAACTATCCTAACTCTGGCCACTTGAACCCCTGAAAACTGCAATATTCCTAAAACTATAACAAATAAACCATAATCCTAGAAAGTCTACTAAAAACAAAAAAAAAGCTGAAACAGCTAAACAAGAACTAAGCAAGATAATGTACACAGTAAACAAGATAAGCAATTATGAATAACACAAGCAAATAATGCAAACCACTGTGTCTCCTCGGTAGAAGTGCCAAGATCTTGGTGTGTCTTTTGAGTGCAAGCCCTCAAAGATTCGCAAGCGTACAGATTGTATAGAATAGTGTGTATGAATGTGGGTGTCGAACCATAGGAAGGCATGAATTTGTGGAAGAAATTCTATGCTAGCATGCTCTAGAAGAAGCTTAAAAAGAAGACCAAAACTAACATATTTTTGTACTTTTTGGATTTTTAGGATCTAAGGGAGAAAGACAAAAGATTACACTATAAATGCACTAAGGAAAAAACGGAAAGAACTAAGCTAATTTAGGGGATTGAAACAAGGGAAAGGTGATCGGGTTACCTACACTTGTGAATGGGTGATTTAGTGCCTCTATGCTATGGGATTCGAGGATTGGATTTTATACATAAAGCTTCTAAAACTAAGTAAGTAACTAGTGTCCTAATTACACCCTAGGACTCGGTGCGGGTCTATCCCTAAGCGTGCACACTTAGAGTTACGGCGTGGTCTTTATGTATCTACGGCCATAGGAGGGACTACAAAGCTACCTAGGTGCCCTAGAATAATCCTACACTAGCTTCTAAACCACTAGCTGGATTTAAAGATAAGACCTAGGGTTCTAGGGTCGACTAAACCTATCCAAATTCCAATTAGCTGGATTTAAAGCTAAAGGGACTCGACCTAGACTAGTCCTAACATGTTCCATTATTTTAGGGACATTAAGCAGATTACTACCTAGTAAGTGCAGTCCTACATGTTCTAAGACAAGGAGTTGTCAATATGATATCCTATCCCTGATACAAACACTAACGAGTTTGATTTACACCATTGAAAGCATTCAAGTATTAACACGTAGCATTGATTGAGCATGTATTCACTATAAGGCATATTTCATACTCACCTAGACATGAATAGAATTAACCCACTTCTTAATTTCCATAATCACATACATAGACATGCATAATCTAAGGATAAGTGTTCTATAGCAAATACAACTCATTCAAGGATTACATCAAACACATGGACATGAATTGATATAAAACTTCTAAAAATATAAGATTAAGGTATGTATATATATTAGCCAATAAAATCCCATAACAAAGAGTATATATATCATCCCATTACACAAGTTAGGTGACTTAAATCATCTACTTTAGCATAAAGTAAATAAGAATGAAAGAGGTTATAGAAATCTCCTTTTTCATTCTCTCTTGTCTCTTCACAAACTTGAGCAAATCCTCAACAAATAGTGTTTGAATCCTCCAAAATTAGCTTCATTTCAAGTGGGTGTGCGTGTTAGTGTGTGAATCAAAGATGGGTAAGAATAGGGTTTTGTGTGTGAGAAAAAAGGTGTGTGTATGAGTTTGTAAAAATTCTCCTTTAAAAGCTGAAAAATCGAGTTTTTATATCATATGTCGCGCACAGCCAGTCAACCCAGCTTCTCTTCTTAACTTGTCCTGCTTTTCAAGTGATGCTCTTTGGACTGGCCAGTCGACCTTACCAGTCAATCCGCTTCTGGAGGGGGTTGACCTGCTAAAAATGAGGTCTGGAGTGGCCGATCGACCTAGCCGATAGACTGGCAGTTTTTTCAGGTTGATCGGCTCCTTCAATTGGCCTTCTATTGTCCATTTCTTGCTCTTGGCCTTCATCACATGACCCGTACCTCTTCTATCTTTATCGTCCATCCTTGTTCAAGCTCCGTTTCTGCCCTAGAGCTCACCTAAGGCACAAAATCAAGCATTTAGTATAGCATTTGACTTAGAAACTCAACTATGTACATTTGCTTACACTTAAGCCTAACTCTAGTATATGTGCTATACCAATGCATCTTTCAAAGCTCAAGATACCTCTCAAACATAGTCAATTGACAACATAAATGCACACAAAAACATAACACATCAAAGCCAATGTGTGATTAGATGTTTGATAGGTGTTTACCTTGACTTTTTTTATGATGGTACTTTGGAAAAAAGATTTAGTGTCTTGGATTGAGGATACCGAGTTTGAAAGTGTATCTCTTGCTATAATGTGGCATAATTGTTGAATGTTGAATAAAGTTGAGTTTTGAATCTCTTGGTACCGCTGTCACTTGCACTTATGGGTATATTTCCTGGGAACATATGCTGATAGTGATGAGGTTTAAAGCCTTGGTATCTCAAGCAAGTAAGGTACACACAGGGCAAAGACGAAAATAACCAAAGGGTCTAAAATCCTGGTAACCTAAGCCTACGTGAAGGGCTGAGATTATCAATCAGAAAGCCTGCTACACGGGATACTTCGAAAGCTAGGTGGAACTGAACACTAGCAAAAAGAAATTTTTACTCTAAAAAGGTCACCAAAAAATGGGACCGAGAAAATGTGGTAAATTGTGATATAAATTAATAAATGAATTAAGTGAATTGGTTTCCTGGCTACTTGAGACTTGGCACTAACTTTGTTTTTTGAGGAAAATTGCACATCTTGGTGAGCACTTTTGATTTCTCTTCCATGCATTGGAATAATTATACTTGTGCAATAATTTTATTTGCTTAGTTTGGTGCAAGGTTCTTCTACTTGGTGTTTGGGGTGCTATTGAAGTGTCTAATACTTGTGTGGGTCACTATTTTGTCTTGCTAAACATTGTCTTGCTATAGTTTCTTTCTTTGGTTAAATTGAGCTATGGTGGATAGATTTTTGAAGGAGTTGTGCCAAAATAAAAAATATAGGAGGTTGGGAGTATGTCTTGATGTTATGGAGAATCAATTTAGTCAAAATTGGTTTTGAAAAAAAAAGATCTTGTTAGAGTTGGTTGGAAAACTGAGATTTTTGAATAGTTTTTGAAGAAGTTGTGTTTGAACCTAAAAATAGTTGACTTGAACTCAAGGGTGTTAGATGTTTGTTCTTGTTTTTGATTGATGAATAATAGAGAAAAGTGTTGAACTTGAGCATGTTTTTGATGTTGGTTGCATTTGTTTTTGAAAGAGGAAATACAAGGTAGAAGCTTTAGCCTTTATGCTTGAAAGTTTATGCTTTTTGAGTAGCATGCATTTGTTTCAATCTTCTAGTCATAGTTGCTTTTGAGTTGTGCTAGAATTTTAATATGAATTTTGAAGAAAGAGTCGATTAATAGCTTTTAAACTTTTGGATTGGTTCCATGCTTGATGGCAAGCATGGCCTAAGTGTGGGGGAATTTGTTAAGTCCTGAATGTTCCTTAATTTCATAGCAATTTTTGCTTAATCTTTGGATTAGATGCTTCCTAATTGGTGATATTTCGTGTGTTTTTGCATTCTTATGCTTAGAAGAGGCAAAGGAAGCAATATATATAGACTTGGGGAGCTTTTGGACACAAATTGAGCTGTGAAGGAAATGACATGACCATTAGATGTGACCACACCAAGAGCTATACGAGAATTGCTATCAACAGATGTTTGGAAGATATTTTGGAGATTTCTTGAAGAGGAATTAAGTACTTAATCATGTAATTTAATTCTAGAAGGAAATGATTTATTTTGGAAGAAGTTTATTTTTGTTAGGACATGTTTTTATGAGACTTACCTTATATTTTAGGTTAGCATTAAAGAGTTACCATATTAGTTAGGAACTCCTAGGGTTATATTATTCCCTAGTGCCTCCACAAGGATTATTGTACTTTTTAGACTTATTTTCTAGCAAATATTATTTTTCTTTCTACGCGCCCCAAAAGATTGTATGAATTGCTAAACATCTTCATCTAGCTAGGGATTAATTCAAGTTTGAGGTTTTTCATAATTCATGAGATTTAACTGATTTTCTCTTCTCGTTTATTTTTTGGAATTTGTATGTTTTCTACTTTAAAAATTAATACTATTGTGTGATTATTCAATTTTGTGCGTGATTAATTAATTTCTAAATAGTATGCATCCAATTAATTAGATAATTAATCTAATTAAAATAGTGGTGACCCGATTTTTCAGGAAAACATATAATCTGATTGAGTGATTCTCGTGAGATAATCGACTTCAGATCAAGTCCTTTTAAAGCTATAGTGCTGGCTTTAGATAGAACTTGCGAGCATCTCTAGGTGTTAAACCATCTAATAGGTAAGGGTAGCAATTGGGGAGAGAGTGTAGAGTTCTTGATCGTTACCATCACTGAAAGAAAGGATTAGGTTGTTAGGCCGTGCCAACGACCATAACTATTTTATCGAGAAGAACAAGAGTCATCCTTGCATTTAGGATAGGATTTGTAGGCCCAAACGAGAATTATACCTTAGGCTAGGTTTCAGATCTATTGAATTTCTTTAATTGTGAATTTTCTGATTTTTAAGTGCATTTTTCGTACTTTTATTATTGTTATAGTAGTCTGTTTGTTTTCTATTGGCATGACTTCATCTCAGGAGACTGTCGCTCTTTCTTTTCCATATTTATATTTTTTTAGTTTATTGCATTAAACCCCCTCTCCCCTAAACCTTCATAATTTACTTGTTCGATGGATTTGGCATAATTTTACACAGTCTCTGTAGGTGTGACCCAACTCATCATTTGCACAAATCACAAGGTACAAGTTGGAATTTATTTTTGGTGGTTTCGATGCCTACTACACATAGACCCTCTCCATTAATTTGTCCATCTACGATAACGAGATTCAATTTGCATGTATGGCTCATGAGATGCTACTTTATTTTTCATGATAAATGTATTAAATGGGCTTTTTTTCCCTTATCTTATTTAAAGAATAAAAGAATAAATATTAACTTAAAAAAGAAAAAGAAAAATAGCCATCAACCACCATCCCTATCTCCATTCCCATCCCCGCCACCACCTATCACCCCTCACCACCCAAACTTTCATCCCTTGCCACATCTAAATACCCAAACCCCCAATCCCTGCTGCCTCTCACACAAAAACACACATATGCGTACAGATGTACACAAATGAACATACTTACGCGCCCATGGATTAACAACAAGATTTGATCAGATCTGATGCAATGAACATGAACACAAAGAACAACCAAATCTGAGCGAAATCGTGATATTGATATTGATGAGCGAAATCATGTGAAGGGTGTCGAGTTTTTGCTAATTAATTATGAGGTGTTTAATGGAGGTTTTTTGTGATGGTGAAAATGGTGAAATAGGTTTATTGATTAATGGGGGTGGATGGGATGGGGATTTGGGTAGTGAGAAGGTAGCTGGGGATAGGGTTTAGGCACTGGGGCTGGCTAGGTGTGGCGTGGATGAGGGCAGTGGTGGGAGGGTTAAGAGTGGAGATAGGGTGGTACCAAATAATTTTTCTTCCCTTCCTCCCCCCTCCACTTTAATTTTTATTTTAAATAAAATAAATGTAATATAGACATTTTATTGAATGAAATAAGGGCAAAATGGACATTTCCTAAAATTCATAAAAAAATTAAAGGCCATTAGTTTTAGAGGGATGTATAAATGTTCCAAAAAACATGAGGAAGCAATCTACTAATTTCTAAATTACAAGGATGATATGTACATTTCGCAAACCACAAGGGGCAATTATTTAATTTACCCTTTTAATTAGGGTGAATTACTCAACTCCCCCTTGTAATTTAACTAATATTCACAACTTTCCCTTGTGTTTTAAAAACTAGCTACTTGACCCCCTATGGTTTCAACATTAGTGCACACGCCCCCCAAAAGCTAACTGCCGTTAGCTTTTTAACGGATTTTAGTAAAATGTCATTTTTGCCCTTGTCTAATCTAATAAAAAATCTATTTTACCTTTATTTAATTTTAAAAATAAAAATAAAAAATAAACTTTAAAAAAAGTCTTAAAAATTCCAATTTGCCCCTAACTTATTAAATAAAATATCTATTTTACCTTTATTTTATTTAAAAATAAAAAATTAAATTAGAAAAAATACAAAAAAAAATGGAAAACATAAGGGATGAGGGGTGGGGGCAGCTGGGTGTAAGGGCAACAGGGGTGGGGCTACTGGGGTTGGGGGCAGCGAGGGTTGTGGAGGTGGTGGGAAGTGGGGCAACGGGGGTAGTGGAGATGGTGGAGAGTGGGACAGCGGGGGTGGTGAGGGGTGGGGGCTGGTTGGGGGTGGGGGCAGCAGGGGTGACGGGGTGGTAGAGGGTGGGGCTACGGGGATGGGGTGGTGGGCGTGAGGCGGCGGGGTGTGAGGTGGGGGTGGTGGGCGTGAGGTGGGGTGGCGGTGGTGGTGGGTGGTGGTGAGGTGAGCTAGGGTTGTAGGGGTTTTTGTCCTTTTTTTTAATTTTATTGCTTTTTTTATTTTTTAAACAAATTAACGATAGAAAAGTTTATTTAATGTATTTATTATGAAAAAACAAAGCAAAATTGCAGAAGCCGCACATGCATGTCAAAACACGTTATTTTAGACAAAAAAAATTAACGGAGGGGGTCTATGTGCACCATCATTAAAACTACAGGGGGTGACTTAGCTAATTTCTTAATCACAAGGTATTATTATGCATGTTTGTCAAATCACATGGGGGAGTTAAGTAATTCACCCTTTTAATTATTTAAAAAATGGAAATCAACAGCCCCAAGTAATAATAACGCATCAATCAGTAAGGAGTCTTCATTTATTAGCAAAGATATTACCAAACATTATGTTTTTCCAAAGCTCAAGATCCTTTGCTAATCACTTGGTCTTGTCTTGAATACTGTCCAGCATAAACCCATTGTTGCTTCAGAAAATTCTTGAAATCTTTACCTTTCTCAGGTATGAGGTCCTAGGTTCAAATCCCTTGGGGGAGTAGGATTAATGTGGGGGTAGGGGTTTGTAGAAAAAAACTAGGCTGATTCAAATATGTTGTTTTTAGCCTTTGTTGAGTTTGCCAAATCTGGTTATAATCAATTAGGATTGGGCTATGGTCAGAGTTAATTCGAGGAAGATATTAGACCTAAGCATGTGGGAAAAGAAAACTCCAATCAACATTATTATATGCCCTGCAAACACTTCATGATTCTTTGACCCGTATCCTGGGAGTTAAACTAGGTGAATCGAGGCCCAATGAATCCCAAGTGAATCAAGTTCTAATGGTTAATCCAATTACTGAATTGTAGCCTTTGTGTAATAATTCCTCCCATTCCACCCTTTTTTCTCCTCAAGTTTGCCAATTTGATTGAAAACTCTAATAAGAAGCCATGGAGAATTCCAATTTTCAGAAACTTCTAAAGTACTTACTGATATTCTTGATCCATAACCTTTTTAAGCACTTACTTACATTCTTGATCCACAACTTTCTTTCCAGATTTTTAGGTGCTTTGATGGAGGAATTTTTCAAACCATTTTTCAGCTTATTCTCCAAATTTGTTACGGACTACTCTTTTAGTCTTTCATTTTTTCTCCAAAGGGAAGGTCTTCGTCTCTTATTGTACTTGATAGCATCAAACACTTCTATAGCACATCTTTTTTTGAAATCTTCATCTGATGCTTAGCTACACATTAATCAATAAGGTTAGTTGAATAATAAGATTTCCTAAGACAACCAATAAGACGTTATAGCCTTATTCATGTTAAAGTGAATCTACTTATCATTGAGGCTTAAGGTAAGTGATGTGTCTCTAGTGCACAAGCCCTAAAGACCTGCAAGCACACGGATCGGTGCAATATGGTATATGCAAGTGCAGGTGTCAAACCACAGGGAGGCTATTGCAGGAAAGGAATTCTATGCGTGAGTTCTAGACGGTGCCTAAAAGAAAACCTATCCTAAGCATATCTTTTGGTATTTTTGGATATAATGGGAACTTAAAAGGAAGGAAATAAACTACACTATGGGAATTGGGAATAGGAAATAGGGAAACAAACTAAATTAAAGGGGAATTAACAATTAGAAGAGGTTAAGATGACTTTCACTTGCGAATGGGTAATTCTAAACTCTTATGCTATGGGATTAAGGGGAATGGCTTATCTATTGGATACCCTTAACTAGGTCGCTATCTAGTATCCTAATCTATCCCTAGGACTCGGTGCGGGTCCGTCTCTAAGTGTGCACTCTTAGAGCTACAACATGGTCCTTATGACCTAAGGCCATAGGAGGGATTAAAATAGCTTCCTAGGTGACCTAGAACGAACCTCTCTTAGCTCCAAAACCATTGGCTAGATTTAAAGACAGGACCTAAGATTACTAAGGTTGCCTAAACCCACCCAAACTCCTATTAGTTGGATTTAAAGTTAAAGGGAATTAATCTAAGCTAGTCCTAAGTTGTGCACTGTCATTCTAAGGTTCACAATAGCAAGATGTTGACTTATATGTGTAATCCTACGTGTTTTGGCTTATGGTGTTGTGAATATGTCGACCTATTCACTACCAAAACATCATCATGTTCAATTTACACCATTATTAGCAATTGGGTACCAGCATGTAGGCAAGATTGGAGTTATCTTTAGTATAAAACATGCCTATATTCACATAGATATGAACAAAGCAAACCCACTTCATAAAATCCATAAATAAACACATATACATGATATTAGATGGATTAGAGGTGTTCTATAGCAAACAAACTTCAATTTATACACATACTAATTTAGGCATTTAATCAAACATGTATACATGTATTGAGAAAAAGCCATTATTATAAAGAACAAATTATGTAAATATATGGAAGCCATAAAAATCCTATAACATAAGAGTGTTAAATCAACCCATTACATAAGCTAAATCACCCTAATTAATCTACTCAAACATAAATGAAAATAGGATGAAAGAGTAATGAAGAAACTCCCCTTCCATCTTAGCTATTCTTGTACAATTCTTGGCCAAATCTCTCTCCAAAAGTTGTTAAATCCCTCAAACAAGCTTGAATCCAACTGGGAAATATGTGAAAAGGTGTGTGTGAGGTGGGTGAGAATTAAGGTTGAGTGTGTGAGAAGTGGCTGTGAATGGATTCTTAATTACAACAAAATTGACTCCTATTTATAGACAGTTGTGCACTGCCAGTCGACCTAGCCGGTCGACCGGCTTTAGGTGGGTATTTGACCGGCTCAACTTGGTTGCTTTCTAGAGTGATCGGTCGATCAATCCTTGCTCTAGGTTGTCTGGCTTCAAATTTTCTCTTTCCTTCTTCATCGTTTTGGCCTCCGATCTTTTCCCCACAACCCATATATCTTCTATCTTCATCACCCTACATCGTGCAAGCTTACCATTGATCTAAGACTTATCTAAATCATAAAAAATGAGCAATTAGTGTAGTATTTATCTCTTAAACTCAACAATGTACAAGTATCTTCTCTTAGGCATACCCCCAGCATAAGTACCACACTAATGCTACTATATAAGATCAAAACACCTTTAAAACATAAACAAATTGCAATTCAAACACACACAAAAATAAAACACATTAACACACCTAAACCTTCTCCTTGCTTGTCCCCAAGCAAGCCCAAACCTATGTTTACCTCAAAGATGATAGACTAGCTATCAAGGTAAACCTAAAGTGCATGAAGGGGTCGTTTCTATTGTGGAGGGGTCCTCAAGCCTCTTTGGATCCTTCCCCTACTCATAAAGGGCTTTGCATCTCGAGGGAAATTCTCAAGTAGCCCAACCACCATAATCCTAGGATTCTTACGCACGCACCGAGATGTTGACATTTCGTGCCCCCTCAACTAACATGGCCTCTACGAGAAAAAGAATATACAAACACAATGGTTTACAAAATGGCATAAAAGTCTTATTCACTTAACCTCAAAGAACAAAGAGGATAATTTGTGCTTTGTAGATATTGTGTGACTTATGCCCTTATTCATTAAACTTTTTGGTGCCATTGGCTTTTTCTCTTTTTTTAAATTTTTTTTCCAATCATTTTCATCTTTTTGGACCTTTTTGCCTTTTTCAAATATTTTTGAATTTTTCGTAATTTGCATTTCATTACATAACAAAAAGAAAAGAAAAAGAAAGTCTATGGCACATAAAAAAGAACCAATCAAGAAAGGGGCATACATATCAATAACCCTTTTCAATCATTCTTTCCAACCAAGTCATGGGGTAGCTACAAGATGCATTCTTAAAGGTACTCACTCTGCCAACTTTTAAGGGTGTCCCTTTTAGGACTCGACTTTCCCTCTACTCCATTCATTCCCCACAAGGCAAACTTGTTTTCACTAATCAATTTAGTCAATCACAATAGCCAACAATTCCACCAACCAAGGGATAAATGACTTTAAATGCATAAAAAATTGAAAAAAATTTCACCATTTTTAAGCACATGATGTAATCTGCCCTAATGAAGCGTAAAACCAATAAGCACATAATGCAATCTACCCTATTAAAGCATAAAAACAATAATAACATGATGCAATCAACCCTAATAAAACATAAAAGCAATAAGAATCAAACCCTCACACCCTTAAACCTAAACTTTGCTTGTCCTCAAGCAAATAAAATTGAACCACACGATAAGCAAATAAACAACACAAATCAAGTAAGGATAGTGGGGACGGGGTAGATATATGGGGAACAAGTGGAGAAAGTATTGATACAATCTTGCGTTTTTAAAGCTATTTCTGCCAGTGGTTCATATTTTAAGTTACTAACCCTATTAGTCAACAAACAACAAACACTTGCAGAGAACAAGGTTAGTAGCATTTGCGAAGCCAACTTGCATTGGCATGTGCAAATAATAAGCAAAGGTGTATCATCTAAGAAAGGGGATCAGGATTCAACACTTGAAGTGGGTGAAAAGAAAAGAAAGAGACAAATGAAAGGAAAATGAAATCAGAAGTGAAAAATTGAAAAATTTAACCTAGGTTGCCTCCTAGTAATGCTAACCATAACACTGTTAGCCAGGCGATCACCAACTCGTCTTCAACTTCCATATATAAGGTCCTGAAGCGTTATAGTCTCCACACAAGCCATGCTCAAATCATATGCATCCTTCAGGCACTACTCGTTTACTATGAACTCTTGGCCATCGTTCAAGTCTTTGATCTTCACTGCTCGAGAAGGCAGCCAACACCTCATATGGACCATCCTATAGTGTCTTGAGTTTCCCTGGAAAGAGCTTCAAATGTAAGTTAAATAGCTGAACTTTATTGAAAGGAGAGAATGACTTCTTAAGAATATGTCTATCATGTAATCTCTTCATCCTATCCTTATAAAGTTTGGCGTTCTCATACGCCTTAAACCTAAGCTCCTTCAATTCCGCTAAGTCAAGCTTCTTTTTCTCACCCTCTCTTGCCAAATCAAAGTTTAAGGCCTTGATTGCCCAATACGCCTTATGCTCAAGCTCTACGGTAAGTGACAAGCCTTTCTATAAATCAACCTATATGTGGACATACTAATGGGAGTCTTAAAAGTGATATGGTAGGCCCACAAAGCATCATTCAACCTAATATAGCAATCTATCCTATCAAGCCTAACTGTCTTCTCTAAAATGTGCTTGATCTCCTTATTGGACACCTGTACTTGTCCACTAGTTTGCGGGTGATAAATGGTAGCAACCTTATGGGTGACCGAGTATCTTCTCAACAAGGCCTCAAATATCCTATGGCGAAAACCATAATCACTAATCATGACCCTAGGGACTCTAAATCTAGAGAAAATGTTCTCCTTAATGAACTTCACAACTACCCTATGATTATTAGTGCGTGAGGGAATAGCCTCAACCCATTTGGACATATAATCTACGGCCACTAAAATATATTGGGACCCAAAGTAAGGTGGAAATAGACCCATGAAATCAATACCCCAAATGTCAAATAACTCACATGGAAGAATAGTGGACATTGCAAAACCTTGATGGTGGTCTTCTTACCACTAAAGTGACCTTTACACCCCTCATTGTGACACATACTCAACATGCTCTCAAACACGTCATTGGGCACACACCGGCAAATCACTTGATCCACACAAATCTTAAAAAGATAAGGATCCTCCCAAAAGAAATGTCTCACTTGTGCTAGAAACCCATCCCTCTTTATCTCTTCTCCTAATGGGAGGGAAAATGCCTGGTGGCAAGATAATTGACTATATGAGCAAACTATATGAGAAACGGCAAACAATTGCTCCTCGGGAAAAGAATCACAAAAGAGGAAAGATCACTAGAAGACTCACTAACAAGACAGGACAAATAATCAGCAACTAAATTCTTACTACCCTTTTTTACACGAATCTTAACATCAAACTCTTAGAGGAGGAGCATCCACTTAATCAAGCAGGGTTTAGACTCTTTCTTTACTAAAAGGTACCTTAAAGCCATATGATAGATGTAGACAATCACTTTGGACCTATGATGTACGACCTAAACTTTTCAAGGGAGAAAACTACCGCTATAAGCTCCTTTTTCCATGGTGGTATAATTCTTTTGAGCCTCATCAAGAGTCTTACTAGCATAGTACACAACATGGGACAACGTATCCCGCCTTTGACCTAAAATAGCTCCTATTGCATAGTCGGATGCATCACACATAAGCTCGAACGGGAGACTCTAATCAGGAGGCTGGATGATCAGGGAGGGGGCCAATAAGGATTAATTGAAAGCTTTAACATATTTATCTTCAAACTCAAAGTGGATATCCTGTGCTAAGAGCCTAGACAAGGGACACACTATAAGGATAAAATCCTTAATGAACCTCTGATAAAATCCTGCATGCCCTAGAAAAGATCTAATATCCTTAACACACTTAGAGACAGGCAATTTCTCAATTAGTTTTACCTTAGCTGGGTCAACTTGAATGCCACTTGATGAAACTAAGTGACCTAAAACTCTCTCTCTTTGCACCATAAAGTGGGACTTTTTCTAACTCAACACTAGATTCTTCTCCATACAACAATCTAAGACTAATGAGAGATGACTGAGGCACTCATCAAAGCTATCACCAAAGACTGAGAAGTCATCTATGAAGATCTCTAAATGGTTCTCTATCATGTCATTAAAAATGGCCATCATACACCTTTGAAACATCACTGGCGCATTGTAAAGACTAAAGGCCATTCTCTTATAGGTTAAAGTGCCATAAGGATAGTTAAAGGTGGTTTTCTCCTGGTCCTCGGGGAACATAGGGATCTAATTATACCCGGAATAGCCATCTAGAAAGCAATAGTAGCTATGCGCAGCTACTCTATCTTAGATCTAGTCTAGAAAAAGCAACGGGAAATGATCCTTCCTAGTTCTAGAGTTGAGCTTCCTATAGTCAATACAGACCCTTCAACCCGTAGGAGTATGTGTAGGGATAAGCTCTCCTCTCTCATTCTCTACAACCGTGATCTCGGACTTCTTAGGGACAACTTAAACCGAACTAACCACTCACTATCAGAGATTGGATAGATAATACCAGCATATAAAAGCTTAATGATCTCCTTCTCAACAACCTCGCTTATGTGTGGATTTAGTCTCCTTTGCATTCCCTAGAACGAATGACTACATCTTTAAGATGAATAAGATGCATACAAATCGAAGGGTCTGTGCCTCTCAAATCATCAATTTTCCACCCTATAGCCTTCTTATGTTTCTTAAGAACCTTTAAGAGACGCTTCTCATGCTCACTGGAATGGTTAGATGCTATGATTACTGAAAGGGTCTCACTAGGGCCTAAGGATGCATACTTCAAATACTTGGGAAAGGGTTTGAGCTTTAGAGACAAACTAGACTTAACCAAAGGGGACTCAACCTTAACAACATCAACATGGACAACACTAGAATCAAGATTAGAAGGAATAACCTCAAGCGACTTACAAATTGAAGAATTTTCAACTAAGAAGGTGGAAGCTACAAATTTTCACTCTAAGGCCTCCAAATCAAAACTAGATAAGAAATCCTCAAATTTCCTCTAATCCTCACTATCAGCCATTGTCCTTTCTACAAAGTTCTCAACACAAGAATCAATAACATCCCCTTTAAAGCACTCTTTTCCATCTTCTTCTTCTCCTACACTAGCTCTATTCGCTGCCTCTGCAACCTTCTTAGTGTATCTCAAATTCCCAAATTTCATCTTCAATGACCCCAACCTACAATGGATAATGGCATCTATGGTAGCAAAGAAGGGGCAACCTAAAAGGACGAGTGTAGAATGTCTAGAGTCGTACCCTGAACCCATATCTAAAATTATGAAGTCTATGGGGTACACAAACTCACCTATCTAGACCATACATCCTCTATGACCTCTTCGGTCTATGCTCAGACCTATCACCTAACTGAGGAGTAACATGTATAGAGGACAACTCACGTAGACCTAGTTGCTAATAAATGAAATAGGGGATGGGACTCACATTGGACCCTAAATCTACCAAGGCATGATCAATTTGGGTCTCCCTAATTCTACAAAGAATGGTGAAAGCTATGGGGTTACTCGTTGATGTCTTCTTACGAGTGCAAGTTTTTAAAAGACCCGCAAGCGTACGGATCGTGCAATACAGTGTTTACGAGTGCGGGTGTCGAACCACAGGGAGGCGTGAATATCGTGAATGTATCCTATGCTTGGTGTCCTAAAAGAGCTAAAAAGAAAGATCTAAACTAAGTGTACTTTTTCTTGTGAAGGTTTGGATTGTCGGGAGCTCTAAGTAAATGAAAGAAAACTAAACTATGAATAAAAACAAAAAGGGACGCAGGTTGATTAAGAAGAAACTAACAATTGGAAAGGGATTAGGGTGACTTGGACTTATGAATGGGTAACTCCATACTCAAATGCTATGGGATTAAGGGATGATGGCTAACTATCAAAAGTGCTCTTAACTAGGTTGTTAGTTAGTGTCCTGATTTCCCCCTAGGACTCGGTGCGGGTCCGTCCCTAGGCGACGTCTCCTAGAGCTACAACGTGGTCCTTATGACCTAGGGCCTCAAGAGGGACTAACTAACTTCCTAGGTGGCTTAGAATGAACGTACCCTAGTACCTAAACCGTTGGCTGGGTTTAAAGCCAAGACCTAGTGTTGCTAAGGTCGACTAAATCTATCCTGAAACCTATTGGCTGGATTTAAAGCCAAAGGAAACTCGACCTAGATTAGCCCTAAATTATACTCCGTCATTCTAAGATCACTACAGTAGGATTTGACTAACATTCATACACATGTGATATTGAAATTATGCTTGTTACTAGGCATGCAAATATGCATATAGACATGAATAAAAGCACTACCCACTTCATAACATCCATGTATAAACACATAGACATGAGTACAGCATGGATTAGATGTGTTTAGTAACAAACAAACTTCAATTAATATATATGTACTCATCTAGGTATTTTATCAAACACATAGACATGAATGAAAGAACACCCAATTAAACAAAACAAGTCAAAACATATATATATATATATATATATTCAGCCATCATATCCCATATCATAAGAGTATAAAATTAACCCATTACATAAGTTTTATCACCCTAAACAAGCCTACTCAGACATAATAGAAAATAGAATGAAAGAGATATAACGAAACTCCCCTTTCATCCTAGCAATTTTAGAACACAGCTTGTAAACAATCTCGATTCCAAAGCGTTTGAATCCTCTAACGAAACTTGGTTCTTCATGAAAAGTATGTGAAAAGGGTGTGTGAGGCGGCTAGGGAATAGGGTTAAGTGTGTGTGAGAATAGGTGTGAAGTGTGTGCAAAAACTCCCCTTTTTTCTGCTCCGCATCGGGCTTTATTTATAGATTCACGCATAGCCGGTCGACCTAGACGGTCGACCGGCCTCTGGAGTACTCGACCGGCTTTCTTCAAGGGCTCTCTGGTGTGGCCAGTCGACCTAGCCGGTTGACCGGCTCTTGAAGGGGGGTCGTCCGGCTTTTCGACGAAGCTCTCTGGGGTGGCCGGTCGACCTAGTCGGTCGACCGGCTATTCTTCCTTAGCGTTCGGCTGACTTCCTTTATCCAATTTTTCATCATTTCGGCCTTTAGTCTTCTCCCTTAGACCCGTGCATGTCCTATCTTCATCACCTTTCATTGTTCAATCTTTATCTTAACCCAAAATCACCTGAATCATTGAAAATAAGCTATTAGTGTAGCATTTTATCTCTTAAACTCAATATGCACATTTATTCACACTTAAGCCTATTCCTATCAAAAGTACTACACTAATGCATCATTATAAGCATTCAACACCTCTAAAGTATAAGTAAATGGCAATGCAAACACACACCAAATCACAACTCATCACTCGTGTTAGGCGAAACACCCGAAGTACAAATATTACTCACCTTTTTCATAAGACTCACCTTCTTAGAAATGTTCAATGATCTTTGCTTCCTCGTACAAAGGTCCTTGAAGAACTTAGAATAGGAGGGAATGGAAAAGATCGCATCTATCAAAGGAAGATTGACCTTAAGATCCTTAAAATGCTCTAAGATCTTGAAAAACCTAGTATCCTCACTAGGTGATGGCCTTTCTAAGACGGATGGAAAGGAGACTCTAGGTGCAACACCTCTAGACTCATAGGAATCATTAATAGGCTCCTTTCTCTCCAGATGTAGGCGAGATGTACTACTCTTTCTATGGTCTCTAATAGGCTCAATTCTCTCTAAAGGACCCTATTTAGAATCTCTATCAAAAGGGTTACGATTAGGCTCTCTAGACTCAAAAGGACCACTAGATGTAGGCATTGCATATTTAAATCCTACTCTATTATCCACTATCCTATCACTCTTAAGAATTTTGATGACCTTAGCCTGCAATTGAGAGGGATAAGTGGTGTCGATGGAGGAATAAGACTAGATTCTAAGGTTCACCTCTAGCTGGGAAAGAAACGACCTAGGATCTCTAGTGCTCATCTGAGTGGCTAACTACCTTAACTGTTTCTCAAACCTAGTCGTTTGCTGCCTATAGCTAGCTAGCTCTTACCTGTTATCTGCTATCTTTTACTGTTGACTAGCTAAAGCTCGCTGCTGATTCTGAATGAATTCCATCAACTTCATCATATCATTGCTAGGGGACTACCTACTATGGGGAATGGGGAGTGCATGGCGCTAAGGAGTAATATAAAGCCTAGATTGATTAACATTTTAAAACCCTAAAGGGTTAACAAGACGAGGTTGCTACTGGAGTGAGGGCCAAGGATGGGAATAAGACTAATGTTGACCTTCTCTCCAAGAGAACTTAGCATTGTCTCTTCAACCTGGATTATAAGTGTTCAAGTATAGATTATACTCACGAGAATAACCCTAGGTAGCACATGCTTTCTTTTGTATGAAATTAGGAAACTGGGGTGCTAATGGGCAAGAAGTGGTCTCGTGAGATAATTCAAAACACAATGCACAAACCTTAACTACTGAAGGGACAAAGAACAAAGCTATGGAACTAGTTCTACGACTCTAGGAGGAAAGGGACAAAGAAATGAATTGGTCTAACTTGTTTTTCAAAGCTTCTACCTTAGCAGGCAAATCTAAAAAAACTCCAACCTCATAGACACCTCTTCTATTCACTTGACTGGACCTATCCATAGCCGAATTTTGGAAAGAGTTCTCAGCTAACAAATCCATTTTCTCCCACGTCTCACTTGCCTTTATATTATAAAATCCACTACCAGAAGTGGCATTGACTATCATCCTATTTTGTTCATTTAAACCTTGAAAGCAATATTGGAGTAGGTCATGAATACCATACCCGTGGAGAGGACACTGTCTAAGAAGGTCACTAAACCTCTCCCAAGCCTCATGGAAGAACTCTAGATCATGTTTGGAGAAAGTAATAAAGGAAGCCTTAACACCGGCCATCTTGGCCATAGGAAAGAATTTCTAGTAGAACCTAGACTGAAGCTCAAACCAAGATGTGATACAACTACTAGGGAAAGAATGATACCAAGACCTAGCCTTATCATTAGGGGAAACAAAAATAACCCAAGATAAATGACCTCATAAGACACATTGGGGACATGAAGGGTAGAACTCATCTCTACAAAATCAGTAATGTAGTCCAAGGGACTCTCATTACTCATCCCATAGAAAGAAAGAAGTATTGCCAACATGTTAGGCTTAGTCTCAAAATTTGCCTTTCTTAACCCTAGAACATTAATAGCCAAATTAGTTTCTAAGGCATTGGGGAGGAAGAATTCCCTAAATGTCAGCTCATCATCTATAAGTGGGTCCAGTCTAAGGGGCTCATGTCTAAAATGAACTTGGGCTTGATGCCCAGGGTGATCATGTGGTGAAATGGGATTTATAAGAGGAATAGGAGGGATAGGAGGATTATTTGGATCGGCTATCTCCTTAAGAAGATCTCTTAAATTCCTAAGGTATCGAGCAATCCTATCGGGTTTGGGATTAAAGGGAATTGATATGCTATTTGTCAGCACAAGCCTAGAAAGCCCGCAAGCACATGGCTAGTGTGTAGCACAATGTGTGCGAGTACGAGATCGAATCCACAGAGAGGCCTAACGTATGAGGTATCCTAAGCTATGTGTATCCTAAAAGGGTATGTTTTAGGCCCCTAAACTATGATATTTTTTAGTTTTAGATTGAAGGGAGCTCAGGAAAGATAAATCTAATCTAAAGGCAAAAACATAAAAGGTGATGTGTGTATGTGTGAAATGGGAGAATCAAGCAATCTAGGGGGATTCAAACGTCGAAATAGGGGACTAGGTTGATTACGTCTTGCAAATAAGTGATTACTACGCCTTGTTAGGGTTGCTTGATGGATTATAGTTGGTTGCTCTCATCTAGTCTCCTAATTAACCTCCTAATTAGAACCTAAGCCTTAGTGTGAATCTGTCCCTAGGTATCGACCCCTAGAGCCACGGCATATGGTCTTTATGAGTTAGGACCATAAGGCTAGCTAGTTAAAATTCTAGGTGACTTAGATCGATCTAACCCTTGCGTCTAAACCATTGGTTGGATTTACCGCCAAGACCTAGCCCGTCTAAGGTCGACTAACCTACCTTGAAACCCATTAGCTAGATTTAAAACTAAGGGAGACACTCGACCTAGGCTAGCCATAAGTTATGCAGCACCGATCATTATCACAATAACGAGTATTAATGTTTAAATGCAAAGCAAACACATCTAGGGGATTGCATTCAAGAATATTCCGGAGTGTTCTACAATTAAGCACATAGACATACTTAGATTACGCCAGTTTAAGTAATAGCACCCAACATGTAAGCAATAGAAGCTATTTATGCTATTAAGTATGCTAACACATACATAGACATGTATATAGTCATGCCCACTTTATGTAATCGCCACACAAAACTCATAGACATGCTAGCTTAATGATTTAGAGATGGTTAATAGCATAATAGACTTCAATATATATATATATATATATATATACACACACCACACACATATATATGTACACATACACACACACACACACACACACACACATATATATATATATATATGCAACTATACTGAGGTATTTCAATAAACACATAGACATGTATGTAAAATGGTCTTTGAAACCCTAAGCACAAAGCATATATATATATAAATCTATCAAGTACCTGTTACAAAAGTGTAATAATCAATCCAAAAATACAAGAATACTCACCCTACATGGCTCTAATCAAACATAATTAGACTTAGGATAAAAGAGAGATATCCTTCTATCTATAGCCAAGCTTTACAATCTATGAGCTATGCCCAAATCCTAGTGTTTAATCCTCTTGGATCCTTGATTCCAAGTGTTAAATGCGGTTAGAAATGAGTGTGTAAGGTGGTTTTAGGTGGATTTTGGATTGAGGGAAATGGTTGTGTGAATTGGTTGGTGTTCTTCTTAAAACAATTGCTGAAAAATGGCTTAAATAGAGTTGTCAACGCACAGAGCCGAGGGCATAGCTGATCGACTGGCCTTGGGGCTTGGTTGACCAGCCTAAATTTGCCAAGATTCTGATATGTCCAGTTGGCCGGCCTTGATAGGAGGTCGACCGGTCTTGATTGTAAAATGTTCATATCTTGCTCGCTTTGGCTCCGATTCATGCACCGTTTTTTTCTGTGGCTTTGCACCACTTTCGAAGATCTCTCAAGCCATCTTTTGCACCTAAAAACATGTCCAAATTTGTCCATGTCCTTCTTTGATTGCAAGCTCCAAATTTGACTCACGTTGCACTCAGTTTCGCCTCAACTGCTCTTTCTTTCGTCCGGCCACTTCTAAATGCATTTTTCTTCATTCCTTTATGTCTAAAACACCCCCAATTTTGTTCCATACTCCAAGCACCCTTAATCAAGCTCTAATTTTCTTCCCGAATCTTACCTAAAACAAGCAATAAACACGCATTAATGTAGTATTTAAGTCCTAAGCTCAACTATGAACATGTAAACTGTAATATGCACAAGAATGACTTAAATGCTATATTAATACATCAAATGAAGCACAAAACACCTCAAAACAAGTATATACGTGCAATGCACAAGCACACATAAAACCAACACATCAACAACCCCAAGTCTTCTACTTGCTTGTGCCTAAGCAAGTCTAAACCTAATTCCATCTCTAAGTTGGTAAAGAAGGTTGCTTAGAGGATTGATTTGCTATCATGGCGTATTTAAGGAGAATGAAGGGGTCATTCCTTTTGTAGAGGGGTCCCTCCTTTTGTAGAGGGGTCCCCAAGCCTTTTCGGATCCTCCTCTTACCTAAAAGAGGTGTCGAACTTCCAGGAAGTTCCCTAGTAGCTATACCACCATAAGCTTGGGATTCTAACTCATGCATGCGGGTTGTTGATACTTCATGCCCCCTCAACTAACATGGCCTCCCTAATATACACAAAGCCTCAAAGACAAGAAGAGAATGAATGTACAAATACAATGACTCACAAATGACCAAAGAACGAAATGG
This sequence comes from Cordia subcordata, assembly GCA_028554755.1. Classification (NCBI taxonomy): domain Eukaryota; kingdom Viridiplantae; phylum Streptophyta; class Magnoliopsida; order Boraginales; family Cordiaceae; genus Cordia; species Cordia subcordata. Next base: position 10,604,672 of record JAPTOF010000015.1, read on the forward strand.
TAACTTGTGCTAAGTCGACATTGTGTCACTTAAGCACTTATTCAATGCACTTCACTTTTTCACGTTTTTGTTGCCTATTGGCTTTTTCTTATTTTCTCATTCTAACCATAGCACTTAGTCCTCTAATTAGTTCCCCAATCTGGCCCTAGGACTCGGTGCAAGTCCGTTCCTAAGCTTCGCCCCACTTAGAGCTACGGCGTGGTCCTTATGAACCTAGGGTGTTAGGGTGGACTAACTAGCCTTCCTAAGTGAACTAAGGTCAACTAAACCTATCCGGACTCCTATTGGCTGGATTTAAAGCCAAAGGGGACTCAACCTAGGCTAGATACTAGTTATGCACCATCGATCGCATCACAATTACCGGAAATTGACATTAAAGCGCATGGAAAACACATCTAGGGCATGGAATTTGAGAATACACCGGTATATTCTACTACTAAACACATAGGCATGTTTAGATTACACCAATTTAAGCACTAGCACCCGACATGCGTGCAATAGAAGCTAGTTATGCTATTAAGTATGCTAACACACACATAGACATGTATATAGTCATACCCACTTCATTTAGTCACCACAGAAATACATAGACATGCTATCATAATGATTTAGAAATGGTTAATAGCATAATAGACTTCAATATATATATGCTGCATCATTGAGGCATTTTAACAAACACATAGACATGTATGTAAAATAGCCTTTGAAACCATAAGCATAAGGCATATATACATAAATCCATCAAGTTTCCATTAATATAAAGTAGTAATCAATCCATAAATACAAGATATAATCACCTTACATAGCTCTAATCAAACATAATTAGACTTAGGATATAGCCAAGCTTTACAAACCATGAGCTATGCCCCAAATCCTAGTGTTTGATCTTCTTAGATCCTTGATTCCTAATGTTAAATATGTTTAGAAATGAGTGTGGGAGGTGATTCTTGGTGGATTTTGGGTTTTGGAAAATGGGTGTTTGATTTAGGTGGTGTTCTCCTTCAAAAAGGGCTGAAAAGTGGCTTAAATAAAGCTTTTAGCGCGTCCAGCCGGGGGCCCAACCGGTCGTCCGGCTTTGGGGCTAAGTCGTTCGGCTAAAATTGGCCCAGATTCTGATCCGGCCGGTCGACCTAGCCGGTCGACCGTATGGGTCGTCCGGCCTAAACAGAGGCTAAATGGTCTTGATAGTAAAATGATCCTATCTTGCTCGTTTTAGCTCTGATTCGCGCACCCTTTTTTTCTATGGCTTTGTATTGTCGTGGAGGATCTCCCAAGCCATTTTTTGCACCCTAAAACATATCCAAAATTTTTCCATGTCCTTTTTAAGTTGCAAGATCCGAATTTGGCTCACGCTGTGCTTGGTTTCGCCTCGGTCGTTCCTTCTTTTGCCCGACCACTTCCAAAAGCACATTTCTTCATTATTTTGCATCCAAAACACCCTTGGATTTGTTCCACACTTCAAGCACCCGCAATTAATCTCTAATTATCTTCCCAAATCACACCTTAAACAAGCAACAAATGTACATTAGTGTAGCATTTAAGTCCTAACTTCAACTATGAACGTGTAAACCCTAATATGCACAAGTATGACCTAAATGCTATACTAATACATTAAATGAAGCTCAAAACACCTCAAAGAAAGTATATACATGCAATACATAAACACACAAAAATAAACACATCACACACATATGATTCGAGCATGGCTTGTGTGGAGGTTTTAATGCTTCAGGACCCCATCCATGGAAGTTAAAGATGAGTTGGTGTTTGCCCAGCTGACGGCATAGTGGTTAGCGCTACTAGGAGGCAACCTAGGTTCAATTTTGCAGTTTTGCATTTGTTTCACTTTCTTTTCTTTTTATTTTCTTCCTTTCTTTTATCTCTCTTGCACCCAAACCAAAGTGTTGAATCCCGATCCTTTTTCCTATAAGATACACCATTGCTCATTATTGCACATGCCAATGTAAGCATGCATAGGCAATACTACTAATCTTGTTTTCTTTGTGAGTGTTTGTGAATTGTGAGTCACATGTTAGTAGTATGGTTATTTATCATTGGCATGGAAAGCTTTGAAGAAAATGCAAGGTTGTACCTATCGTTTCTCCACTTGTTCCCTATGTTTTTACCCCATCCCCGCCACCCTTACTTGTTTTGTAAAGCCAATTTGCTTGTTTAAGTGTTTTGCTCTATTTTCTTGAGGGTTTGTGGGTATGGGAGTTTGGTTTTCTTTTTATATCTTGCTTAGGGTAGATTGCATTTTGCGCTTAAAAATGGTAAAAATTTTTCAATTTTGATGCATGTAGAGTTATTTATTTCTTTGTTGATCATTGTGTTGGCTATTGTGATTGACTCTATTGATTTGTGAAGATGAGATGCATTGTGGGGAAATGAAAAGAGTGGTTTGAAAACTAAGTCTTAGTGGGGATGCCCTACAAAGTTGTGGGAAGTGAGGACCTTTAAGAATGCCCTTTGTAGCCACCCAATAGCTTGGTAGGAAAGAGTGTTGGAAAAGGGTTGTTGATGTGAGTGCCCCTTCCTTGATTGGTTCTTTTTGATATGCCTAAGCCTTTCTTTTTATTTTCTTTTGTGAATACAATACAAAGCATTAAAAATCCAAAAAAATTAAAAAAGGAAAAAAGGTGCAAAAATATATAAAAAAAGAGTGAAAAAGACAAAAAGCCAAAGGCACCAAAAAGTTAATGAATAAGTGCATAAGTGACACAAAGTCAGTTTAGCACAAGTTATCATCTGAATAAGGATTTTTATAAGCCATTGTGCTTGTATATTCTCTCTTCTTGTCTTTGAGGTTTGGTACATGTTGAGGAGGCCATGTTAGTTGAGAGAGCACGAAATATATCAACATCCCGAGTGTGTGAGTTAGAATTCTAGGCTGTGGTGGATTGGCTACTTAGGAAATTCCCACGAGGAACGAGACCCCTTATGAGTAGACGGAGGATCCAAAGAGATTTGGGGATCTCTCCATAATAGGAATTCCCCCATCGTGCTTCTTAGACTAACCTTAATAGCGAATCAATCCTTTAGGCAATCCATTGCATCGGCTTTAAAAATAAACTTAAGATTGGGCTTGCTTGGGGAAAAGCAAGGGGAAGGTTTTGGGGTTGTTGATGTGTTGTGTTTTTATGTGTCTTTGAATTGTTATTTGTCTATATTTTGGAAGTGTATTGAGCTTAATAGTTGCATTAATGTAGTACTTATGCTAGATATAGGCTTAAGTGTATACAACTGTCCATAGTTGAGTTTAAAGGGTAAATGCTACATTAATGGCTTGTTTTGCATGTTATAGGTGAGATTGAGGATTGTTTGAAGATCAATGAAGATGGAAATGGTTTGAGGAAGGACTGGAAGCATAATTGAAAATGAAAAGTGGAAGAAAATCAAGTTTGGAGGCTTCCGGACAAAGGTCAAGACAATTAAAAGCAAAACGGAGCTAAAACGAAGACAAAAGAGAGCAAAGATACATTACTGGAACATTGGCTTCAAAGTACCGGTGTACCAGCTCACAATTATGCCAAAAACAGAAAGCATACTTCTATTACCAAAATAGAGGGCCTTTGGTACCAGTGCACCGATTTACTATTCTGCCAAAAACAGAGACCAAGCTTCTACTACCGGAATAGAGACCCCTTCGCACTGGTGCTCCGGTAGAGTATTCCGATAGTCACAGAAATTAGCTATATAAGCCCGCTTTGGTCATTTTGTAGAAAATTAAGTCATATTCTTTCACACCCATATCCCAAACCCTAATTCCTCTTTCACCAACCTCCAACACACATGTACTCGTACACTTTTCACCTAGTCTTAAGTTCATTTGGAGAGATTCAAACACTTGAAACAAAGGCTACTTAAGGAATTTGTACAAGAATTGCTAGAATGAAAGGGGAGTTTTCTATTCTCCCTTTCATCCTCTATTATATTATATTTGGGTAGATTTGTTTAGGTTGATGACAGTTGTGTAAAGGGTTGATTCTATGCTTCTATATTATGGGATTCAATGGCTTAATGTATATACATATGCTATGCCTTTCTTGTTTCAATGGCTATTGTTCAATACATGTCTAGGTGTCTAATATTATGCCTATGAGAGTTGCATATGTATAAATTGAAGTCTATTCACTACTAAACACCTCTAGTCCATTCTATAATCATGTCTATGTGTTAATGTATGGATTTTATGAAGTGGGTAATGCTTATATCTATGTCCATGTGTATGTTTGCATGCCTAGTAGTAAATATGACCTTAATATTGCATACATGTTGGTTCAAAAGTGCTTTTAATGGTGTAATCCAAGCATGACGATGTTTGATAGTTGAATAGGTCCCTTTATTCGCAAACACCTTGGTTGAGAACATGTATGAATGCGTTAATAGGTCAAATCCCGCTATTGTGATCCTAGAATGACAAAGCATAATTAAAGGCTACTCTAAGTCGAGTCTCCTGTGGCTTTAAATCCAGCCAATAGGTTTTCGGGTAGATTTAGTTGACTCTAGTGACACTAGGTCTTGTCTTTAAATCCAGCCAATGATCTAGGTACTAGGGTAGGTTTGTTCTAGGTCACCTAGGAAGCTAGTTGGTCACTTTTAAGGCCCTAGGTCATAAGGACCACACCGTAGCTCTAGGAGGCGCCGCCTAAAGACGGACCCACACCGAGTACTAGGGAGAAATTAGGATATTAACGAAGCAATCTCGTGAAAAAGTAATTGATAATTAAGCCACTCCATGTAATCCCGTAGTATTGGAATTTAAGATCACTCATTAGCAAGTGGATATCACCCTAATTCTTTCCATTTGTTAGTTCTCTCTAGATAGCTTGTCTTCATATTTCCCATTCCTATAGTGTAGTTTTATTTACTTTAGTTATAGCTCCCAACCATCCAAAAACACCAACAATAGTTAGTTTAAGTTTCCTTTTTAGCATTCTCTAGAACACACACATAGCATCCATCCCATATCATAGCCTCCCTGTGGTTCGACACCCATTCTCGAACATACTACACTACATCGATCCGTGTGCTTGCGGGCTATTTAGGCTTGTGCTCACAAATAGCGATCAAGTTCTTGGCGCCGTTGCCAGGGAGGCACGGTGGTTTGCATTCTTCGTTTGTGTGTTTTGGTAGTAGCTTTTCTTGTTTTCTTTCTTTTCGTTTATAGTTTGTTTGGTTTTTGCTTATTTTGTTTATTGTTTATATTATCTTGCTTTGATCCTTGTTTATCTATTTTAGCTTTTGTCTTTAGTTTTAGTAGACTTTCTAGGATTGTGGTTTATTTGTTGTAGTTTTAGGAATATTAAAGTTTTCGGGCGGTTGAAGTGGCATGAGTTAGGATAGTTGTGCATGCTTGGTAGGAGATCCCTTAGAAATTCCCTAGTTCCTCTTAATCCTGAACCCGACAGAATAGCAAGACATTTTAGGAATTTAAGAGATCTTCTCGAGGAGATGGCCGATCCCAATCATTCTCCTAATCTTCCCAATCCCCCAATAAATCCTATTCCACCTCCTGATCACCTTGGGCATCAAGCCCAACATCGTTTTAGATGAGAGCCCCATAGACCAGACCCACCTATAGATGAGGAACCCACTCTTAGGCAGTTGCTAAGCCAAGTCCTAGAGATCCATGATGTAGGTCTTTGAGTGTAAGCTCTAAAGACTCGAAAGCGCACGGATCGATGTAGTGTAGTGTGTACGAGAACGGGTGTCAAACCAAAGGGAGGCTATGTTGTGAGATGGATTCTACATGTGTGTTCTAGAATGTGCCTAAAAATAAGAAATCTAAACAATCTATTTTGGGATTTTGGATTTTTGAATGGTCGAGAGCTCTAATTAAAATGAATTAAACTAAACTATGGAATTGGGAAAAGTGGGGGACAAGCTAATCTAGAGGAACTAACAAATGGAAAGGTGTTAGGGTGCCTTCAACTTATGAATGGGTGATTCTATACTTAGTGATTGCTCTTCACTAGGTCGCTAAATTAGTGTCTTAATTTCCCCTAGAACTCGGTGCAAATTCGTCCTTAAGCAGCCCCTCCTAGAGCTACGACGAGGTCCTTATGATCTAGGGCCTTAAGAGTGACCAATTACCTTCCTAGGTGACATAGAATAAGCCTACCCTATTACCTAAATCATTGGCTAGATTTAAAGCCACGACCTAGTGTTGCTAAGGTCGACTAAACTTGTCCTAAAACCTATTGGCTGGATTTAAAGCCAAAGGAGACTCGGCCTAGGCTAGCCGTAAATTGCTTACTGTCATTCTAAGGTCACTATAGTGACATTTCACTCGATAGCACATTCCAACATATTCTTGGCCAAGGTGTGCATGAATAAATGAATCTATCCAACTACCAAACATAGTCATGCTCGGATTACACCATTAGAAGCAATTAACAACCAACATGTATTCGTTATTGAAGTCATATTCACTACTAGGCATGCAAATATACACATAGACATGAATATTAGCATTACCCACTTCATAACATCCACATATAAACACATAGACATGATTATAGTATGGATTAGATATGTTTAGTAATAAATAGACTTCAATTTATGCACATGTTACTCATTTAGGCATTTAATCAAACACTTAGACATGAATAAAAAAATAACTATTTGAACAAGAAAATCAAACGTGTATATATATTCAACCATTTAATCCTATATCATAAAAGTGTATAGCTAACCCATTACATAAGTTAAATCACCCTACACAAGTCTACTCAATCATAATAAGAAACAGAATGAAAGAGAGTTTATGAAGCTTTCATTTCATCCTAGCTAATCTTGTACAAAGCTTTTGAGCAAACTTGAATCCAAATATTTGAAACCCTCTAAATCTTCTTGCTTCAAGGTGATGAGAAGTGTGAGAGAGTGTGTGTAATGTGGGTGAAAACTAGGGTTAAGTGTGTGTGTTTGTGATGGGTGTGTAAAGATCCTCTCTACAATTCTCCAAAAGATCTCCTATTTTAGTCTGAAAATTAGGCTTTTATATCGGCTTTTCACGAACTACCGGTCGATCGACTTCTTCTCTTAGCTCGATCGGCTTTTTGATAGTGCTCTTTGGATGACCGGCTCTGGAGGGGTGATCGTCCAGCTATTTTCAGCACCTCTATGGAGTGGCCGGTCAGCCTAGCTGGTCGATTGGCTCCTTCATCTTGGTCGTCTGGCTGACTTGTTTCCTCCATTCTTTGTCTTCTGGCCTCTGATCTTCTCCTTTTGACTCGTACATCTCCCATCTTTATCACCTATCATCGCCCAATCTCGATCTTAACCCAAAGTTCACCTAAATCATTGAAAATAAGTAATTAGTGTAGCAATTTGTCTCTTAAACTCAATATGTATATTTGTTTACACTTAAGCCTATTCTTATCAAAAGTACTACACCAATGCATCTTTTTGAGCAGTTAATACCTCTTAAACATAGGTAAATTACATTGCAAACACACACAAAAACACAACACATCAACACCCCCAAACCTTCTCCTTGCTTGTCCTCAAGCAAGCCCAATCTTAAATTTATTTCTAAAGCCGATGTAATGGATTGCCTAATGGATTGACTCTCTATCAAAGTTAGTCTAAGAAGTATGAAGGGAGGCATTCCTATTGTGAAGAGATCCCTAAGCCTCTTTGGATCTTCCCTCTACTCATAAAGGGTCTCGTTCCTCATGGGAATTTCCCAAGTAGCTAATCCACCACAAGCCTAGGATTCAAACTCACGCACTCGGGATGTTGACATTTCGTGCTCCCTCAACTAACATGGCCTTCCCAACGTGCACCAAGCCTCAAAGATAAGAAGAGAGAATATACAAACACAATGACTTATGAAAAGCCTTATTCATGTATCTACAATGATGATAACTTGTGCTAAGTTGACATTGTGTCACTTATGCAGTTATTCACAAAACTTTTTGGTGCCCTTCGCTTTTTCTCTCTCTTTTTTTTAACTTTTTTTTAATATATTTTTGCACCTTTGTGCCTTTTTCAGTGCAAAATTTTTTTTCGATTTTTCATGCTTCACATTGTATTTACAAAAAGAAAGAAAGGCTTAGGCATATCAAAAAGAACTAATCAAGGAAGGGGCACCTATATCAAAAACCCTTTTCCAACACTTTTTCCTACCAAGCTATGGGGTGGCCACATGAGTTATTCTTAAAGGTCCTCACTCCCCACAACTTTGGAGGCCATCCCTTCCAAAACTTAGTTTTCAAACCACTCCATTCATTTCCCCACAATGCATCTCATCTTCACAAATCAATAGAGTCAATCACAATAGCCAACACAATAATCAACAAAGAAATAAATGACTTTACATGCATCAAAATTGAAAAATTTTCACTATTTTTAAGTGCATAATGCAATCTACCCTAAGCAAGATATATAACAAGAAGACCAAACTCCCATACCCCCAAACCTAAACTTTGCTTGTCCTCAAGCAAATAGATCGAAACACAAAAACAAGCAAGAGTGATGTGGATAGGGTATAAATATGGGGTACAAATGGAGAAAGGATAGATACAACCTTGCATTTTCTTCAAAGCTTTCCATGCCAATGATAAATCATCATACTACTAATCCTGTGATCACAATTCATAGGCAATTACAAGGAAAACAAGATTAGTAGCATTGGCTTTACATGCTTGCATTGGCATGTGCAATAACAGGCAATGGTATATCTTATGGGACAAAGGATCGGGATTCAACACTTTGGTTTGGGTGCAAGAAAGATAAAAGAAAGAAAGAAAATAAAAAGAAAAGAAAGTGAAACAAATGCAAAACTGCAAAATTGAACCTAGGTTGCCTCCTAGTAGCGCTAACCACCATGCCGTCAGTCGGGCAAACACCAACTCATTTTCCACTTCCATAGATAGGGTCCTTAAGCATTAAAGCCTCCATACAAGCCATGCTCAGATCATATGCACGCTTCAGGCGTTGCCCATTCACCATCAACTCTTGGCCATCCTTCAAGTCTTTAATCTTGATTGCATCAAAAGGATAGGCATCTAACACCTCATATGGACCATTCCATCTTGTCTTAAGCTCACCTGGAAAGAGTTTCAATCGTGAGTTAAACAACCAAACTTTATTGGAAGGAGAGAATGATTTCTTAATAATGTGTTTTTCATGAATTCTTTTCATCCTATCCTTATAAAGTTTAGCATTCTCATATGCCTCAGAATCTAAGCTCTTCCAATTCCGCTAGGTCTAGCTTCCTTTTCTCACCCGTTCTTGCCAAGTCAAAATTTAGGGGTTTGATTGCCTAATAAGCTTTATGCTCTAGTTCTATCGGCAAGTGACAAGCTTTACCATAAACCAATCTATACGGAGACATACTAATGGGAGTCTTAAAGGCGATACAATAGGCCCACAAAGCATCATTTAGCCTAATAGACTAATCTCTCCTATCGGGCCTAACCGTTTTCTCTAAAATGTGCTTGATCTCCCTATTGGACATCTTTACTTGTCCACTAGTTTGTGGGTGATAAGGAGTGGCTACCTTATGGGTGACCGAATATCTTCTCAACAAGGCCTCTAAAGTCCTATGGCGAAAATGCAAACTCCCATCACTAATTAAGACCCTAGGGACTCCAAATCTAGAGAAAATGTTCTCCTTAATAAACTTAACCACTACCCTATGGTCATTAGTACGTGTAGGAATTGCTTCTACCCATTTGGCACATAATCAACGGCCACTAAAATGTATTGGTACCCAAAGGAAGGTGGAAATAGACCCATGAAATCTACACCCCAAACATCAAACAACTTACAAGGAAGAATAGGGGATAAAGGCATCATGTTTCTCCTAGAGATGGACCCGGATTGTTGACATCTAAAACACTTCTTACAATACTCTTAGGCATCCCTAAAGAGAGTGGGCCAAAATAATCCACATTGCAAGACCTTCGCGGTGGTCTTCTTCCCACTAAAATGACCCCCACACCCCTCATCATGACACATACTCAAAACATTCTCAAACTTGCCCTCAGGCGCTAGGAACCTATCTTTTTCTCTCTTCTCCCAATGGGAAGGAAAACGCCCTGTGGCAAGATAATTGACAATATGAGCAAACCAAGGTGTGTGATGAGAGACGGCAAACAATTGCTCATCGGGGAATGAATCATGAAAAGGAGATGGATCACTAGAAGATTCGCTAACAAGATGGGAAAGATGATCCTCAACTAAATTTTCTCTACCCTTCTTATCCAGAATTTCTATGTCAAACTCTTGAAGGAGGAGCAACCACCAAATCAAATGGGGCTTAGACTCTTTCTTAGACAACAAATACTTTAATGCCGTATGATCAGTGTAGACAATCACTTTGGACCCTAGGATGTATGACCTAAACTTGTTAAGGGAGAAGACTATTGCTAGAAGCTCTTTTTCTGTGGTGGTATAGTTCTTTGGGCTTCATCAAGAGTCTTCCTAGCATAGTACACAACATGGGGTAACTTATCCTTCCTTTGACCTAAAACAGCTCTTATCGCATAATTGGATGCATCACACATAACCTCAAATGGGAGACTATAGTCAGGTGGTTGGATAATGGGGGATGTAGACAATAAGGATTTAAGCCTTTTGAAGGCCCTAACACACTCATTATCAAAATCAAAAGGGACATCTTGTGCTAGGAGCCTAGACAAGAGACGTCCAATATGGCTAAAATCCTTAATGAATCTACGATAGAATCCTGCATGTCTTAGAAAAGATTTAAAATCCTTGACACACTTAGGAATCAGCAACTTCTCAATCAATTCTACCTTAGCTGGGTCAACTTGAATACCACTAAAAGAAACTATGTGACCCAACACTATCCCTCTTTGCACTAGGAAGTGGGATTTCTCCCAACTCAACACTAGATTGTTCTTCACACATTGGTCTAAGACCAAAGAGAGATGACTCAAGCACTCATCAAAGCTATCTCCAAATATGGAGAAATCATCCATGAAAATCTCTAAATGCCTTTCAATCATGTCAATAAAAATGGCCATCATACATTTCTGAAAAGTCGCTAGGGCATTACAAAGACCGAAAGGCATTCTCCTATAAGCAAAAGTTCCATAGGAACAAGTAAAGGTGGTCTTTTCCTGGTCCTCGGGAAACACGAGGATTTGATTATAACCTGAATAGCCATCTAGTAAACAATAGTAGCTATGCCAGCTACTCTATCTAAGATCTGGTCTAGAAAAGGCAATGGGAAATAATCCTTCCTAGTTTTGGAGTTGAGTTTCCTATAATCAATACAAACTCTCCACCCCCGTGAGAGTGCGTGTAAGGATAAGCTCTTCTCTCTCATTCTCAACAACCGTGATCCCAGACTTCCTAGGGACAACTTGGACTAGGCTAACCCATTCACTATTAGAGATCGGATAAATAATGCCTACATCTAAAAGCTTAATGATCTCTTTCTTAACTACTTCGCTCACGTGTGGGTTAACCTCATTTGCATCTCCCTAGAAGGAATGGCTCCATCCTCAAGGTGAATACGATGCATGCAAACCGAAGGGTCTATACCTTTCAAATCATCAATTTTTCACCCTATAGCCTTTCTATGCTTCCTAAGGACCTATAAGAGATGCTCCTCATGCTCGTTAGAAAGATCGGAAGCTATGATGACCGAAAGGGTCTCACTCGGGCCTAGGAATGCATACTTTAAATGATCGGGAAAGGGCTTGAGCTCTAAAGAAGGGCTAGGCTCAACCAAGGGGGACTTAACCTTAACATCATCAACGATGACATCACTAGAAATAAGACTAGAAGGATTAATCTCAAGTGACTTATTAGTCAAATGACTCTCAATCAAGGAAGTAGACGCTACACATTTCCGCTCTAAGGTCTCCAAATCAAAACAAGACATCAATTCCTCAAATTTCCTCCATTCTTCTCCATCGGTCATAGTCTTCTCTATAAGATCCTCAACACAAGAATCAATCACATCCACCCTAAAGTACTCCTCTCCATCCTCTCCTCCTACACTAGCTCTATTTACTGCCCCGGCAACGGCGCCAAGAACTTGGTGTACGTCTTTGAGTGCAAGCTCTAAAGACCCGCAAGCGTACGGATCGATGCAGTGTAGTATGTGCAAGAATGGGTGTCGAACCACAGGGAGGCTATGTTGTGAGATGGATTCTAAGTGTGTATTCTAAAATGTGCCTAAAAATAAGAAATCGAAACTATCTATTTTTAGGATTTTGGATTTTTGAATGGTTGGGAGCTCTAACTGAAACGAACTAAACTAAACTATGGAATTGGGAAAAGTGGGGGACAAGTTAATCTAGAGGAACTAATAAATGGAAAGGTGTTAGGGTGACTTAACTTATGAATGGGTGATTCTATACTCAATTGCTATGGGATTAAAAAATGATGGCTTACTTTAGTGATTGCTCTTAACTAGGTTACTAAATTAGTGTCTTAATTTACCCCTAGGACTCGGTGCGGGTCCATCTCTAGGCGGTGCCTTGTAGAGCTCCGGCGTGGTCTTTATGACCTAGGGCCTTAAGAGTGACCAATTAGCTTCCTAGGTGACATAGAATGAACCTACCCTAGTACCTAAATCATTGGTTGGATTTAAAGCCAAGACCTAGTGTTGCTAAGGTCGACTAAACCTATTCTAAAACCTATTGGCTGGATTTAAAGCCAAAGAAGACTCGGCCTAGGCTAGCCCTAAATTGCTTACCGTCATTCTAAGGTCACTATAGCGAGATTTGACTGGATAGCACATTCTACATGTTCTTGGCTAAGGTGTGCATGAATAAATGAATCTATTCAACTATCAAACATTGTCATCCTCGGATTACACCATTAGAAGCAATTAACAACCAACATGTGTTCGTTATTGAAGTCATATTCACTACTAGGAATGCAAATATACACATATACATGAATATTAGCATTACCCACTTCATAACATCCACATATAAACACATAGACATGATTATAGTATGGATTAGATATGTTTAGTAATAAATAGACTTCAATTTATGCACATGTTACTCATTTAGGCATTTAATCAAACACTTAGACATGAATGAGAAAATAACCATTTGAACAAGAAAATCAAACATGTATATATATTCAGCCATTTAATCCCATGTCATAAGAGTATATAGCTAACCCATTACATAAGTTAAATCACCCTACATAAGTCTACTCAATCATAATAAGAAACAGAATGAAAGAGAGTTTATGAAGATTCCCTTTCATCCTAGCTAATCTTGTACAAAGCTCTTGAGCAAACTTGAATCCAAATGTTTGAAACGCTCTAAATCTTCTTGCTTCAGGGTAATAAGAAGTGTGAGAGAGTGTGTGTAATGTGGGTGAAAACTAGGGTTAAGTGTGTGTGTGATGGGTTAAACCCTAAATCCACTTAAAACCCACCTTATACACTCAATCCCACATCAATTCCATCCATAAACAACCTTGGATTTGAAGATCAAACAAGGATTTCGAGGATTTTGGAGCAAGATTTGTAAAGAGCAAGCAAGGATAATGAGGCAGGTTTATATTATTCTCTTTATTCTTGTCTATACTATGTTAGATTAGCTCTATCTTAGGGATGGTTGCTATTTTTGTAATGTATTAAGCATTTTAACACGTGTTTTGAGATATTGATGATTGTATATACATGCTTTGTTCTTATATTCTTATGGCTTGAAATTGAACATGTCAAGGTGTTTGATGAAATGCCTCTCTGAGTTTGCATGTGTAATTTGTGCTTAGATGCTAATAGTAGTGGCCTCACCTTAGCCTAAATCTATGCTAATGGCATGAGCCCTACTTGTAACTATATTTGTGTTGATTAATTGTATTATTAATGCCTTTAATATAGTAAGTAATCACCTCTAGCATGAAACATGGCCAAAAGGGTACCACTATCACTTGCTTGACCTAGAGGACTTAATCTCTAGTTTGAAACATAACTAAAAGGTTAGATTCCCTATTAGGACATTAATCAACACCCAAAGGACTTAGAACTAGACCAAAAGCCATAGCTAGCTAGGACAAACCTATACTTCTAATTGGGCCTGATTAGGGATAGGATTGCACCGATAGTTAAGGATGGTAAATCTAGTAATCTAAGCCCACAATTAGAGTAATCAAACCATCAATAACCTCAAAACAAAGTTAAGAACCTAAATCCATTCCGAATGAGCAGTTACCCTTAAGTTCCCCCAAAACTTTGTAGATCCTCACTTTCATAGCTTGTTTATTCCACCATTCCCATTAGTCAAGTTTATATTCCCTTAGTTTAGATTTAAATTAGAGCTCCAATCAATCCAAAAACCCAAAAAAGTATAGGTAGGACCACACATAGTTAGTGTAAGATGCACTTTTACATTAGAACCACGCCTAGATAGCCTTCCCGTGGACACAACCCTGCATTCCCATACGTTATACTATCGCGACTCGTGTACTTGCGGGTAACACTCTTATAGGTTTACAATCAGCATACGACGTATATATCCCGCAACGAAGCAATGATTTCCAGCATGATGGCACTGTTCCCGACTTGAATGCCAAACCATCACATTATATCATTGCTGGGAGTGACATACCAGGGCCATCTTATAGTGTGAGGGTGTACTTGAATATGGAAACATTTCAGTCCGAGCCTGACAAAGAAGATGAGGACATGGCCTTGAACGAGAACGATGCTTGGTACGATGATGATGATGTCTTCGATGGCAATTCAAACCCTGGGAAAATTAATGCTGAATGCGAGGGGCCATTAAATGGTGCAGGGTCTAGTGGCGGTGCGGTACCGATGTACAGTGTACTTAAAACTGCTCGATTTCATACCATTAGTCAAGAATATTATATGATAGTATGGAGAAGCACAAAATGCACTTATTTTGGACGAGAATGAGAAGGAATTGGCCAAAGGAATGGTTTTCCCATCTAAGAAGGACATGACTAGGGCAGTTCAAATTTACTCGATAAAGGTACAACATGAATACAAAGTTAAGAAGTCTGAACCAGATTTATGGGTTGTTTGTTACATAAATGCTTCCAACCCTAGAAATCCATATAGGTGGGAATTGCGGGCAATTCGAAAATCCACGCACCGCCAGTTTCAAATGACAAGTATTGGGGCGTGCATAATTGCTTCACTGATAGACAAAGGTCCAACCATAAAAATGCTACCGCTACGCCAGTTGGATATACGATTATGCATTTCGTAAAACAAAAGCCTGATTTTAATAAGGGTTTTATATGAGCACACATTATAGACACCTTTCACGTGAATATTTTATACGGGAAGGCATGGTGTGGCCGAAATAAGCCATTGAAATGGTATACGGCGATTGAGACGAGTTGTACCAGTTACTTCTGCAGCTTTTTAAAGTTGTCAAGGCAACTAATTTGAGGACAGTGTAACATACAAGTTCTTCCAAGGGTCGACGCAATGAAGCAAAATTTTTGATTATATGTTTTGGGCATTTGCACCATGCATTGTAGCGTGGAAGCATTGTCGTCCAGTGCTATCTCTCGATGGGACCCACTTGTGCAGTCAATATAAGGGGCATTTTTTAACAGCATTGATAGCTGATGCGAGCAGGCAGATCTTACCATTGGCTTTTGCAATTGTTAATGCAGAGACAACTGATAGTTGGCCATGGTTCCTTCAACTAGTATGGATGCATTTTCTCCATGATATGGAGGAGATTTGTATAGTGTCTGATAGACATGCAGGAATTTTCGCTGTCGTGAATCATATCTCATCTGATGGGCAATTATGGGTGAAGCATCGGATATGCTTGAGGCACCACAAAAGCAATGTCATGAAACAGTTCCACAACTAATATATAAACGACTTATGTTGGAGAGTTGGTAAGGAAAATCAAGTCCGCAAACATGTAAAAGTAATGCAAAAAATTTTCAAAGTTGACCCATCACCAAGCAGGGCTAGTAGGTGGGCATACGACTATCTCACCAACATAGATCGGGAGATGTGGACGCTGTGTGCTGATGGAGGTTATCGGTAGTGTATGATGACTACAAACTGTATGGAGCGTTTCAACGATGTCCTTGTTAGGGTGAGGTATTTTCCCATCACATCATTAGTATCGCACACTTTCATGAAGTGTGCCAAATACTTCTACAACCAATCTATACATGCAAGGCACTTGGCAGGACAAGAATTTGTCATCTCGGTTAGAGTGAGAGAATTGTTTGATAAGTGGAAGGCAAAGTCACACCTTCATAATGTGTTCCATTTTTACTACAAAACATGTATAGCACAGGTTGGCCGGTTGCCGGAATCGTTCACTAACAAACGTCCTGTACAAGTGGTCAAGTTTTATGAGAAGGCATGTACTTGCGGCAAGTGGACAGCTTCTCATTTGCCATGTTCGCTTGCCTAAGCAGTAGCACGCTATTTGAATGTAACATCATCAAACCTGTTTCTGCTTGAATATAAGGTAGAAGTATATAAGGCTACATATTCCATCCCACTTCAACCATTGGGACACGTTGACTATTGGCTAGAGGCACCTGCTTGGCAATTGCAACCTAATCCAGGCAGGCTGTGGTAGAGAAATAGAGGACCTGCAAAGGGTAGACGCATCCCTAATGAGATGGATCACTCAGACCAAGTTACTAGAAGAAGGTGTTCAAATTGCGGTCAACCAGGGCACAACGTTGCCAAGTGCCCTCAAAATCAAACTAACTTCACACCACAATAGTTGTGATAAACTTTGTCCATCGTGTAACTTGTAATAATGTTTGACATAAATGTATCGTACTGTATTCACTATGTGTAATGTTTAAAGTATTGAATTGCTTCAATGTTCAATGTATTTTGGGTTGTAATCTTGGTGCAGTAGTAGTTACGAATAACAAACTGTAATGCATGTTAAACTTGTTTGTTAAAGGTAAAGAATTCATATACATACAATTAAGGATAAATTATATAAAAGAATAAATGACAGAAAATAATAAAAAAACAAGCTATCTTGTCCCACATGCTAGAGGATGTCCCTTCTTTGCACGAGGGGCCTGGACTCATCCAGGCTGCGAGATAGCCGGGCACTTCCCAGCTCGCTGTAGTCGCAAATCCTCAGTTGTGGCCTGCCGAACCCCACCCTGATGACCACCCTGCTCCTCACCCTGCTTCTCTTGGGATGGGGCAAAGTAGTCTTTAACCCACAGGGGGAAGGTAGAAGGATCCGCCTCACCGTGTCCCTCTGAATGTGTATACTAGGTCCTCGTCGATACTGTTAGGGGAATGTTCAATTATGTCAGCTCATACACAACTGTCGCCAGATATCCCGCATGACGAGAAACCCAAGATGGATTGCCAATCCGGATGATGCAATGGCATTGGTACCAATGCATGCACTGCTGCAGGTGTACCGGATCTGGCTTGTCTTCCACCACACCATTCATTATAACTGCCTGGGCATTTGCCCAATACGCATGCCAATATGCCACGTATGTGGCCTTCAGCATCTCCTTCCCTTTCGAATGTGACTGTAACACGAACAGCTTAGGAGCGTCTAGGATTAGCTGGCGCATTCCAAACTGACGTATTACATGTTCAACTTGATGCCATTCAACCACTCCTCCGCATAGCAGGGGTACCTTGGTCCTCCACCATTTCGACTCCTCTATACAATATTTCGGTAGCTCGCCGATTATGTCCTTATACGGCTGCCAAATAAACTGTAATGTAAAAGTACAAAGATATATTAAGTTATTACTATTTTGTTAAAATTGAAATAAATGAAACATACGACCTAAATTTGCAAATCAAAACAAACCTGGTCGGGCTGCAACTTGTCAATAACATCATGATAAAGTAGTAAGCCCCCATTTGCCATGTCCCTAAAATCTTTATACGTGAGGTACATCACCTCACGTGGCATGTATGGTAAGTTCCAACCGACCTCTACAAAGTACATCCTGCTCTGGATGCCCTGGGGCCTGGACTCAAAGAGTGTTGGTCGAAAACAGTTGAACCTGTCCTATATCCACCACTATAGATAAACAGTAACTTAAATACAATTACGAAATCATATATATCAAAAGTAAGTGACTGATGCCAAGAACCTGTAGAAGGGTGACTCCGCCACACAAGTATGTCATATTGGAAGAAACGAAAGCATTGAATCTCTGTATAGATATGAAAGCATTGTAGCACCCCAGTTCATTCCTTTCACGGCCTCAATGTCTCGTAGCAAAAGCAACCAGTTCATGTTCCCCCAACTACCACTGGCATCGGTAAAAAGATAGAAGCTATGTAGCCGAACATCCATAAACGGGCACGCTGCGCTACAACAGCACCATCAGGATCCTACTGGTGAGTCATCTTATACAACCTCTTCACCTCAAACAGCCTAATCTTCCCGGTTCTCGGCTCTATATTTGTCTATGCTGCCATAATGTCACAAAGATCCTAGAAAAGCTGAGCCCACTCCCCATACTCCAGTCTCGTGGTATTTAAGTGCGAAATGGGAGCACCAGACACGGGTAACCCCATAAGACAGCTACATCTTATAAGGTGATAGTGGCCTCTCCGATGAGCAAGTGAAAGGTGTATGTCTTTGTCTACCACCTCTCCACAACGGTTGTTGTCAATAAGGCGTGGTCGAGTTCATGCCAACCTGCCTTATAACACCCGTAGAACCCTGCACGCAATAACTCTTCTTGAACTAAATGGTGCTCAAGGCTGTGGAACAAGTACCCATCTCGTCGCTGGATGTGCAACTCCTTTGACGCGGTGTCCCCAGTCAAAATCTGTGTCCTGTGCTGGGCATAATGCGAAAAAAGAGATATATCCTGGGGTCTAAGGCGGACATCCATGCTGTATCCTATAATCAAACAATTAACATGCATAAATAATATTAAATTATATAATATCCTAATAAATTACAAGAAATTCCTAAGGAAATTTCTTATATTTATTTTCTAATAAATTATTTTAATTTTGCATTAAAATTTAGTTTTGTATTAAATTATATTACTTTTCTAATCAAATAAACTACATTCAAATCCTAATAAATTACACCATATTCCTAATAAATTACAATCAATTATATTAATTTTCTCACTAAATAAACTTTATTAATGTCCTAATAAATTACAAGAAATTCCTATGGAAATTTCTTATATTTATTTTCATATAAATTATTTTTATTTCGTATTAAATTATATTATTTTCAAATAAATTACAAGAAATTCCTAAGGAAATTTCTTATATTTATTTTTAATAAATTATTTTAATTTCGTATTAAATTAAATTACTTTTCTATTCAAATAAATTACATTCAAACCCTAATAAATTATACCATATTCCTAATAAATTACAAACAATTATATTAATTTTCTAATCAAATAAACTTTATTAAATTCCTAATAAATTATAAGAAATTCCTAAGGAAATTTCTTAACCATATTTTCTAATAAATTACATTAATTTCCTATTAAATGATATTATTTTTTTCTAATCAAATAAATTACATTCTCATTCCTAATAAATTACACCATATTCCTAATAAATTACAATAAATTACACTATATTTCTAATAAATTTGCATAAGTTTTTAATGTCAAATCAAAATTTTGGTTCTATAAATTTTTTAAAAATCATAACTTTTCTAAAATCTTTCTAAATTTTTTAAATACTATAAATTTCTAACTAAAAACAAAAGGTCATAGATTACAAAATTATGTTAAATATCCTAAAAACAAAATGACAAGATAAATAAATTATTTAACTTCCTACAAAGTAATGCAATTCAAAATATATACATATACAATATTCATATGCATGTCAAAAATATATATACATATGCATGTAAAATAAACACATATATCAATGTCATATGTGCATATACTGTATGCATACTTACATACTATATACATTACACGTATACATAAGATTGCATAAACAACATGTATATATACGTAAAAATCAATATATAACAAATAAAAAGGTGAGAATTTAGAAAACTTACAACTAAAGGCAATTTCCTAGGCTTGGAGTATAATTTTTTTGCAAAAAAATGGGTTAGGAGGGGATTTTTTGGGCCTAAAACTTAAGGGTCGCGCGAGGGATTTTTTTCACAAAAAGAAGAAAAAATAGGGAAGGGCAAAAGAGAGTATATAAAGGCCAAAAAACAGTAGGTCACCTAGCGTTTTGGTAGGTGACTTACCATTTTCATTAAAGCCCCAACCGTTTATAATTTTTAAGTTGTTTCAAATTCTAAGATAAGTAAACAGTATGTCACCTACTGCTTCGGTGGGTGACTTACCGAAAAGGGTATTTTTGAAACAAATTTGAAAAGTAGGGGATTTTTGCAATAAAAATTTAAAACAAGGGTATAAAAAAATTTCCGTCTTAGGTAGTGAACATCCTGTTTACACTTTGCCACATGTACGTCTCTTCTTGTTCCTACATGGCTTCTAAATATCCACAAGTATAACTGGTCTTTTAACACCCACTAAGCAACCCTAAGTTTGCACACTAGGCGCCATTACACAACATTATCATTACCTTTTTCCTGCCATGATAAAGCGCTTTACTTGCCTTTTGCGAATCAAATTCTTCTAGGCATTTTGCCACTACTTCAACCCTCTATAAATAGCCACCTCTATGCACCATTTCCACTTTTGCTTCTCTTGCAACTTCAAAGGTTTCTTTAATAACAATGAAAAATATATGAATATCTTCTCTTATAGCAACAACTATAACTTCAACTTTTCCAGCTTCTTCTAGTGAGTTTCTGCTGTTCTTCTTTTAGATGAGCTGAATAAGCAAGACGTATGTTGGTATCTAAAGGTTATACTATGCATCAACCACTTCTAATTTGAGTTGTACTTGTTAGGGATGACGTTCATGAAGTCTCGGCACACGTTTTAGGTGGGTTAGTGGATCGCCATCTTTTTATACTAGAAATTAGGTGCAAGAAGCAAATAAAGAAGGAAACACGTGTGAAACCCTGAGCAAGCATAATCTAGAGTTTTAGTTTCCTGGTAAGAATACCTCTATTTCATTCACTAACTCTTGTTCCTTTTTGTAGATATGAGATCTAGTGGTAAGCATCCAACTCTCAATACAGACATTGACTAGCAAGATATCTTTGAATATAAGGCCTTTCCAGTTGAAAGCCCATAGGAGCATCATGATGAGAAGATTTGATAGTGATAGAGAAAACGATTTTTGCCCTAAGACTATGATATTTTTAGGGCTTATCTCATTTAATTCAGTAGGGATGCTGAAGCCAAGAAGATCTAATTATCCCTCATCTCTTCTTCACAAAAAAAAAAAAAAAAAACCAACACATTGCATTCCCTTCTTTCTTTATCATTCATAAATGAGAACCGGAGCAATCATACCTCCTAGTGGCTTCTTATTATTGATGTGCCATCACTGGCAGTAGTGGCCCTATAGTAACAAAGCAACAACTCCTCTATGCTATTATACTTCCACTGTGTCCTTCATTAGTGTTACTATTCCTATCGATGGCTTAGCGACAAACTTTCCAAGAATAAGCCCCATAAGATTCACAACATCAACGAACCCCGAACCTTCAATATTGCTCTTCGCTCACTTGTGATCAAAGTAGACTATTCCTTAAGCAGGTTCGGTGCCCAATAATCTTTCAAGGGTGTGCATATCCTTTTACCCAATAATATACACCACTACAAGACATTGGTGAATTTGAGAGAGAAAATTTTGGATAAAAAATGGAGGCAAATATTGGGAATTTAAAGACAAAATAGAGATAGATTTGGAAAAAATAAAAATTCTACTTAACTAAAACAACGTCATTTTTTAGGCTTTAAATACCACCACGCCTCAATTCTCACTGCCCATTTCTCTCTCTTCGAAACTAAACCCTATTTTCTTCCTTCAAACCTTTTGATCTAGGAAAGAGATTGTCTCTCTCTTCGATCATTGTTCAATTGTCAAATCATCGTCGTCTCTCTCTTTGATCATTGTGCAATTGTCGAGGCAAATCATCATTGTTGATTTCTAGTGCATTTCAATCACTGTTGCCGGTTGAGGTTTCATGCCACTTTGTCTCAAATTGACGATTATGTGAATATGTGCATGTTTTTTGACATGCTTATAAATGGATTATGTATATATCAATATGTTTTGTGTAATTACTCAATTTTACTTTAATCATTTCGTCTTAATTATATAGGTTTTTTGCTTATAGACCCTTTGTGTTTAGGCATAAATATACCTCTAGTCTTTAAATTTATGAAACTACAATTGAGACCCTCTGTGCTTTTTTAAAAGTTGCATGTTTGGTCCCTCAATCACCACTTCTATCCATTTTGATGGTAAATGTCTAACACAAACCAAAAATGCAACTGGGCTTCGTTTTTTGCCCTTAATTGCACATACACCCCACGTGTATTCTTTTTTTTTTTTTTTTTTTTTCATCATATTTGAAAAAAATTAAAATTAAAATCACCACCCACCCCACTCCCTACCCTCTGGTGGCACCCTACCCTCTTTCATCATCATCATCATTGATCACTATTCATGAGCACAAGCCTAAATAGCCAGCAAGCGCACTGGTTGTCTATAGTATAGCTTGCAAGTGCAGAGGTTGAATCCATGGGAAGGCCAAACGTGTGTGGTGTCTTAAGCTATATACGTCCTAAAAGGCTACGTGTTAGATCCTAAACTACAATCTTTTGGGGTTTTTGTGATAAGATATAGTGCACGAAAAGTAAATATACCCTAAGGACAAGGAAATAAAATGGTGTTTGTGTATGTGAAATGGAGAAATCAAGAAATCTAAGGGAAATCTAACACGTGGAAATAGGGAACTAGGGTGATTACGTCTTGCAACTGGGTGATTCTACTTCTTGTTAGGGTTGCCTAATAGATTATACTTGGTTGCTCTTATCTAGGCTCCTAATTAACCTTCTAATTACACTTTAAGCCTCAGTGCGGGTCCGTCCTTAAGTGTCGACTAACTTAGAGCTAAGATGTAGCCTTTATGACCTAGGGCCATAAGGCTAGCTAGTTAGGATTCTAGGTGACTTAGATTGATCTAACCTTAGCATCTAAACCATTGGCTAGATTTAAAGCCAAGACCTAGTCTATCCTACCATGAAAACCTATGGGTGAAAATATCTTAAGAGGGGGGGTGAATTAAGATATTAATACTAATTTTTGTTTTTAAAATTTACAGAAAATTTACATCTTCAAACAAACAATATATCAAACACAAGATAAGCAAGGTAAGAAGAATAAAAATAGAAATGTAAGGAGAAGAGAAACAAATGATTTTAAGGTGGTTCGACCAAGCCTACGTCCACCACCCAAGGAATCTCCCCTTAAGACTTCAAAGATCTCCTCTAAGATGCTTCTTCAAATCTTGGTGAAGCACAAACCAAGTTCTTTACAACCTCTTTGAAGTCTCTCTTCAAAGAACCCAAGAGATTCACTCTATAGGATTTCCTCACACTTTACAAGCTTAAATGAATAAATCTCACAAAGATTAAAGCTCTCACAGTGTGTATGTACTCAAGAAATGAGAAAAGATAGAATCCGAGATTTTCTTCAAGAAAATGAATAAGCTCTTGAAAGCTCAAATATATTGCAAGAATGGCTCAAAGATGGATTGAAGGATGATAAACACTTTAGCACACTTCAAAATTGATGATTAGAAAGTGTATTAAATGAGTATTTAAAGAGATTTGGGGTGTAGAGATTGGTAGGTGAAGAAAATTTGGGAAATTTTGGCCAGAACGGTAATAAACGGCTAGTGCATTTATTACAGCTCCCGTTCAGCCAGTCGACCGGCTGGGTCGTCCGACTTATCCTTCTCCTTCTCTAACTAGGCCGGACGCCTTAGCCGGTCGACCGGCTAGGGGGTCCAGCTTTTCCCTTCACCTCTCTGATTAGGCTGGGCGACCACCCAGGTCAGCCGGTTGACCGGCTGAGGGGTCCGGCCACTTCAGAATGTGAAGTAAAGCCAGATTTTTGCAGAAAAACAATGTAAGTGCATTTTCACAACTCCAAGTCATTTTGAATAAATATGTAAACACATGTTGTGAATTGAAACACCCCAAAAACTCATTTTATCTCAATGTGTGCATATGTTATTTTCAAATGTGCAACACTTGAAAGTTTTTGCTATGACAAAGAAAGAGATTTTGAGCCAAGTCAACACAATATATAGGCATTTCACAAAAAGAGCAAGAAGAAAAACAAATCCGGTACCCCTTATGGCTTCTCTTCTCTTCCTTATGCCTTCTTATCTTTTCTCCCTTCAAATAAGGCTTTTTGCACATCTTCATATCTCTCAAAGCTTCATATTGATATCATCTCATTTTCACAAAAAGCTATTTAGTCAAATAATGCATATATATATTTTCATCATCAAAATCAATAATGAATATTTAGCTAACAATCTCCCCCTTTTTGATGATGACAAATATTTAAGATATGTGACAAAAGTACTCCCCCTTAATGTATGCATTCTTTTATAAAGTGTATTTTGGGAAAATACTCCCCATATCAAGTTTCAGCTTATGCATATTAAGGATATAAACAACTCATCAATAAAATAGCCAGATCCACATAAGTATGTCACAACAAATAGCCATATCCACACAAGTATCATCAAACCATAAAGCAGTTATACCATTCAACAGCCAACAATGCATATAGCCAACAACGCATATATATACCTTTCACCATAAGGCATTCACCATAAAGCAATTATACCATTTTATACCATTTAATTCTCCCCCTTTGGCATCATCAAAATCAATATAAAGGCAGGAAAAGAAGCGAAAGTTAAGATTGTATAGAACAGATAACTTGTAAAACACAATCAAGAATTTGAAAGCCAACTAAAACTAAAAAATGTTTTCAAGTAGAATGAAAAGAGTTTTTCTGAAGTAAGAAAATTAAGGCGCACGATCATGGTAATCCTTGAAGTATTCCCTCATATCGGATCTCATAGAGGCCACTTCTGAGTCAATGTGTTGTCTCCAAATAGTGAGCTCGTCCCATTGGCTTGTCATGGTGGCCCTCATTTCGCCCATACCAGTGTTTAACGCTTGCAACTGAGACAAAATCTGAGCCATCGAAGAAGGGTCTTCTTGTTGACCCATCGAGCCAAAAGCAGTACCACCTATTGAGCTGGAACCTGCACCGCGACGAACCTCTCGTCAACGTTGCTCATCAATATGCGCTTGCTCCCTGGACTCTCTCATTACTTGCCTAAGAATAATCTCCTCAGGATCAGCCTCTTCTTCTTCAGAGGTACTTACAACCATGGGTGTAGTTCCTGGTATGCCTATATTGGGTTCTCCCTCAATTTTCGGCCCAACATCTTCTTCCAATGTGATGTCTATCCCACCAAGCGTGTCATCGAGCTTTTGTGCTTCAGGACCAAAAACCGGGTTGGTGAAGGTAGTGCCCTTCTTAGTTCTTTCCTTAATAGCAGCTTGAGTGGTTTGGGGCAAGCTTTTGAATGTCTCTCTATTTATAGGCTCCCCGTTATACCAGTAAATCCATATAAAATTCATATATAACATGTCAAAGTTCTAAGCAAATTCTTTGTATGGGACATTTGAAGTTATTTGGAAGTGGGAGAAGATATACATTAACGCCATACCATACCCAGGAGTGGTCGTTTTTCCTCCACCCTTTCCACTAATATGTGGCATATGATGAAGAATAAGGAAAGGTAAGGCTATCTTTTTGTTCTCCCTAAGACTATAATATATGTAGGCATCCATAGCCGGAATCTTTCCATCATTGATATTTCTAGGAAGAATTACTTCACTAATGACCTTGAGAGTAATTCTTGTATTAATATCAACATCTTTCAACAATGGAAGAATCAAATTTGGATTCCTAGGCCCTACTTTCTTCCACATATATTTTATAACTCGACCCGAGATGCCAGCTGCCTTAATTCCTTCTGGCCACCCTTCACCCTTCACTATTGTAGTGTCCCTCACCATCTACAGATATTTTGAAAATCTCTCCCAAGACTTTTTCGTTAAGAACAATGTTTTCTCCACATACAGTCGAACTTAACACCAAATTTGGGCTCAAACTTTGTACCTCAAGATTTTCATAAAATTCTATAATCAAGTTGTCTTGGACATCACAATATAGATGTGTAAAATAACTCCAATCCTTAAACAATGATAAAACATCTGTACAACAAGATATTTACCGTACATAATGGATTGCTTTCCTTGGATTTTTGACATGGGACGCGGTGGTGGTGGTGGTGGAGATTGTGTTCTTGGTTGCTTTCCTTTTCTCCCACGTGATTGACCTCTTCCCCTTGAATTCACCATGATTTCACGTTGTTTTTGTAAGAATGATCGGAAAAAGCTTTGTTTTTGAAGTGAGCAAGCAAATTTTAGGAAGAAATTTGAAAGAAAACGGTTGAAATTTGAAGATTTTGAAATGGATTTTGGCTAGGGCTTAAAAAATTTGATAGGATGTAATGATTTTGGGGTGAAAACCTCCAATTTTTAACCCTGTCCGCGTTCAGTCAGTCGACCGTCTGGTCACGGGGGGTCGACTAGCTAGGTCGACCGGCCAGATCAGAGAGCTCATTAAAAAAATCCTTTCAGCCGGACACCTAAGGCATTAGTTGGTCGACCGGCTTGGTCAGAAAGTGCATAAATTGCTTATTTTCTATACTCAAGCCACATAAACACATATATATGCAATTTAACCACATTTTATCATTCCAATCTCCGTCCTAATCTTAAAAAATTGATCTTCATTCAAAGGTTTAGTAAAAATATCAGCAACTTGATGTAAAGTATCAACAAATTCAAGAATTATATCACCTTTTTGTACATGATCTCTAATGAAATGGTGTCTAATCTCAATATGCTTAGTTCTTGAGTGTTGAATTGGGTTCTTAGTAAGATTAATTGCACTAGTATTATCACAATATATAGGAATATGATCATAATTCAATCCATAATCAAGTAAATTTTGTTTCATCCATAATATTTGAGCCACACAACTACCAACTGCAATATATTCAGCTTCGATGGTGGAAATAGCAACGCTATTTTGTTTCCTACAAGACCAAGATACTAAGGAATGTCCTAGGAATTGGCATGTTCCACTAGTGCTCTTACGATCTACTTTGCAACTAGCATAGTCAGCATCAGAAAAACCACATAGATCAAATGACGTTTCTTTAGCATACCAAAGCCCTAAATTAATTGTTCCCTTAAGATATCTAATTATTCTTTTTACAGCTGTTAAGTGAATTTCCTTAGGATTGGATTGAAATCTAGCACATAAGCACACTGAGAACATGATATCAGGTCTAGAGGCAGTTAAATATAATAGGCTACCGATCATACCTCTATATTTCTTCTCGTCTACTGATTTACCTTTCTCATCTTTATCTAGCTTTGTTGAGGGACTCATGGGAGTTCCAATTTCCTTTGCATCTTCAAGTTCAAATTTCTTGATGATTTCCTTGGTGTATTTGGCTTGATTTACGAAGATCCCCTCTTTTGCTTGTTTGATTTGGAGTCCGAGGAAGAAAGTCAATTCTCCCATCATGCTGATCTCGAACTCCTTGTACATGCACTTTGAAAAATTCTCACACAAGGAAACATTAGTAGCACCAAAAATTATATCATCTACATAGATTTGGACAAGTAGAATGTCATTGTCTTTTCTTTTGATAAAAAGGATTGAATCAAGTTTCCCTCTTTCGAAATTGTTTTCAACCAAAAATCCACTAAGTCTTTCATACCAAGCTCTAGGAGCTTGCTTTAAGCCATATAAAGCCTTTTCTAATTTTAAAACATGATTAGGAAAACATGAATCTTCAAAACCGGGGGGTTGTTCAACATAAACTTCTTCTTCAATGAATCCATTTAAAAATGCACTCTTCACATCCATTTGATAAAGTTTAAAGTCCATGTGACATGCAAATGCAAGTAACATACGAATGAATTCAAGTCTAGCTACAGGAGCATAAGTTTCATCATAATCAATTCCTTCTTCTTGATTGTATCCTTGTGCAACTAGTCTAGCCTTATTCCTAGTCACTATTCTGGCTTCATCTAGTTTGTTTCTGAATACCCATTTGGTTCCAATTACCGGTCTATCTTTAGGTCTTTCAACTAGCTTCCAAACTTTATTTCTCTCAAATTGATTGAGTTCTTCTTGCATTGCTATTATCCAATTTTCATCTAGTAGAGCCTCTTTTACATTTTTGGGTTCAATATGAGAAATAAATGCATGATGCTCACAAAAAGTGCTAATATTATGCCTAGTTCTTACACCTTCATTTGGATTACCGAGAATAAGATCTTGAGGATGGTTTCTCACAAACTTCCAACTCTTTGGAAGATCTTCATGAGGTTCTTTGGTTTCATCATCTTTGTTTGAGCAATGTTTGATTTCCTCATTTGCTTGAGACCTCCTTTCTTGAAATTCTTCTTCTTGCTTTGTTAGTTTTTCTTTGTCTTTTGGAGTTGGATCTTCAAGCGTTGTCTTTTCCAAAAGATAACCTACATCAACAATTTCCTTTCTCGGCTCAAATGGATTAGTCTCATCAAATGTAACATGTATTGATTCTTCTACAACAAGAGTTCTCTTATTATATACTCTATATGCTTTGCTCTTTGTGGAATAACCTAATATTCCTTCATCAGATTTAGAATCAAATTTTCTTAAGTGGTCCTTAGTGTTTAGAATAAAACATTTACAACCAAATACCTTGAAGTATGATATTTTAGGTGTTTTGCCATGCCATAGTTCATATGGAGTTTTGTTTAAAATAGGTCTAATCAATACTCTATTTTGCACATAGCATGCAGTATTTATGGCTTCACTCCAAAAATATGTTGGCAAGTTGTGTTCTTTTAACATAGTCCTTGCCATTTCTTGTAATATACGATTCTTCCTCTCTACTACCCCATTTTGTTGAGGAGTATGAGGGGCCGAAAAGTTATGCTCAATGCCATGTTCATCACAAAAGTTCATGAAAGGAGTATTCACATATTCGGTGCCATTATCACTACGGATGCAAGTTATAAAATAGCCTTTCTCATTTTGCACTTTTCTACACAATCTTGCAAATTCATTGAAGGCATCATTTTTATGTGCAAGAAACATGACCCATGTAAATCTAGTGTAATCATCAACTACAACAAATGTATACCTAGATCCTCCTAAGCTTGCCACATCAATGGGTCCAAACAAATCCATATGTAGTAGTTGTAATGCTCTATTTGTTGAAACCTTATTTAGGGATTTGAAAGATGTTTTATGTTGTTTTCCTAGTTGGCAAGCATCACAGATTTTATCTTTTTCAAATTTTAGTTTTGGTAGGTCTCTAACTAGATCATGCTTTGATAAATCATTCAATAAGCTCATGCTAGCATGTCCTAATCTTCTATGCCATAACCAAGCATTATCATGCACAACAGATAAACATTTAACATGTTGACATATAAGTTGATCAATTTCAACAGTGTAAACATTTTCATTTCTCTTAGCTACAAATAACACATTTTCGTTTCCACATTCATACACAAGACATTTAGACGATTGAAAAATGACTTTATGACCTTTGTCACATAATTGACTAATGCTAAGTAGATTAAATTTTAGACCTTCTACTAGTAGGACATTGTATATAGCAAGAGAATTTTTATTACCAATGCTTCCTTTTCCAATAATTTTTCCTTTGCCATTGTCCCCAAAGGTAACATCTCCTCCTTTTGTCCTTTTTAGTTTGTAGAAGAGTGAATAGTTTCCTGTCATGTGCTTGGAACAACCACTATCCAAGATCCATTTTATTTTGCTTGAATTGCTTTTATTGCATACCTACACACATGAAATTCAAATGCAATTCTTTATTTTGGAGTCCCAACACCTTGGGTCCTTGGCGTTAGTTTAATTTTTGTTTTTGACCACCCATTTTGGTCTTTGCCAATAAGGAACATGTGATCCTCTATCACAAATTTTCTTGTAATAACAATGAGTAGATACATGTCCTTTATTTTCACAATAGGTACAAATAACATTTGTCTTCGGTGAAGAGAGGGATGTAGAGGTAGAAGCCTTGACAAAATAGGTTTTGAAATACTTTTGATTAATACTAGGTTTGTATCCAATACCACTCTTATCAAAGGAAATTTTTTGACTTCCAAGAAGCTTTTCAAAAATTTCTTTCCCATTTGTAAACTTTTGAACAATTCCATTCAAATCCTCATTTTCCTTTTTTAAATCTTTAACCTCTTTTTCAAACTTTACAAAATCTTCGGCATATGAATCATTTTCTTTTTCTAAGATGTCTAATTTTTTAATAAGAGAAGCATTTTTCTTTTCCAAAATTTCTTTTTCATTAAGAACAAGTTTCAAACTTTTATGCATTTGCTTTTTTTTTGCCGAGGCTAAGGATAGATCATCATGTAATTTAGCAAATGCGTCTTTTAGTCCATCAAAACTATATTCCTCTTCCTCTTCTTCACTAGATGAATAATAAATAGATAAAGATGGTGAAGATAGTACCTCATCCTCATTGGCCATGAGGCAAAAATTGGCTACCTCATGATGCTCTTCCTCATCTTCTTCGGTTTCGGAGAAGTCCCATGTGGCCTTGAGCACCTTTCCTTCCTTCTTCTTTGAAAGCTTAGGACAATTTGCTTTTATATGTCCCGGCTTGTTGCAATTGAAGCACTTTAACTCATCTTTTGCATCTTTTATCTTTTTGAACTCCTTGCTTTCTTTTCCTTTCTTCTTCCAATTTGTGTTGCTTGAAGAAGCCCCTTTTCTCATCTTTCTAAATTTCATAAATTTTTTGAAATTTTGGGCTAGGAGTGCAATCTCTTCATCTTGCGGGTCCTCATCATCTTCTTCATCTTCACTTGATGAATATTAGATGCAACGAGAGCAATGGACTTCTTTGCTTTCCTTTCTTCTTCTTCATGATCTTTTATCTCAAGCCTATGAGTCATGAGTGACCAAATGAGCTCATTGAGCTCCAATGTATTCAAGTCCTTCGCTTCCTTTATTGCCGTGACTTTAGGTTGCCATGATGATGGCAAGCTTCTTAGCACTTTCCTTACCTTCTCTACATTGGAATAATCTTTACCAAGAGCTTTCAAACCATTAGTGATTTCAACAAATCTAGAAAACATTTGTTCAACATTTTCATTTGGAAGCATTTTGAATAATTCATATCTATGTACAAGCATAGCAATCCTAGATTCTTTCACTTGGCTAGTTCCTTCATAAGTTACTTCTAATTGATCCCAAAGTTCTTTAGCCGAAGTGCAACCCATTACTCTAGCAAATTCGGTGGCATTCATAGCATTAAATAAATAATGTAATGCTTTTTGATTTAACTCAAATAATTTAATATCTTCATCATTCCATTCATTTTCCGGTTTGGGTATTCTCCTATCACCCTCTAATTTTGTAGGCAAGGTAGGCCCATTTTCTATGATTTTTCAGGCTTTATAGTCATGTGACTGTATAAACACTTTCATTCTCATTTTCCAAAATGCATAATTTGTTCTATCAAAAAGGGGTGCTTGTTTAATAGAAATTCCCTCCATATTTTCTAGAAATTCTACTAGTTGTTAGACTATTATGTAGAACCCTAGCTCTGATACCAATTGTGGGTGCAAATATCTTAAGAGGGGGGGGGATTAAGATATTAATACTAATTTTTATTTTTAAAATTTACAGAAAATTTACAGCTTCAAACAAACAATATATCAAACACAAGATAAGCAAGGTAAGAAGAATAAAAATAGAAATGTAAGGAGAAGAGAAACAAACGATTTTAAGGTGGTTCGGCCAAGCCTACGTCCACCACCCAAGGAATCTCCCCTTAGGACTTCAAAGATCTCCGCTAAGATGCTTCTTCAAATCTTGGTGAAGCACAAACCAAGTTATTTACAACCTCTTTGAAGCCTCTCTTCAAAGAACCCAAGAGATTCACTCTATAGGATTTCCTCACACTTTACAAGCTTAAATGAATAAATCTCACAAAGATTAAAGCTCTCAAAGTGTGTATGTACTCAAGAAATGAGAAAAGATTGAATCAGAGATTTTCTTCAAGAAAATGAACAAGCTCTTGAAAGCTCAAATATATTGCAAGAATGGCTCAAAGATGGATTGAATGATGATAAACACTTTAGCACACTTCAAAATTGATGATTAGAAAGTGTGTTAAATGAGTATTTAAAGAGATTTGGGGTTTAGAGATTGGTAGGTGAAGAAGATTTGGGAAATTTCGGCCAGAACGGTAATAAACGACTAGTGCATTTATTACAGCTCCCGTTCAGCCAGTCGACTAGCTGGGTCGTCCGACTTACCCTTCTCCTTCTCTGACTAGGCCGGACGCCTTAGCCAGTCGACCGACTAGGGGGTCTGGCTTTTCCCTTCACCTCTCTGATTAGGCCAGGCGACCACCCAGGTCAGCTGGTCGACCGGCTGGGGGGTCCAGCCACTTCAGAATGTAAAGTAAAGCCAGATTTTTGCAGAAAAACAATGTAAGTGCGTTTTCACAACTCCAAGTCATTTTGAATAAATATGTAAACACATGTTGTGAATTGAAACACCCCAAAAACTCATTTTATCTCAATGTGTGCATTTAAATACATTTGTGCATATGTTATTTTCAAATGTGCAACACTTGAAAGTTTTTGCTATGACAAAGAAAGAGATTTTGAGCCAAGTCAACACAATATATAGGCATTTCACAAAAAGAGCAAGAAGAAAAACAAATCCGATACCCCTTATGGCTTCTCTTGTCCTCCTTATGCCTTCTTATCTTTTCTCCCTTCAAATAAGGCTTTTTGCACATCTTTATATCTCTCAAAGCTTCATATTGATGTCATCTCATTTTCACAAAAAGCTATTTAGTCAAATAATGCATATATATTTTTTCATCATCAAAATCAATAATGAATATTTAGCTAACAAAACCATTAGATAGATTTAAAGCTAAGAGAGACTTGACCTAGGTTGGCCATTTGTTGTGCACCATCGATCATCATCAGTGGGAATTATCAATTAAGTGCGTGTATACACATCAAAGGCATGGTATTCGAGGATAAATCAGGCTATCCTATTACTAAACACATAGAAATGCATACATTACACTTATTTAAGGAATAGCGCCCGACATGTAAGCAATTGAAGCTATTTATGTTATCAAGTTTGCAAACACACACATAGACATGTATATAAGCATACCCACTTCATGTAATCACCACACAAGCACATAAACATGTATGTAAAATGGCTTTCAAAACCCTAAGTACAAGTATATATATATAGATCCATCAAGTACCCATAATAATAATGTAGTAATCATCCATAATACAAGGGTAAATCACCCTACATAGCTCTAATCATACATATATTAGCTTAGGATAAAAGAGAGATACCTTTTTATCCATGGCCATGTTTTACAATCCAAGAGCTTATGCCCAAATCCTTGTGTTTGATCATTTTAGAGGCTTGATTCCAAAGTGTTTTTATGTTTAGAAGTATGTGTGATATGGGTTTAGATAGATATTAGGGTTTTGGGAAATGGGTGTAAAGTGGGTATGATCGATGCAGTGAAAAATTCCCCTCAAATGCTAAAATCGAGCCCTATCTATAGCCTCTAACACAGCCGGTACTTGGGGGGTCAACCGATACAAAAAATGCACATTTTGGATTTACCAGGGGACCCTACTAGCTAGCTAGTACGTCAGAGACCTTACCGGTTAGCTCCCTCACTAGTACGTCAGGTTAGCTCCCTTACACTTGACAGCTTAACTTTGAAACTTCATATCTTGCTCATTTTTTCATCTTTTCGTGTGCAGTCTTCAACGTTGAGCTTGTTTCTTCCTCATTTACACTCATCCCATCCCAAACCTCACCTATAACATACAATAAAGCATTTAATGTATCATTTAATCACTGAACTCATTATAAACACTTAACTCCACTTATGCATAATTATTACTTAAGTACTACACTAATGCTACCAAATAAGCACAAATCACCTCAAAATACGAATAAGAATGCAATACATAAATACGCATAAAACATTATAATCATCATCATCATCATCTTCATCTTCATCGGTGGTTAGGTTAGGGGTTTGGGAGGTGGGAGTTGCGGGATTAGGAGTGGGGGTAGTGGGGCTAGGGGCTAGGATGATAGAGGTGGCAGTGCTAGTGAGGCTGGGGGTTGGGGGTGGTAGGGGTGGCAGGGCTGCGGGCTGCGGGCTGGGAGTAGTAGTGCTAGTAGTAGTGGAAATGACAGGTCTTGGGGTTGGGGGTGGTGGGGAGTGGTGAGCCTTTGGGAGGATGGATATTTTTCTTTTTTAAAAATTTAATTTTTAATATTTATAATTTTTAAATAAAACAAGGGCCAAATAGATATTTTATTCAATAAGATAAGGGCGAAATGGACATTTCAGAAAATCCGTTATTAAATTAATGAAAAAATTGACAGAGGGGCAAATATGAAACTATTGAAAAAACACAAGGGGTCTCAATTGTAATTTTGTGAATTTAAGGACTAGCGGTATAATTAAGCCTAAACACTGGGGGCCCATAAGCAAAATAACCATAATTATATTCAAAAATCATTTTATATTGATATATATGTGTATATTTATAGGAATAGAAAAATATCTTTATTTTTTTGGTGTAGTGGTAAAATATGACATGGGGAAATTAGAAAACTAGTTGATATATGAATGTTTAAATCAAATATTAGAAAATTTGGATGCTAGACTTAATGTTTTTTAGGTCACTCTTAATATAAAAAGGCAGTTGTAAGATCCAAAAATAGATTTTATGCCCTACTACTGTTGACAAAATGAGAAATAGAAAGAAAATAGAAAACAGAAATTATGCTAGACTCATTTATAGGTTACATACAAATCAATGTTGAATAGGTGACTTTGATCTTGTTTCTAGCAAACAATTATATGATATTACAATTTTGCTTTTAAATTAATCTTCAGTCAATGAGTTGCTTCTGATGGAATCAATAGAATGTTGATATAATAGTAAATGAAGTTTAAAAGTGTGCTTTTTGATTGCTTGCTAAGAATTCAAGTGAGCTTATTGAACAGCCAGATGAAGATTTATCTGATCTTATGTTGGTTGAGAAGGGACCTTATAAGAAAGATCCTTTCAATGGCTTCAAGAAGTAGACTGGTGACTAGAACATAAATGTGAGCCATTACTGGGCTATAAGTCTCTCTTAATTTACTTTTTACTAGTGTCTTTTTTTGCCTCAAGATTTTCATTTTCTTTTAGAAGTTCGCATAGTGCATAGAACTCTAACTACGCGGATTTTGATTAAGTGTGTTGTATAACGGCTCCCTTCCAAGATTTTCACTTGTTTTTCTTACTTTCTTTTTCTTGTTCTGCCTCTTATGTCAAGTTAGTAGGTAAAAAGGGTAGCTCTCTATTTAGTAAATTTACGTTGAAGAAAATTTTTAGTAATTGTGTGATTAGTAAGCTTTCTTGGAGTTTGACAAGATTCTCAAATTCTTGGTTAAAGTTGATGGATCAATTAAGATAAGATTAGAGCCAAAATTCAAGTCTGGTAGGTACTTTATGGATTTTTGATATATCTTAGTTGATGAATAAGGTTCCAGTATATAATTTGTGGTATAGAATTGAGAATTTTTAGAAATAAAGGAAAGTTTTAATGTATCACTCAAATTCTAGCATTGGCTAACACTTTAAATATATAAATTAACTTTGTTTTGGCTTATATGGGAAGAGTTAGATTAACAACATATCTAGTAGACTCATAATATGCACTTTGATTATAATTAGACTCCTTTTATTTTTTATGTTTCAGTGAGATTTGGATCATCTAATGTATTTGTTATTTCCTCATAGTTAGAATTAGAGCCATAGACAAATTTATGAACTAGCTTACTGAGGAATTATTTTATAGTAGTTTCTATTTGAATCAGATGCTAAAATGTTGTTCATGGTGCTTCAAGACAAGATATGTATGATAAGATGTCTTTATAAGGTATCTATAACATGATAATTAGATTTAGATCCATTAACGTACT
Organism: Cordia subcordata; assembly: GCA_028554755.1. NCBI lineage: Eukaryota > Viridiplantae > Streptophyta > Magnoliopsida > Boraginales > Cordiaceae > Cordia > Cordia subcordata. Next base: position 10,640,725 of record JAPTOF010000015.1, read on the forward strand.
TACTAAATCTTTAAGATCAGTGGGCACTAAAATGGATGCCTTAGTAAGTCTACTTCTATTTTCATATAATGTTTCTTGGAAAAGATCAAGCATGATGAACTTGGAGTCTCTAGAACGGAGGATTTGATAGTAGATCCTTTAATTATTAGGTTGACTCTTAATTGTTAAACCAATGTATAGTGGTTAATATCAATTAATTTAAATTTTCAAGTTGCAACTTTAAATTGATAAAATAAGACACTCCATTTAAAGCTGGGAATACGAAATAGATTATATTATCGAGAAATAGTTTACGTTTCCTTTATAGATAGTAAAAGGATTCATGTAGTGCCTAGAGTAAAGGCATTTCGTTTTAAACAATTAGCAGAATATTTGTATTTGCTATGTTTGATAGATAAGGAAATAGAGAGATTATATTATTTTCTCTTCTGCTTTAGCCTTTCTTCCTCAAAGAAGTATTATCTGTAACATCTTCGTGAATACATTCTTTTTTCTCCTTTATGGTGTTTGCTATGAATAAGAATGATGTGTGTACATGTAAGCTAAAGTGAGATTTAGGTATTTTCTCTGATATTAGGTTCTTGATCAAGAATGACTAAAAATCTTTTGTCTAATGTTTGAAATGAAATTCAGATATTCTACTTGAACATTCCTTTTTTGTATCAACTCTTGGATAATTCTACAACATGCATGTCTAAAATCTTTGCAATTTAAAAACTGACCATAACTTCATTTGCTTTCTCTAAATTTTGTAAAATGTATTTGTTGTCAATATGTGGCATATACTCTCTCTGTGTGTGCATTATATGTCTCCACTACTCATGAATAGCTTATTCTCTCTCTGTGTGTGCATTAATGTATGTCCTCTGATATGTAAAACCTATTGCTCATGCAATTTTGTGCCTGAACAAAAAGACCATCTGAGGCTTCATTGTTTCTTGTTAATGTATTTACACATGCCTATACACACTCACATATGTTGTAGCCCTAATAGTGTTAAATATTTTAAGACAGTTTTATGGTCTTTGATTGACAATTATGTGTTTGTTGCATTTACCGCATTGGATATGTCGTCTTGTACATTGGCTAGGGGAAATATCACATTAGTACCACAAACACTCTAGAATATATAGTATATTAGGCGAATACCACCGCTAACAGCCAGTTTAGAAATGTGTCAAAATACCTAGCTGCGGCTATGCTAGTTGCAGTTGATCGAGTTCCCCTGCTGCTAGAGATGGTCGAATACAATGACTATGTAGAAAATGTAAGAATGTAAGATGACATTCTTGAGATGTTATGGAGTCATTACATGGTATGGGATTGCCATGGTGAGGGTTTCTAGCTACTTTTGAATTACTTGTTTGATTAGAATGTGTTGGTGAAATAGATATTATCTGTCTAGTTACTTTATTCTAAATCACTCTATTGTTTGTATTGGATGATTACTTTGTTGATTAAGATATGCTTATGAAATGGATAGTGTTTAATAGAATGTATATTTTTTTAGGATGTATTGAATGGTTGGATTATTGGTTGATATGGTTGAATATGATGTAGTATTGATTGAAAAAGGCATTGGTTGATATAGTTGAATGTATGGTTGAGTAGGATGTATTTGATGGAATTAATGAGTTGTAAGTTGATATGGTTGAATAGGATGAATTGATGGAATGGATTGGTCGAATCAATTTAGTGAATTTGAAAATAAACAAAAATAAATAAATTGTTAAAGTAGAAAGCATACCAGAGATGGAAAATAGACAAAATATCTGTCTCAAATTTAGAGATGGATTTGAGATGGAATTTTCCAAATAACATATTGTCGAAATTTGGGAAATTTTCAAAATTTGAGACGGAAAAATTTTCTTCTTAATTAGAGATGAAAATTTTCATCTCAACATTTGATACGAGGCTTTTTAAGATAGCAAAATTTGCTCAAATGTATCTCAAATTTTTTTTGAGACAAAATTTTGCATTTTGAGACAGAAATTTTTTGTCTCAAATTTCAATTTTTTTATAGTGCACCCTCAGGGATAAAACTTAAATAACCTATCTAATTACTCATATCCCCTAAGAAAATGATGTCACCAAATGTTATCTACAAAGAATGTCATCATAAATGTTGTGAATACATGCTATAGGGTGAGCACAAGACTTGGTTCTTTTCAAACTTTTTATCTATGGGCTTGAAGCTCTAATGTAATATTTCTATGCAACTATCCTTTAGGACTTCCAAATATAGCAGCATGTTTGATGCCTTTATAGCTGAATCAAAGTGCATTATGCACTTAGTTAGGGAGATGCATATTTGGATCAAGAAGCCCAGGTTGATACTAGTAAAGCCGAGGCAAACCTTGAGAGGAAGAAGGAAGACCTTGACAAAACTATAGTGTCTTGCCCTTGGCCTATCCCAAGCACTATGTGTGGCACTTAAACAGTTTTCTAAGACAAAAGTAGCTAAGTCAATCTAAAAATCATAAACAAAGGGAAATTTGCAAGGTAAATAGCAAAGCATTAGAAATAAAGAGATGACAGAATAAAGCTTTGTATTGCTCTCAAATTTCAGTGTGTTTGTAGAAATAAGGAGCTAGGCTATTTATACATCTCTCCTGGCAAATGAATGGCAAGGATTATCTCAATCTAAAGGCTAAGACTAGCTTTTAGACTATTTTAAATCAATTATAGGATTTTGCAAATAAATTAGGGGATTTTGCAAATCAATTAGGGGATTTTACAATAAATTATAATAAAATATTCCATAATCAAAGGGATTGAGATTAATTCAAAATCCCTACCAATTTTGTTCTTATCTAGAGAATCTTCTGGATGATCTAAGAAAGAAAAGTAACATGCATGCCTCTTTGTGAGCCTTGTCATCCGCGCCAAGTGGTAGACTACGTGGCATCTGCATAATTGGGGTATGACATTCTCCCCTATTTATTCACGCAAACGTCCTTGTCGCATTCCCTTTATGGTATTCTTTAATCTCCTTTACAAATTGCCATATAGAGTCTACAAGTTCCCAATATGCCTCACTTGAAGGCAAGCCCTTCCAATGTACCAAATACTCATATTGAGGAGGGACTTCCCTCTTACAAATGGTGCGATTGTCTTCTATGAAGTCAATTTCTTTGTCATAGGAGTCTACCCCTGCCATTAATGTTCTTTTGGATTCCCTTCAGCTTGGATCCTCCTTATCTTCATGGTATGGTTTCAACATACTTATGTGGAACATAAGATGGATCTTCAACTTTGGTGGAAAGTCTAGTTTGTACGAAACATCACCAACTTTATTAATCACCTCATAAGGCCCTTCATACTTGCGGATGAGTCCTTTATGAACCTTTTTGAAAGTTTTAAATTGTTGTGGTAGAAGTTTCACCATGACTTTGTCCCTCACTTGGAACAAGATGTTTCTTTTTCCCTTGTCAACCTACTTTTTCATCTTTTTGGCTATTTTATCCAGACAAGTCCTTGTCAAATCAGCTTGTTCCTTCCATTCTTTAGCTATTTGGTAGACTAAAGGGCTGCTTTCTTGGTACTTTGACTCCAAAGTGATGGTGTGTGAGGCAAAGGGTTGTTGGCTTGTCATAACTTCAAATGGACTCTTACTTATTGTCTCACTCCTTTGGAGATTGTAGAAGAATTGGGATACATCAAGTAACCTCGCCTAGTTCTTTTGGTTGGCTTCTACAAAGTACCTCAAATATAGCTCTAACAAGGCATTTACCCTTTGAATTTGCCCATTAGTTTGGGGTTGAAAGCTTGTCAAATAGTGAAGATTTGACCTCAAGAGTTTAAAGAGTTCAGACCATAGCTTACCGGGTAAACCTTGGGTCCTGGTTAGAAATAATGTGTTATAGTAGTCCCCAATATTTCACCATATGTTTGAACAAGAGCTTGGCTGTTTATTCTACAGTATAATCAACTAGGCTTGGTATGAATGTGGCATATTTTGAAAACTTGTCTAAAACCAGAATGATACTCCAACACCCTTCTGACATTGACACTAATGTAGTCTATGGTCACCATTTCCCGTGGTCTCTCTGGTATAGTAAGGGGTTGAAATAATCCTCAAGATGCTTGATTGACAACCTTGTCCTGTTGGCAAATCGACCATGTCTTCATATATGACTCAATATCATACCTCATGTGTAACCAGTAGTATACAGCTTCTAACAGTGATCTCGTACGTAACAATCCTGGATGACCAGCCTATTTAGAGTCATGACATTCCTTAATCAAGACCCTCCGCAGGTTCCCTAAATTTGGGACATATTTGCAATGCCCTTTTGAGTAAAGCAAGCCATCTTCCTCCCAAAATTGTCTTGTCTTCTCTTCTTTGGCAATAAATTAAACTAAGAGCAATGGAATCTTGGGACATATCTTTCTTGATCTTGTCAACCAAAGTGTCATCTTTCTTCATATGATGGAATTCTACCTTGTGACTTAAGGCATCGGCCACCAAGTTGGCTTTTCTTGGCTTGTACTCTAACTTGTAATCAAACGCAGCAAGGAAGTCTTGCTATCTTGCTTGCTTCAAAGTTAGCTTCTTTTGGGTTTCGAAGTAACCACAAAATCAAAGCATATATATTAACTATCAACAATCCCATAACAATAATGTATTAGGTCAACCCATAATACAAACTTTAATCACCCTAGGAAGGTCTACTCAAACTTGGAATAAAATAGGATAAAAGGGAAATAAGAGAACTCATCTCTCATCCTTGCAGTCTTTATATAAAGCTTTGGGTAAATCTCTAATCCAAATGTCTTGATCCACTTAAAAGTGCTTGATTCTAGGTGTTAATATATGTAGGTGAGTGTGTGTGAGGTGGGTGAGAGTTAGGGTTTGTGTGGATGAGAACGGGTGTATAGAGTATGTGAATGGATCCCCCAAAATGGCAAAAAAATCATGCTTTTATAGATAGCTCAGTGGCATAATCGACTGACCGGTAGTATTTCAAGAGTAGCAACCAGTAACTCCATCTGGTCTCTACATTTGCTGGCTAACCCTATCGGTCAGCTGGTACTTTCACTAGGTCGATCGGTAGCCCAAATTGCTTCAATTCTTCATTCCTTTGCTTCCGGTCTTTCCTCTCATGACCTCATACACTTTAGTTCTTTATCGTCTATCCTTATTCATCAACCCAAAACTCACTTAAGACACAAAAAATAGGTGTTTAGTATAGCGTTTAACTAGAAAATGTAGTTATATACACTTAACATCACTTATGCATAACGATACCATAAGTACCACACTAATGCCAATGGATAAGCGCAAAACACCTCTAAAAGCATAGGAAAAATGCAATGCAAACACACACAAAACCATAACACATCAACACCCCCAAACCTTCTCTTTACCCATCCCCCAAAGAAAGATCAAATCTAAGTTTATCTCAAAGTTGCTAAAAAGGGTTGCCTAAAGCATTAACTTGCTATCTTGGTGAATCAAAGGAATATGAAGGGGTCATTTCTTTTGTAGAGGGGTCCCTAAGTCTTTTTGGATCCTCCCACTTACTCACAAGGGGTCTCATACCTCATGGGAAGTTCCTAAGTAGCTATACCACAACAAACCTAGGATTCTTACGCATACACCTGGGATGTTGATACTTCGTGCCCTCTTAACTAACATGGCCTCTCCAACTTTCACATATCCTCAAAGATACAAGGAGAAAGAAGGTATAATGATAATGGCTCACAAATAAGGTATGAGCCTTATTCATATTACAACGAAAGAATAAAAAGAGAAACTTATGTTAAGGTGACATTGTGTCACTTAAGCATTCATTCAAAAAACTTCACTTTTTCAAACTTTTTGGTGTCTTTTGGCCTTTTCTAATTTTTTCACTTTTTTTCACCTTATTTTATTTTCCTTTTTCACATTTTGCATTACATAGCATAAACAAAAAGAAAAAGAAAAAAAAAAGGCTAAGGCACCAATCAAGAAAGGGCACTTATATCAACACCCTTTTACAATCACTCTTTCCAACCAAGTCATGGGGTAGCTATAAAGTGGATTCTTAAAGGTGCTTACTCTCTACAACTTTCAAAGGGCATCCCCTCAAAGTCTTGGATCTCCCTCTACTCTATTCACTCCCCATAATACAACCTTTTCTTTACCAATCAATTAAGTCAATGATAAGAGCCGACACTCCCATTAGCAAAGAGATAAACAACTCTATATGCTAAGAAAAAGGAAAAAATTTCACCATTTTTAAGAAAACAATGCAATACTATCCTTATGACAGCATAAAACAAGAAAACCAAACTCCCACACCTTCAAAACTAAACTTTGCTTGTTCTCAAGCAAATAAAATAAGACTCCATGATATGTGTGTTTTGTGTATGTTTGTATATATTGTTTGCATACATTTCTTAAGGTGTTTTAGAGCTTATTGTTGTGCATTTAGTATAGAGTTTATGCATATTTGTTAACAGTTGTGCAAAAGGTGAATAATTGCATAAATGCTATATTAAATGCACTAATTGCATGACTTAGGTGCATTTTGAGTGAAGTTGATACTTGAGCTTACATCAAGAATTTTGGAAGAAGATTGATGAAGATATGGTGTTACGGAACAAGATTCAAGCATGATAGAGGATGCACGAGGCGGAGAAAGAAGTACTAGAGAAAACGGAAGTGAAAACGGAGCTAAAATGAAGAAGATATGCTACTACAGGTTGACCCCCTGTTCTAGTACCGGTCTTCCGGTAGTTCTAGTAGCTCCATCAAAAGTACCAGTTGAGTGATGCCCTAATACCAGTCTTCTGGTAGTTATGCTGAAGGCCTATTTAAAACTCGTTTCAGTTTATTTGTAGAGAAGGCAATTTATTTTCTTAAATCCTAATAAACCCTAACCCTTTACCCACTTCACCAAACACCCAAAACCATCATCTCACACCAAACCAAGCAAGGATTGAAGCTTGTAACAAGAGATTGAAATGTTTTTCTTTGGATTTGAGCAAGGATTTGAAAGGGAGTTTCTTATTCCTTTTCTTATTCTTGTAAATATGCTTTGTATTTGAGTTAGATCTAGGGTTGATTGATGTTGTATAATAGATTAGGGTTATGAATATTGATTTGTGAATATCTTTGGCTATTAATACATTCTTCTTTACATTGGTTAATGGCATGAATCATTATGTCTATGTGTTGATAATCAAACATGTCTATGTGTTTGTTAAAATGCCTAAGTGAAATTGCATGTGTTATTTTGCGCTTAAACGCTATCAGTAGTGGTGTCATCTTAGCCTTAATCCATGCTAATTGCATGAGCCCTATTTGCAACTAAGTGTGTTGATTGATATGCTTAATTAATGACTTATGTGATAGGAGTATACCTCTAGTCTGAAACAATACTACAAGGATACCCGTTAGCACTAGTTAATGCTCTAGGAGTCCAATCTCTAGTCTGAAACAATACTAATAAGTTAGTCTCTCGAGTAGGACAATGATCAACACCAAGGAGAACTTAGTTAATTAAACTCGAGGTTAATTAGTTAAGAACTCTAGAGAGCAACCGATCATAGATAGACTAAATTGTTATAATAGTCTGAGCTTAGTTGCAATGCAATCGCCCGAGATCCCCTTCAACCTTGTAGAGCTTTATTTCCTTAGTTTGGCACCTTAGGTTCCTCCATATACTAGGTTAGCTTAGGTTTATTTTCTTTTCCCCGAGCTCCCTTTGATCTTAAAGAAAGCACACACACGCACATAGCTAGTTTTAGGCACCGAGCACGTAGAGATTAAACTAAGGTAGCCTCTGTGTGGAAATGATACCCGAACGTACACACTATACTAGATACGATCTGTACGCTTGCGGGTGTAAAACTTGGTTGTATTTGTGCTTAATTTTCAGATACCACCGAGAACACGATCACTCCACAACAAGCAAATGAGCAATACAAAACATTTAAAGGTAGTGGGCACGGGGTAGATAAAGAGGAGAACAAGTAGAGAAACGATATATACAATCTTGTGTTCTATTTGAAGCTCTTCATGCCAATGATTAAGGATTCAACTATTATCCCTATTTTTCATCAAACCACAAACAGTCACAAAGCATAAGGATTAGTGGCATTATTATACAAACTTGCATTGGCATGTGCAATTGATAATCAAGGTGTATTCTATGGGAAATCAGATAAGGATCAATACCTGTGAGGGCTTAAAAAGAAAGAGAATGAAAGAAAAATAAAACAAAGGATGAAAATACCAAAATTAATCTATGTTGCCTCCTAGTAGTGTTAACCACCATACTACCAGCTAGACGATCACCAATCATCATCTAAACATCTAGGGTACTTCCTAGTAGCACTAGATTTTACTCCCCCAGCCGTGCGATAATGTTAAGGCCAATGGTGCTTATAGTCCTTAAGTGCAGATTGTTGAATAAACCTATCAAAGCACAACTCAAAAGAAAAAGGATCATGGAATATGGAATCAATCAAATCACTTACATCACAATCCTTCTCTAGAACACAAGAAGAGACAAATGGAAAACCCGACACATAAATTGCACAAGAATGCTCTAAGGTGTCATAGGAAAATCTAAATTTCTAGGTCCCTTGTGCATCTCCAATCCTATCCTAGCAAACTTGGTCCCTGTAACTAACTATCCTATTATCTTTTTATGATGATCAAGGGCTACTCACATCTCCACCCATGGGTTGATAAAGAGTCCAAAGCATAAAGAATGGGAAGAGTGTGAACAAACCTTATATGAACATGCTCAAAATGGGATGGTGTAAAAATGTGTTCACTAGGAGGAGACTCAATCGAAGGAAAAAGGGGAGAATCATCTAATGGAGTAGGATTAGATTGGATGGAATCAATGGGAAAGCATGAAGGAATGGACCCGAAAGAGAAGGAATCAAAATGAAGGGTAATTAGATCACTCTCTTTAAGATACAAATCATGTTCATCCAATAAATGATTCATCTCGTTAATCAATTCCCTAGTAGAAAGGGTATAAGAGGGTTCTAGCAATGATTCATCAAAGAAACCCAAACACCCATATATTAAAATTTCAAGTTCCTCAATCTCTTCCTTAAGAGTCTTCTTCGATTGATCATTTACCTTAACATAGGAATCTATATCTCTAAGGGACTTACCGGGTCTAGAATCAAAGATAGGCATTATGCTCTCCTTAGTAGGTGTCTCTTAATCCACAATAGCTAATATCTCGTCAAATGCTTCAATAAATCCATTGGTAGTGGATATCATCTCACAGGCACATTCACCATACAAGATTCTATCGCATTCACCATAAAACATCTATTTTCATCTCTACCCTTATAATATATTCTAAATGTGCAAACAAAACGATCTATGCCTCTCACGTTAAGATTAGAAGAATTAACGTCGAATGACTTATCAGGTTTAGAATCATCATATCTAAAAGTAAATGCCATACCTCACCACACAAAGGTCTCTCGGTTAAGATATCTTTAAGCTTTCTCAATTCATCACTATCGGTCATGGTCTCCTTAACATGGCCCTCAATGCATGAGTCTATCACATCAATCATAAAGAAATCTTCCTCATGCTCATCTCCACCTACACTAGCTCTATTTACGACCTTTACTATCTTTATTGTAGACCTCAAATTCCCAAACTTAATTTCTAGCAACCTCAACTTACAATGGATGACCGTGTGTACTGTGGTAAGAAAGGGACAACCTAGAAGGACGGGTGTAATATGCCAAAAGTCATGGCCGGAATCCATGTCGAAAACTATGAAGTCTATAGGGTACATGGACTCACCAACCTGAACCATAACATCCTTTACTATACCTTTAGGTATACACTCGGATCTATCAGCTATTTGAAGGGTAACATGAACCAATGACATCTCTCATAAACCTAACTATTAATAAATAGAGTAAGGAATGAGGTTCACACTAGACTCTAAATTTAATAAAGCATGATCAATCTGGGTCTCTTTAATGTGACAAGGAATGGTAAAAGCTCTAGGATCACTAAGCTTAGGCAGAAGGCCCGATATGCAAATACTGCTCACTTTCTTTATGAGTTTCACATTCTTAGGCGTACTAGAAGCAGTACGCTTTCTCGTGCAAAGGTCCTTGAAGAACTTAGAGTAGGATGGAATGGAGAGGACCACACTAAAGTAGGATGGAATGGAAAGGACTGCACCAATCAATGGAAGATTTGCCTTACGATCTTTTGAGTGCTTCAAGACCTTGAAGAACCTAGTATACTTACTAGGTGCTGGCTTCTCTAAAGCGGATAGGAATAGAACTCTAGGAGCAACTTCTCCAGACTTATGGGACTCTACAATAGGTGTCTTCCCCTCCTTATTTGGATATGTACTACTGTCTTTATAGTCTCTAACAGGCTCTTCTCTCTCAATAGGACTTTCTCTAGACTCAATAGGGCAATGATAACGCTCAGAAAGTCTTAAGGGTATAGGCTCTACAAATCTCTCGACTCCTACCCTATTGTCAACTATCCTACCACTCTTAAAAGTGGTGATGGCCTTGGCCTGGGCTAGAGAGGAATAGATGGGGTTAGAGAAAGAACAAGACTGGACTCTAGGATTAACTTCTGGTTGCACAGGTAATTTGCTTGGATCTCTAGTGCCTAATTGACTAGCAAGTTGTCCTAACTACGTCTTTACCCTGCCTATATACTGTCGATAACTAGCTAACTTTTGTTGGTTATTTGCTATTGCTTACTGTTGGCCTTGAAACATATGAATCAACATCTCAATCTTATCATCACCAATGAACTAGCTATTAGATAGAGCAAGAAGTGCCTGAGGCTGATGACCACTAGGGAGTCTAGCCTAATTCATATTATAAAACCTTGGAAGATTAGTTGGACAAGGTCTCTGCTAGAATAGGGCTTGGGGCTAGGAATGGAAGACTCAAATTTTTGGGTTATCTCTCTAACCTAGATTATGTGTTCAAATATTGATTGTACTCTTGTTAGTACCCTTAGTAGCGTGAACTTGCTCCTGCATGAATTCGAGAAACTATGGAGCTAAAGAGCAAGCTATGGTCTCATGTATAGACTCAAAACACAACGCACAAACCTCTACGACTGACGGGGTGGATTATAAACCTAAAGGATTGGCTCTACGGCCTTGTGAAGAAAGACTCAAAGAGATAAATTGGTCTAGCTTTTGCATTAAAGCTTTAACCTTGGCAGGCAAATTGAATGAAACACCTACCTTATGAATACCTATTCTATTGGCTCCCTTGCTAGACCTATCTATGGTGGTGTTTTGGAAAGAATCATTGGCTAACAACTCCATTTTCTCCAATGCTTCACTAGATCCTAAGTTATAAAACCTGCCCCTAGATGCAACATTCACTATCATCCTTTGTTGCTCGTTCAAACCTCTAAAGAAGTATTGAAGAAGCTCATGAATGCCATAATTGTGGTTTGGACATTATCTAAGAAAATCATTAAACCTTTCCCAAGCCTTATGGAAAGTCTCAAAATCATGTTAAGAAAAGGTCATGATTGATGCCCTAAGATCGGCGGTTTTAGGATGGGGAAGAACTTTTGATAAAAATGTGATTGGAGCTCATCCCAAGATATAATGGAATTGTTAGGTAAGGAATGGAACTATGTTCTGGCTTTGTCCTTTAATGAAAATAGGATCAACTTAAGGTAAATGAACTTTTGAGACACGGTAGGAAAGTGAAGAATAGGGCAAATCTCTACGAAGTTCATAATATGTGCCAAAGGACTCTTATTAGTTCTTCATAGAAGGAAAGAAATATCGCCAATGTGCTATGCTTAATTTGAAAATTTCCTCCCCCTAACTTTGAAAGGTGAATAGCCAAATTTGACTCAAAAGCATTGGGAAGGAAGTATTACCTACGCGCGAGTTTATCCTCTATGGGGGGATTAGGCCTAAGGAGGCTCTTATCTAAAAGGCTCTTGGGCTTGTGGACGACCAAGGTGCTCATCTGAAGAAACATGATTCATAAGGGGAAGAGAAGGAATGGGAGGATTAATGGGATTGGCCATCAATCCTAGAAGATCAACTAAATTCCTAAGATGATGAGTTATTCTTTCGGGTTCAGGATTTAGAGAAACTAAGGGATTTCTAAGGGAACACCTACCAAGCATACTAAGCATACAATGCCTACTCTATTCTTCAGCCACTTTAACCCAAAACCTCAAGACAAATCCTAAACTACAACAAACAAGCCACAAACTCCTAAAGGTCAATTAACAAATAGAGAAAAATAACTCAAAACAAGCAAACTCAACAAACCAGCTATGCTACATAACAAAAGCAAACACAAAGATAGCAAGACAACTAATTGAAAAGCAAGATAAGAAAGTACTAAGACAAACTAATAAAATGAAGTAAGAAAAACAAATAAAACAAATAACTAAATAAAACAGACAAGCAAAGAAATCAAACCAACCATGCCTTCCCGGCAACGGCACCAAGAACTTGATATGCTACTTTGGAGCATAAGCCTAAAATAGCCTGCAAGCACATTGGTCTTGTGTAGTACAGTTTGTGTGAGTGCGGGATCGAATCCACGGGGAGGCTAAATGTGGAAGGACTCTATGGTGTGTGCTTTAAAGAGTTACCCAAAAAGGGACCTAAACTAAGAGTTTTTTTTTATGATTTTTGGATTAAATAGAGCTCTAAGGGAAAGGGAATCTAAACTAGACACTAGACTAAAGAAAAGGAATGAACTGAGAAAAGGGGAATGCAAGTAAACTAGAGGGAACTAATAAATGAAATAGGGATTTAGGTGATTGCCCATTGACTATGGGTGACTCAATACCGTTTTGCTATGGGATTAAGGGATGGTTTGTAATTAAGGGATTGCTTTTAACTAAGATCCTAACTAGCTACCTAAATAACCGCTACAACTTGGTGCAAGTCTATTCTTAGGCGATGTCAACCGAGAGTATAGCGTGGTCCTTATGACCTAGGGCTTTAAGGTTAACTAATTAAGTTCCTAGGTAAGATTGATTGAACCTACCTTAGTGCCTAAATCATTGGTTGGGTTTAAAGCCAAGACCTAGTGCCTCTAAGGTCGACTAATCCTACCCGAAAACCTATTGGTTGGGTTTAAGCAACATTAATCAATCTTCATTGGATACATCATTAAAGACTCAACTAGGGCTAGCCTTCAATTAAGCAACATTAATCAATCTTCACATTAGTCGGATTTAGCATTTAAGCACATGCATGCACGATCTATGCTATGGTATTCTTGGATACATCGACATACCCAACTACCAAACACATTGGCATGCTCAGATTACACCATATTAAGCATTGAAACCAACATATATGTTATTAAAGTTATTTTTGCTACTAAGGCATGCAAACACATACATAAACATGTATAACATTACCCACTGCATGTAATCATCATACAATACACAAACATGCTCACATAATGATTTAGAAGTGACTAATAGCAAATAGGCTTTACAATATAAATGCTACTTCACTTAGGCATATTATCGAACACATAACCATGTAAGAAAATACCCATTAAAAGCATAAAATTAAAGCATATATATTAACCATCAATAATCCCATAATTATAACTTATTAGATCAACCTATAATACAAGCTTTAATCACCCTAAGAAAATCTACTCAAACATGGAATAAAATAGGATAAAAGAGAAATAAGAGAACTCCCCTCTCATCCTTGCAATTTTTATACAAAGCTCTGAGTAAATCTCTAATCCAAGTGTTTTGATCCACCCAAGTGCTTGATTCTACGTGTTAATGTGTGTGGAAGAGTATGTGTGAGGTGGGTAAGGGTTAAGATTTTGTGTGTATGAGAATGGTTGTGTACAGTGTGTGAATAGATCCTCCAAAATGGCTAAAAAATTATGCTTTTATAGACAGCTTAGTGGCATAACTAGCTAACTCTAACAATCAGCTGGTACTTCAATAAGGTTGATCAATAATTCAGTTTAGTCTCTGGATCTACTGGCTAACCCTATCAGTTAGCTGGTACTTTCTCTAGGTCAACCGGTAGCCTGAATTGCTTCCATTCTTCATTCCTTTGCTTCTAGTCTTTCCTCTCACGACCCATACACTTTAGTTCTTCGCCTTCTGTCCTTGTTCAAGCTCGTTTATCAACCCAAAACTCACTTAAGACACAAAAAAGAGGCATTTAGTGTAGCATTTAACTAGAAAACTCAACTATATACAATTAGTATCGCTTATACACAATTATACCATAAGTACTACATTAATGCCACTGATGTATTATGTCTTTATATGTGTTTGCGTTGTTGTTTGCCTATGTTTAAGAGGTGTTTTGAGCTTTAAGAGATGCATTAGTATAGTACATATACTAGAGTTAGGCTTAAGCATAAGCAAATGTACATAGTTGAGCTTAAAGACAAATGCTACACTAATGCATGCTTATTTCTTGTGTTTGGTAAAGTTAGTTCAAAAGCTCGATACTTGAATTGATGATGAACTAATGTTGAAGTCTAGCTTGAGGTGCTCGTGATGTAGGAGAAGCATGAAAAGAGCTTTTGGAGGCAACTGGGCAAAGAAAAGGGCAACCAGAGTGAAACAGACACAACGCGAGAAAATTGACCAAGCTTGTAACTTGGCCGATAGACCCCTCCTTCCATGGCCGGTCGACTGGCCTAGGCAATCGGCCAAAATAGACAAAAACTTCTTTGGGCCGATTGACCTCAAGGTTAGGCTGGTCGATTGGCCAAAGCCCCCGGCTGGACGCGATTACTGCACTATTTAAGCCCTTTTCTAGCCTCTTTTGAATAGATTTTGAACGCTTTTTCACCTCCCATTCATACACCCACTTCTCAAACAAAAAACCCTACTTTCACCCACCTTTAATACACACACTAGCATACATACACATCCTTACAATTAAGTTGATTTTGGAGGATTCAAACATTATTTGGTGAAGATTTACTCAAGTTTGTAAAGAAACAATCAAGAATGGAAGGAAAGATTCCTATAACCTCTTTAATTCTTATCTATTTCATGCTTGAGTAGATAGATTAGGGTGACTAAATTTGTGTAATAGGGTGATTTTTGTATTCTTTGTTATGGGATTTGATTGGCTTATATATACGTACTTTGTTCTTATTTTTTGAAAAGCTTTATATCATTTCATGTCATGTGTTTAATGTAATGCTTGAATGAGTTGTGTGTATATAGATTGACTTGTATTTGCTATAGAACACTTCTAATCCTTAGATATACATGTCTATGTGTGTGATTATGGACAATATAAAGTAGGTTAGTTAGATTCATGTCTATATGAATATTAACATGCCTTATATTTATACATGCTCAAATACTGCTACATGTTGATGCTTAAATATTTCCAATGGCGTAAAACAAATTGTATATAGGACGTCATATTTATAACGCGTTACCTTAGAATATGTAGGATTGTGCCTATTAGATACCAATATGCTTTAGTGTCTCTAGAATGACGGTGCACAAGTTAGGACTAGTTTAGATCAAGTCCTCTTTAGCTTTAAATCCAGCTAATAAGAGTTCGAAGTGGCTTAGTCGACCCTAGAAACCCTATGTCTTAGCTTTAAATCTAGCTAATGGTTTAGGAACTATGGTGGGATCATTCTAGGACACTTAAGTAACTCCCTAGTCCCTCCTACGGCCTTAGGTACATAGGGACCATGCCATCATTCTAAGTGTGCATGCTTAGGGACGGACCCGTACTGAGTCTTAGGATTTAATTAGGATACTAGATAGTTGCTTAGTATTAGAAGCCATATTTAGTAAGCCAATATCTCAAATCCCATGGCATTAAATTAAAGAGTCACCCGTTCACAAGTGTAGGTCACCTGTTCACCTTCCCATAAGTTTAATCCCCCTAGATTAGCTTAGTTCTTACTTTTCCTTTCTAGTATCCATAATGTAGTCTTTTTATTTCCCTCCTAGCTCCCTAAAATCCAAAAGCACAAAAGATGACTAGTTTAGGTTTCTTTTTAAACTTTCACTAGCACATACTAGCTTAAGATTTTACCACACTTTGAGCCTCCCTGTGGTTCGACACCTACATTAGTACCCTTACATTGCACGATTCATATGCTTACGAGACCTTTTAGGGCTTGCACCTTTAAGGACATATCCAGATAAGCATAAAGCATAAGGAAAATGAAATGCAAAAACACACAAGACCAAGACATATCACCAAGGAAAACCTTGAAGTCATCCATAGGTACCACAGTGAAGTCCATGAATCCCTGCCATGTGCCAATGGTTAAGGAAACATTTTTAGCCATACTTGTCAATGATTGAAGGGTAAAGTTGACTGTCTTGAGAGACCCTTGGGACTTGCTGATGGTAAACCTCAATCTCTTAACTTTCTCTTCCCTCATGAAGTTGTGGAAAACTCCGATATCGAACATGGCTTTGAGAAGATATTTGCAACTTGATGTTTAGATTTCACGAACTTAACTTGAACTTCTTTCTTGACAATACTCTCTTTGATGAAATGATAATGGATATCGATATGTTCACTTCGATCATGAAAGACTGGATTCTTTGCTAGAGTTATTGCTAACTTGTTATCCACATAAACCTCTTTTGGATCCTTTTGACTGAAATTTAGCTCCTTGAGTAAACTCTTTAACCATAGTGCATGGCAAACACTTGATACTGTATAACATATTCAGCTTCATATGTCGATAGAGTTACTATCGGCCGCTTCTTTGAAGTCCAAGTAAAAGATGTTTTTTTCCAAAGAAAAACACAAAACCAGTTGTACTCTTGCAATCATCGACGTCTCCTACCTAATCATTATCACTGTCCTACTAAATTTATCTCACAGGATGCAGGATAGAATAAGACAAAATTGACTATCCTTTTAACAACAAGCCTTGCTTTGTATCTTTCCACCACTCCTTTGGAATTTCTTTTAATTTTATAGACCCATTCCCCACATAAAGGTTTTCTTCCTTGTGGAAGAGTAGCGAACTCCCAAGCATCATTCTTCCTTATAGCTTCGATCTCTTCATCCACTTTTCACTTCTCGATGCCTCTTCACAATTCATTGGTCCTATATCTATAAAGAGACAAAACATGGATTCATTTTGGTTCAGTTCAGTATATATTTCTTCCAATGATCTCTTTCCTTGTGGCCTTATTTAATTTGGATCATCTCCTGATGTCAATCTCAATGGAGATCATGCTTAATGTACGTCTTTGAGTGCAAGCTCTAAAGACCCACAAGCACACAGATCAATGCAGTGTAGTGTGTGCGAGAACGGGTGTCGAACCACAGGGTGGCTATGTTGTGAGATGGATCTACGTGTGTTCTAGAACATGCCTAAAAATAAGAAATCTAAACTATCTACTTTTGGAATTTTGGATTTTTGAATGGTCGGGAGCTCTAACTAAAACGAATTAAACTAAACTATGGAATTGGGAAAAGTGAGCTAATCTAGAGGAACTAACAAATGGAAAGGGGTTAGGGTGACTTTAACTTATGAATGGGCGATTCTATACTCAATTGCTATGGGATTAAAGAATGATGGCATACTTTAGTGATTGCTCTTAACTAGGTTGCTAAATTAGTGTCTTAATTTCCCCCTAGGATTCGGTGTGGGTCCGTCCCTAGGCGGCGCCTCCTAGAGCTACAACGTGATCCTTATGACCTAGGGCCTTAAGAGTGACTAACTAGCTTCCTAGGTGACTTATAATGAACCTACCCTAGTACCTAAATCATTGGCTGGATTTAAAGCCAAGACCTAGTGTCGCTAAGGTTGACTAATCCTATCCCGAAATCTATTGGCTAGATTTAAAGCCAAAGAAGACTTGGCTTAAGCTAGCCTTAAATTATGCTTCGTCATTCTAAGGTCACAATAGCAGGATTTAACCTATTAACGTATTTATACATGTTCTAAGCCAAGGTGTTCTCGAATAAAGGGGTCTATTCGACTACCAAACATCATCATGCTCGGATTACACCATTAGAAGCAATTAACAACCGACACGTATGTGTTATTGAAGTCATATTCACTACTAGGCATGCAAATATACACATGGACATGAATATAAGCATTACCCACTTCATAGCATCCATATATAAACACATAGACATGATTATAGCATGGATTAGATGTGTTTAGTAATAAATAGGCTTCAATTTATACACATGTTACTCATTTAGGCAATTAATCAAACACTTGGTCATGTATGAGAAATAACCATTTGAACAAGAAAATAAAAAATGTATATATAATCAGCCATTTAATCCGATGTCATAAGAGTATATAGCTAACCCATTACATAAGTAAAATCACCCTACACAAGTCTACTCAATCATAATAAAAGATAGAATGAAAGAGAGTTTATGATGCTTCCCCTTTCATCCTAGCTACTCTTGTACAAAGCTCTTGAGCAACTTGAATCCAAATGTTGAAACTCTCAAAATTCTCTTGCTACAAAATGAGGAAATGTGTGAAAGAGTGTATGTGTTGTGGGTGAAGACAAGGGTTAAGTGTGTGTGCGTGATGGGTGCAAAGATCCTCTCTAGAATTATCAAAAGGCTCTCCTCAAAATATTCCCTTTTTAGTCTGAAAATCGGGCTTTTATATCGGCTTTTCACAAACTACCGGTTGACCTAGCCGGTCGACCGGCTTCTTCTCTTAGCTCGACCGGCTTTTCTGTGGTGCTCTCTGGAGTGGCCGGTCGACCAGCTGGAGGGGTGGTCGTCCGGCTATTTTTGGCACCTCTCTGGAGTAGCCGGTCGACCAATCGTCCGGCTGACTTCTTTCCTCCATTCTTTGTCTTTTCGGCCTCCAATCTTCTCCTTTTGGCTCGTACATCTCCCATCTTTATCGCCTACCATTGCCGACCAACTCATTCTTCTTGGTCGTCCGACTGACTTCTTTCCTCCATTCTTTGTCTTTTCTGCCTCCAATCTTCTCCTTTTGGCTCGTACATCTCCCATCTTTATCGCCTATCATTGCCCAATCTCAACCGTAACCCAAAGTTCACCCAAATCATTGAAAACAAGCAATTAGTGTAGCAATTTATCTCTTAAACTCAATATGTACATTTGTTTATGGTTAAGTCTATTCTTATCAAAAGTACTACACCAATGCATCTTTTTGAGCACTTAATACTTCTTAAACATAGGTAAATTACAATGCAAACACACACAAAAGCACAACACATCAACACCCCCAAACCTTCTCCTTGCTTGTCCTCAAGCAAGTCCAATCTTAAATTTATTTCTAAAGCTGATACTTTGATTGCCTAAAGGATTGACTTGCTATCAAGGTTAGTTTAAGAAGCATGAAGGGGTCATTCCTATTGTGGAGAGATCTCCAAATCTCTTTGGATACTCTCTCTACTCATAAGGGGTCTCGCTCCTCGTGGAAATCTCTCAAGTAGCCAATCCACCACAAGCCTAGGATTTTAATTCACACACTCGGGATGTTGATATTTCGTGCTTCCTCAACTAACACGGCCTCCCTAACATGCACCAAGCCTCAAAGACAAGAAGAGAGAATAAACAAACACAATGGCTTATAAAAAGCCTTATTCACATATCTACAAAGATGATAACTTGTGCTAAGTTGACATTGTGTCACTTATGCACTTATTCACTAACTTTTTGGTGCTTTTGGCTTTTTCTCTCTTTTTTTTTTTACTTTTTTTTTAATATGTTTTTGCGCCTTTGTGCCTTTTTCATTTTTTTTTTTAGTTTTTCATACTTTGCATTGCGTAACAAAAAGAGAAAGAAAAAGAAAGGCTTAGGCACATAAAAAATAACCAATCAAGGAAGGGGCACTCACATCAATAACCCTTTTCCAACACTCTTTCCTACCAAGCTATGGGATGGCTACAAGGGTTATTCTTTTAAGGTTCTCACTCCCCACAACTTTGAAGGGCATTCCCTCCAAGACTTAGCTTTCAAAACATTCTATTCATTTCCCCACAATGCAACTCATATTCACCAATCAATTGAGTCAAGCACAGAAGCCAATGCAATGATCAACCAAGAAATAAACAACTCTACATGCATCAAAATTGAAAAATTTTCACCATTTTTAAGCGCATAATGCAATCTACCCTAAGCAAGATATATAACAAGAAATGCAAACTCCCACACCCCCAAACCTAAACTTTGCTTGTCATCAAGCAAATAGATCAAAACACAAAAACAAGCAAATTTTCATAACAAAACAAGCAAGGGTGATGGGGATAGGGTATAAACATGGGACCAAGTGGAGAAAGGATAGATACAACCTTGCATTTTCTTCAAAACTTTTCATGCCAATGATAAATCACTATACTACTAATCCTGTGACTCACAATTCACAGGCACTCACAAAGAAAACAAGATTAGTAGTATTGCCAATACATGCTTGCATTGGCATGTGCAATAATAAGCAATGGTATATCTTATAGGACAAAGGATCAGGATTCAACAATATGGTTTGGGTGCAAGAAAGATAAAGAAAGAAAATAAAAAGAAAAGAAAGTGCAACAAATGCAAAACTGCAAAATTGAACCTAGGTTGCCTCCTAGTAGCGCTAACCACCATGCCGTCAGCCAGGCAAACACCAACTCATCTTCAACTTCTATAGGTAGGGTCCTGAAGCATTAAAGCCTCCACATGAGCTATGCTCGGATCATATGCGTGCTTCAGGCGTTGCCTATTCACTGTCAACTCTCGGCCATCCTTCAAGTCTTTAATCTTGGCTGCTCTAGAAGGATAGGCAAACATCACCTCATATGGACCATCCCATCTTGTCTTAAGCTTACCTGGAAAAAGTTTCAATCGTGAGTTAAACAACCAAACTTTATCGGAAGGAGAGAATGATTTTTTAATAATGTGTTTATCATGAATTCTCTTCATCCTATCCTTATAAAGTTTAGCGTTCTTATACACCTCAAATCTAAGCTCTTCCAATTCCGCTAGCTCTAGCTTCCTTTTCTCACCCGCTCTTTCCAAGTCAAAATTTAAGGCGTTGATGGCCCAATAAGCTCTATGCTCTAGTTCTACCAGCAAGTGACAAGCTTTACCATAAACTAATCTATACGGAGACATACCAATGGGAGTCTTAAAGGTAGTACGATAGACCCACAAAGCATCATTTAGCCTAATAGACCAATCTCTCCTATCGGGCCTAACCGTTTTCTCTAAAATATGCTTGATCTCTCTATTGGACACCTCTACTTGTCCACTAGTTTGCGGGTGATAAAGAGTGGCTACCTTATAGGTGACCGAATATATTCTTAACAAGGCCTCTAAAGTCCTATGGCAAAAATGCAAACCCCCATCACTAATCAAGACCCTAGGGACTCCAAATCTAGAGAAAATGTTCTCCTTAATGAACTTAACCACTACCCTATGATCATTAGTGTGTGTTGGAATTGCTTTAACCCATTTGGACACATAATCAACAGCCACTAAAATGTATTAGTACCTAAAGAAAGGTGGAAATGGACCCATGAAATCTATACCCCAAACATCAAACAACTCACAAGGAAGAATAGGGGATAAAGGCATCATGTTTCTCCTAGAGATGGCCCTAGATTGTTGACATCTAAAACACTTCTTACAATACTCTTGGGCATCCCTAAAGAGAGTGGGCCAAAATAATCCACATTGCAAGACCTTTGCGGTGGTCTTCTTCCCACTAAAATGACCCCCACACCCCTCATCATGACACATGCTCAAAACATTCTCAAATTCATCCTCCGGCACACACTGGCGATTCATTTGATCTGCACACACTTTAAAAAGATAGGGATCCTCCCAAAAGAAATGCCTAACATGTGCTAGGAACCTATCTTTTTCTCTCTTCTCCCAATGGGAAGGAAAGCGCCCTGTGGCAAGGTAATTGACAATATGAGCAAACCAAGGTGTGTGATGTGAGACGGCAAACAATTGCTCATTGGGGAATGAATCACGAAAAGGGGAGGGATCACTAGAAGACTCACTAACAAGATAGGAAAGATGATCTGCAACTAAATTTTCTCTACCTTTCTTGTCCCAGATTTCTATGTCAAACTCTTGAATGAGGAGCAACCACCTAATCAAGTGGGGTTTAGACTCTTTCTTAGACAACAAATACTTCAATACCGCATGATCAGTGTAGACAATTACCTTGGATCCTAGGATGTACAACCTAAACTTGTCAAGGGATAAGACTATTGCTAGAAGCTCTTTTTCCGTGGTGGTATAGTTCTTTTGTGCTTCATCAAGAGTCTTGCTAGCATAATACACAACATGGGGCAACTTATCCTTCCTTTGACCTAAAACAACTCCTATCGCATAATTAGATGTATCACACATAACCTCAAATGGGAGACTGTAGTTAGGTGGCTAGATAATTGGGGATGTAGACAAATTTAAGCCTATTGAAAGCTCTAACACATTCATCATCAAAGTCAAAAAGGACATCTTGTGCTAGGAGTCTAAACAAGAGACGTGCAATGTGACTAAAATCCTTAATGAATCTACGATAAAATCCTGCATGCCCTAGAAAAGATCTAACATCCTTGACACACTTAGGGATAGGTAACTTTTCAATCAATTCTACCTTACCTGGGTCAACTTGAATTCCACTAGATGATACAACATGACCCAACACTATCCCTCGTTGCACCATGAAGTGGGATTTCTCCCAACTCAACACTAGATTCTTCTTCACACATCGGTCTAAGACTAAAGAGAGATAACTCAAGCACTCATCAAAGCTATCTCCAAAGACTAAGAAATCATCCATGAAAATCTCTAAATGCCTCTCAATCATGTCGCTAAAAATGGCCATCATACATCTCTGAAAAGTCGCTAGGGCATTACAAAGACCGAAGGGCATTCTCCTATAGGCAAAAGTGCCTTAGAGACAAGTAAAGGTAGTCTTCTCCTGGTCCTCGGGAAACATGGGGATCTGATTATAACTCAAATAGCCATCTAGAAAACAATAGTAGCTATGCCCAGCTACTCTATCTAAGATTTGGTCTAGAAAAGGCAATGGGAAATGATCTTTCTTAGTTTTGGAATTGAGCTTTCTATAATCAATACAAACTCTCCACCCCGTGGGAGTACGTGTAGGGATAAGCTCTCCTATCTTATTCTCAACAACCGTGATCCCACACTTAGGGACAACTTGGACTGGGCTAACCCAATCACTATCGGAGATCGAATAAATAATGCCTGCATCTAAAAGCTTAATGATCTCTTTCTTAACTACTTCGCTCATGTGTGGGTTTAGCCTCCTTTGCATCTCTCTAGAAAGAATGGCTCCATCCTCAAGGTGAATACGATGCATGCAAACCGAAGGGTCTATACCTCTCAAATCATCAATTTTCCACCCTACAGCCTTTCTATGCTTCCTAAGAACCTCTAAAAGACGTTTTTCATGCTCACTAGAAAGATCAGAAGCTATGATGATCGAAAGGGTCTCACTAGGGCCTAGGAATGCATATTTCAAATGATTGGGAAGGGGTTTGAGCTCTAAAGAAGGGCTAGGCTCAACCAAGGGGGACTTAACCTCAACATCATCAATGGGGACATCACTAGAAATGAGACTAGAAGAATTAACCTCAAGTGACTTACTAGTCAAATGGCTCTCAATCAAGGAAGTAGAAGCTACACATTTCTGCTCTAAGGTCTCCAAATCAAAACTAGACATCAATTCCTCAATTTTCCTCAATTCTTCTCCATCAATCATAGTCTTCTCTATAAGATACTCAACACAAAAATCAATCACATCTACCCTAAAGCACTCTTATCTGTCCTCTCCTCTTATACTAGCCCTATTCACCCCCTCGGCAACTTTCATAGTGGATCTCAAATTCCCAAATTTCATCTCCAATAACCCCGACCTATAATGGATAATGGCATCTGTGGTGGCAAGGAAGAGGCGACCTAGAAGAATGGGTGTAGAAATGTCTAAAGTCATGTCCCGAATCCATATCTAACACTATGAAGTCAACAGGGTATACAAACTTACCTACCTGGACCATAACATCCTCTATCACACCCGTAGGTCTACGCTCAAACCTATCAGGTAGCTGAAGAGTAACATGTGTAGGAGACAACTCACTAAGTCCAAGTTGCTGATAGATAGAGTAGGGAATAAGATTCACACTAGATCCTAAATCTAACAAGGCATGATCAATCTGGGTTTCTTGGATCCTACAAGGAATGGTGAAAGCTCCGGGGTCACTCATTTTGGCTGAAAGGTCCGAAGTACAAATAATACTCACCTTCTCCGTAAGCCTCACCTTCTTAGAAATGTTCGATGACCTACACTTCCGTGTACAAAGATCCTTAAAGAACTTAAAATAAGAGGGGATGGAAAGGATAGCATCTATCAAAGGCAGATTGACCTTTAGGTCCTTAAGATGCTCTAAAACCTTGAAAAACCTAAAATCTTTACTAGGTGTAGGCTTCTCTAAGGTGGATGAAAAGGGAACTCTAGGCTTAACACCTCTAGACAAATGGGACTCATCAATAGACTCATTTCCCTCCCGATCTAAGGTGAGAAATACTACTCTCTCCATGGTCTCTAATGGACTCATCTCTTTCAACAGGACCCTATTTAGGATTTCCCTCAACAGGGCTACAATGTGGTGCTTTAGACTTAGAAGGACCACTAGGTGCAGGCACTGCAAAGTCAACTCCTACCCTATTATCCACTACCCGACCGCTCCTAAGAATGGTGACGGCCTTAGCCTGGGCCTGAGGGGGATAAGTGGTATCGGTAAAGAAACATGACTAGACTCTAGGGTTCACCTCTAGCTGAGAAGGCAATTTCTTGGGGTCTCTAGCACTCAACTGACTAGCAATTTGTCCTAACTATGCCTCAAACCTAGTCATCTGCTGACTATAGCTGGCCATTTCTTGTCTATTATCAGCTAACTCCTGCTGCTAACTAGCTAATGCCTGCTGCTGATTCTGAATAAATTGCATTAACTTCATCACATCATTACTAGGAGTCTGGCTACTAGAGGGAGCAGGTAAAGCCTGAGGTTGAGGAGCACTAATGAGACGGGGATAATTTACATGATAGAAACCTGGGGGATATTGAGGACGGGGTCGCTGTTGAGGTGGAACCTGAGGATGTGAACTAGACTCATGCTGGCCTTGTCTCCAAGAAAATTTTGGGTTGTCCCTCTAACCCGGATTGTATGTGTTCGAGTACGGGTTGTACTCACGAGAATAACCTTGAGTAGCACACACTTGCTTTTTCATGAAATCAAGAAATTAAAATGCTAAAGGGCAAGCTATGGCCTTATGAGATGACTCGGAACACAATGCACAAACTTCAACAACTAATGGGAAGGAGGAAGAACCTATAGAACTAGTCCTATGACCTTGGGATGAAATGGACAAAGAAATGAATGGATCTAGCTTATTCGTCAAAGCCTCAACCTTAGCGCGTAAATCTAAAGAAACTCCAACCTCATTGACACTTCTCTTTTTGCCCCCTTCCCAACTAGACCTTGCCATGGCAAAATTTTGAAAAGAATTTTCAGCCATCATTTCTATTTTGTCCCATGCCTTGGTCGGTCTCAAAACATAGAAGCCACCACTAGAGGTGGCATTGACCATTATCCTATTTTGTTCATTTAAGCCTCAAAAGAAGTATTGCATTAGGTCATGATTTCCGTACCCGTGGTGTGGACATTGTCTAAGAAGATCCTTAAACATCTCCCAAGCCTCATGAAAGGATTCTAGGTTATGTTGGGAGAAAGTCATAATGGCGGTCCTAAGGTCGGCCGTCTTGGCCATGGGATAAAATTTTTGAAAGAACTTAGATTGAAGCTTAGCCATGTAGTAATGTAACCATTAGGTAGGGAATGCAACCAAGTCCTAGCCTTGTCCTTAAGAGAGAAAGGAAACAATGTTAGATGTATGACCTCTTGGGAGACATTGGGGACATGGAGAGTGGAACTCATCTCAACAAAATCAGTGATATGATCTAGAGAACTCTCATTGCTTCTCCCGTAGAAAGAGGGAAGCATGGCCAACATATTAGGCTTAATCTCAAAGTTTGTCTCCCCCAAACCCTGAATTTGAATAGCCAAATTAGACTCAAAGGCTTCGGGAAGAAAGAATTGCCTAAAAGTTGGTTCCTTATCTCTGGATGGATCCGGTCTACGGGGCTCTCATCTAAAATGATCTTGGGCTTGATGCCCAAGATGATCATGAGGTGGAATGGGATTCATTGAGGGATTGGGAGGATTAGGAGGATGGTTAAGGTCAGCCATCTCCTCAAGAAGATCTCCTAAATTCCTAAAATGTCTAGCAATTCTATCGGGTTCTAGATTAAGAGGAATTAGTGGATTTCTAAGAGACATCCTACCAAGCATGCACAAACTATCCTAACTACGGCCACTTTAACCCTCGAAAACTTCAATATTCCTAAAACTACAGCAAATAAACCACAATCCTAGAAAGTCTACTAAAACTAAAGACAAAAGTTGAAATAGATAAACAAAAATTTAAAGCAAGATAATATGAACAATAAACAAGATAAGCAAAAAATAAACAACTATAAAGGAAAAGCAAGAAAAACAAATAAAGCAACTACCAAAACACGCAAGCAAAGAATGCAAATCACCATTCCTTCCCGGCAACAGCGTCAAGAACTTGATGTACGTCATTGAGTGCAAGCTCGAAAGACCCACAAGTACACAGATCGATGCAGTATAGTGTGTGCAAAAACTGGTGTCGAACCACAGGGAGGCTATGTTGTGAGATGGATTCTACGTGTGTGTTATAGAACATGCCTAAAAATAAGAAATCTAAACTATCTGTTTTTGGGATTTTGGATTTTTGAATGGTCGGGAGCTCTAACTAAAACGAATTAAACTAAAATATGGAATTGGGAAAAGTGGGGGACAAGCTAATCTAGAGGAACTAACAAATGGAAAGGGGTTAGGGTGACATCAACTTATGAATGGGCGATTCTATACTCAATTGCTATGGGATTAAAGAATGATGGCATACTTTAGTGATTGCTCTTAACTAGGTTGCCGAATTAGTGTCTTAATTTCTACCTAGGACTCGGTGTGGGTCCGTCCCTAGGCGGCACCTCTTAGAGCTACGGCGTGGTCCTTATGACCTAGGGCCTTAAGAGTGACCAACTAGCTTCCTAGGTGACTTAGAATGAACCTACCCTAGTACCTAAATCATTTGCTGGATTTAAAACCAAGACCTAGTGTCGCTAAGGTTGACTAATCCTATCCCGAAACCTATTGGCTAGATTTAAAGCCAAAGAAGACTTGGCTTAGGCTAGCCTTAAATTATGCTTTGTCATTCTAAGGTCACAATAGCAGGATTTAACCTATTAACACATTCATACATGTTCTAAGCCAAGGTGTTCACGAATAAAGGGGTCTATTTGACTACCAAACATCGTCATGCTCGAATTACACCATTAGAAGCAATTAACAACCGACACATATGTGTTATTGAAGTCATATTCACTACTAGGCATGCAAATATACACATAGAAATGAATATAAGCATTACCCACTTCATAGCATCCACATATAAACACATAGACATGATTATAGCATGGATTATATATGTTTAGTAATAAATAGACTTCAATTTATACACATGTTACTCATTTAGGCATTTAATCAAACACTTGGACATGAATGAGAAAATAACCATTTGAACAAGAAAATCAAACATGTATATATAATCAGCCAGTTAATCCTATGTCATAAGAGTATATAGCTAACCCATTAAATAAGTAAAATCACCCTACACAAGTCTACTCAATCATAATAAAAGATAGAATGAAAGTGAGTTTATGAAGCTTCCCTTTCATCCTAGCTAATTTGTACAAAGCTCTTGAGCAACTTGAATCCAAATGTTGAAACCCTCTAAATTCTCTTGCTCTAAAATGATGAAATGTGTGAAAAAGTGTGTGTGTTATGGGTGAAGACTAGGGTTAAGTGTGTGTGTATGTGTGATGGGTGTAAAGATCCTCTGTAGAATTATCAAAAAGCTCTCCCCAAAAGATCCCCTTTTTAATATGAAAATCAGGCTTTTATATCAGATTTTCACGAACTGCCGGTCGACCGCTTCTTCTCTTAGCTCAACCGACTTTTTGGTGGTGCTCTCTGGAGTGGCCGGTCGACCTGCTTTGGAGGGGTGGTTATCCGGCTATTTTTGGCACCTCTCTAGAGTGGCCGATCAACCTAGCCAGTCGACCGACTCATTCTTCTTGGTCGTCCGGCTGACTTCCTTCCTCTATTCTTTGTCTTTTTGGCCTCCAATCTTCTCCTTTTGGCTCGTACATCTCCCATCTTTATTGCCTATCATCGCCCAATCTCAATCTTAACCCAAAGTTCACCTAAATCATTGAAAACAAGCAATTAGTGTAGCAATTTATCTCTTAAACTCAATATGTACATTTGTTTACACTTAAGCCTATTCTTATCAAAAGTACTACACCAATGCATCTTTTTAAGCACTTAATACTACTTAAACATAGGTAAATTACAATGCAAACACACATAAAAGCACAACACATCAGTGCTGTTGCAAGTTGTGATCTTGATGGAACAGATGGAGTCATTGGTGCCATCAACTCTTCTTCAATTTCTTCTTTAGTCATTTTGATGGGATAGAAAGTGAATTGTTCTTTCTCTTGAGCACTCCAGTCTGATGAACTCTTCTCATCAAAGATCACATCTCGACTACTTCTAACTTTCTTCTCGATGGGATCATATAACTTATATCCTTTCGAGCACTGATCATACTCGATAAAGATATATTTCTCACTTTTATCATCAAGCCTTTTCCTCTTATGATCAGGGACATGTTCATATGCAATGCTTCCGAACACCTTCCAATGTGATATGCTTCATTTATATGGATTCCAAGCTTCTTGTGGTGTTTGATTCCAAAAACTCCTTGTTGGACATCTATTTGACAAATAAATAGCACATTTGACAACTTCAGCCCATATCTCCTTGGGCAAATTCTTACTTTTCAGCATGCATCGAGCCATGTTCAATATTGATTTATTCTTTCTTTCTAGAACCCCATTCTATTGAGGTGAGTATGGAATGGTAAGAGGTCAACAGATACTATTATCATCACAGAATGCCTTGAATTCCTTTGATGTAAACTCTCTGCCTCAATGATAGCCACTCTCCTTCTCGACAAGGGTTTTGAATGTTTTGAATGTTGAGAACACCTCTGACTTCTACTTAAGAAAATACACCCATGTTTTCTGACTATAATCATCAATGAATAATAAGAAATACTAATCTTCCCAAGTGATCAGGTTGGCTTATCGATGAAAGTCCTTTTACCATGTTCTTTGTTGATAATAGTTTCAAGCCTCCAAAATTAAGGTGTCAAAGTCTCAAATGTCATAACCAAGATTGGTCTTCGTAACATGCCTTCAAACACTTGGCCACATAATGATAGATATTAATTAAGAGCATCCTGTTACTTGTCATTGGGACATAAGCTATCAAGCTTCTTTTGTCATCTCTCAAATAAAGGCTTTTGTCTTTCATATGGATATCATTGATTTTATCTAACAATTGACCCAAACTTAAAATACTCATTTTCATCTCAGGAATGGCCTCCATTCTTTAATGAATCAAAATTTTGAATTTACCTTTGATCGGAATCTTTAACATGTATCCAAAAGTGATATTTCCAGTAATTGAATCATCTATCTTGATAAACATATGTCTGTGGCTGCATATGTGATTGTTGTCACCTATGTCGAGATGCCACAACTTTCTTTTTCGTCATTTACTTCATCGTGTGCCAAAAGGATAGTACCATCACCATTTTTCTTTTCCTTTGCATAGTAGGCCTTCACATTTTCTTCATTGTATTCATCCCGACACTCCTAGGAGTAATGCCCATATTGATGGCAATTACAATACTTGACATCTCTCTTGTTCTGTCGTTGATTATAGCCTCCTTTTCCTTGATCTCATCCTCTTGATGGTCGAAATTCTGCACTTGAATCGCTATTGTTGTTTTGATTTTGTCCATCTCGGCCTCAACCGTGACCTCATCCTTGGCCTCTACCACGACCTCCTTGATTTTATTGGTGTCGTCTTTCTTGTCTCCAATATTCAATTTCACCTGGAGAGCTTGGTTAACAAGTTCTTTGTTTCTCTTCTTGATCTTGTCCTCATGGACTTGTAATTTGCTCGAGACCTCATTGATAATTGTTTCAATATCATTGGACTTCTCAATGAAAACAACGACGTGGTCAAACTTTGAATCAAGAGATTGAAAAATTTTTTGACCACATGGCAATCCTCCATTTTTTCTCCATTCCTCTCAAGTTGATTAACAACTGAGAAAACTCTTGAAATATAGTCAAAGACTAATTCAGAGTCTTTCATTTGCAAAGACTCAAACTCACCTTGAAGACTTTGGAGCTGTACTTTTTTTGCCTTTTTAATGCCTTTAAAAGCATTCTTCAAAGTATCCCATCTCTTCTTTGTAGTGGTGGCTTGTGCTATCTTCTTGAAGATACTTTCATCGACACCAAGTTGAGTAAGCGAAAGAGCCTTTTGATCTTTCATCTTAGCATCTTTCGTAGCCTTCTTGATAGCTTGACTAGTACTAGCCAAATTTTCTAGTTCCACATATTCTTTTTCTGTGGCATCCCAAACATCTTCGCCACCAAGAAATGTTTTCCTAAGAATGCTATACTGTTCATAGTTGTCCTTATGAGCTTTGAAATAGGGAAAGCTCCACTTGTGTTTATTGCCACCATTTGTAAGTGGGTGAGTATAAAATGGAAAAAGTAACATAGAAGAGGAGGAAGTGGAGAGGAGAATACTCAACTTTTCTCAACTCAATCAACACTTCTATTGTTTACATACTCTTACAATATTTGTTTTCTTGCTTTTGCTTGATGAAAATGACTAGAAGTAGCTCTTATTTATACTATTATATGGAAGACACTAGATTAAAGACTCATTCATGTAACAATAATAACTTCTAACCTTTCACCTTTCATCTTCTCACTAACTCCTTATCTTTTCACCTTTCAACTCCTTACAATTTACTCATATCATAAACTCTTATCTTTTCATTTTCTTACATTAAAAACTCTCACAATATTGTTTAGATTCAATGAATCAAGGTTAGTTCTCAACACATTTTTTGCCTCGAATTCTATTAAGAATTCGGCTATGGCAACAACTTTGGCAAAGGTTTTTGGCTTTCTCATCTTAACTTCTTGTTGTGCCCATGGCTGCACACCCTTTACAAAGTCTAACATGTGGTCATAATCTAGCTCATTATGTACCTAAAGTTTAAGGGAAACATATTCTTTGACATAGTTGTAGATAGTCCCTATGTGCTTTAAGACTCTAAGCTTGTCACGAGCATCCCATTCAGCTTCCTCCAGATAAAACTGCGCATACATATCCTCTTTAAATGTAGCCCAAATTGGCAAGTACTTGTTTGCCTTCTTGAGCCCTAGGTGCCTCATACACTACTATAAAGTTGCATTCTCCGAGAAGTAAAGTGTTGTTGTCTTGACACAGCTCACATTGTCCTTATGTCCAATTGCCTAAAAGTATCACTCAATCTACCAAAAGAAGTTGTCCACCTCCTTGGCTTTACGCTTCCTACTATAGGGACTGGGTTCTAGCATGTCCACCTTTGGTGCATGATGGTAGGTTGGTATGCTATGAGCTATTGTTTTTTTACACATAGCCCATTCCTTCTTGATCTCTTCAAGGATCCTATCTTGTTCAACCGTCTTAGTTTGTAACAAATCAGCCATGGTCTATTGGTCTCTTTCTCAGTTAGTGCTTATTGATCCACCACTTTTGCCATTTGAACATCAGCTTAAAGCTTTTGGAGCTTGATATGCTATTTGAGCAAAGCCTATGTAGCCCGCAAGTGCATGGGTTGTGTGTAATACGGTGTATGCGAGTGCGGCTCGAATCCACGGAAAGGCGTAACGTGTATGGTGTTCTGAGCTAAGTGCACCCTAAAGAGCTACGTGTTAGGGTCTTAACTACAATCTTTTTCATATTTTTGGTTTGAAGGGAGCTCGATAAAGATAAATCTATGCTACAGGCAAGAAAACTTTGTATTGCTCTCAAATTTCAATGTGTCTATACAAATGAGGAGCTAGGCTATTTATACATCTCTCCTAATAAATCAATTAATAGGATCATCTCGATCTAATAGATAAGACTAGCTTTTAGACTATTCTACATCAATTAGAGGATTTTACAAATCAATCAGGGGATTTTACAATCAATTACAACAAAATATCCCATAATCAAAGGGATTGAGATTAATTCAAAATCCATACCAAAATTATTCCGATATAGAGAATCTTCTAGATGCTCCAAGAAAGGAAAGTGACACGTGTGCCTCCTTGTGGGCCTCATTATCCGCGCCAAGTGGTAGCCAACACGACACTTGCATAATCAAGGTGTGGCAACAGGCTTTCTTCTATGTACAATATGAAATAGAAAAAGTCTAACTTAAGGAATTTGGACTTTGATACAAATTTAATGGTATTTGATTTAATTTATTTGTTAACTAATATATGCATGCACAAGTCCTATTAACAAATAAATAGTAAGTCAAATTTTTCTCTTCCATGACATTCTTGCCACTAGTTTTCTCATGAAAACTTTAGTTAAGATTCAGCGAAAAGATAGATAGATAGATAAAGAAACTTTTTTAGTGAAAGGGTAATCTTACCTTTGAAAGAGAGTTATTACATTTTAAATTATTTCTATCAATTTGAGTTTTTTCTATCTTTTTTCTAATTTAAAAGGCCAAAGATGGATATATGATACATGCACCCATCAATAATTGATCTTGATATGATTATGATCTGACTCGCCTAATGCTTTTAGGGTCATTGATCCAAAGAAGGCACTAACTAATCTGGCTACTAATAGCCTCTCTCTAGCTTAATGCTAAAGGTTTGTGGAATCAGCCTAAGCCAGTTAGAAGAAGACTCATGGCCAAACTCTTCTATGAAATGTCTTTATCTGGATAACACCCAAGTGATTTAATCTGAGAAGCTTGGAAGAATCCTGGCTCAATCCAAACAGCTCTTTGTAGTAGCTATAAATATCCAAGTATCGTATCTTACTAGGTGTACACAATCATATAGCTTTCACCTACTATATTTATAGCTTTATATTTTGGATAAACTTTTCTGACTTAAGCATTAGAGTCTTTTTGGTCAGCACTACATTTGTGTCTGAAATCACTCTGTCCTCTTTTTCTCTTCTTAATTTGTAAATCTTCAGAGATCAAGAAGTATTTTTCCCAAACTTCATTGTTGACTAATAATCTTTACATTACCAGATCTGATAACTTCTCAAACACAAGACTAGAAACATAATATTAGATAGTTATGTTGAAATTAATTAGAAATTCTAGATATGTGGCTAGATACATGGGTCTTTTGGTTTATCTATGGCTAAGTTCATTGACCTAAAAGTACTTTGTGATGCATTTAACTAGGAATATTAGGAGGTTCTTTTTTACATTATGGCTAATTAACTTGGAAAGTCAATAGATCATGCTTTGCATTATAATGGAAGGGTTAGAAGTCATATATATATATATATATATATGTATATATATTATAATGTCTAGAGTCCTATTTTGCACCTATGAATAGGCTTGTAACTTTGGCATTCATAAGCAATTAAAATGAAATAGTTCTCTTCTCTACATTCCTCTTTTTTCTAACAAATTTCTACATTGCAGCTAAATTTCTTTTCAAATTGAGAGATAAAGAGAAAAAAATAGAGAGGAAAAAGTATAAAGAGATGGTAAACAATGTGCCTCTTATTTTTCAATTTCCTCATCTCATAAAAGAAAATTATGATAGTTAGAGTCTTCATATGAAAGCCATACCTGGCTCTGAAGTTGCATGGAAAATTGTAGAGAAAGGATATGAGAGACCTGATGATGAACAAGCTTTGGCTCAAAATAAAAAGGGTGCTTTGTCAAAGACAATGAAGAAGGATCAACATGCCCCCCCCTCTCATCTATCAATGTTTGGACCATTCCATGTTTGAGAAGGTGGTCAATGCAATCGTATCAAAGGAAGCTTGGGAGATTTTATAAAATTCCTTCTAAGGAATAGACAAAGTAAAGAAGGTGAGTTTTCAAACTCTAAGAGGTGATTTTGAAACATTGAAAATGAAAGAGTCTGAATCAATTTCTGATAATTACTCAAGGGTGAAGGCTATTATGAACCATTTGAGAAGATATGAAGATAAAGTAAATGGTGTTTGTGTGGTTGAGAAGATCCTTTGTTCTTTGACACCCAAATTTGACTATTTGGTGTGTGCTATTAACGAGTCAAAAGATTTAGATTTCATAACCATTAAGCAACTGGAGGGTTCATTACAACCCCATGACAAAATTAAGAGGAGCCATGAAGAGCCACTAGAGCATGTTCTCAAAGCTAAGGCTTTGTTATAGGATGATGGAGAAGAAAATAGCCAAGAGGACTTGGACAAGGAAGAGGACATTGTGGCAGTCATGGAAGAAAAAGAGGCAATGGTAACAACTTCAATTATGAAGAGAGAAATCAATAATCATTCAAAGGTCGTGGCCGTGGAAGAGGAAGAGCGAGAGAATGTGGTTACCATCAAGAGACAAGTAAAAGAAGGTATGACAAATCTCAAATTTAGTATTATCATTGTCAGAAGTTTGACCATTATTCATGGGAATGTAGTAGTAATATCGAAGAAAAAGCTAATTTTGTTGACGACAAGAAAGAAGGAGAAGAGACAACTTCCTTGCTAGCACTCAAGAAGGGAGAAAAAGATGGCAATTGTTTTTGGTACTTGGACAATGGAGTAAGTAATCACATGAATGGATACAAAGACAAGTTTGTAGAACTTAATGAAAAGGTCAAAAGCAAGGTATCTTTTGGAGATACCTCAAAAATCCAACAATGAAGGGATAGGTACATTTCTAATATCTTCAAAAGATGGTAGCCATGTCATAATCAAAGATGTTTGTTATATTCCTAAATTGAAAAGTAATATCTTAAGTTTGGGCCAAGTTCTTGAGAAGGGGTATGATATTCAAATGAAAAATATACATCTTTTGCTTAGAGATCAAATGATACTTTAATTGCTAAAGGTGTAAATGTCAAGAAATAGATTATTTTCTTTGAATCACAAAACCATTGAAGTGAAATGTTTGATGGTCAATGTGCAAGATGAGTCATGGTGCTGGCACATGAGATTTTGACATTTAAATTTTGAAGCTCTCAAAGCCTTGGAAGGTGTATGGTGTTCCTTCAATCAACCCTCCCAATCAATTGCATGAAGTTTGTCTTCTCAGCAAGTATGCTTGAAGGATTTATCTGAAAAAGGCATCATCAAGAGAAACTAGGCCATTCTAACTCATTCGTATTGATATATGTGGACCCATCAATCCACCTTTATTCGGTAATAACAAATACTTCTTGCTCTTTATAGATGACTATACTAGGAAGACTTGGGTTTATTTCTTGAAGAAAAAAATCTAAAGCTTTTGCTACATTTAAAATTTTCAAAGTTCTTTTTAAAAAGGAAAGTGGTTATGAGATAAATGCTCTAAGGTTTGATAGAGGAGGAAAATTCACTTTTAAAGAATTTAATGAATTTCGTCATTCTCATGGAGTTTGTCTTCCTTTAATGGTTCCTAGATCACCACAACAGAATGGGGTAATGGAAAGAAAAAACAAAACCATTCTTAACATGGCTAAATACATGTTGAAAACTAAAAATATGTCCAAGAATCTTGGATCAAAGCTACTTCTTGTGTAGTTTATTTATCCAATCATTTTCCAACAAAGAATGTCAAAGATCAAACTCCTCAAGAAGCATGGAGTGGAAGAAAGTCAAGTGTCAAAAATCTAAGAATCTTTGGTAGTATTAACTATGATCATGTGCCATAACAAGAGAGGTCCAACCTTGATGATCGAAATACCAAACATGTTTTCATTGGCTATGACTCAAGTTCCAAAAGGTACAAGTTATACAGTCCAAGCAATGGCAAAGTAGTGGTAAGTTGAGATGTTGAATTTGATGAAGAAGTAGCATGGAATTGGGAGATCTAAGAAGAAAAAGTATCTGATTTTCTTTCATGTTTTGAAGATAAAGAAGAGCAAGAAACCATGATGCCTATGCAACATGCAACTCTACCTCCTTTACCTACTTCTCTAATTCATGAAGAAAGTTCAAGTGAAAGGCCAAGAAGAACAAGAAGTTAAGGGACATTTATGAAGAATCCGACGAGGTAACTCTTGATTCTAATAATCTTTATTGTCTTTTCATGGATAGCAAACTATTAACTTTTGATGAAGCCATGAAACATACATATAGAGACAAGCCATGGACAAAGAGATCAAAGAAATTGAGAAAAATAATACTTGAGAATTGACTACACTTTCTAAAGGTCATGAAGCCATTAGAGTCAAATAGGTTTACAAGACAAAGAAGAATGCCAATGGAGAAGTAGAAAAACATAAAACAAGATTTGATGCTAACGGCTACAAGAAAATGCATAAAGTGATAATGAAGAGGTTTTTGCAATTGTTACTTGTATGGAGACAATTTGTTTGCTTATTGCTCTGGCAGCCCCAATGAAGTGGAAGATTTATCAACTTGATGTGAAATTAACTTTTCTAAATGGCTATCTCAAGGAAGAGATCTATGTTGAGCAGCCATTGGGTTACATGGTCAAAGTCCACGAAGATAAACTTTTGAGGTTGAAGAACATATTATAAAGATTGAAGCAAGCATAAGGGGCATCGAATAGCCAAATTAACAAGTATTTTCAAGAAAATAGGATTGTTCACTATCTATATGAATATGCTCTTTATGTGAAAAATGATAGTAATGGAAATATATTTCTTGTATGTCTTTATGTGGATAATCTTGTGTTTACTGGTAATGATCTAAATATGTTTGATGCTTTCAAGAAAGCTATGTCACTTGAGTTTGAGATGATCGACACTGGGCTCATGTCATACTACCTAGGCCTAGAAGTGAAGCAAATAGAGGAAGGGATTGTTATCTCACAAGAAACTTATGCAAAAAAGGTGCTAAAGAAGTTCAATATGTTTGACTGTAATCATGTAAACACACTCATGGAAGCTGGAATGAAGTTGTCAAAGTTTGATGATGGAAAAAAGATAAATCCCACTTTTTTTGAAATTCTTATAGGAAGTTTAAGATACTTGACTTACGCAAGGCTCGACGTCCTCGCTTTAGTTAGGACGGTGAATCACTTCATGGAAAAATCTACTCTACTCACATGAAAGTTACTAGAAGAATTCTTTGTTACCTAAAAGGTACAATTGACTTTGGGCTATTTATTTTTCTTCTAGTGATTTTAAGCTAGTGAGATTTTGCGATAGTGACTTTGTAGGAGATCTTGATGATAGAAAGAGTACAACCGGGTTTCTATTCTTTATGGGTGATTGTGCTATTATGAAGTTCAAAGAAACAATCATTTAGTTGTCCTTTCAACTTGTGAATTTGAATATGTGATAGCAACTTCTTGTGTTTGTCATGCTATTTGGCTAAGAAGATTGTTGAAGAAGCTCAATTTGCCACAAGAGAAAGCTACAAAAATTTGTATTGACAATTAGTCAGCTCAAGCACTTCCTAAGAATCTAGTGTATTATGATCAACCAAGCACATAGATACGAGCTATCACTTCATTAGAGAAAGTATTGCCAAAAAAGAAGTGGACCTCTAAATGTCAAGACTAAAGATTAAATTGCAAATATTTTTACAAAACCCATCAAGATTGAAGAATTTTAATGATTGAGATCAAGACTTAGAGTAAGGAATTTCAAATTGAAGAGGAGTGTGAAAATGATTAGAAATTCTAAATATGCGGCTAGATACATAAGTCTTTTGGGTTTACTTATGGTCAAGTTCATTGTATTTAAAAGTGCTTTATGATGCATTTCATTAGGAAGATTAGGAGGTTTCTCTCTACATTATGGTTAATTAACTAGAAAAGTCTAAAGGTCATGCTTTACATTATAGTGGAAAGCTTAGAAGTCATATTTACATTATAGTTGTAATCTCTAGAGTCTTGCTTTACACCTACAAATAGACTTATATCTTCGCATTTGTAAGCAATTAATTAAAATGAAATAGTTCTCTTCACTATATTATTCTTTCTCTGACATATTAACACGTGTTTTGCCTACTAATCTTTGTTTTGCACTAGGTAAAAACATATATTCATTCTAGTGGGACAACGGCACATGAACATGCCATAAAACTTGATAGACACATCTTGTTAACACATTAGGCCATACATTCTGTGTTGGGTTGTGGCTCAAGTGCTAAGTCCAAGCTCATATTAAAAATAGGAAAGAGTCTTAGTGAAAGTCAAATTTTCAATTATAGTAAGAGTTTTAATTATGAGAGGATTAATAGATTAGCAAACCCTTGTCTTGAAGGACAAAGAAGTCTTTTCTATAAATAGGACTCTTGCATTAGTTGCAAGGTGTATGTCTTGTAATAAGTCTAGATTGAGAGAGAGAGAGAGAGTTATTGTAAGAGCATCATGAGGGAGGGTTTTAGACTTTTCAAGCCATACAAAAAAGTCAATTGGATTGTAATACTCCTTTCTATTAGTGAGGTTTTCATGGACATAGGCAGTTAGCCGAACCACATTTATTTGTGCATATTCTTTTATTGTTATTCGTGCTTTAATTTAACTACGTGAATGTGTGTTATGCATCCTAATTTACTAACAAAGGGTATCGAAAGCTAGGTTGGAGGGAGGATGCTGGTTTACACAAAAATGAAAAAAGAGATACTGAAAAAGAGTTCAAAAAATTCACAGATCTGTTGGTCACGTTTGAAGGCCTTCTCAACGTGTGATCGACAATCTATTTATTTTTATGTATTCTTCGCAGCAAGGCGACTAAGCTGCTAACTTTTCACGACTATCCAATGGTCAGATTATGAGATACAAGCAGGTCAAGTTTTGTGAGTTTATGGTCAAAAAGTCAAATAAAGGGTTTGACCACCATTGATCGAAGGGCTACAGGGGTTTAACCGCATTGACCGAAGGTCTCCCACCATTTTTCGACGTGATAAATCCGTCTTTTGGGTCAGTTTTGCCAAGTTCTTGCTAGATTGCTGAGTTTTAGCCAATTTGTGCATAGGAGTCATGACGACAACCAGTACGAAGTTTGAAATTCCAATGTTAGATGGGAACATAAACTTCAACTTGTGGAGGAATACTATCGAGGACTTTTTGGTATAGCAAGGCCTTTAGAAGAGGTGAAACCAGACGAAGTCAACGATAAGAAATGAAAGTCCCTACAAAGAAGAGCTGTAAGTCCAATTCGGTTGATGTTAACACCGCAAATCAAATGTCATGTGATTGTAAGACGATGGTGAGCGATGTGTTTGACAAGTTAGAGAACATTTACAAGTCCAAGTCAATCACCAATCGATTGTGTTTGAGGATAGCGCTATACTCGTTCAAGATGGAAGAGAGAACCGCCATCCAGGATTACATCGACAAGTTCAACGAGATAATGGTCAAGCTCATAAGCGTTGAGGAGCCTGACAAGAGAATTACGAATGAAGAACAAGCGCTCATACTGCTATCTTCCTTGCCGAAGTCGTACAAGCCGTTCATGTAATCAATCCTCGTTAGGAAGAAGACTCTCGAGCTAAACGAAGTAACTGCACTCTTGAGAGAGAACGAGAGGATGTTGGGAAGAAGTAGTGTGCCTAGTGGAGATCAAACACTAACTGTTGAAGGTTCAAATCGAGGGAGGAGTTCTAGAAGAGGGAATTCTTGCAAGGGTAGATCGAGATTAAAAACCCAAGCTCAGGATGGAGAAGACAATTAAGAATGCTACTACTATAGAGAGAAGGGTCATATCCAGCCAAGATGTCCTAGATTGAGGAAGGACATAAAGAGCCTTCAACAGTGGAGATCTAAGGGCAAGGAAAAGGACTATGGCAAGGACTCATCGGACCTTCTTGAGGGTGATGATAGCGATGTAGTGGGACTTGTTTGACGGCGATAAGTGGGGATGTTACTAAAGGCTCGAGGAAGAGAACTGACTGGGTGTTGAATTCAGCAGGAACGTTTCACGTTTGCAATCATAGAGCTAGTTTCAATACTTTGTGCTTGAGTAAGAGGCTTGGATATATCACTATTGGGAACAACCAGAAGATGAGGGTTGCGGGCATTGGAAAAGTTCACCTGAGGCTACAACAATTGTAATATCAAGACCATCTCCAATGTGAGGTATATGCCGTCTTGTGTGTCCGACATAATTTCGCTAGGTGAGTTGGCGACAAAAGGGTAAAAGTATGTTGGTGAAAGAGACTACTGCAAAGTGTATAGTGGAGAGGAACTAGTTCTTGAAAGGAGGATGAATGAGAAGGACGTGTAATACTTGGAAAGATGCACCGTGTTGAGAGATGAATGCAAAAAGTGTGAACAAACTCAAGTGAAGGCTGAGAAGAAGAGAAGAGTGACGTTCTCACCTACTGTGGAGATTCTTGGCATTTCTCGGCAAGGAAGGAATTTGTTAGGTTGTGGCTCAAGTACTAAGCTTGAGCTCATATTGAAAATAGGAAAGAGTCTTAATAAGAGTCAAAATTTCAGTTGTGGTAAAAGTTTTAATTATAAGAGGATTGATAGATTAAGAAACTCTTGTCTTGAAAGACAAAGAAGTCTCCTTTATAAATAGGACTCTTACATTAATTATAAGGTGTGTATCTTGCAATAAGTCTAGATTGAGAATACCGTGAAGAAAGGTTTAGACATTTTTGGCCGTGTAAAAAGTCACTTGGATTATAATATTTTTTTCTATTAGTGAGGTTTTTGTGGACTTCAGTAAAGGGCCGAACCACGTTTATTTATGCATATTTTTTTCTTGTTATTCGTGCTTTAATTCTGCTTTATGAGTATGTGTTACGTGTCTTAATTTTTTAACATCCTGGAATATTGTAAAGTAAAGAATATTTTTATCTCCTTTCTGTCGCATGTAGAAGTATGCCGAAAATTTTGTCTTTGCAACTTGTGATTCCATGTAGTGAAGACACGTCAAACGGTAATTATCAACCAAGCATAATTTGATGATCTGCCAATGCGACGTTTTGGACAATACAACCTACCTGAGATCTTGTGAAACGATGCAGCCACTGCCTTTATGACTCTTTATATACCCAGTGAGAAAATCAATATGTTGCAGGCCAGACTAAGACCTTCATAGCTAAAGATTTTCTCCTGCACCTCAAGCTGCAAAGATTTCTTTTTTTCCTATTTTTTTTCCCCCACACGATAATCAAATCTGGATTCTCGGATTTTTTGAACAAAAAAAACCAACCCGCCTCACTCAAACCCTTAAAATCATTTTGGTAGAACGATGGATCGAGTGATGGTTTTGGGGGCAGAAAAGCCTGTGGTGATTTTCAGCAAAACAAGTTGTTGCATGTCTCATACCATTAAGACGCTAATATGCAGTTTTGGTGCTAACCCAGCTGTTCATGAGCTTGACGAACTCCAAGATGGGCAGGAAATAGAGAAGGCACTGGTAGCATTAGGGTGTAGGCCAAGTGTACCAGCTGTTTTCATAGATAAGAAGTTTGTTGGTGGTTCAAATGAGACCATGAGCCTTAATGTCAGGGGTGAGCTCAAACCATTGCTCATTAAGGCTAAAGCTATATGGATATAATTAATTATATCATCATTTTGCACTACCAAAACCCTTTACCAGCAGGAAGTGGTGTAATCAGTTCTTAAACTGGTGTAGCTAGGTTTTTTTTTTTTTTTGTGTTAAACCCTCGCCCCCATAGAGTTAAACCAGGACCTCTTGCTTGGGAGAGATAGTCTCAATCACTTGAGTTATCTTTTAATTCCGACTGGTATAGCTAAGTTGAAAAAAGTAATGATTGTAACTTATGTTCAATCTCTGTGCGCTTGTGGTTGTAACTTATAAGTATTTGTAGCTAGTAAGCAGTTCTAGGGGGTTGAACAAGATAAATTGTTAAACGTTTGTTATCCATTTCTGGCGCTTTCCAATATATATGTGGCTTCCTCGATTTATTTCAATATTCCCTTAAATCATTCATAAAGTTTGGCTTTCAAAATATTTCGTGTTTTATCTTGCGTGCCATCAAAATATTTATGATGTTAAAGCTATGTCTGTTTCAAGAGAAAATAGTGGAAGAGGGAAAACTTAAGGAGACGTCACTAGAGACATAACTCTCACCATTATAATCCATTTTGACAGATGCATAGCTCCAAAAACTTGCTTTGATGTGAAGGGACGTGTTAGAGGTATTAAACTAAGTATATGTTATGTCACCCTTTGCTCCTTCATCTTTTTATCGTTTCTTATATAGGACCTTGACCTAATATATAGAATTAAGAGGTGGAGGGGTGAAAGGCCAGGTGATGTAAAGTATTACATTAAACTAATTAATTAGACACTATCAATAATTCAAACTTTTAATAAGGTGATAACCTAAAAGCTACTAGAGCCATACCACCTAAAAATTCGAGGTCGAATCTTGCCACCATATTAGTGTTGTGCATATAAGTCTTGCTACTATAATTTTTTTTACCATATGCATAGCGCAAAATCTCACTTGTACATAAGGAAATTTCTTGGAGATACAAGTCTTGCCACTATAATTGATTTTGTTTGATGGATATATAGCCCCATAACCTTGCTTGCACATGAAAAGGCATGTTAGAGATGTAAGCATGTTAGAGATGTAAAAGATTTCCAAACACTAGAGGATGTTAACTGGAAAACTTTTATCTCCTATATTACATTTTATTGAGATGGTTGAATTATATGTTAAAAAATATTTAACTAATTTGACGATGACAGGATGTTAACCAGAAAAATTTTATGTTCTATTATATTTTTTAATTTTTTTCTATAACTAATATATATATATATATATATATATATGTTGGAAAATGTTTAACTAAATTTACGATTTAATTTTTAGGCTTCGGCTATCCAAAGAACATTATCATATTTCTCTTTGGCTCAACGAAAGCACACAAAAAATAGTTTGTCAACTTCTTTGGATGTTTTATCCAAATCATAAAGGGGAAAAAGAAGCTACCAACCAGAAATTTGCACTTCATTTGTTTTTGAACTTTTAGTAGTTTAGCAGTGTAGTAATACTCTGTACTACTTGTAAGATGTGAAAGTTTAATGGTTGAAATATGAAGGTCTATAACTCCTACAACATAGCATAGTATGATTTCTCGTGTTTCTCAAAACCACCACTATACTAATTTGGAGACTAATACATTACCCAAGAAAAACAGGTAAGGACAGTTGAGAGACAAAATCCTTGGGTATTTCATTAGTTAAGAGGGCGAGAAATAAATTGAACTTGCAATGAAGAAACTCTATTGCAAATTATTTAGGGGATTGGACAGGGAAAATATGCTCCGGCAATTCCAGTGTTCCACCTCTTAAATTTTAGGGGCCTTAATTATTTTTTTCTCTTTGGCCTTACAAATAGGAGGTCCTTATCCCACCTTCTTTTAAACCCCAAAATATAATAACGTAAAAATTAATAATTAATTAACAAAAATATCTATGTATATAATAAAATATATAGATAACAAAAATAAAATAAAATAAGTGTTTAACTTAAATAAGAAGAGATATAAAAATAGGAATTGTTTAAAATATAGAAACTGTTGGAGTAAAATTAAAACAGAGAGTCCTTAAAATAAGAGTTTAGTTGAAAATAGGGTAATTGTTAAAGTGCAACTGAAATAAGAAGTCTTTAAATCCGAAAAAAAAAAAAAACAAAAATTGAATTAAAACCCTTAAGTATAAAAAAAACAAATAGGTATACCATTAGAGTTAGCCATAGTAAATCAGTCTTCCTCAGCTTCTGATTGTCACCGGAGACAGAAATTTTGTTGCTAAAAAGTATTTCTGTAGCTTCGGTCACTAATAGTTATAAAAAAATTCCATCACTAGATTATGTTGGTAAATTTC
The DNA here is from genome assembly GCA_028554755.1 of Cordia subcordata. Lineage (NCBI taxonomy): Eukaryota > Viridiplantae > Streptophyta > Magnoliopsida > Boraginales > Cordiaceae > Cordia > Cordia subcordata. The sequence goes on from JAPTOF010000015.1 coordinate 10,684,720, forward strand.
ATTGCTATTGTCAACAAATTAAAAGTTTTGTCACTAAATTCCTAATAAAGACGATGTCATTCCATCTCTAAATTACAAAATAAAAATTTTTAGGTTAAGAATAAAACTTTTTACTATAAATAACTTTTTTACAAGTATGAATTTTTTGAAAGAATTTATAGATTTTTATTTTAGACATTACAAGTTTTTATTCTAAACTTATACGTTTTTATGCTAAACCTATAATTTCATTTTAGAGTGATGTTAGTTAGACGGACAGAAGAGCGACTCCTCAACTCAGCTCTACTCTTGCGCTCCAGAATAGGTGTGTTCATTAATCGGGAAAACCCGATTACCAAACCAATTTTTTGGGTACGGGGAAATCAAGTTTGGGGAAGTGGGGAATTGGGGAAAAAAATATCAGGGATAGGGAAAAATTTTAGGAAATGGGTTGGGGATCGGAATAAAATTTATTTTTTTAGGGAAAATCTGAAACCCGAATTTTTTTATTATATAAAATATGTATATATATTATTTAGTTATATAATATATGTTATCATATATTAATATAACATCTCTTAAATTTCTATTAATCCTTATGTTTCTTTTGACTTCATTCTTTCAATATCTTTTTAGCCACTTAGCCTCTTTATATTTTTTTCACCTCTCTTTCTATTTTTTTCGCTATACTTTATATTTCATTATATATTTTTATTTATATTTTGAAGTATAAATTTTATATATATATATATATATATATATACTTTTTACATTTTAGATTTAGAATTATTCGATATAAATTGTGTCTAAAATTAGTCTTGAACTTTATTAAAAAAAAATTGGAAATTCTCCAATCCCCAATGGCTTTTCCCCATTCCTCATTTCTCCAAATTATGCTCCCTATTTGTGAATTGGGACGGGAAATAGAACAAATCCTCTTCTCAAAAATTATTTTTAAAAAAAAAATTGTTAATTGACACAGAGATTTTCCAATGAACACCCCTGCTTCAAAAGTCACTACCAAGGTGGTACATTAAGTTAGCTATCCATCTTATCCCACGAAAGGAATATTCCCACCAGTTAATCTGCAAATGATAAAAGTTGACCGTACACTTAAGAGCATCCTGGTTCGGTCAATCCACATAATGCGTACCCGTACAAGGAGGAGATCAAATAGGGCATGAAATAAACCAAAAGCAAATGCATGCTTTGGAAGATATTCTCCTAGACATCAGAAATATATCGAAGATCTCTTTGCGTTATATAGTTATCTCAAAATATTCCTAGCTTCATGCTCATTCGTGGTAAGTGTCTTTTGCTGCCTCGAAAAGCCACAATACATTCACAGCTTTTACTTTAGGTCACTGAATCTTGAGAGAGAACCTCACGGCATTTTAATGCTAATTGGACGGAGCCAAGAGCCGGTGCTCAACGGGGCATATTTATGTATAAATTTTTTATATAAAATAAAAAATTAATTATAAAAATATATAATATATAATATAGTAATAACATTTTCAAATAAACCAAAAAAAAAAAAAAAGAAAATTGAAGTAGCTAGTCACTTTAAATAAAACTATATTTTGTAATGGTGCTCTAGCATGATTTAATAATTTGAAATTGTTGAATATTTATGATTGATCTGGTATACAACTAGTTAAAAGAAATGGGTCATTCAGGTCTTTATCTCATCTTGTCAGACTTTTGGAAATATATAGCTTCTTAAAATAAAAATAAAAATAATTAACTAAATGAGTTTTCTATCATAATTTTCATTTTCCATAAAAATAAAAATAGAAAACAAGCAAGTCAAACGCATCCTAATGTTAAACAAATTTTTCTCATTTTATAATGATGACAAACTTGTTTCACAAGGAATTTCACTTAACTTGTAAACCCCATAGTGTTGCAATGTGGTGCACCTAAATACATGCTTTAAATAAGTTAAGTGAAACACAATAGTTGTCATTGAAAAACATTAGTTTAAATTCAGAATTTTTAGCTACAAGTCACTAACAGATATTCCACCCAACTATAAACTTCGTTTATGATAATAGTAAAATGATCAAATGCTCAATGCAAACTCTTAGTGAAGCTCCTCATAAGATTGCAGTGGCAGCTACTCTTGCACAAACTCAAGAATGCACATGACAAAATAACACATTAACACTAGTGTGATGCCGACTAAAGGTCTTACAATGCTTAAGACAATAAAATGATCAGGGGCAATGGGGACACGTGTCATCTATTAAGGCCAGGCACGATTTTGGAGATCGGCCTTTGACTTTGTCCGCTAAATCATCCTCCATCAATTTAAATCTCATCTTGTTTTACCATATATCAGTTAAGAGTGTTTAGTGATTAAAGAACCATCTCGATCGATTATAAACATCATGTATCAATTAACAGTGCAGTTGTTTGATTCATTCGGACACAAATGATTTTTCCTGCTTCTTTATATGATTTGGTTCTTTCAGTTATGCTATTTAGAGTTTCTTCTAAGACACAGCACTATAGCATGGTCAAACACAACGCCTAGATTGTTCAGTTAACACAGACAACTTTTGATTTCTCAATGGACAATGCGCTTCATCTGTCCTCATGTTATGAATCTTTGAATTATTCGGCCTTCTCAATTGCTTCTATGCATTCCAATACTGTTGCGTTGTTCGACATTGCAGAAATCAAGGCTTCGTGAACTGCCCTGTTATTTTTCAGTAATGATCCAGCAAACAAAACCTGCAATATACACCCATAGTATCAAATTTTTGCCACAATGCTTAATATCAAAACGGCATATTAGCAACATGGAAGAAATTCAAAACTGTAATCATGGTAAGATCATTCAGAACGGAATACCACCATGAATCCATGAGGAACCGTGCAGGTGGATTAGTAGTTGAAGAAACTTACCGCCCATCTGGTCAGATTTTGCTGCTGGTCTTTGCTAAGCTTCGGGTTGCTTCTATTAATAAATCTCTGAGAAGATGAAAGTCAATGAATTAAGTGCGATTCAAGATCCATGAAGACTAGTCCAGGTTGATTTCACAAACCTGAAGAGTGAAAAGGTCTGCAGATTGACCAACTACTTTGTCATATTGTAGACCTTCTGCTGCTAATCCAGCCATTGCTACAACTGCCAATCTGAAAATGCAAATAACATTGGTCCTCCACCAGCCACATTCCAAAAAGGTGCAAGGTAATTGAACAGAGAAATACAATTCTTAGACAAAAATTCTCATAGAAGTTTGCAGCATATCCAGTTTGGCATCATCTGTTCAGACAGATAACAGACCATCCACTATGAAAGGACGATAAATCAAGAAAAAAGCATGATGACAAAAGTAAAAGAAAAAATTCGTTAATAAATCTGTGAGTATCATGGAGATTATTGTTAAATACAAGACCTTTTCGAAACAGCACCAAACCAAATTCCATGTTTTAGCAACATGATTCTTAGACTATTTTAATAAAGCATTGCTTTTTATGGTAAATAGCATATCAAGAGTTGTTACAAGTTAATAGGAAATTTTATGCACTCAATGGAGAAATAACTATATTTAGATTACTGAATTAATATTAATGCTGTTAAATAAGACTAAAACTGTCTGCACATCTGAAGTTCCTAAGTATAACGGTCTGGTTGTGGACATGCATAACGTGGCCTGAACTTTTCTTCTTTTTCTTTCCCCTTCTCGTTTAGCAGTTTAAGCCACAGACACCAGCACCATTGCCCATCATTCTCCTGACAATAATTCAAGCAACTATCTCTCGCTTAAGAGATTATGGTTGTATCTATGATTTTTTGATATCTTTAGCATCCTCCTACTTAGTTGACCATCTTCTCACTAAACAGTGCACTTGCCCACAAGTATCTCATAAGACAAGCAATCTTAGCACTGCCTCACCTAGTACCATGTGAAACATCAACCTCATCCAGCTATGTTAGATAGGAGTATAATTTATTTATTCTATTTGTAATACTTTGAGCCCTTTCTCACTGGGTGACAAATCTTTGTTGTATGACCAAACCAAAAATTTACAACCAAAATATATATCACAGGACTATACCAGAATTATGTTATGAGAAATAGCTTGTGCAGTCTTTTAGTGGTAACAGTCAAGAGTGGCAGTCACGAACAATTGAACTCGCTAAGTATGAGTCAGAACGAAGAACAAATATCAGCATCAAACAATAAGATTTAACCAGTCTTGCTTCATGATCAATACCTATCCAGTTCCTTTGTGTCAAGTTGTCCACTGTATATGATCTTTTCCAGCTTTTCATCAATAAGATTGACATGCTCCTTCCCAATGTCCAGTGAATACCCAAGGATCGGAAGGCCAAGTAAGTATGCAACTACAAAAAGTAAAGATGTGTTTCAGACAGATTTACTGAGAAAAGCTTATGCAAGGAAAACCTTCTTGAGTGGCAAGGCAGCAAATAAGAAAATAATCATCATGCAGCTTGAGAATAAAAATTACTCATCCGATGATACAAATGAACATTTCAAGAACGCTATGCATTCAACTTGCATCTGGTTTAGCTCAAGTGGTAAATTCGTCAAAGGTCAATTTTATGAGGAAGATATACCTCTATATTCATAAGAATATAACATCTAACAGGATGAGCATGATGAGGATTTTTTAAGGGACACTTAAGGGTAGGAAATGGTATCTGTTGAGTTTATAAAAATTTCTTGACTTATGAAATTCATCATGGCCTAGCCATTTATCATGCTCATTTGATAACTTGGATTAAAAAATGAGAGTTGTACAAAACTTTATTCATATTCAAAGTAATGTTCTAAATCCTTAGTATCCAAAAAAGGGAAAAGGAAAAAGAAAAAAGGAAGAAAGGAAAGGAAAGGAAAGAAAAAGAAATCATCATGCATAATAGATTTTACATATATACCACTAACCAGAGAAAGGAGCGTATGACTGCTCTTTGGGTCGGGAAGAACCACGCCAGATCTATATAGTTTATCTATTGGCTTATATAGATAAGATCATAGACATATAGCTTGAGTTGCTAAGGGAACCTTAGCACTGTTTGTGTGGTCTGGGAAGGTCTAAAAACTTAATACATTTTATGCATCACCATTTCCAAATCATGTCAAATACCAGAGTCCATCTACATGCTTCTTGCACATAGTAACTGAGCTGTCTTTCGTACTTTTCAATTTCAGGTGTGCCAAAACATCATGCCGGATAGTGAAGGTCACTGATTGGCATCAAACTTTTCAACGAGCCAATGCCGAGGTTGGGGCAAAACTACTTACGCTACCAACTTCAGTACTATATGAGCAACGACCTCATCCTCAACTAATCATGTGCAGAACACAAACAAATGTGTATTCATCATCAAGAGTAAGTTTTACAGCCACTAGTACCAATCCTATTTTACAACAATCATTTTGCACGAGTATTGATGGAGTCAAATATGACAAGGAGTGGTTTGCCTATGGAATATAAATCTTGTAAATAACTGCTTACTTAAAAAATGTGCTGCTTCATGTCTTGCAATCCTTTCTTTATAATCGGGAAAGAAGGATGAAAATCCATCAATAGCAGCCTGCAGGAGCCTACATCAATAAAAGTAAATAAATAAATAATCAGCTTCCATGGGTATTAATCCCTCCTCCCTGCTCCGTCAGGGATGTTGTGTTCATGGTCCTGCATGATCTATTGATCTTGTAATGCAAGAAAAAAAACTCAATGAACATCCACTTGAAAAGACTCAATGAATTGGTGGAAAAGAAATCCCTATTCAGATGGTGTTTTAAGTATTGATGCAGATAGTAGTTGAAGCTGTACTTCAAATACACCTTAAAACTTACCCCGGGGTAGTGCTTCCTACTGCCAGAACTATCAAAGAGATGCTCCCGATCAAGTAGGGCAGAAAGAAACCCCAATCCTACACAATGATCCAAGAATACCAGTGAAACTAAAAATTTTCCGACTCTGCAAATCTAAGTGCACAACTGGCTGTATTCAGTAAGAAGATAACACAGATACTAGATGATGATGCTACAAGATTCAGAGAAATCAAGGTAGACAGGTCATAGCTCTTCCAATAAAGTATAAACACTAAAGGTGCACTGTAATTGAACTATAATCTTGGAATGATACACTCCACCTAAATATAGGACCATAACAGTTCCAACTGTTACCTCCATAATTTGGTACTAGTATCAGTAAATACTCTAAAAAACCACTGAATACATGAAGGAACTTTAAGAATCCCTTCCATTTTATCATATTAAAGTGAAAGTCAGGCCAATCAGGGTTTTAGACTGTTTTCTCAAGGCCATATTATATGACAACCTAAATGCACTTTCAGAAGAGGTTGAAGAGATCTTGACTTTAGGTGCATGAGAACAAACTTCAAAGAATTTTAATTGATGGTGGATACCACCAGGAATAAAAAGTTAACAGACATAATGAAGCTCCTACACTAATTGCTACCATCATCTGGAATTGTTCTATTTCCAAGAATGTGTACCAAATTATGTACAAAAGATAAATCCTTCAGCTTCTAACATCAACTACAGCAAGGTCAATTAGTCTCTGATAACTTTGAAGCTCATTTTGCTATTAAGATGCATTACAAGAGGTAACTTCCCTCCTAATAGGTTTGAGCAACAAGTGAAAGCATAGTTTATTCTTGGCAGAACTTCAGATATGAAACAAGTGCAAGTATAGACTGCAAGGTAGTACTATAAATTACCCCAGGAAGCTGACTGGCTAGAACACCCAAAAACCCTGTTGTTCCTACCACTGTGAAAAGGAAAGCTGCCTGCATCACTGTACAAGATCAACTTAGAGTACGTTTCTCGAGCTGCTGCAAATCTTAAAAAAAGGAAGCAGTAGCAACATTAAATGAGTGGTTAACAAAATCTTCTTCTATAAGAGCTGGGAAATTGCTGTGAAGTGTTAAAATAAATTAGACATATTACTAAAGTTGACATCCAAGTACTAGGCCTCCTGTTTTCTCATCATGATACATGTAGAACTTGAGCATGGTTATAAGAACATTTCTCATATATTTGCAACCTTTATTGTATGATCAAACTTGACAATGCAGCAGGAAACTCGTGAATTTTGAAATGGAAAGTTCTCAGTGTACTTCTACTTCATGATAAGAGGATCACAGTCCATAAAACTTACATCATTTCTAACACTTGGAATTGCAAGGTTCTCTGCGCTTTTAATTCCAAGAGTTGTCAGTTCCCTGAGAGATGTCTGTTACAGATATTTTCAATTAGCTATGAACAATTTTCATGAAGTTAACCATCCAATTCTATTGAAGATAGATGCAAAATTTTTGTAAACGACATTAATGTTTGACTAGCAGTTTCCAAGAACTTCACGTCTAATGAAGACTGACCGTGCGACGTGAGACATAGGGTTGAGAGCTCCATCTTTTGGCCCAACCTACTTCGCGTAGTTGATCAAGTGCCTTTTTAACTCCATCACTATCTTTCTGCAGAATCACCATTTATATTTATATATTAAGGATAATAAAGATAAAGTAGAACATTTCTATAAAACTTGCAAGATCCCAAGTTTTCTGAGTTTAGATCTTGAGGAATATTTCATAAATCATTTAGGCGACGAAGAGTGATGGAACCAAAAGAGAGGGGAAAAAAAAAAAGAATAAGAACGCAAGTGGAACCCTCTTGGGTAAGCATCAATATTCCACTTTCCCACTCTTCCGCTGCTGGAAAAGCAGGAGATAATCCTCAGGCAAACGGCTTACTTACGATCAATGTCCATGTTACTGGGCCGAAGTAGACTAGCTCTTAAAACTGAACTGAAACCAATATTTCCATCAAAGAGTCTCCCCTTGCCTACTGGGACCTCATCTAAGAATATTTTATAACTATCTGACAAAAATCTGGTGGTACGAGTTTATTGACTCCAGAGACCCATAAACACTTGCCTCCATAAGGTAGTTTTGTGAAAAATTAGCAGTCGCAAAATGATGACAGGTTAATGAGAGACCATGAGCATGACGTTAGCTCTAGAAATCACGAACTTCACATAAGGTCATGGAGTTATAAAGCATGATGTTGCTCAAGAGATATAGTTATAAAATTTCCAAGGGTAATTCTATTTATAGCTAATTAGGAGATTCATGAAACCTACATAGACAAAGTGATGATTACATTTGAGCTGTATATAATTTTGTTCAATTTGTAAAAATAAAAGAGAAATAATGTTTCGTTACTTGGTTAGGCTGATTGTTCCTTAATCCTGGTTATGGAAGATTGAAGTCCGACTGTAAATCATAAGCTACAGGTACTTCAGACTTCAGAGTCACAACAGACAAAATTATGCATCTTTTTCACTTTTACTATATGCGTCCTTAAAAAGAACTTCTTCTAATTTGAATTTTGACAAAATATAATACAATGGACAATTTATAATAACAATCTTGCTTTGCAACCATGCTCTTCTTTCTTTCCAACTATTGACTTTGGTCTCTTTCTACAGCCTCGTCTTCCAAGCATTCTACTCCTTTGGGCTACCTTATCCTAGGAACTAAGAGATCAGGAAGATAAATGTCTTGTCATCAATTACCCTTGTCTGCCTTTTAGCTGCAATGCTCATCAGAAAGGATGCTACGCATCTTAGCAAAGCTCATTCTACTGCAATATAACATCATCAAATAGTTGCCAATACTAATTGCTTTCCATGGTTGGTGTACCTTAAAGCCATATGATCCCTACATTTTCACTAACCTGAGACTATTCCGCACAATTAATGTTCCATTACCGCTATAGAAGAAAAAGAAAACAATGGAAGAAAGCAAACAAAAGTGAGGGAGAAACTTTGCAAAGGACACATGGTATACATTTCAGCTATCAAACTTTCAGCAATGTATTATTGACCTTTTCACATGAATTAAGATCTAGAGGAAGAGAAAGGGTGTAAGAGATCATAGGCCTTCAGCATGGGAAGACAATTGAAGGCCGTGAATTTCATTTTTATTTCTCTTCACCATAGACCATAAATTCTTATCCAAATTTTCTGTCCTAATTCAGTACCACTTTCTTCCAACACTCAATGCCCGATAATGAGATGACACTCTTATGTCTCTAGCTTTACTGAAAAAATTGCTGGGAGGGCTGCATTTAGTTAACTGATATTGATATACAATTTAAGTTCAGCATTTATTAGTGTCAACATCTACCATTTGGATATCAAAGTATGCTGTATACAATCAAATAGCTTTAACATTTTAAATCAACCGAATCAAAGTATATTGTCAAATGTCGACGGATTTTGACTTATAATCCAAAACCCATCGAACAATTGAACATTTCCTATGCGTTTATTAACAAAGATGAATTTAACTAATCTAAATTATTACGGATCCCGAAAAATCTCCACTCTGATGACTAATAAACTTAAAATCAGTTCCACCATGACACAACTATAAGCAACCACTTGGTCCAAAAACTTAAATTATAGTTTTCTGTCCCCAGAAAGCTGCCTTAGCTGCAAGCAAGCTTTGAGCTATGCACTCAGAGCCTGTTAGGCTAAGCTTATCTTTAAGTACTTATAAGCAGCTAGTCTTTATAAGCAAAAAGCTACTTACGAGTAAGTTTTAATGTGTTTGGATAATATGTATTTATAAGTTATTGATATATTTAGTAAATAAGTACTTATAAATAGCAAAGATATTTAAAATGACTAAAAAAAGTCATATCATTAATTAATGTAGTATTTTTTGAAGGATCATTGGTTTGACCAATCAACTTATAAACTTTTAAAAAAACAAACCTGGTAGATTGATGCCTTTTTTTTTTTCTTCCAGCTTATAAGCCATCAAAAAATGCTCATAAACTGTGTTGTCAAACAAGTAAACTCTGTTTCTTGGTTGACTAGCTTATAGGCCTAGCAAACAGGCTTTTAGTAAATCAAGGATAGTAGCGAGACTTGAAAGGATGACTTCTTTAGTAATTATGACTTCTTTATTAATTAGTTTAACATATCTAACAACAAATATACCTATACACGCAGCTCGTACATCAGAACTGCATGTAAAGCTAAGAATATGGCAAATTCTACTTATTTAAGCTCGTGAGTTAACAGGGAATAATTATATGCAAACATAATTCACACATATATATAGTATACACATAGATATAAAGATGTAAACAACCTGAGCAATGGAGGTCTGAACTGTGGTGAGGTCAACCCCAGGAGTAGTTGAAGAGGAAGCAGTGATCATTCTCCATTTTCTTGGGTTTGTCGTACGGCTTCGTCTTTGTATGTGGTCTGGGAAAGCAAATTGGATTGGATTAGAGAGTGTGCAGTGTGAAGACATTGAAGACATGGTTTTCTTTTTTCTTCTCTTTTTTCCTTTTTTTTTTTCTTTTTTTTTTTTTAATAGAAAAAAGAAAGAAAGAGGGGCCGTTTTGAGACCCTTTCTGTTAAGATTACGAGGATAACGTGAAAGTTGATAAGGTTTGGCGGGAGGACTGAAAAACTTGCACACCACGTACGGGGCTGATATTGGCCGTACGTTTGTTTGCTGGCTACAACTTTGTCTTTCATTTTCTTTTTTAAAGTTTTTTGTTTTTAACAATTTTTAAAATATATTTTAGGAGTTGAAAATTTTGAATTTTAAGAAAAATATTTAAATTTTTTATCACAGTTCTAATTTTTTAAAAAATTAAGTCAAATAATTATTGAAAATAAAATATTTTTTCAAGAAAAAGTTGCCAAAGCCCTTACTTATCTCGATAAGTAAGGGGTATGTTCTTAATTTTCTCTGAGGAGGTGTGTAACAAATAATTTAATATTTGTACAAATAATTTTTTTTCAACAATAATCAATTTTTGTATTAAAAATAGTTTTGAAATATCAATGTATTTAAATAATTAGAAGATCAACCACTCACTAATAGAAAAGTGTTCTTCTGCAACGGTCTAAATCAATCACTAAAACACATAATTTGATTGCTAAACTATTGTAGTGACATATTTTGTGCCCTCCAATGTTGGTTGCTAAAGGCAGGGTGGCCAAAAAAAAAAAAAAATTGGTTTTACACTAATATTTAGCATAAATAACTAATTGATTAGTCAGTTGCTAAAGGTCATGGTTTTGTGAAGCGAAAATCATTTCTAGAAGAGATTTAGCATCCAGTTATATGACCAATGCAAATTGGTCACAAAGTTTGTGACTGATCTGCATTAGTTGCTATTTAGGAACCTATTCGCATCGTTTGCTAATCTAATGACTGATGCAAATAGGTCACTAATTTGTTATTAAACATTTTGTGAAGAATTCAGATAGGTCACTAAAACTCTTTCAAATTACAAGTGTTGTAATAGAAATTTTTGTTACTAAACCAACCTATTATAATGGTCATATCAAACTCATATACTACCACAAATAAATCATATGCATAAATGCGTTAACTATACAAAAATTTATAAGCCAGATATCATTTTTCGCATAAATCATAAAACATAAACTCTACGAATATATTTCATGTTAGACAACAGTATCTAATCCAATTGTTATTAGTGTCAATAGCAGTGGGTATTCAACTGCCACCTTTAGATTTGCCCCTAGAGATAATGAGTGACATTATTATTATGTACTATCACAAACACGCACCAAAGCTAACAAAAGGAAGAAGCTTATAAATATATCATCAAATGATCAATCCAATGCCCAATATCCATATTTAAGTGGTCTATAGGGCATACCATGCCCAATAATATTACCATGTCTAAAAGGAGTAAACGTAATACTACTATCTTTATCAACAATTTCACATGCATTTAATTTAAGCACTCTATGAAAATCTTATCACATAATTGACTAGTATTTAACAAGTTACATTTCAATCCATGAACAAGTAGTACATTTTCAATGGAAAGGTTAGTTTTGTTCCTACATTTCCAATACTGATAATTCTTCCTTTGGAGATCTCCAAAATGTAACAAATTCAACATTCTTTACTTTGAACGACAAGAATTTTAACTTGTCAGTAATCATATATTTTGAACATCAACCATCAAGAAACCACTTTCCATTGTCCATAAAGGATGTCAAGCACACATATACAACATCCAAGTTTTGTTGGGTCCTTGATTATTAACATCAGTTTTATTCCTTTCACAACCCTAATCTTCTTATACTTTGTAAAACCATTATTTCTAATATTGCAATCATAAGATGCAAGTCCATGTTTACCACAATAATTGCATACGCCATTAGATGCACGGTATGATGAGGCTTTTACAAATATTTTTGTAATTTTTGTTTCTTTGTAGCATTATAGTTAGCTTTAGGTGTGCTAAATGAAGAATCTTTCAGCAAGAAATTTTTGTAGCATTTTTGTTTCTTTGAAGCATTATCACCCATTCTAACTTTGTCAAATGCACATCATTGCATGTAAAGTAATTTTTTCAATCCTTCCATACCATTTGTAAATTCAGATAATGTTTCCTCCAACTTCTCAACATTTTTGTTTAGCTTATAGTTTTCTTTTAGCCAATGAACATGTGAGTCATGTTTATTTGTATTTTTATTTACTCCAAAATTTGCATCCCTTAACCATGAGTGGCCAAATCGCGAACCAAATCAAAGGGAAGTTTAGGTCAAGCACATCCAGTACATGTGGCACAATCAAGACCTTTGAGAGACAATCATGGTTGCTAAAGAAATTTGAATTTAAAAAGACTAACTACATAAGGAAAGCAAGGATCCTATTCTGTAGCCAAATCTAGGAGAATAGTCAAGTCCAAAAAGGTATTGATGTGTGTGATTTGTGTATGTTTGTACATAGTATTTGCATGCACTTCTTAGGGTGTTTTGAGCTTAATTGTATGCATTTGGTGTTACATTTATGCATAATTAGTCATATATGTGCATAATGAGTTATAATGCATAAATGCTACACTATTTGTTATATCTCGTGCTTTTAGGCGAGTTTTCAAAGGGTTAAAGCTTACACGAGGGAGAAACGAGCTAACAGATGAAGACCGAACAAAGAAGAATGAAGAATGGAGCAAATTGGTGGAACCGGTTGAGTGTAGAGGAAGAACGGGTCAACCGGTAGGGTTTACCGATATGGGTAGAAGAGTTTACCAAATACCAATCAAGGGTTCATTAGGTACCAATCAACTGGCTTGATCGACTAGTAAGACCAGAGAGCTCAAGATTTCTACTAGTCGAGCATCAAGATGGTACCAATCGATCAGTATGGTCGACTAATTTTTGCGCTGAAGAGTCTATAAATAGCAGGTTTCAGCTCATTTTTAGGAGAGAAACTTTAGAAATTAAAACCTTATAAACCCTAACCCTTTTCCTTACTTTCAACATCTAAAACATCAATCCCCATCCAAATCAAGCAAGAATTGAAGCTTGTAACAAAGGATTGAAGAGATTTGCTTTGGATTTAAGCAAGGGTTTGAAGGGGAGTTTTTTCTTTCTTTTCCTATTCTTGTAAATATGCTTTGTAATTGAGTTAGATCTAGGTTGATTATTTTTGTATACTAGGTTATGGTTAGGAATAAATGATTTGTGTATATATATATGGCTTGGAATACATGCTTTGATTTCCATGTTTAAGGGCTTTTAATACAAGCATATCTATGTGTTTGTTAAAATGCCAAAGTGAAGATACATGTGTACATGTGTTCTTTTATACTTTAATGCTATCGGTAGTGGTCTCACCTTAGCCTTAATCATGCTAACAACATGAGCCCAATTTGCAACTAATGTTTGTTAATTAATATGATTAATTGATGACTTAGTATGGTAGGAGTATACCTCTAGTCTGAAACAATACTAAAAGGATACCTACTAGTACTAGTCAACGCTCTAGGAGTCTAATCTCTAGTATGAAACAATACTAATAGGTTAGTCTCTTGAGTAGGATGTTAATCAACACCAAACAGGCCATAGTTAGTTAAGCTAGAACACCATAATTGGCTTAAACAATCCTATAGCTCAAAGGGATGTCACTTGGGGATAGGAGTGACACCTGCAATTAAATGATAATAAAGTTAATGCCCTCAATAGAGTAAATAAAGCCATAGATAGACCTAAATCATTATCATAGCCTGAGCCTAGTTGTAACACAATCACCTTAGATCCTTTTCTATCTTGTTATGTTTCTTTTCCTTAGCTTGGCACCCATACTTCCTCTATTAGTTTAAGCTAATTTAGATTTATTTTTTGTCTTCCTGAACTCCCTTCCATCCTGAAAAAAAGCACAAACACACGTATGTAGTTAGTTTTAAGCACACGAGCACATAGATGTAATCTTAGAGATGATGGTGCAAGTAAAGGATCGACCTTACCTACGGGTATACATAAAAGGGTATTGTGGTAATTTGACTCGATTAGTTGAAGACAAAGGTCACTTGATCAATGAAAAGCTTTTAAGATGCCATTGATTATCTTTGTGGTATGGCTTTGGTCTGTTAGCAGAATAGACCATGGTCAAAATGGCTTGAATATCACAAAAGGGGCGGCAATGGCATTTTGATCATTTTGAGAGCCAATGGTAATTATGTCTTTGAATGGACCAATTAAGGTGAATGAAATCTAATTTAGGTCCATTATTTTTGTGCCGTAAACTTGATCCTAAGGTCTAGCAAACATACTTTTCATGCTCTATACCTGCAATATAACCAAAAAACTAGTATAGTGGATTAAAAAATGTATACCTTTGATGTATGTGACTTTTGGTGATGCTACAAACACTCAAGTCAAGCTTTTATGACCTATGAAATGAGAAAGTAAGTGGGAAAATCTAGCTTTGCTTTTGAGCTTTCTCCACTATGATCGAAATAAGTCCTTTCACGAGTACAATAAATTTCTTAGTGGAAGCATTCAATTGCAAGAGCCTATCTTCTATTATGGTTGAAAACATAAAAGAAGGGTTCTTCTCTTGTTTCTTTTCTTTTGCTTGACACAAATAAGGAGAGAGTGTGTGAGGGCCAGTCTTAGGGAGTGAATGCCTTGGCTTGATTTACTTAATGCAAGACTAAAGAAAAGTCACATTCTAATTTTTTGTTCAAACTAATTTGATTGGTTGCATGATCCTAGGAAAAGTTAGTGAAGCTTTCATTGTTATTTGGCTAAATTTTGCATAAGGACTGCTTTAGCACGATTTGCTACTTATTTGAATAATTTCCATGTGTTTCAAGTGCAACTTGAAGAGTGGTTAATGTGTTCCAGTAGAGAATCCCATGGGCAACCCATGAAAATGGAGTAATTTTCATGACTAGGCCATGAAGTGAAGGCAGAGAATTTCATGGCTAGGCCATAAAAGTAGGAAGATTTTCATGGCCAAGCCATGAAGTAGCACTTGTGGAACTTTTCGATAGAGACTAAAAAGGTTTCATAGCCAACCCATGAATAAGATCAAAACATGCTAAAGAAACATAGTCACTTTTATCAAAGGATAAAGCAGGTTGTCGTCTTAATTGACAGGACAACCAATTAAAAGAGTTCATAAAGAGTTTCTCTAGGTAACCACTAGAGACCAAGGTTTGTAATTTGCCTAAAAAAGCATGTCCTAATTGAGAGTGGCACAAAAACATAGAAGATGAGCCAGATATGTAACAAATACAGCCGTATGAAGAAAAGGTGATTATAAGACCTAGATCATATTGTTACCTAACAAACAAGGTTTAGTTTAAGTTTGGGGACAAGATAAGTATCAAGGAGTGTAATTTGGGAGGTGGAAATAGAACCTATACAATTAACAGGCATGGAGGTAACATTAGCTCTATAAATTAAGAGTGCATGAGAAGTAGATACTGGGTTGGTCAAATTATGAGTATCAGAAGTCATGTGATTTGAGAATGGTTAACCAAAAACCAAGAGGACTTACTAAATGTAGTAGAGAGAGTAGTTGAGAAAAAAGGAATGAATGATTGAGAACCTAGTTAAGAAATCTCCTAGAGAGCTAGATTTGATACGGCAGAAGATTGCTCAGAGCATGGCGAGGACTAAGACTTGGGATTACAAGGACAATCACTTTGAAATGCCATGGGCCTATCTATTTACAAGAAAAGCATATTTGAGTAGGACAATTCAAGAGAATATGACCTTGTTGATGACAATACCAACACTCTACTTGAGATTGTACTAGAATTTTTTCCTGCAAGATTGATAGTAGTTTCACAGCAATCCATTTCAAAAATAGAAAAAAGAAATCCCTTTTTTGTCTTGAACTAGATGACAAAGATCCACTAATAGAGGAATGCCGATGTGGTACTCACTGAATTTCAGATTAACAACTAGACGACAATGGCACAGGCTACTAGGATGATTGCTCTAGTACCAGATTGAACAAGCCGTGAGAAAACATAAAAATATTTACAGGTACATGTTATTGAGAAGGATGACCTAAAATGCACAGACTAGAAGCCTTATATAGGACAAGAGTTTCTTGATGCCCAAACAAAATAATCTATAGAAGGAAAATCTTAAATATCGTAAATCTCTAACTATGGAAAATCTCCAACTAAGGAAATAATCAATTGATTACAATTGCACAATCTTATAATTATGCAAACGATATTACTCCTCCATTTCTTTTACATTATCCAACAACTATTGTGAGTAATTTGTCAATGTTTTCATTATTCATGATTGAGTATATTCCAACGAAAAATAGGAATGAGTCACGAAAACCTAGAACTATACGTTTAGTATGTCAGAATTAAAAAGATTTAATTTGAATGTAAATTTAATCAAGTTTGCTGAACATTATGTGATCCAAAGTTGCCTATTGCTATTTCTCAAGAAATTTTTTCTCAGCATAAATGAAGACGGACAAAGATGAGAATAGAAGAATATTACATAGTTTCTGTTTAATTCAATATTACATAGTTAGATTCTATTTAGATCAATAGTATTTTGCATACAAAAATTTAATATATATGATAAGTTTAATTTTTCACATATGTTTATAACTCTTAAACTTTAATTTTTGAATATGATTGAATTTTATTTTAGAATAAATTCTACCTAACGGGTGTCATTTTTCTATTAATTTTATTGGTGGAATAAATGTGGATTTTTTGGAGGAAAATAAGCTTTTTTAGTTTTTTGGCGGCAACTTCTCACTCAAGGCTCAGAATGAGATAGTTCAAGATGTCAATGATAAGTTCATGAGGAGATCTAGAACTTTATATTCAGAGCTTAAGCTAATTTTGTCATTAAGGCGGTCAAAATCGAGGTGAAAGTTTTTTTGACTAAAAATGGAAAAGTTGTCATAACATGCGGAGCCCATTGTTTCAACTATAAGCAAACCAATTTGAGGAATTGTCCTAGCAATGAAGAAAAGCACGTGCAAGCAAGAAAAGGAAAAGAAACAACTTGGGCTACAAAAAAAAAAGAAAACTAGAAAGGAAGGAAAAAGAAAAAAAAGTTAAAGACCTTTTGGTCTTACATGTGAGCATGAGGCGGTGGGCATATATATATATATATATATATATATATATATATATGTTAACATATTAACGAGAAGGAGGTCGAGGGAGGCACGAGGAGTAGACTTAAGAGAGCTTAGAGGAAGACAAAGCGGCGTGAGCAGACTTGAGACAAGCTTCATGACGTTCTTCTCCAAAAACTTTTGAATTTAATGACAAATCTTAAGCGAGTGTGCTCTCTTGATCTCTTTAATTTTTAGATGAAATGTATTATTTAGATTTAGGGGTTACATTCAATTCATGTTTATTGTTTCAGATTTATTATTTAGTTTTAGTTTTGAGTTTGAATTATTGTTTTAGGAATTAATTATTGTTTTAAATTTTAATATTAGTTTTAAATTCCAATTACAAATTTTATTTTATATTTAAATTTTATTTACAGTTGTATATTTTTATTATTTTAACATGTTTCAATTTATTAATTTAGGATTTATATTCTTGAACATGAGCTAAATTTCTTGTACTAGAACTGTGATAAATCTTTGATTACTATGTGATAGTTTTATTTTAGGTTGTGCATTGGGCTTAATTTTTCATGCTATTAGTTTAATTTATGTCAATTGATATTGTTCTTAATGCATCCAATTGATTGGCCACCAATTGACTTGACTTTAATTACATATTGAGACTGAGAGGTGATGTGTAATGGACATGTATGAGTTAATGTTAATTATTTGTTGCATAGATATATGGACAAAGTTAGCATAGCCTATGTAAGAATTTCGGAACTTTAGGTATACTCATAGGTTGTCTTTGCATAGAGATATAGTCGAGAGACTTGTGAGTGTAGAATTGATTATGCTCAAGAAAGATAATTGATTAATCTATAGAATCTAGCTACTTAAATTAAATTAATAGGGGAAAAGTGCACAACTAAATAAAATATCTAGTAGGTGTCTTAGGTAAAATCACGTTCCCTAGTCATCTTTATTTGTAGGTTCTTGTTAGTTTATTAATTTTCATTTTTATTTGTTTTTCTTTTATTAATTATTTTTAATTTATTTCTTGCAAGTTTATTAATTAGTTAGGAATTTAGTTATTTATTTTTATTAGAGTTTTCTTTACTATTTTCTTTTGGTTGTTCAAATAGTAGTAAGATTTGTTAATTTCAGTACTTGAGAAACACAATCCTCGTAGGAATGATACTTTACATATCACTCTATTACTTGTCACAATACTGTGCACTTGTGGTTTTCACACAAAAAATATAGTAGTAAATGAAAGAAAATAAACATCTATATATATATATAAAGTTAAAATGAAAGGAGCTCAAAGAAGGGTGCCACATTAGCAGTCATTTAGGGGTCGTTTGGATTGGCTTTTTTAAAAGCGCTTTTTTGTAACAGCTTTTGGAAAACAGCTTTTTTTTTAGAAGCTGAAAATTTCGGCTTCTTAAAAAAGCTGTATTTGAGCTTTTTTTTCAGAGTTTCAGTTTTTTTAAAAACCAAATGATATAGTTATTGCAAAAGTAATATACTTTGTTCAGGAAAAAAATGCTTTTTCCTGAAAAAAAGCCAATCCAAACAGGTCCTTATTTGCCAAATCATCATAAATTCTATTTTTAATATTATTACATTATTATAAATCTATATATTATAGTGTTTAATTACATTTATGCACCACTTTCTAACCTCATCATTGCCATGGAGTTACAAGATATTTAATTATACTTATACACTACCTATATATTTCTTTTTAATGAGTTTAAAGAAATAAAGTTCAAAAAAATCATTAATTTAATTAATTTATGCATCATATCCTAAGTAAAAAAAATAAAAACAAGAATAAAAAATAAAAATAAGAATAAAAAGGCACTAGAATTAATTTTTATAGATATTTAGAAATAATTTTAAAAAACACACGAAAACCTAAAAACAAAAAAAAACACATCTTCAAATATTTAAAAAATTAAAAAACACACAGAACCTAAAGAAGCCCATGCAAAGCACGGGGTATAAAAGCACTAGTTAGTCAGTTTTCATATATATGTGCAATATGCATAAATTTGCACATGTTTACTTAAAAAAAAAACAAAATGAATGGTTTATGAAAATCCATCCTTATGCATTCTTGTTGTGTTGTAAACTTATGAGCGAAGCATCCTTTCCAATGCAATGATATAGGTACAAATTGATTTTATCACTTGTCAAATGAAATCTTTAGGCTTCCATAGTTAAAATATATTAAACTTTCTTGATGGTTAGATAAAATAACATGTGTGTAGGCAATAATTGACGAACTGCAAGATATCATCACAATCACAAATTAAATTCTAAACAAAAAAGAGTGAAATGATGAATTTGGATACATGAAGAGAAAATGGATTTGAAGTATATGGTTTTGATATGCGGCGACATGTTAACATAAGGTCAAAACTGGAAACAAGAACTAATTCAAGATAAATCTTGTTTAATATATTATTCTCCAAAAAATATTCCTTCCCAATTATTCAAACATGGAACCCTATGAAGCTATACTCCTCTTTTGCTCAAAATTTGAGAAGAAAGAACAAAATTGCCCTAGTAGAACTCCTAGCAATACATGGAAAGGAACATCCTAACAAAAAGACTACATAAGAGGAATATATTTCGGCACGGCAACAGCAGACAAAAGGTATTTCATCTTGCAAGACAACTTTAGGACTTCATCTAGCTTCATGGGATTAGCGTCATCGTTAACCCACTTGAAGTGCTACACTAATTTGGCAACCCAGAGTGTCATTGTCACGAGGCCCAAGTTCTTCCTAGGGCATACCCTACGCCCTGCTCTAAAGTGTATGAGTCTCAAATCACCACCTCTAATATCCACGTCCTTATCACGGTGGCTTACCATAAACCGCTCAGGCTTAAACTCCAATGGGTCTTTCCATACTTGTGAATTGTGTGTGATAGCTCACATGCTAACCATCACTATTGTTTTAGCTAGAATGACCATTCCATTACTGAGAGATACATCAAATGTAGACAACCTAGCCTATGAGAGGAGTAGACCTCGTGAGTGCAGTCTAAGGGCTTCCTTGATCATAGCTTGTAAGTAGGGTAGCCTTGACACATTAATATCTATGACGTTTCTTTCCTTCACATTGTTGTCAATCTCTTCTCGCTATGTCTCTTGTACTTCTGGGTGCAACATCAACTCAACCATAACTCACTTCGTCAACAATGTTATTGTATCTATTCCTCTAACTATCATTTCTTGCATTGTAAAACAAAACCATTCCTACTTAGTAAATTCATATTCACGCATACACATGGAAATATGAATATAAAGTCATACCGACCCATAAGACAATAATCACATCATCGTCACTGAGCTTCTTAACACTATATGGAGAAAGTAGAACATTGACAAAGTCCGCATTATCTTGAAAGTTTTCAAACTTAGAGAATTTGTGTTCATTAATGATGCCTTGGACGAGTTTTTTGACTCCGGGAATAAGGGCTTTGCAGCATTCAACAATATGATGAGGCTCATAGAAATTGCTAAGCCATGGGAGATGATTAGACCGGTTGAAAGCACCCAAAAGTTCAAAGCCCTCTCTTACCGTGTCATTAAGCTCCTTCAGCTTCTTGTGTTGGGTCATATAGTTTACCAAATACACTACCCATTATGTTGTTTAAAGCAGTAGCCTGTAAATGCTTTCTTAAAACAATAGTACCCCGACATGATTGTTCATTCCCTATGTTGAGGAGCATGGTAGTACAATCTAGTTGATGACTGGCTTCATGTACAGCAGTGCGCTTAGGAGCAAAAAGGTGTAAGGAAGTAATTTTTTTGAGAAGCCTCTAATATGTTCTGTTAGGAGTGAAACCGATTGCTCGGCTAAACATAAGGTTTTTTGCTAATTGCTTAAGTGGTCGATCAACAAAATGAGGCAACGTTAGGGTCTCACGTGCCACATAGGGGTCAAAGGCCAGCATGACTGGGGTTGAGTCGAGGCTAAAAGCCATTAACTGTTTGGTATTTTGGCTCCAAGTTATCAAAGCTGGGGAACAATGAGCCAATCCACGACTGTAGGTGAAGGGGCTTCCTACAATAGGAAGGCCTCGAGGTCTAGGGATAGTGACAGGGCCTTTTTGATTCCTTCCGTTTCTCCAAGCCATGGCTCCTGACATAAACACCCACGTGATGAGAACAAGAGACAATGATGCAAATGGGGGAGAGAGAGAGATGAAGTATTACAAACTCATCGAGGACATTTTTCAATCCAAGAAACGTTGGTAGTGTAAAGACTCACCAGTTTGTGTCTTTGGTAACCATACCAAACTCTGCAGTTGGTACAATATTTTTTCTTGAGATATATTACCTGTGAGAGTTATGAAGGGCATAAAAGAGTTGGTGAATATGAGAGGCGAACAATAGGAATTTATAAGCATAATTGTGATGCTTCTGTGCAAATGAAGAATAGGATAATGGAGAACACAATTGCATCCTTTGACATAATTGTAGTTACAATCATATAGCTAAAACCCTACAACATCATGCCAGGAAAAGGGCATTTACAATGCAACCATTTCGAAAAGATATTTTGACTAATGTAAAAATCTATAATTACACTTTAGGTCATACATTTTATATACCCTTTTTCTTAGGCTTATTGAGGTATTGATTTCACATTTTGAAACTAAGATTATAAGTGAATTTGTGCATTTCAGTCAAATCTAATTATGAAAAGCAAACTCCTTCGGTAAAGGGTTGGGTTTTCAAAAATGGTAGTTTAATCTAAAAGTAGGATTAATTTGCATTACACATAAAAGAGTGTTGCTACTATTTGTATTATACTTTGCATTATATGTGGGGATTGTTATGTTCTTTTTTAACTATTCCATAGCATATCTACTATGTACAATTTGTAATGCACCCGTTATTGAGTAAGGGATATATTTGTGTGCAGAAAATACAATGAAGCTAGACATATTATAGTTGTATTATTCTAAAGAGGAAAATATAGAAGTTGATATGATAAGAGAATGACAAAGATTCATGGAATACTTTGGGAGTCATTTGGTTTTAACATAATATATTGTAATTGAAATAATTTAGTATATCAAACAAAGGCATGCTTGCTTAAGCTTTTGTCACTAGATCCTATTATAAATTTTCTCGATATATTTGTCATGTTCTCGAATCACCAAAAAAGTCAATTTTTTAATTTGTGACAATTTCTTTTGAATGAAGGGAAGAAACTAATGAATTGTTTGCTTTGCCCTCAACTTGTACTTAGTGGTGGAAAATTATTCTACCTATTATGTTGCTTAATGTATTCGGGATATGGTTGTGATGATATTGAATTACTTTTTTTTTTAGCATTTTTTAGTTTTATGAATTTCTTTAGTTATACTTTACATATCCAGAATTCTAGAAAGAATTTTCATTTAATCCAAAAATTTTAGCAGAATGTTTAATGCTTTATTTTTAGATTAAGTGAAAAGCCTTAAGGACATTTGCTCCATATACATATGATGACCAAATGGATTAACTATAAAATAGTTTTACACATCTCGGTGTTTGTACATGTCTATATATATATATATATATATATATATATAAAGTATACATGTAATTGCTAAATAAAGACGTCTTTAGTTATTTGACTTTGCTTACTTAGTTGTTTCACTAATATCATTTTCAAACATGTGTCACCCAAACATTAAATTTAACACTTCTATTTGATTAGAATTAATGAATAAAATGTATATTATAAGTGTTTGGGCCATGAATCTTTGGACCAACGAAGGTCCATGATGGCGTTGGGATTACGACCCAGCTTATTGGGCCTAAAGCTTAAAATGGATTAAAGCTGAGAGCCCACTGGGATATGACCAACTAGCCAAGTGGATCAATGAATAAAGAGAGCGATAACTACAATCTGACAAGATAGAATTCAACGCATTAGCTGGTAGAGAGGGATAAAGATACATGGATAGAAGTCAAGAAGGACTCTTCCGCGAGGAGGAGGCTATAAAAGCATGCTTCACCAGGTAAAGAGAGAGAGAGAAAAAAAAAACACAAAAGCCGTTTTTGCCCGACAACCTCTTAATTATCCCAAATACGTTTTTCTATATCTTCAGTCGATACTGACTTGAGCGTCGGAGCATCTTTGGCCGGCACCACACCGGTGTCAAGGATTTCCGCACTTATACGTTTTCTGGTCTTGCAAGTTATCGAGCCCAATCAACCCAATACGAGATTGTAGAGAAACACCCTTTACAATAAGTAAATATGATCACAAACAGAAAGGTGGTTTCTTTGGTAAGTAAATATGATTTTAGGCCAAAAGGCTATTTGTCTAGGCTAGAAGAGTCGATTCTTGTGGTAAAAAAATAAGAGTAAGAAAGAAAAAAAAGTATCCATTTGTTATGAGGTTTGGATTATGCTAATTATTAGGAAATTTTGCAGCAATAGTTATTTGGATACAGTTACAATCGTATAGTTAAAACCTTGAAACATCAAGCTGGGAAAGGGACCTTTGCAATGCAATCATTTCAAAAGGACATTTTGTTTAATGTGAAAAATCTACAACAAACATACTACACTTCAGGTCATACATTTCATATTCCCTTTTGATTAAGCCGACTGAAGTATTGATTTCATATTTTGAAACTTAAGATTATAAGTTAATTTGTGCATTTCAATCAAATCAAATTATGAAAAGAAAACTCCTTTGGTAAAGGATTAGGTTTTAAAAATGGGTAGTTTCATATAAAAGAAGGATTCATTTGCATTACGCATAAATGAGTGTTGCTATTATTTGTATTATACTTTGCATTATATGTAAGGATTGTTATTGATGTCGCTTTAGAAGCATAAGCCTAATGACTCGCAAGTGCACAGATTGATTATAGTGTAGTATGTGCGAGTGCGGGTGTCAAATCCACGGAGAGGTGAATTGCGGAGTGAATCAATGATGTGTGTCCTAGAAAGGTGCCTAAAAGAAAATTCTAAGACAACAATTGAATTTTTGGGATAAAAAGGGAGTTCCAATCAAAGGAATACTAAACTAAACTAAACTAATAGGAATGGAAAAAAGGGGAAACAAGCTAACCTAGAGGAAATCTAACAAATGGAATGGATTAGAGTGACTTTTGCTTGACTATGGGTGATTCTACACTTTAATGCTCTGGGATTTGGGGTGATGGCTTAAATATGAGGGTTGCTCTTAGCTAAGCTACTAACTAGTTCCTTAATTTGTTCCTAGGATACGGTGCGGGTCCATCCCTAGGCGACACCTCCTAGAGCTACAATGTGGTCCTTATGACCTTGGGCTTTAGGGTTGACTAACTAACTTCCTGGGTGACCTAGACTGAACCTACCATAGTGTCTAAACCATTGGCTGAGTTTAAAGCCAAGACCTAGTGCCTCTACTATCGACTAAACTTACCTAAAAACCTATTGACTAGGTTTAAAGCCAAAGAAGACTCGATCTAAGTTAGCCTTAAGTTATGCATCGTCAATCTAGGGTCACAATAGCAGGATTTGATTATTTTAAGTGCAATCATACATGTTCTATGCTATTGCATTCGTGAATATAAAGACATACTCGACTACCAAACCTTTTTGTGCTCGGATTACACCATTTCATAAGCCGAGAACCAACATGTACACTATATTAAGATCATACTTACTACTAGGCATGCAAACATACACATAAACATGATTATAAGCATTACCCACTTCATACAATTTATAAGCATTACCCACTTATGCAATGTATTAGAGGTGTTTAGTAGCAAATAGACATCAATTTATATATATACTACCCATATAGACCTATTATCAAACACTTATACCTGTATTGAATAATAGCCATTAAAACAATAAAAACAAAGTACACATATACACACACACACATAAAAATATATATTAAACCATCGAATCTGATAACAATCAAGTATATAGTCAACACATAATACAAGCTAAATCACCCGAAATAGATCTATTTAAGCATACTAGAAAATAGGAGAAAAAGGGAAATAGATGAACTCCCCTTTCATCCTTGAAGTAGCTTTACAATCCTTTGAGCAAATCTTGAAATCTGAAGTGTTAAATCCCTCTAAAAAGCTTGAATCTAGGTGTTTTAGTATGTAAGAGAGTGCGTGTGAGGTGGGATAGTTAGGGTGTTGTGTGTTGAAAAATTGGGTGTGAAGTATGTGTGAATAGATGACCAAAATGCAGAAACATCGAGCCTATTTATAGTTGTTTGCAGTGCTACCTGTCGACCCTACCGGTCAGCCAGTAACGGGGAGAGAGGGTTAATTGATTCTTTTCTCTACTCTTTGGATTAACTGGCTGACCTAACCAATTAGCTGGTAAGCTCGACCAGTAATAACGACTCTTCTCTGTATCTAACGGCTAACCCTACCGATCAGCTGGCACCTTAAGGGGGTCGACTAGTTCTTCAAATGACTTCAAATCTTCATCTTCTTTGCTTCTAGCCTTTACCCTGCGACCCATACGCCTCAATTCTTCATTGCCTATCATCTTACAACTTGTCATCAACCTAAGACTGATCTAAATCATAAAAAATGAGCAATTAGTATAGTGTTTATCTATAAAACCCAACTATATACAATTATCTTCGCTTAAGCTTAATTCTACCATATGTACTACACTAATGCCACTTTACAAGCACAAAGTACCTCAAAAACTTATAGAAAATACAAAGCAAACACACACAAAATCAAAACACATCAACACCCCTAA
The DNA here is from genome assembly GCA_028554755.1 of Cordia subcordata. NCBI lineage: Eukaryota > Viridiplantae > Streptophyta > Magnoliopsida > Boraginales > Cordiaceae > Cordia > Cordia subcordata. The sequence continues at coordinate 10,710,882 of JAPTOF010000015.1, forward strand.
ACCTTCTCCTTGTTTGTACCCAAGCAAGTCCAAACTTAAGTGTATCTCAAGGTTGATACAAAGGGTTGCCTAATGTATTGACTCACAATCTTGGTGAATCTAAGAGATATGTAAGGGTGATTCCTTTTATAGAAGGGTCTTAAAGCCTTTTTGGCTCCTCCCCTTACTCATAAGAGGTCTCGCACCTCTAGGGAAATTCCTGAATAGCTATACCACCACAAGCCTAGGAGTCTAATGCACGCACTCAAGATGTTGATATTTCATGCCCCCTCGACTAACATGGCCTCCCTAATATGCATAAAGCCTCAAAGAGAAAGAGAGAAGAAACGTACAGACACAATACCTCACATATGATATAAAAGCCTTATTCACAATACATTAGAGGAACAAAACAATAAACTTCTGCTAAGCTGACATTGTGTCACGTGAGCACTTATTCAATGAACTTTTTGGTGCCTTTTCGCCTTTTTCATATGTTTTCCTTTGTTTTTCAATTTTTCAAATGTTTTCATCTTTTTTTTCCCTTTTCTATTTTTATTTTTTACATTTTTCATACTTTTGCATTTTATAACAAAAAGAAAGGCTAAGACACACTAAAAAGAACCAATCAAGGAAGGGGTACACATATCAATAACCCATTTCATCCACTTTTTCCACCCAAGCCATGGGGTAGTTACACGGTACATTCTTAAAGGTACTTATTCCCCCCAACTTTCAAAGGGTATCCCTTCCAAGTCTTGGCTCTCCCTCTACTCCATTCACTTCCCGCAATACTATCTTATATTCACCAATCAATTGAGTCAATCACAAAAGCCAACACTTAAATCAACCAAGAGATAAACGACTCTATATGCATTAAAAATTGAAAAAATTTGACCAATTTTTAATAAAATAATGCAATCTACCTTAAAAAAAGCATAAAACGATAAAACCAAACTCCCATACTCCCAAACCTAAACTTTGCTTATCTTCAAGCAAAAAAAAAACAAAGGCACACAACTAACAAATAGGTGATACAAAGCCAGTAAGGGTGGTGGGGATGGGGTAGAAAAATGAGGATCAAATGGAGAAATGATAGATACAACTTTGTGTTCTCTTTGAAACTCTTTATGCTAATGGTCCATCATTCAACCATTAATCCTGCTACTCAATAAACCACAAACACTCATAAAGAACAAGGTTAGTAGAATTGCCATGCAAGCTTGCATTAGCATATGCAAATGATAAACAAGGTATATCTTATGGGAAAAGGGATTAGGGATCAACATTTGTGATGGGTGAAAAGAAAGAAAACAAACAAAAGGAAAATGAAATAAGAAATGAAAACACCAAAATTTAACCTAGGTTGCCTCCTAGTAATGCTAACCGCCAAGCCATCAGCTAAGCAATCACCAACTTATCATCAATCGTTATAGACGAGGTCCTAAAGCTCTATAGTCTCCACAAGAGCCATGCTCGGATCAAATGCATGTTTTAGGCATTGTTCGTTCAATGTCATCTCTTGGCTATCTTTCAAGTCTCTTATCTTCATCGCTTGAGAAGGGTAGGCTACTATCAGCTCATACGGACTGTCCTATCTTGACTTCAACTTCCCTAGAAAGAGCTTCAAATGAGAGTTAAATAGCCAAACTTTATCATTAGGAGAAAAATTTTCCTAAGAATGTGTCTATCATGCATCCTCTTCATCGTATCTTTATAAAACTTAGCGATCTCATATGCCTCAAACCTAAGCTCCTCTAATTCTGCTAGGTCAAGCTTCCTTTTCTCACCTGCTAATGACATGTCAAAATTTAGGGCTTTGATAACCCAATAGCCCTATGTTCTAGCTCAACCAGCAAGTGACAAACTTTCCCATACACTAGCCTATATGAAGACATACCAATGGGAATCTTAAAAGTGGTACAATAGGCCTATAAAGCATCATTCAACCTAATAGAACAAATTCTTCTATCTGCCCTAACCATCTTCTCTAAGATGGATTTGATCTCCCTATTAGACACTTCTACTTGTCTAGTAGTTTATTGGTGATAGAGGGTTGAGTGACCGAGTATCTTCTCAATAAAGCCTCAAGTGTCCTATGGCGGAAATGTTAGCCACCATCACTAATCAAGACCCTAGGACTCTAAATCTAGAGAAAAATTCTCCTTAATGAACTTGACTATAACCCTATGATCATTAATATGTGTAAGAATTGCCTCAACTCATTTGGACACATAGTTAATGGCCATTAGAATGTATTAGTACCTTAAGAAAGGTGGAAATAGACCTATGAAATCAATTCCCTAAACATAAAATAGCTCACTTTGAGGAATAGGGGACAACAGCATCATATTTCTCCTAGAGATGGACCCAGATTGTTGACATCTAATACTCTTCTTACAATACTCTTAGGCATCCCTAAAGAGAGTAGGCCAAAAGAATCTACTTTGCAAGACCTTCGTGGTAGTCTTCTTGCCACTAAAGTGACATTCACAACCCTTACCATGACAAATGCTTAACACGCTTTCAAACTCAGTCTCCGGCATACATTGACGAATCACTTGATCCGCACAAACCTTGAAGAGATAAGGATTTTCCCAAAAGAAATGCCTAACTTGGACTAGGAATCTATCTCTCTCTCTTCTCCCAATAGGAAGGAAATTGCCCTCTGGCAAAATAATTCATTATATTTGCAAACCACGGTGTATGATACGAGATGGAAAACAATTGCTCATCCAGAAAAGAATCATGAAAGGGGGAAGAATCAGTAGGAGACTCACTAACAAGACAGGACAAATGATCTACAACCAAATTCTTACTACCCTTCTTGTCCTTAATCTCAACTTCAAACTCTTAGAAGAGTAATATCCACCTAATCAAGCGAGTTCAGACTCTTTCTTAGCTAATAAATATCTTAACGCTGCATGATTGGTGTAAACAATGACCTTGGACCCTAGGATGTATGACCTAAACCTGTCTAGGGAGCAGACTACCACTAAAAGCTCTTTTTTTGTAGTGGTATAGTTCTTTTAAGCCTCGTCTAGAGTCTTATTAGCGTAGAACATTAAATGGAGCAATTTGTCTTTCCTTTGACCTAAAACAACTCATACGGCAAAGTTAGATGCATCACATATAACCTCAAAGGAGAGACTGTAGTCTGGTGGCTGGATGATTGAGGAGAAGGATTATAAGGATTTAAGCCTATCAAAAGCTCTAACACACTTATCATCAAACTCAAATGGGACATCTTGTTCAAAAAGCCTAGATAAGGGATGCAATATGTGGCTAAAATCCTTAATAAACCTAATAGAACCTTGTATGCCCTAGAAAAAAATCTAACATCCTTGACACACTTAGGCGTAGACAACTTCTCAATAAGTTCTACCTTAGCCGGGTCAACTTGAATTCCACTAGAAGACACCACATGACCCAAGACTATTCCTCATTGCACCATAAAGTAAGACTTCTCCTAACTTAACACTATGTTCTTCTTAACACAATAGTCTAAGACCAAGGAAAGATGACTAAGGCACTGATCAAAGCTATCTCCAAAAACTGAGAAATCATCCATAAATCTCTAAATGCTTTTCAATCATATTGCTAAAAATGGCCATTATACACCTCTAAAACGTCACTGGCACATTACAAAGACTGAAAGACATCCTTCTATAGGCAAAAGTGCCATAGGGACAAGTAAAGGTGGTTTTCTCCTGGTCCCCAGGAAACACGGGGAGTTGATTGTATCCCAAATACCCGTTTAAAAAGCAAAGTAGTTATAGCCAGTTATTCTATCTAAGACCTGGTCCAAAAAGGATAAAAGGAAATGGCACTTCTTAGCTCTCGAGTTGAGCTTCCTATAATTTATACAAACTTTCCAACCTGTAGAGTACGTGTAAGGATAAGCTCTTCTCGCTCATTCTTGACAACCATGATTCTGGACTTTTTAGGGACAGCTTGAACTGGACTACCTACTCACTATTAGAGATCGGATAGATAATGCCTACATTTAAAAGCTTAATAATCTCTTTCTTAACCACTTAACTCATGTGTGGGTTTAATCTTCTTTGTATCTCCCTGGAAGGAACATCTCTATTCTCAAGATGAATTCTATGCATGTACACTGAAGGGTCTATACCTTTCAAATCATCTATCTTCCACACTATAGCCTTTTTATGGTTCCTAAGAACTCCTAAGAGATACTCCTCATGCTCACTAGATAAGTCGGAAGCTATGATAACCGAAAGGGTCTCATTAAGGCCTAAGAATGCATACTTTAAATGCTCAGGAAGGGGTTTGAGATCTAAAGATGGGCTAAGCTCAACCAAAGGGAATCTACATCAATATCGACATGGACATCACAAAATCACTAGATATGGGAATGGAAAGGATGAACTCAAGTGACTTCTCAAGCTTAGAATCCTAAAAAATGAAGGTGGAAGCTATACATTTCTGCTCTAAGGTTTTCGAATCAAAGCTAGATAACAAATCCTTAAACTTTCTCAAATTCTCACTATCAGTCATAGTCCTCTCAAAAAAATCCTCAATACACGAATTAATAACATCAACCCTAAAGTACTCTTCTTCATCCTCATCTCTTCTTACACTAATTCTCTGTATCACCTCTGTAACCTTTATAATGGAGCTCAAATTCCAAAACTTTATTTCTAGTAACCCTACCTTATAATGAATGAGGGCATCCATGGTGGCAAGAAAAGGGCAATCTAGGAAAACGGGAGTGGAATGCCTAGAATCGTGACCCGAATCCATATCTAGCACTACGAAATCTACGGGATACATGAACTCTCTTACCTGAACCATGACATCCTATACAACTCCTCTAGGTCTACGCTCAGATCTACTGGCAAGCTGAAGGGTAACATGCGTAGGGGATAGCTCACCTAGACCTAGTTGTTGATAGAGTAAGGAATGAGGTTCACACTAGACCCTAAATCTAACATGGAGTGATCAATCTAGGTCTCTCTAATACGTTAAGGAATAGTGAAAGCTTCTGGGTTACTCAACTTGTGCGGAAGGCCTGATGTACAAATGCTACTCACCTTCTCCGTGAGCTTCATCTTTTTCGACATGGTCGATGTCCTACACTTCCTTGTACAAAGGTCCTTAATGAACATTGAATATGAGGGAATGGAAAGGACCTTATCTATCAAGAGAATATTGACCTTAAGATCTTTAAAATGTTCTAGGACTTTAAAGAACCTAGTATCCTTACTAGATGATAGACTCTCTAAGGTGGATGGGAAGGGAACTCTAGGTGTAGCACCTTTAGACTTATGGGAATCAACAATGGGTTACTTTCCCTTTTTGTGTGGGATGAAAGTACTACTCTCACCATGGTCTCTAGTAGGCTCTACTCTCTCAGTAGGACTCTCTTTAGAATCTTTCTTAATACGGCTATGATCGAGCTCTTTAGACTTAAAAGGACTACTAGGTGTAGGCTCTGCATGTTCAACTCCTATCCTATTATCCACTATCCTACTGCTCCTAAAAGTGGTGACGGCCTTGGCTTGGGCTTGAGGGGGATATGTAGGATTGGTGGGAGAATAGGAATGGACTTTAGGGTTCACCTCCGGCTACGAAGGCAACTTCCTAGGGTCTTTCATACTTATCTGACTAGCAAAATTCCCTACTTATCCCTTTAGCCTAGCCATATATTGCTTATAACTAGCTAGCTCTTGCCTATTATTAGCAAATGCCTATTTCATCAATTATAACATCTTCTGAATTTTGTTATCGCTAAAGGACTAGCTACTAGATGGGATAGGAAGTGCTTGGGGATAAGAAACACTAAGGAGCCTAGCTTGATTCACATTATAAAACCCTGAAGGATTAACAGGACACTATTTCTATAGGAATAGGACTTGAGGCTGGCAATGGGAAGACCCATACTGACCCTGTCTCCAAGAAAAATTAAGGTTGTCTCTCCAACCCGAATTATATGTGTTCGAGTATGGATTGTACTTACGTGAATACTCTTGTGCAGCACAAACTTGCTCCTGCATGAAATCAGGAAGCTGGGTTGCTAAAGGGCAAACTATAGTCTCATGAGATGACTCGGAACACAAAGCACATATCTCAACTACCAACAAGGAAGATGACAAAACCTACATAATTAGTCCTACGACCATATGAGGAAAGAGTCAAGGAAATGAATTGGTCTAACTTATTCGTCAACGCTCTAACCTCGGTGGGCAAATTAGAAGAGACTCCTACCTCATGGACACCTTTTCCCAAGCTTCATTTGGTCTCAAATTATAGAACCTACCATTGGATGCGATATTCACTATCACCCTAATTTGCTCATTCAAGCCTCTAAAGAAATACTGAAGGAGTTCATAAACACCATACTCATGGTGTGGGCAAGAAGTTCATTAAACCTCTTCCAAGCCTCATAAAAAGTCTCTAAGTTATGGTGAGAGAAGGTCATAATGGAAGCCCGAAGATTGGCGGTCTTAGCAATAGGAAATCATTTTTGGTAGAAACACGACTAAAGCTCATCCTAAGAGGTGATGTAACCATTAGGTAAGGAATGATACCATGCCCTGGCTTTATCCTTAAGGGAAAACAAGAACAACTTAAGGCTACTGACTTTTTAAGACACGTTAGGGAAGTGAAGATTGGAACTTATCTTTACAAACTCAGCGATGTGGTCCAAGGGACTTTTATTGCTCTTCCCGTAGAAGGAAGAAAGCATCACCAACATACTAGACTTAATCTTGAAATTAGCTTCCTTCAACCCCAAAACATGGATACCCAACTTAGGCTCAAACGAGTTAGGGAGGAAGAATTGCCTAAGCGTGCGCTCATCCTTTATGGATGGGTCCAACCTACAGGGCTTTTACCTAAAATGCTATTGGGCTTATGAGGGCCCATGGTGCTCATGTGATGGGATAGGATCCATAGGGGGAATAGGAGGAGGAATATGAGGATTAATGGGATCAGCCTTCTCTCCTAGAATATCACCTAAATTCCTAAAATGATGTGCTATTCTATCGGGTTTAGGATTCAACAGAACTAGGGGATTCTTAAGGGAACACCTACCAAGGATACAAAGCCTACTCTATTCTTCGAACACTTTAACCCCCGAAACCTCAAAATTTCCTAAAACTACAACAACAAAGCCACAAACCTATAAGGTCTATCAAAAATAAAAACCAAAAGCAAACTTAAAATAAGAAAGCTAAACAAGCAAGCTAAACTACTAAATAAAAGCAAACACAAGAGAGTAAGCTAACCAAAGGAAAAGTAAGATAATAAACTATGAAAAAAAAGCAAACAAAATAAAGCAAGTAAAACTAATAAAAAAGGCAACTAAATAAAGCACACAAGCAAAGAAATCAAGCCAGTCATGCCTTCCTGACAATGGCTCCAAGAACTTGATGTCACTTTAGGAGCATTAATCGCTATTTTGTGCACATGCCCTAAATAGCCCACAGGCGTATAGGTCATCTATAGTATAGCGCATGAGTATGGGGTCAAATCCATGGAGAGGCCAAACTTGTGTAGTGTCCTAAGCTAAGTGCGTCTTAAAAGGCTACATGTTAAGTTCCTAAACTATGATCTTTTTAGGTTTTTTTTTGGGTTTAAAGGGAGCTTAGAAAGGTAATTCTAACCTAAAGGCAAGAAAATAAAAGGTATTTGTGTGAAATGCGGGAATTAAGTGACCTAAGGGGATTCAAACATTGAAAATAGGGACTAGGGTGATTATGACTTGTAAATGGGCGATTACTATTTCTCGTTAGGGTTACTTGATAGATATACTTGGTTGTTTTCGTTTAGACTCCTAATTAACCTCCTAATTGGTACCCTAAGCCTCAGTACGGGTGCGTCCCTAGGGTATGACTTCTAGAGCTACGGCATAATCTTCATGACTTAGGAATTAGGGCTAGCTAATTAGGATTCTAGGTGACTTAGATCAATCTAACCCTAGCATTTAGTCCACTAATTAATTCCCTAATCTATCCCTAGGAATCGGAGCGAATCCATCCCTAGGCATCGTCTACCTAGAGTCACAACGTGGTCCTTATGACCTAGGGCCTTAGGGTTGACTAGCTAGCTTCCTAAGTGACTAAGGTCGACTAAACCTTCCTGGACACCTATTCGCTGGATTTAAAGTCAAAGGAGACTTGACCTAAGCTAATCATTAGTTATGCACCACTGATCTTCATTACAATAGTAGGAATTAACATTTAAGTGCAAAGCATACATATCTAGGGCATGGTATTCGAGAATATATCGACATATTCTGCTACTAAAGACATAGACAAACTTAGATTACACCAATTTAAGCTATAGCATCCAACATGTAAGCAATATATGCTATTCTTGCTATTCAACATGCAAACACATATATAGACATGTATATAAGCATATCCATTTCATGTAATCACCACACAAACACATTGACATGTTCATACAACGATTTGGAAATGGTTAATAACATAATGGACTTCAATATATATATTGAGGCATTTTTACAAACACATAGACATGTATGTAAATTTTCTATTCAAAACCCTAAGTACAAGCACATATATATAGAGATCCATCTAGTACCGATAACAATAATACAATAATCATCCATAATCCAAGAGTAAATCACCCTACATAGCTCTAATCAAACATAAATTAACTTAGGATAAAAGAGAGACAAAGAGGCTACCTTTTTATCCAAAGCCATATCTTTACAATCCAAGAGCTAATGCCTTAAATCCTTATGTTTAATCCTCATAGATGCTTGATTCCAAGTGCTAAATGTGTGTGAAAGAATGTGTGAGAGGTGGGTGATAAGAGGATTAGGGTTTTGGGAGATGGGTATGAGAGAATGTGTGTAACGTCTCCTAAAAATGGCCTAAAAATAGGTTTTTTATAGACAGCTCAATAGCACAACCGGCTGATCTTACTAGTTAGCCAATTCTTCATAAAGGTCGAACAATATAGAAATGAGCTCTCTAGATTTACCGAGGGACTCTACTGGCTAGCCGGTATATACTGGGGGACCCTACCTAAGACCCCACCGGGTTGCCCCTTCTCACTTGACAACTCAACTTTGAAAATTCATTTCTAGCTTATTCTTCATCCTTTCGCTTTCGGTCTTTAATGTTTAGCTTGTTTTTTCCTCGTTTACACTTGCCCCATCCTAGAACTCATCTACAACATAAAATGAGCACTTAGTGTAGTATTTTCTCTCTAAACTCAACTATGAATATTAATATCTGAGTATGCACAACTATAGTATAAATACCACACTAAGGCTTTGTAATAAGCACAAATCACCTCTAAATAAGTATAGAAATACAATACATAACACACACACGCAAAACCAACACATCAACACCCAAACCTTCTCCCTGTTTGTCCTCAAGCAAGACCAAAACCTAAGTTTATCTCTAAATTGCTAAAGAGGGTTTCCTAGAGTATTGACTCGCTATCTTGGTGAATCTAAAGAGTATGATGGGGTCATTCCTATTGTAGAGAGATTTCCAAGCCTTTTCAGATCCTCTATTTACTGACAAGGGATCTTGCATCTCAAGGGAAGTTCCTAAATAGCTATAACCATCATAACCTAGGATTCTAACTCGCACACATGAGATGTTGATGCTTCGTGCCTCCTTGACTAACATAGCCTCCTTAATATGCACAGCCTCAAAGATACAAGGAGAAAGAAGATACAATCACAATGACTCAAAAATGATGTAAGAGCCTTATTTATAGCGTATTAAAAGAACAAAAGGAGAAACTTGTGCTAAGTTGACATTGTGTCACTTAAGCATTTATTCAATGAACTTCACTTTTTCAATCTTTTTGGTGCCTTTTTGGCTTTTTCACATTTTCACTTTTTTTTGCTTTTCCAATCTTTTTCATCTTTTTGCACCTTTTTGCCTTTTTCAATTTTTTTGGATTTTTCATCAATAGATACATGAGAAAAAGAAAAGAAAAAGAAAGGCTAAGACACATGAAAAAGAACTAATCAAGGAAACAACACTCATATCAACACCCCTTTTCAACCACTTTTTTGAACCAAGCTATAGGGTAACTACAAGGTGCATTCTTAAAGGTATTCATCATCCATAGCTTTTAAAAGGCATCCCTTCTAAGTCTCAGCTCTCTTTCTACTTTATTCATTCCCCACAATACTATCTCATATTAACTAATCAATTGAGTTAATAAACAAAAGCCAACATTCCAATCAACCAAGAGATAAATGACTTTATATGCATAAAAATCAAAAAAATTTCACCATTATTACAAAAATAATGTACATTGATGTTGCCTCTCAAGTGCAAGCTCTAAAGACCCCTAAGCATATAGATAGATGTAGTCGAGTGTCTGTGAGAATGGGAGTCGAACCACAAAGAAGCTAGTTGGTAGAGTGGATTTTGTGCTCGTATGTCCTAAAGGTGTAGAAAAGAAAGCCTATACTAAGCATATTTTTTTTGGGATTTTGGATTGACGAGAGCTCGAGAGTAAGAAAATAAAACTACACTATGAGAATGAAAAAAGGGAAAAAAAGCTAATCTAGAGGGAACTAACAAATGCAAAGGTTCTAGGGTGACTTCAACTTATGAATGGGTGATTTGATACTCAGATGCTATGCAATTAAAGAATGATGGCTTATTATGGTGATTGCTCGTAGCTAGGTTGCTGATTAGTGTCCTAATTTTCCCCTAGGACTTGGTGCGAGTTCGTCCCTAAGTGGCACCTCCTAGAGCTACGGCATGGTCTTTGTGACCTAGGGCCTTAAGAGTGACTAACTAGCTCCCTAGGTGACTTAGAATGAACCTACCCTAGTACCTAAACTATTGGCTGGATTTAAAGCCAAGACCTAGTGTCACTAGGGTCGATTAAACCTATTCGGAAACCTATTGGCTGGATTTAAAGCCAAAGGAGACTTGACCTAGGCTTGCCCTAAATTACATGCTGTCATTCTAAGGTCACTACAACAAAATTCGACTTGCTAGCACATTCATACATGTTCCAGGCTAGGGTGTTCATGAATAATGAGATCTATTTGGCTACCATATCGTCATGCTCAGATTACACCATTAGAATCAATTAAGGGCCAACATGTATGCGTTATTGAAGTCAAATTCACTACTAGGTATGCAAACATATATATAGACATGAATATAAGCATTACCCACTTCATATAAACACATAGACATGATTATAGTATAGATTAGATGTGTTTAGTAACAAACAGACTTCAATTTATACACATGCTACTCATTTAGGCATTTTATCAAATAGTTGGACATAAATGAGAAAATATCCATTTGAACAAGAAAATTAAAACATGTATATGTTAAGCCATCAAATCCCATATCATAACAGTATATAGTTAATCCATTACATAAGCTAAATCACCCTACACAAGTCTACTCAATCATAATAGAAAATAGAATGAAAAAGAGATTGTGAAGCTTCCCTTTTATCCTAGCTAATCTTGTACAAATCCCTTGAGCAAACTCTAATCTAAATGTTTGAAAACCTCCAAATTGAGCTTGATTCAAGTTGAGAGATGTGTGAGAGAGGTGGGTAAGAATTAGGGTTAAGTGTGTGAGATATAAGTGTGAAATATATGTGATGCGTCTAAAAGTCTCCCTCTTAAGGTTTGAAAATCGAGCTTTTATATCAGCTACCACGCACTGCCAGTCGATGGTCGACCAGCTCTGGAGAGGTAGTCGAAAAGTTTTTTTTGGTAGCTATCTAGAGTGGTCAGAAGGAGGAACTTGATCGGCAATTTTCGGTTGCTTTTTGGAGTGGCCGGTCGACCTAGTCGGTCGACTGGCTTTTCTTTTGGGTCGTCCGACTGATTTTTTTTCCTTTATTCTCTGTCTTTTCGATCTCCGATCTTCTCCCCTCAATCCGTGCATCTTCCATCTTCATCATCCATCATTGTCCATGCTTTGTTTCAACCCTATAGCTCACCTAAGGCACAAAATTAAGCATTTAGTATAACATTTGACTTAGAAACTCAACTATGTACATTTGCTTACGCTCAAGCCTAACTCTAGTATATGTACTATACTAATGCATCTTCTAAGGCTCAGAACACCTCTTAAACATAGGCAATTAACAACATAAATGCACACTAAAACACAACACATCAACACCCCCAAACCTGCTCCTTGCTTGTCCCCAAGCAAGCCCAATCTCAAGTTTATTTCTAAAGCCGATGCAATGGATTGCCCAAAGGATTGACTTGCTATCAAAGTTAGTCTAAGAAGCATGAAAGGGGCATTCCTATTGTGGAGAGATACCCCAAGTCTCTTTGAATCCTTCTTCTACTCATAAGGGGTCTAGTTCCTTGTAGGAATTTCCCAAGTAGCCAATCCACCACAAGCCTAGGATTCTAACTCACACACTCAGGATGTTGATATTTCGTGTCCCCTCAACTAACATGGCCTTCCCAATATGCACAAATCCTCAAAGACAAGAAAAGAGAGAATATACAAACACAAATGGCTCATAAAAAGCCTTATTCACATATCTACATAGAGGATAGCTTGTGCTAAGTTGACATTGTGTCACTTATGCACTTATTTACAAAACTTTTTTTAGCCTTTGGCTTTTTCTCTTTTTCAATTTTTTTTCATATTTTTGATATTTTTGCACCTTTTTTTTGCCTTTTTCAATTTTTTTGGATTTTTCATGCTTTGTACTGTATTCACACAAAAAGAAAAGAAAAAGAAAGGCTTAGACACAAGAAAAAGGACCAATCAAGGGAGGGGAACTTACATCAAAAACCTTTTCTTCACTCTTTCCTACCAAGCTATGGGATGGCTACAAGGGTCATTTTTTTTTTGCGAATTTTGCAAGTATTTTATTAATTGCAAAATTATAGCAAGTATATTCCAAAACCTCTCTAGCCAAAGATACAACAAAAAAGCAAATCACAACTTAAGGGGTAAGAGTAGTCACAAAATAGAAGCATCAAGAAAGCATACAAGATGGTAACAAACATCTCAAAGAGAGGAAAAAATGAACAAAAGAAGAGAAAAATCAAGGATCTAAAACACGCGGCTGCTCATTGCTGGGGTCCTTGATCTTCACTTCATCATCACGAATCCTATCTTCATGAATCTGCCTATCACTCATTTGTGTTACATTCTCCATATCTCCCTTTTTCCTTCCTTATCATCATGTGCCGAATTGGCCATTGCATTTTCCAAGCCATTTCTCTTATCTTCCTCTTCTATTTCATCAAATGTAGCAAATCTATTACCTTCCAAGGAAGATCTTGAAGTATTTGAACCATCCTTTTGATCATTTGAAGCCATAGTAGTATTAGAGCTTTGGACAACCGTGCCATGAAAAGGTGCAGCAATTGAGATTGGCCTCCAAGACTTCTTTGGTCTAGCATTCTTCCATTCTTTCTTACCATTTTCAATCTTCACTTCATTATGGAGATTGTGCTTTGGAGCATAAAGATGCAATTGGGGACATGTAGAGGTGGAATGACCTACAACCTTACAAGAAGTGCAAATAAGCGGTTTCCATGCATATTCAACATCAACTTTAACCCATTCTCCGTTTCTTAATTTCACGTAAGGATGATTCGAGAGACTTTTTGAAAGGTCCATTTCAATGCATACTCTTGCAAAGCCAACAAATGTGCGGGATTCATTAAGCTTGTCCATGTATAATGGATTACCAAGTGTATTTGCCACATAGCTTAATCTTCTTTGTGTGATTAAATGAAGTTTGAAAGAATTAGAGAGATCACTAATATATGTACCTTTCCAATTCTTATTTGTGTCCAAACTGAATTTGCATGAGGGGGAGCATTTGAATGTTGTTGCTTAAATTCAGCACCATTGCTTGTTTCCCATTGAGAAAAACCTTGGTTATGTTGAGAAAGGGGCTGATTAACATTCTGGAAAGGAGGAGAATTGCACGCTACCAAGTTGTATGGTATTGCTGATTTGGCAAAAGTGTTGGTGACCACATCAGCAATGATACTTGAGTTTGGCCCCAAATTTGACTTCTCGAAGGTTGACCGATATAAAGGACGGAATTCTGAAATTTGGGATGGAGAATCACGTGCTTCATTTGCACTAAATCGATTAGCACAAGAAGAGATCGGCCATGCTTTTTGAATTTGCTGATTTGCTGGAGAGTCAAGTGCATTATCCTGTGTGTAATTGGATTGTCGGCTAGTATCCATTGTAGGCATGTGAGTTGTCAAGAAAAGGTTAGAACTAGCAGCTAAAGGACTATGTTGCTCAGCTTTTTGACTATCCAATGCTAAAGAAAGTGCCAACAATTTATTTTCCTTTGTATCAAGCTTTTCCCCAGAGGTTAAAGACCTTTCTTCCTCATCAATACGTTGCAAATTTTCAGACAAAATTCCAGCAAGATCTTTCTTATGTTTTTGCAATTTAGAAGCAAATTCAGCCTCAATCAAGGAGTTTAAGTTGTTCTCCATGCTAAGAGGGGTTGAAAGAGACCCATTTTTGCAAGGTGAATCAAGATTCTTGGAAAAAGGTTGAGGACCAGCAGCCACATATATGGGAGAAGCGAGCTGATCCTCATACAAACCATGAGTTGTCGAGCTTGAGACCTTTCGAGGATGATCTTGAATTGATCAAAGAGGAGAAAAACCTTCATTACCATGAGGTTTTTGGTATGAATCAGATTGTAGCTTGGTTTTCCTTGAATCTGAACCATTTTTCTCAAGTTTCTCATTAAAACCTTGGCCAAATCTCTCCTTGCTTCTTCGTGTGAGACTTTTTACAAGCTCAGCCTTGGAGATATTGTATTTTCCTTCCAAATAGTTTCCTAAGCAAACTCGAGAAGAGGAGTTAGCAAGTTCAAGTTCGGCATCTTCAATCTTCTTGTCCAAGGCACTTGTGGAAGATGATGAATCTGGTTCTTACACACAAGTGTGTAAAGAATTCTTAAAATCCATGTTGCTAATAGAATCATAAGCTAACTTAAGGTCCAAACTTGAGTTGGTGGAAAAGTCATCTTCATCCATTAAAGATGAATAGGAATTTTCAGCCAAATGAGGAAAATCTTCAAACTTTCCAGAATTTTCAGCCACATTTTAAGAGATGATTTCATATAAATCTTTGAGTTTTTCTTTGATAGCCTTGATTCTAGCACTTTTTCGAGATGAAGTTTGATGATTCTTCTTTTTTGGCATGATCGAGAGAGAATTTAAGAAGAAAAATTTTTGTATCAAAGGAGAGGAATTCTAGTGAGAGGAGAGAGCAAATTTTCTAGTGAGGAATTCTAGTGAATTCAAGTTCTTCAATGTTCAGCAAGAGAGCTTTTTCTTTTTCAACAAACTCCTCATGGTCATTACAATAAAGAATGGCTAGTTGCACCTCCTCTAATTCCTCTCTAAGCATTTTCAAGGTGATTGGAATGCTAGAGAAGTGATTTTTATGAAAAATCTTTTACAAGGTCATTCTTAAAGGTCTTTACTCCCCACAATTTTCAAGGGCATCTTCTTCAAGTCTCAGTTCTCTCTCTACTCCATTCACTTTCCCACGATGCCACTCATATTCACTAATCAATTAAGTTAACCACAATAGCTAACACAATGATCAACTAATAAATAAACAATTCTACATGCATTAAAATTTGAAAGATTTTCACCGTTTTTACGCACATAATGCAATCTACCTAAAGGAAACATAAAAAACAATAAGACCAAACCCCCACGTCCCCAAACCTAAACTTTGATTGTTCTCAAGCAAATAGAGCAAAGCACATAAATAAGTAAATTGGCATTACAAAGCAAGTAAGGTTAGTGGGGATAGGATAAAAACATGGGGACAAGTGGAGAAAGAATAGATACAAACTTGCGTTTTCTTCAAAGTTCTCCATGCCAATGATAGATCACTATACTATTAACCCTGTGACTCACAATTCATAAGCACTCAAAGAAAACAAGGTTAGTAGCATTACCTATGCAAACTCGTATTGGCATGTGCAATAATAAGCAATGGTGTATCTTATGGGACTAAGGATCATGATTCAGCACTTTTGGTATAGGTGAAAGAAAAAGAAAGAAAAACAAAAAGAAAGGAAAATGAAACAAGTGCAAAATTGGAAAATTGAACCTAGGTTGCCTCCTAGTAGGACTAACCACTATGCTGTTAGCCAGGCGAACACCAACTTTTCTTCAACCTCCATAGATGGGGTCTCGAAGCATTAAAACTTTCACATGAGCCATGCTCGAATCATATGCATGCTTCAGGTGCTGCCCATTTACTGTCAATTCTCGGCCATCCTTCAAGTCCTTGATTTTGACTGCTCTAGAAGGATAGGCTATCAATACTTCATACGGACCATCCCATCTTGACTTGAGCTTAACTGGAAAAAGCTTCAAACGTGAGTTAAACAACCAAACTTTATCGGAGGGAAAAAATGATTTCTTAATAATGTGTTTATCATAAATTCTCTCCATTCTATCCTTATAAGCCTTGGCATTTTCATATGCCTTAAACCAAAGCTCCTCTAACTCTGCTAGGTCAAGCTTTCTCTTCTCACCCGTTCTTGCCAAATCAAAGTTTAGGGCTTTAATTGCCCAATAAGCCTATGCTCTAGATCTACCGGCAAGTGACAAGCTTTCCTACAAACCAATCTATATGGAGACATACCAACGGAAGTCTTAAAGGCAGTACAGTGAGCCCACAAAGTATCATTTAGCCTAATAGACCAATCTCTCCTATCAGGCTTAATCGTTTTCTCTAAAATGTGTTTGATCTCTCTATAAGACATCTCTACTTATCCACTAGTTTGTCGATGATAAGGCGTAGCTGCCTTATGGGTGATCGAATATTTTCTCAACAAGGCTTCTAAAGTTCTATGGCGAAAATGCAATCCCCTATCACTACTTAAGACCATAGGGACTTCAAATCTGGAGAAAATATTCTCCTTAATGAATTTCACTACTACCCTATGGTCATTAACGTGTGTGGGAATAGCCTCAACCCATTTGGACACATAATCAATAGCCACAAAAATGTATTGGTACCCAAAAGAAAGTGGAAATGGACCCATGAAATCTATACCCTAAACATCAAACAATTCACAAGGAAGAATAAGGGACAAAGGCATCATATTTCTGCTAGAGATAGACCTGGATTGTTGACATCTAAAACACTTTTTGCAATACTCTTGGGTATCCCTAAAGAGAGTGGGCCAAAATAATCCATATTGCAAGACCTTCACGGCGGTTCTCTTCCTACTAAAATGACCTTCATACCCCTTATCGTGACACATACTCAACATGCTCTCCAACTCGTCATCGAGCACACACCGACGAATCGTTTGATCCGCACACACTTTAAAAAGATAGGGATCCTTCCAAAAGAAATGCCTAACTTGTGCTAAGGACCTATCTCTCTCTCTCTCTCTTCTCCTAATGGGAGGGAAAACGCCCTATGCAAGATAATTGACAATATGAGCAAACCATGGTGTGTGATGAGAGATAACAAACAATTGCTCATCGGGAAAGGAATCACAAAAAGGATATGGATCTTTAGAAGACTCGCTAACAAGGTGGGAAAGATGATCCGTAACTAAGTTTTCACTACCCTTCTTATCTCGGATTTCAACATCAAATTCTTGAAGAAGGAGCAACCGCCTAATCAAGTGGGGCTTAGACTCTTTCTTAGCTAACAAATACCTCAATGTCACATGATCGGTGTAGACAATCACTTTGGACCCTAGTATGTACGACATAAACTTGTCAAGGAAGAAGACAACTACTAGAAGCTCTTTTTCTATAGTGGTATAGTTCTTTTGAGCTTCATCAAGAGTCTTACTAGCATAGTACACTACATGGGGCAACTTATCTCATCGTTGACCTAAAATAGCTCTTATTGCATAATTAGATGTGTCACACATAACCTCAAATGAAAAATTGTAGTCAAGTGGCTAAATGATCAGGGACGTAGACAACAAGGATTTAAGCCTATCAAAAGCTCTAAGGCACTTATCATCAAACTCAAATGAGACATCTTGTGCTAAGAGCTTAGACAAAGGATGTGCTATATAGCTAAAATCCTTGATGAACCTATAGTAAAATCTTGCATCCCTTAGAAAAGATCTAACATCCTTAACACACTTAAGGACAGACAACTTTTCAATCAATTCTACCTTAGCTGGGTCAACTTGAATGCCACTAGATGAGACAACATAACTCAACACTATCCCTCGTTGCACCATAAAATGGGATTTCTCCCAACTCAACACTAGATTCTTCTCCATACATCGGTCTAAGACTAAAGAGAAGTGACTCAAGCACTCATCAAAACTATCTTCGAAGAATGAGAAATCATCTAGAAATATCTCTAAATGGCTCTGTTAGGATTAGTATGCCCTAAAGCTCACTTGTACATGACATTTTGGATATGAAACAATGTATAATCATATTTTTGTTAAATGGCATTATGAGTTTCTTACATATAATCTCTGTTATGTTTTATCGATACATGTATGAAGGTCCTTTGACTTGCACTAATGACTTGGGTGTGCAGTGAGGCTGGACGCACAGTAGGTCCAAGTCTAGATTTAGTCACATCATAAATTGAATCCATAACCAAATAAGTAGTGTTGGGCACTCTACTGGGATAAGGTTATATTGAGCAAGTCTCCTCTTTGAGGGTGATCTACCTAGGTCATTGGAGGACTTTCTGGATTTGTCTCAATAGTACGTGTGTCACGTATTGGATAGGACCATTGTGAGTATGTTTTCTAGCGACGTACTATCAAAGAAAGAAAACAAGACACTCACTGCTACTAAATGATCATTGCTCTTAATCTTGAGTATATGTGGATGAACTAATGAAGTTAGGGTTTAGTACTTTGATTCACTGTGGGTGAGATCTTATTTTATTAGGATCAACAGCCTTGTGCATTGAGTGCTAAGTTCTAATTAATTAGAACATGCATATGCAAAATGGAATCTATGTGCCGTCTTTGGGATTGTCCAAATTTATCATCCGAATCTAGATCTAGTGATACTACCTTTATAGGTGTGTCGGTCATATGGCTTGAGGGTCGCCCCCGAGATCAAGAGATTCCATGACCAAGGATGGTTGGCAACAGGACAAGAAACCCAACGGAAAAAGATACAGCTAAGGAGGTGATAGTACACAGGCCAAAGGACCGATCTTAGCTGTGGGTATACATAGAGGGGCATTATGGTCAGTTATTTAGTAGGTCAAAGACAAAGTTCACATTCTTTTGTGATAAGCTTTTGGGTAATGACAATTATTCTTGGAGTGCAACTTTGATCTTATGGTGGAATAGATCGAAGTTAAAAATAATTATTATGTCGCCTAGATCGGGCAAGGATAATTTTAATTATTTTTGGAAGCCAATGATAATTGTGTCTTCTTGGTCCCTTCCCTAGTTGAAATGACTTTGAGAGAGTAATCTTGAAAGAGCAAATTCCATATTGTGGTAGTAGCCTTATTGGGCCAAAGCTTGAAATTGGGTTTGGGCTTTCTTTAGAGTCCAAGATAACCTAATTGGGCTAGGATGGTTTCCTATTGGGCTTGGGCCTCCACATGGATTATGGACTATGTGTTGGACTTGGATAATGGGCTTGGCCTAAGTCTTCCAAGACAAGTGGACAACTTGCAAAATACTACAAAAACAAGTGGACAACTTGCACAAGTCTTGCAAGACAAGATTGACAAGTTTCAAAAAGGAAATACTACATGGAAATTTTCTCCCACATTGAAAGTTTAGCAACTTTAGATGCCAAGGTTCTCTCTATAAATAGACAAGACCCTACACCTTTTACGTATTCCACTTTGTAGTTGATTTCTTCCATTTTGGCAAGAAAATACTACAACACATAGTACACACTTATTGTGTGATTTTTGCTCTAGTTTTTCAAGAGCATATTACTTTGCTTCTTCCCACACAAGAGGCTATTCTCTCAAGATAAGTCTCTTTAATCATAGGGAAGAAGACTAGGGAGTTGCTTATTGTGACAACCTTATAGCAAATTTTTGGTGGCCTTGTTCGTGAACGGGAATAAAGCTCGTGACCGGTTTTAGCTTCATCAAAGACCCCACGCTTCAAGAGGTTAGCTTTATATATTTTGCAAGTACTAGTTATATTCTATATATGTTCTTAAGCATGTTCTTGTGTGTGTAATGTGGATATTTTATTTTCCTAGCATGTTTTCTTAGTTATAATATAGAAAATATGGACTAGGATACCCCACACTTAATAATATCGATCCTACAGGCTCTCAATCATATCACTAAAAATGGCCATCATACACTTCTGAAAAGTTGCTGGGGCATTGCATAGACCAAAAGGCATCCTCCTATAGGTAAAAATGCCATAAGGGCAAGTAAAGGTGGTCTTTTCCTAGTCCTCGGAAAACACGAGGATTTGATTATACCCAGAATATCCATCTAGAAAGTAATAGTAGCTATGCCCAGCTACTCTATCTAAAATCTGATCTAGAAAAGGTCAATGGGAAATGATCCTTCCTAGTTTTAGAGTTGAGCTTCTTATAATTACAAACTCTCTACCCCATGGGAATATGTGTAGGGATAAGCTCTCCTTTCTCATTCTATACAACTGTGATCCCGAACTTCTTAGGGATGACTTGGACTAGGCTAACCCACTCACTATCGGAGATCGAAAAAATAATGTCTGTATCTAAAAGCTTAATGATCTCTTTTTAACTACTTCGCTCATGTGTGGGTTTAGCCTTCTTTGTATCTCCCCAAAAAGAATGGCTCCATCCTCAAGGTGAATACGATGCATGCAAATCGAAGGGTGTATACCTCTCAAATCATCAATTTTTCACCCCATAGCCTTCTTATGTTTCCTAAGAACCTCTAAGAGATGCTCTTCGTGCTCAGTAGAAAGATTGGAAGCTATGATAATTGGAAGGGTCTCACTAGAGCCTAGGAACGCAAACTTCAAATGATCAGGAAGGATTTGAGCTCTAAAGAAGAACTAGGCTCAACCAAGAGAGACTTAACCTCAACATCATCAATGAGAATATTACTAGAGTTAAGACTAGAAGGAACAACCTCAAGTGACTTATCAATCAAGGAACTCTCAACTAAGGAGGTAGAGGTTATACACTTCCGCTTGAAGGTGTCTAAATCAAAGCTAGTCAACGATTCCTCAAATTTTCTAAAATCTTCTTTATCGGTCATAGTTCTCTCTATAAAGTCTTCGACACAAGAATCAATCGCATCAACCCTAAAGCATTCTTCTCCATCCTTTCCTCCTATACTAGCCCTATTCACTACTTTGGAAACCTTCATGGTGGACCTCAAATTCCCAAATTTCATCTCTAATAACCCCGAGCTATAGTGAATAATAGCATCCGCGGTAGCAAGGAAGGGGCAACCTAGTAGAAAGGGTGTAGAATATCTAGAGTCATGACCCAAATCCATATCTAACACTATGAAGTCAATAGGGCATACAAACTCACCAACCTGGACCATAACATCCTCTACCACATCCCTAGGTCTATGCTCGGATCTGTTAGCTAGTTGAAGAATAACATGCGTAAGGGACAACTCAGTTAAAGTAAGGAATGAGATTCACATTGGACCCTAAATCTAACAAGGCGTGATCAATTTGAGTTTGACGGATCCTACAAGGAATTGTGAAAGCTCTGGGGTTACTCATTTTGGCCGGAAGGCCCGAAGTACAAATATGGCTCACCTTCTTCGTAACCCTCACCTTTTTAGGAATGTTCAATGACCTACACTTCCTTGTACAAAGATCCTTAAAGAACTTAGAATAGGAGGGAATGGAAAAGATCGCATCTATCAAAGGAAGTTGACCTTAAGGTCTTTAAGATGCTTTAAAATATTGAAAAACCTAGAATCCTTATTAGGTGTAGGCTTCTCTAAAGCGAATAGGAAGGGAACTCTAGGTGCAACACCTCTAGACACATTAGAATCATCAATAGGCTCCTTTTCCTCTTGATGGAGGTGGGAAGGACTACTCTCTCCATGGTCTCTAATAGGCTCAACTCTCTCAATAGGACCCTCTCTAGAATCTCTCTCAACAAGGCTACTATGTGGCTCTCTAGACTTGGAAGGACCACTAGGTCCAGGCATTGCAAAGTTAACTCCTACCCTATTATCCACTATCCTACCACTCCTAAGAGTGGTGACAGCCTTAGCCTGGGCCTGAGGGGGATAAGTGATATCGGTGGAGGAATAAGACTAGACTCTAAGGTTCACCTCTAGCTGAGAAGGCAATTTCCTAGGGTTTCTATTGCTCAACTGCATGGCAATCTGCCCTAACTATGTCTTAAACCTAGCCATTTGCTGCCTATAACTAGCCATCTCTTGCCTACTATCGGTTAACTCCTGCTGCTAATTTTGAATAAACTACATTAACTTTATCACATCATTGCTAGAAGACAGGCTACTAGAAGGAGCAGGTAAAGCTTGAGGTTAAGGAGTACTAGTGAGATGAGGCTGATTAAGATGACAGAAACTTGGGGGATATTGAGGACGGGGTCACTGCTGGGGTTGAGCTTAGGCATGTGAACTAGACTCGTGCTGACCTTGTCTCTAAGAAAATTTTGGGTTATCCCTCCAACTCGGATTGTTTGTGTTCGAGTATGGATTATACTCACGAGAATAACCTTGTATGGCACACACTTGCTCCTTCATAAACTCGAGAAACTGGGATGCTAAAGGGCAAGCTACAATCTCATGAGACGATTCGGAACATAATGCACAAACCTCAATAACTAAAGGGGCAGAGGAAAAACCTATGGAACTAGTCTTATGACCATGAGATGAAAGAGACAATGAAATGAATTGATCTACCTTATTTGTTAAAGCCTCTACCTTAGCGGGTAAATCTAAAGAAACTCCAACCTCACTAACACTTTTCCTGTTACCTCCTCGACTAGATCTTTCCATAGCAAAATTATGAAAAGAATTTTCAGCCATCAACTCCATTTCCATGCCTCAGCTGGTCTTAAAAGATAGAAGCCACTACTAGAGGCAGCATTAACCATCATCCTATTTTGTTCATTTAAACCTCGAAAGAAGAATTGCAAGAGGTCATGGTTACCGTACTCGTGATGTAGACATTATCTAAGAAGGTCTTTGAACCTCTCCTAAGCCTCATGAAAAGAATCTAGAAAATGTTAGGAGAAAGTCGTAATAGCGGTCCTAAGATCAGTTGTCTTGGCCATGGGATAGAATTTTGAAAGAACTTAGATTGAAGCTCAGCCCATGTAGTAATGAAAACATTAGGTAAGGAATGCAACCAAGCCTCAACCTTATCCTTAAGAGAGAAAGGAAACAATCTTAGACGTAGAGATTGGGGACATGAAGAGTGGAACTCATTTCAACAAAATCAGTAATATGCTCTAGAGGACTCTCATTGCTTCTCCCATAGAAGAAAGGAAGCATGGCCAACATATTAGGCTTAATCTCGAAGTTTGTCTCTCTCAAACCCAGAATTTGAATAGCCAAATTAGGCTCAAAGGCTTCCAGGAGAAAGAATTGCCTAAAAGTGGGTTCCTCATCTATGGGTGGGTTTGGTCTAAGGGGCTCTTGTCTAAAATGATCTTGGGCTTGATGCCTATGGTGATTATGAGGTGGAATGGGATTCATTTAGGGAATGGAAGGATTAGGAGGATGATCAAGATCGGCCATCTCCTCAAGAAGATCTCCTAAATTCCAAAAATTTCTGGTAACCCTATCAGGTTCAGGATTAAAGGGAACTAGGGGATTTCTAAAGGATCTCCTACCAAGCATGCACAAACTATCCTAACTCCGGCCACTTCAACCCCCAAAAACTTCAACAATCCTAAGACTACAGCAAATAAACCACAATCCTAGAAAGTCTACTAAAAGCAAAAACAAAAGTAGAAATAGATAAACAAGAACTAAAGCAAGATAATATAAACAAGAAGCAAGATAAGCAAAAACTAAACAAACCATCAAGTAAAAGCAAGTTAAACAAATACAGAAACTACTAAAACACACAAACAAAGAATGCAACTCCCTGGCAACGGGGCCAAGAACTTGATGTCATCTCTCAGGTGCAAGCTCTAAAGATCTGCAAGTACACGAATTAGTATAGTAGGGTGTGTACGAGAACAGGTGTCAAACCACAGGGAGGCTAGTTGGTAGAATGGATTCTGTGCTTGTGTGTCCTAAAGGTGCAGAAATGAAAGCCTATACTAAGCATATTTTTTTGGATTTTCTATTAATGAGAGGTCGAGAGTTAGAAAATAAAACTATGCTATGAGAATGGAAAGTGGGGAAACAAGCTAATCTAAAGGGAACTAATAAATGCAAAAGTGTTAGGGCAACTTGGACTTATGAACGTGTGATTTTATACTTAGATGCTATAGGATTAAAGAATGATGGCTTACTATAGTGATTGCTCCTAGCTAGGTTACTAATTAGTGTCCTAATTTCCCCTAGGACTTGGTGAAGGTCTGTCCCTAGGCGACGCCTCCAAGAGCTACAGCGTGGTCCTTATGACCTAGGGCCTTAAGAGTGACTAACTAGCTCCCTAGATAACTAAGAATGAACCTACCCTAGTACCTAAACCATTGGCTGGATTTAAAGCCATAACCTAGTGTTACTAGGGTCGGCTAAACCTATCCAGAAACCTATTAGCTAGATTTAAAGCCTAAGGAGACTCAACCTAGGCTAGCCCTAAATTACATGTCGTCATTCTAAGGTCACTACAACGGAATTCAACTTGCTAGCACATTTATACATGTTCTAGGCCAGGGTGTTCGTGAATAACATGATCTATTTGACTACCAAACATCGTCATGCTCGGATTACACAATTAGAATCAATTAAGCCAACATGTATGCGTTATTGAAGTCATATTCACTACTAGGTATGCAAACATACATATAGACATGAATGTAAGCATTACCCACTTCATAGCATTCATATATAAACACATAGACATAATTATAGTATGGATTAGATGTGTTTAGTAACAAATAGACTTCAATTTATACACATTCTACTCATTTAGGCATTTTATCAAACACTTAGACATGAATGAGAAAATAACCATTTGAACAAGAAAATCAAAACATGTATGTGTTAAGCCATCAAATCCCATCTCATAAGAGTATATAGCTAACCCATTACATAAGCTAAATTATCCTACACAAATCTACTTAATCATAATAAAAAATAGAATGAAAGAGAGATTATGAAACTTCCCTTTCATCCTACTAATCTTGTACAAATCCCTTGAGTAAACTCTAATCCAAATGTTTGAAACCCTCTAAATTGAGCTTGATTAAAGGTGAGAGATGTGTAAGAAAATGTGTGTGAGGTGGGTAAGAATTAGGGTTAAGTGTGTGAGATGTAGGTGTGAAGTATGTGTGATAGGTCTAAAAGTCTCCCTCTTTAGGTCTGAAAATCGAGCTTTTATATCAGCTACTGCGCACTGCCGATGGACTAGCACTTTGGAGGGGTAGTCGACTGGTTTTTTCTGGTAGTTCCTGGCTAGGTCGACCAGCTTCAAGGAGGAACTCGACCGGCAATTTTCGGTTGCTTTCTAAAGCGGCTGGTCGACCTAGTCGGTCGACAGGCTTTTCTTCTAGGTCGTCTGGCTGACTTTTCTTCCTTCATTCTTTGTCTTTCCGACCTCAGATCTTCTCCCCTCGACCTGTGCATCTTTTATCTTCATCACCCATCAATGTCCACGTTTCGTTTCAACCCTATAGCTCACGTAAGGCACACAATTAAGCATTTAGTATAGCATTTGACTTAGAAACTCAACTATGTACATTTGCTTACACTCAAGCCTAACTCTAGTATATGTATTATACTAATGCATCTTCTAAGGCTCAGAACACCTCTTAAACATAAGCAATTAACAACATAAACGTACACAACAACACAACATATCACATATCTACCCTAATTAAGCATAAAACAAGGAAATCAAACTCCCACACCCCCAAACCTAAACTTTGCTTGTCCTCAAGCAAATAGAGCAAAACCACACAACAAGCAATTAGGCATCACAAAGAAAGTAAGGATGGTGGGACAAGGTAGATAAGAAAGGACAAGTAGAGGAAGGATAAATACAACCTTGTTTTCCTTATAAGCCCTCTGATGCCAATGGATAATGATTAAACTACTAATCCCTATCTCTCAACAAATCATAAGCTCTCACAAAGCACAAGGGTCAGTAGCATTACCATGCAAGCTTGCATTGGCATCATCAAATGATAAACAAGGTGTCTGAAGAAGAGGAAATGGTAGAAGTGAGGATCAATACTTAGGAGGGTGAAAAACAAAAAAAAAAATGAAAAGCAAATGAAAATTAAAGAACCAAAATAACAAAAAACCAAAAGCAAGTAAAAGACATAGAAAACAAAAAGGGTATAAACATGTCTAGGGTGCGACCTAGTAGTGCTTGATTTAACGCCTCCAACCGGGTGCTAATGTTAGAGCAAACAATGTTTAAAATTACGAGGCACAAATTGCTGAATATTCAACCAAGCGCAAACGATAAAGGAAAAAGGTCATGCAACAAATGATGGGCAACGAATGCATAATGCACCCACTTCCTAAATCTCACCCCGTATCATCAAAGGAAAATGTGTGCACAAGTATGGAAGATGTCATACTTAAACATGAAAATCATTACCCGTTTGCTCTCTAATCAACCACCCCATGGCTTTTTTCTCATGATCAAGTGTACAAAATTGTGGAGAATTTCCCGGGATTTCCACACGCAGGATCAAGCTCTAGAATTAAAATTTTTAGAGATTTAGAATAACGTCATAATTCTTGCACTGAAAGCTTTGCCTTACGGAAGTATTGAGCTCTCCTTTTTCATACATGATCAAGAACTAGCAGGAGAAGGCTAATTTTTGGGTTAGGGTTTTGGAAGAGAGTTCTGACAACTATAATTAGGTTTTTTCAAAAATCATCGTACAAAATAATGAGAAACTCTCCTTATATAGGGAGATCTAGACTTTCCATAAAACCCATTCCCATAACCCAATAAGCCCAAGTCTTTGGGCTTAGAATTTTGGATTTCTAAAATTCATATTAATGCCCAAATTAAGTCCATATTTAATTTATATAAAATAGCCCATGAATTAATTCTGATCTACATGTCTAGTCCTAGCTAGACATAGTCAAAATTAATTCTATGACCCATAATAGGTAATTAAACATTATAATATTTAATTCTCAATCAAACATCTATAATATTAATTACTTATAATATGATTTAATTCATAATTAAATAATAACACATTTAATTCATAATTAAAAGTGACCGACATTATTATAATGGGGTCAACCTTCCAACTAATTCCCGACCAAATGCGTGACTCTGTAGATTCAAACTTAAATCAGTAATACAAGAACTATTCTTATACCTATCGATGATACCGTCTAGCAATAGTTCTCGATGTCTAAATAAGTCGAATAGTTGCAAGGCAATATTCAACGAACCTGGCACTATGGTGGATTCCCTATGACCCTCGATATTCTAAAATAACCCTAGAAGCGTGGTAGATTGTCAAACCCCTAACTAGCTATTCCATGTCAAGTCCAATCTTGTCATTACTGATCATGACATAACCACGTGACACATAACATTGAAAGCTTTGGCCAAAGTCTTAATGAATTAGGACTAAGCAGAATATCATTCTCTTAATACCTAGAGCGGTCAATCCCATCTTGACCTACACATTGACTTCACGGCACTTGCCCACACCTAATAGCCTTTCATTACTAGATTAGAAATCTGGATAGTCTGGTACCAAAGCGTGACGAGTAATCCACAAGTCTCTATGGCAATCTCAGGCCTAAGGGAATACGACATCCATGTACACCACAAGTTATCCTTTGATAGTAGGGTAAATATCACATGATACTCATAATAGAGTCATATTCAGTGAGCATGTCTCCACACCTCACCATGGGTCACACCGGTGTCTCCACACCCCTTGGTTAAGAGGATAACCAACCATGTAATGCATTATAAACTACTCTTGATGAAATCGATGTCTTAGTATTGATCCTATCATTTGATTATGAATTAGGTTCAAGGACAACTGGGCTATTTCTCATTCACATAACCCCACTAGGTCATCCTAAGGACTACGTCATGATCTAGCAATTGAGGAAAAGATGTACGATATGATGTAACATTGAAAGTAAGATGATTCATGTACAAATAAGTGAATCTACAATGGACGACTGATTTTAGGTTACCATTCCTAACAATCTGTCACTTGGACTAAAGCTAGTTGGATCTGTATCTTATACACATCTTTTTATGATCCCGAAGGCTTTAGCTAAGAAGTTGGCAAAACATTCTTTATTATACGTTATTCACAAAAAATCATTACCTCTAGCTTCAAGAAAGAGATAACATCTAAACATAAGCTTAGAACTCTTCTGGCAAACATAATCTCAAATATTGCAGCTATCATCTTTGTTTGACGAGAATCTAAAATTAGTCCAACTAATTAGTTTCAAGTCAAACTTCTCCATGAACAAGCCACTGGTACTCTTGAACTCCAAATGCTAAGGGATAGTTCCACCTGTTACCAGTGTTTCTAGCTGGGATCAGGATGATGCCTATGGGTTACTCTAACCGAAAGTATACCTTATTTGGCCATGCATATGACACAATGTACTTAGTGAATCCTATTGTCTAAGCAATTAGGATTCTACTTATACATTTCTTTAAGAGAAATTTGTCAAACAATTTCTCTTGAGGAATGAATTTCTAAGAACCTTCTTTGAATTCAATACATTGAACTATTTCAACATGAAATCAATGTACGTATACTAGGATAATCCCATTACCCTCTCTAATCTATCCATATAGATTATGATCCCAAGTACATAAGATACCATTCTGAAAAACTTTTATGGAGAACAAAGCAATACATATAGTTTTCCACTTTATAGTATCAAAATGTCATTCACATTACTGTAAATAAATATAAGGCACACTTCGTTCTTGACAAAGGCATACGTCTTGATACTTAATTAAAAATAAGTATTAACCCAAAATACTTGCACAAAACCACTCATGAGCCTAATAGACATATGCTCTACAATCTCGCCAGTAAATGCGAACTATCTAACTATGTCATACATCTTCTCTTTCAGCTTATCATGAAGGAAAGCCATCTAGGCACCTACTGATTAGATTTCATGATACTTACATGCATCTCATACATGAATGATGCAAATGAATTCGAACATCATCACTAGAAGAAATGTCTTGTCATAGTGAAACTACTACATTCACAAGGCCTCCTAGCAACGAGTTGGGCATTGTAGGTCTTAGTCTATTAAAACCCTTTCATGAACCATTTTTCACTATACAGGTCTTAGCAAGTATACGAGCCAACCAATGACCATACATTGTTGACATTTGAGATTTCTTGAAGGATTACCTTGGATTAAGCAAGTTCTTGGTGTTTATGCCTCTATCCAGTATCTTCACAAGTGAGCAAATTCACATTGTTCTCTAGCAGTTTAATGGAATTTTGCTCTAGACAAGGATTTAAGACCTTTCTGTTGGACGTGGTACTTTACCAAAATCACCTAAGTGATATGATACATTATTTTGGAGCACAAGCCTAAATAGCTCGCAAATGCACAGGTCGTGTGTAATACGGTGTGTGCAAGTGCAGGGTCAAATCCACAGGAAGGCCTAATGTGTGAGGTGTCCTAAGTTATGTGTGTCCTTAAAAGCTACGTGTTGAGTTCCTAAACTACGATATTTTTGGGTTTTTCATTTAAAGGGAACCCAGGAAAGGTAAATCTAAGCTAAGGAAAGAAAATAAAAAGGCACTGTGTGTGTGTGATGGGGGAATCAAGCAGATGCTAACACGTGGAAATGAGAAAGAAGGTGATTATGACTTGCAAATGGGAGATTACTACTTCCGTCTAGGTTACTTGATGGATTAAACTTGGTTGCTCTCGTTTAGACTCCCAATTAACCTCCTAATTATACCCTAAGCCTCAGTGCCAATCTGTCCCAAAGTGTCGATCCTTAGAGCCACAGCATATGGTTTTTATGACTTAGGGCTATAGGGCTAGCTAGTTATGATTTTAGGTGACTTAGATCGATCTAACCCTAGTGTCTAAACCGTTGGCAAGATTTAAAGCCAAGACCTAGTCCATCTAAGGTTGACTAACATACCATGAAACCTATTAGCTGGATTTATAGCTAAGGGAGACTCAACCTAGGCTAGCCATTAGCTATGCATCACAGATCATCATCATAATAGTGGGTATTAACGTTTAAGTGCAAAGAAAACACATCTAGGGCATAGCGTTAAAGAATAATCTGGGGTATTCTACTACTAAGCACATATACATACTTAGATTAAACCAATTTAAGCAATAACACCCAACATATAAGCAATAAAAGCTATTTATGCTATTAAGTATGCTAACACACACATAGATATGTATGTAGTCATACCCACTTCATGTAATCACCACACAAACACATAGACATGCTAGCATAATGATTTAGAGATGATTAATAGCATAATAGACTTCAATATATATATGCAACTTCATTGAGACATTTCAACAAACACATAATCATGTATGTAAAATGGCCTTTGAAACCTTAAGCATAAAGCATATATACATAAATTCATTAAGCACCCATTACAAAAGAGTAGTAATTGATCCATAAATACAAAAATAATCACCTTACATAGCTCTATTCAAACATAATTAGACTTAGGATAAAAGAGAGATACCCTTCTATCCATAGCCAAGCTTTATTATCCATGAGCTATACCCAAATCCTAGTGTTTGATCCTCTTGGATCCTTGATTCTAGTGTTAAATGTGTTTAGAAGTGAGTGTGTGAGTTGGTTTTAGGTGGATTTTGGGGTTAGGGAAATGGGTGTATGGATTGCTTGGTGTTTTCTCCTAAAAAATGGCTTAAAGGTGGCTTAAATAGAGCTGTCAACATATAAAGCCAGGGCCTAGCCGGTCGACCGGCTTTGGGGCTGAGTCAAACGTCCTAAATTGGCCAAGATTCATCAATTGGCCTTGATAGAATGTCGACCAGTCTTGACAGTAAAATGTTTATATCTTGCTCGTTTTGGCTCTAATTCGCACACCTTTTTTTCTATGGCTTTGTATCACTTTTGAGGATCTCCCAAGCCATCTTTTGCACATTAAAACATGTCCAAACTTTGTCCATGTCCTTCATTGGTTCCAAGCTTTGAATTTGGCTCCTGTTGCATTCAGTTTCATCTCGATTGCTCCTTCTTTTGCCCGATCAGTTCCGAATGCACTTTTCTTCATTCTTTTATGTCCGAAACACCCTTGGCTTTGTTCCACACTCTAAGCACCCTTTATCAAGCTTCAATTATCTTCTCGAATCTCACCATAAAACAAGCAATAAATGCGTATTAGTGTAGCATTTAAGTCTTAAGCTCAACTATAAACATGTAAACCATAATATGCACAAGTATGACCTAAATGCTATACTAATACATCAAATGAAGCACAAAACACCTCAAAACAAATATATACATGTAAGGCACAAGCACACACAAAACCAACATATCAACACCCCTAAATCTTCTCCTTGCTTGTCCCCAAGCAAGCCCAATCCTAAGTCTATCTCAAAGTTGGTAAAGAGGATTGATTTGCTATCAAGGAGAGTCTAAGGAGTATGAAGGGCTTGTTCCTTATAAAGGGGTCCCCAAGCCTTTTCAAATCCTCCCCTTACTCATACAGGGTCTTGTACCTCTGGGAAATTCCCCAGTAGCTATACCACCACAAGCCTTAGAGTCTTACGCACCCATACGGGATGTTGATTTATGCCCCATCAATTAACATAGCCTCCCTAAGATACACATAGCCTCAAAGATACAAGAAGAAAGAAGTATGTACAATCACAATGGCTTACAAAGAACGTAAGAGCCTTATTCACAACACATCAAAAGAACAAAACAATAACTTGTGCTAAGTTGACATTGTGTCACTTATACGCTTATCCAATGCACTTCCCTTTCTATGTTTTTGTTGCCTTTTGGATTTTTCACATTTTTTCAATTTATTTTGGCTTTTTCAAGCACTTTTTTTCATTTTTTTGGATTTTTAATCAATGCATAACATGAGTAAAAAGAAAAGAAAAAGAAAGGCTAAGGCATATCAAAAAGAATCAATCAAGGAAGGGACACTCATATCAAAACCCCTTTTTCGACACTTCTTCCAACCAAGCCATGGGATAGCTACAAGGTATATTCTTAGAAGCACTCACTCCCCATAACTTTCAAAAGCATCTTCCTCCAAGTCTCGGTTCTCCCTGTACTCCATTCACTCCCCATAATACAACTCTACCTCCACCAATCAATTAAATCAATCACAAGAGCCAACATTCCAATCAAAAAGAGATAAACGACTCTATATGTGTAAAAATCAAAAAATTTTCACCATTTTAAGCATATAATGCACATCTACCCTAGTCAAAGCATATAACAATAAAACTAAACTCTCACACCCACAAACCTAATCGTTGCTTGTCTTCAAGCAAATAAAACAATATTACTCAACAAGCAAATTGGCAACACAAAGCAAGTAAGGGTAGTGGGGATAGGGTAGATAAGAGGGAATAAGTGTTGAAATGATTGACAAAACCTCGTGTTCTTTTTGAAGCACTTCGATGCCAAAGGATAATGATTCAACTACTAATTCCTATCGCTCAACAAATCATAGACACTGAAAGCACACAATTAGTAGCATTTCCATACAAGCTCACATTGGCATAATCTAATGATAGACAAGGGGTATAAAAATTGGAAATGATAGAGAGGGTCAACATTTGGGAGGGTGAAAAAGAAAACAAGGGAAAACAAAATGAAAATCAAGAGAACTAAACTACTAAAAGCAAATAAAAGAAATGGAAAACAAGGAAAGCAAATGGAATATAAACATGTCTAGTGTGCCTCTTAGTAACGCTGGATTTAACGCCTCCAACTGGGTGCTAATGTTAGAGCAATACGTGTTTAAAATTGCAAGGCACAAATTACCAGATATTCAACCAAGCACAGACAGTAGAGTGAAAAGGGTCATGCACTATATAATGGGGCAATGAGTATATAATGCACCCCTTTTCAATATTTTACCCCAAAACATCAAATGAGAATGTGTGCACAAGTGTGTAATGTGTCATGCATAAACGTGAAAGATCATATCCTACTTGCTCTTTAACTTACCACCCCATGGCCTTCTTTTCATAACTAAGGCTAAAAACACACCCTTCCCATGGGTCAATGATAGGTCTAATGCATGCAACATAGGAGAAGTACTACCTAACCTTTGATGAAATATTCTATTTATGAAGGCATAAACGTGAACTCCAAAGAGGAAGGCTTAACAGAATCGAAAAAGGGAGTGGGAGTGACACTCGAAGACAGAACGTCAAAGGTGAAGGACATGGAAGTACTACACTTTTCCTCTCCACAATATAGATCATGATTAAGCCTAAGCAACTCTAACTTCTCACGAGGGTAGATTCGATCTTAATGGGCTCTTTCTCCAATAAAGAATCATCAAACATCTAAAGAGACCCATAGATCATTCTTCCAAGCATACCAGTTTCTTTATTAGGTGTCTTCTAGAGTTGCTACTTGCCTCAACACAATGATTCTTAACTCGAGGAGACTTATCATCTAAAACCTCCGAAATTGGTGTCTTGTTTTCCCCAATGAATGACTCTATACCTTCACTAGCTAAAGTCTCTTCACATTCATCCATACATTTATCACTAGTGGGTGTCATCCCACCATTATGCTTCTCATAAAGGTATACACATGGAGGGGATAATGGGGACTCAAAGGATTCTGGGTGATGCAAACAAGAATACTCAATAGAAAGGTATACCTTAGACTCTCGAAATGTAGACTCGAAATGTAAATAAGTGTTATCGACATGAGAATCAACCTCCAAGTATGTGAGAAGTGTAGGATGAAAAGAAAGGACAAGCTTATACGACTCAAATGAGGACGTTGAAAGTTGAGGAGGATAGGGTATTATTTCCTCAACACAATAGATGTCTTCTTAGAGTTGTTACTCTCCTCAACACAATAGATTCAAAACTCCAAGAGACTTATCATTTAAAAGCTTTGAAATTAATGGATAACTCTAAACCTTTACTAACTAAAGTCTTTTCAAATTCATCCATACATTCATCACTAGTGGGTGTCATCTCACCATCATCCTTCTCACAAGGGTAGACGCATATAGAGGAGACAATAGGCACTCAAAAGATTCCTCATCACGTATGCATAAATGTTCAAGGGAGGAATACATGCTAAAGTCCCTAAATGCTGACTCGGAAGGCAAATAAGTGCTATGATCATGAGACTCAACCTCCAAGTATGTGGAAAGTGTTGAATGAGAACAAATAATAAGCTCATGTGACTTAGTAGAAGGCGTTGAAAGCTTAAGATGATAGGGTGCTACTTTCTCTAAAACATATCTATAGGAATCATCAAGAATCAATTATTGTCAAACTCATCCTCATCCTCACTATAAGCTATTAACTCTCTATCAACCTTGCTTTCTAAATTTCTCTCCGAAACATCATCTCTTTCATCATTATTAGCCTCCTCCTTAGGTCTCAACTCTATCCTTTCAACCCAGTCTAAAGGTATCCCAAGACCCTCAACCATGGGTGGCTCACTCTCAATCTTTTTCCTAAAGCACTCAACTTGATGATCAACTAGTTGCATCATGCTTTCTAGTTTCTCTTGGCCAGACTGAAGGAGAAGTCGAGATTGCTCAAACAATTTATCTAATTGATCCGAAAATGTAAACCTAACAGAGAAGGGTTCAACCGAGTGAGAATGGTAAACATTTTGATTGGGGTCACTATAGGCACAACCATTATAGTACTGGACAAAAGGTGGGTAGGAGAAGATAGTGTGAAGGATGGACTCTCAATGCAAGGAGGTGGACCAAATGAAGAGTTATCTTCACCCTAATATGACAATGCATGATATTGCTCCCCATAATCATGGTGTCTAGATGTGGATGCATGCATGGGCACATAATTTCTAGGGGCATTGGGTGTTGTATGCAATTGAGAATGAGGATGAAAAGTAGGGCAATCATTGGAATCATGAGCATGACTTTCACATAGATTGTTGATGTGTTGTGTTTTTGTGTGTGTTTGTGTTGTTATTTGTCTATATTTTTGGAGGTGTATTGAGCTTAAATAGTTGCATTAGTGTAGTACTTGTGTTAGATGTAGACTTAAGCATATACAACTATATATAGTTGAGTTTAAAAGGTAAATGCTACATTAATGACTTGTTTTGGATATTATAAGTAAGATTGAGAATTGTTTAGAGATCAATGAAGATGGAGATGGTTTGGGCAAGGAGTGAAAGTGATGTGTTCGTATCGAGTTTTACACTCGCAAGCGTATGGATCGTTCGTGGTATAGTGGATTCGTGTACGGGTATTGTCTCCACAGAGAGGCTACCTTAGTTTAGTCTCTATGTGCTTGGGTGCCTCAAATCAGCTACATGCGTGTGTATGCTTACTTTAGGATGGAAGGGAGCTCGGAAAGAGGAAATTAAAAACTAATCTAGGGAGGAACTTAAAGGAGCCAAACTAAGGAAGGAAAAAAACTAACAAAGAAGAAGGGGACCTAGGGAGATTGCATTGCAACTAGACTTGGGCGATGATATTGGATGTAGTCTATATAAGGCTCAGGACTTCTATTACCGTTGTGTTGATCGGAGGCTCTCTTAACCAATACTAGTGGTTTAACCCGTTAGCTAGATTTAAAGCTAAGGGCCAATCCCTCCTAGCCTACGCAATCTGTGCTTAGAACTTATCCTCTTGGTTGGATTTAAAGCCAAGGACTAGCACCTAGACACTACGTGACATTAAGGCTCGATTAACCAACACTAACTGGGTGAGGGATACTCTAGTTTAGGTTAACTTATCCGCTTGGCTAGATTTAAAGCCAAGGACTAGCACCTAAACTCGACTAAGCATAGCATGTAACCTATTAGCTGGATTTAAAGCTAAAGCCTACTCTACTAAGCAAAGCCATGAGATTAAGCACAATCACATCACCCATATAAGTAGATAAGATCATTTGAAGCACAAATAATACATGCATATTCACTTAGGCATTTTAACAAACACATAGAAATAAAAGTTCCTCCTCTGAAAATGAGCTGAAACAAGCAATTTATAAACATCTTCAGCGCACAGCCGGTCGACCTAGCCGGCTGATCGACTCCTTGAGGAACTCGACCAGCTTAAATTCTTCATTCTCTGGAGTGGCCAGTCGACCGGCTTCTTCTAAGTTGACCGGCTGGATCAGAATGCTCCCTTCTTCGTTCCTT
Source organism: Cordia subcordata (assembly GCA_028554755.1). Lineage (NCBI taxonomy): Eukaryota > Viridiplantae > Streptophyta > Magnoliopsida > Boraginales > Cordiaceae > Cordia > Cordia subcordata. The sequence goes on from JAPTOF010000015.1 coordinate 10,747,236, forward strand.
TTCTTCCGGTCTTCATCCATTAGCTTATTTCTTCCACATGTAAGCTCGAACCCTTCTAAAACACTCCTGAAACATGGAATATAACACTTAGTGTACTATTTATGCATCAAAATACATTTTGTACAAATATTAACAAATAAGCATAAACCTTATACTAAGTGCACTCTATTATGCTCAAAACACCTTTAAACATGCATGCAAAAACTAGATACAAACATGCACAAATCACACATATCAACACCCCCAAACCTTTCCCTTGCTTGTCCCCAAGCAAGCCTAAACTAAGTTTATCCACATGTTTTTCAAAGAGTTACCAATTGTATTGACTTGCTATCTTTTTGCCTCTAAGGGAGTATAAGGGGTTATTCCTTTCAACATACTTCACTTTTCAATCTTTTTGTTGCCTTTTTGGCTTTTTTTTTTCATCTCTTTTCTCATTTTTGCATTTTCTTTTTTTTTTTGCATTTTTTTCTCAAAACATAACATAGAACAAAAAGGAAAGAAAAAGAAGAGGCTAGGGCACACTAAAAGAACCAATCAAGGAATGGGCACTCATATCAACAGCCCTTTAAAAATATTTTTTTTTTCAACCAAGTTGTGGGGAAACTACAAGGTGTATTCTTAGAAATGCTCACTTCCCATAGTTTTCAAAAGGATTCTCTTCAAAGTCTAGATCACACCCCACACTCTTTTACTCCCCACAATACACCCTCATCTTCTCCAATCAATTAAGTCAATAGCAAAAGCCAACTCTCCAACCAACGTGGAGTTAAACCAACTCAAAATATGCAAAAAATATTGAAAATTTTGAACACATTTTAAGCAAAAATAAGATATGGCAAGCAAATCTATCCCATAATGATATAAATAGTAAATGAGCTACCACACCCCCAAACCTAAACTTTGCTTGTCCTCAAGCAAATAGCATCTAAGCATAACAAGCAAGCACATGAAACACATATGGAGAATGCAGAGAGGGATAGATAAAGACAAGTAAAAGATGGATAGATACAACCTTGTTTCCATGTAGTCCGCAAATGCCAAAGACAATCTAATGATCTACTAGCCTCTATCTCTTGTGGAAAGCACTAATGCTAAAAAAAAAAAAAGAAGAGATTAGAAGATATGCTATGCAAGCTCACATTGACATTTGAAATGATAAACAGGGATGCATACAAAAGGTAAAGGATTGATGCACAAACGAAGGAAAGGATCAAGAACAAGTACAGGAGTAAAAATCTAACCTACTAAGAATGAAAACAAATAAAAGAAAGCCTAAACTATCAAAAGGTAAGATAAATAAAAACAATCTAATCTATTATGTACAAAGCAAGAATAAGTACAAGAAAACTAATCTACTACATACGAAGGCAAAGGGAAACAAATACAAGAAAAACATGAAAAAAATGAACAAGCCTAGGGCGCCTCCTAGTAACGCTGGATTTAACGCCCCCAGCCGGGCGCCAATGTTAGAGCAAAACATGTTTAAAGTTACGCGGCACAAACTGCCAGATAATCATCAAAGCACAGAACGTAGAGGGAAAAGGGTCATGCACTAAGGGTTGGGGCAGTGAATGCATGATGCACCCCTTTTCAAGATCCCACCCTAAAATATCAAATGACCATGTGGGGTGCAAGTGTGGAATGAAGCATGCTTAAACGTGAAGAATCATGTCCCGCTTGCTCTTTAATTAGCCACCCCCATGGCCTTCTTATCAAAATCAAGGGCTAAAAATACACCATCCTTATGGGTTAAAGATAAGTCAAATGCATGCAACATAAGAAACGTGCTTTCTAACCCTAGATGAAAGTGTTCTATACAAAAAGGCATAAACGTGAGCTCTAAAAAGGAAGGCTCAATGGAATGGGTAAGGGGAGTGAGAATGACATTGGGAGAAGGAGGAGCAAGGATAGGGGAATTAGATGTACTACACTCTTTTTCTCCACAAAATATAGCATTTTCAAGCCTAGGACATTCTAACTCCTCACTAGGGGTGGATTCGATCTTAATGGGCTCTACTTCTATCAATGATTCATCAAACATCCAAAAAAACCCATAGATCATTCTTCTAAGCACACCAATTTCTTTTTTATGTGTCTTCTTAGAGTTGCTATTCTTTCTAACGTCGTGATTCTTAACTCCAAGAGACTTATCATCTAAAACCTCCAAAATTGACGTCTTGTTTTCCCCAATAGATGACTTTAAACCTTTACTAGCCGGAGACTCTTCAAATTCAACAATACATTCATCACTAGTAGGTGTCATCTTCTCATCATGCTCTTCACAAGGGGTAGGCATAAATGGAGGGGACAAGGGGGACTCAACGGATTCCTCATCATGTATGCATGAATGCTCAAGGGAAGAATACGCGCTAAACTCCCTAAATGCCGACTCGGAATGCAATTGAGTGCTATCAACATAAGACTCAACCTCCATGTGTGTGGGTAATGTAGGAAGAGAGGGAAGGTTAGGTTCACATGACTCATTGGGTGGCAATGAAAATGCAAGAGGATAGGGTACTATTTCCTCTAAAACATAACCATAAGAGTCATTAAGAACCAAATTATCATTAAACTCATCTTCATCCTCACTACAAGATGTTATCTCTCCATCAACCTTTCTTTCTAGTTGTCTCTCCCATACATCATCATTTCCACCTTTAGTCACCGTATCGTTAGGTCTCATCTCTATCTCTTTAACTCGTTCTAAAGGTATCTCAACATTCTCACTCATGAGTTGCACACTCTCAACCACTCTCTCCAAGGACACACCAAAAGATTTGGTGTCTGGCTTCAAACTCTCAAGTTGTTCTTGGTTAGATTGGATGAGAGATAAGAGATAGTCAAGTGTTTCCTCTTGAGAAGAAAACCTAAAAGAAGAGGGCTCAACTGAGTGAAAAGGCTAGTCATGTTGAAAATCATTTTGCATATAACCATCAAAAAACTCAGGAGAGGAATGGGTGGAAAAAGAAGGTGTTGGAGGTGGACAATCGAAACTAGAAGGTGAATGGAATAAAGAGTCATCTTGACCCCATTGTGAAAATGCATGCTGTTGCTCCCTAGAATCATGATAACTAGATGTAGATGTATGCATGGGCGTATGATTGCCAGGGTCATAGGGCATTGCATGCAATCGAGAATGAGGGTGGAAGATGGGACAAGCACTAGGAAAATGAGCACGGCTTCCATAATGATTGCAATAACAACAATATGCATCTCTATAGTCATGATTACTAAATTAAGATGCATGAGATGTTGCATGACTATAGGGGTCATTAGTAGCACTAGCCCTAGATGGGGAATTCTCGTGGGGACAGAAAATGGTAGGATGCATGAAACTTCCACACAAGCGACATGCATAAGAGACACGTTCGGGTGGTGGGGAAGAGGATACAAGTGACCACCAAAAAGCATTAGGATCAATCATATTCAATGAATCACAAGTAAAACCTCTTCAAAATCATTTTTTTAATTTTTTTTTAATTTTTTTAGTTTTCAAAAAAGGGCAAGCAAGTAAAGATAGTGCACACGCAAGCAGCCAATCGCAAACACAAAAGCACACAAAAAACCAATACTGTGCCTCCCTGGCAACGGCGCCAAAAACTTGATGTGTTAGTATCGTGTTTTACACCCACAAGCGTACGGATCATTCGTGGTATAGTGGATTCGAGTGCGGGTATCGTCTCCACAGGGAGGCTACCTTAGTTTAGTCTCTATGTGCTCGGGTGCCTCAAATCAGCTACGTGTGTGTGTATGCTTACTTTAGGATGGAAGGGAGCTCAGAAAGAGGAAATTAAAAACTAATCTAGGGAGGAACTTAAAAGAGCCAAACTAAGGAAGGAAAAAAACTAACAAAGAAGAAGGGGACCTAGGGCGATTGCATTGCAACTAGACTTGGGCGATGATATTGGATGTAGTCTATCAAAGGCTCAGGACTTCTATTGCCGTTGTGTTGATCGGAGGCTCTCTTAACCAATACTAGTGGTTTAACCCGTTAGCTGGATTTAAAGTTAAGGGCCAATCCCTCCTAGCCTATGCAATCCGTGCTTAGAACTTATCCTCTTGGCTGGATTTAAAGCCAAGGACTAGCACCTAAACACTACGTGACATTAAGGCTCGATTAACCAACACTAACGTGGGTGAGGGATGCTCTAGTCTGGGTTAACTTATCCGCTTGGCTGGATTTAAAGCCAAAGACTAGTACCTAAACTCGACTAAGTATAGCATGTAACCTATTAGCTGGATTTAAAGCTAAAGCCTACTCTACTAAGCAAAGCCATGAGATTAAGCACAATCACATTACCCATATAAGTAGATAAGATCATTTGAAGTACAAATAACACATGCATATTCACTTGGGCATTTTAACAAACACATAGACATATTTGATTTCTAATACATAGACATATTGAATCATGCCATATATTTATGTAAACAAACATGTATTAAGAGCCAAATATCTACATAAATCCATTATTCAAAGCCTTAATCTAATATATAACAACAATCAACCCTAAATCTAGCCTAATCTAGCAACATATTTACAAGAAATAGAGAAAGAACAAGAAGAACTTCCCTAAATTATTGCTTCCAAATTCGTACAAATCCTTCAAATCTTTGTTTAATACTTCAATCCTAGCTTGGTGTAGGGTTTAGATGGTGATTTAGGGTGTTTTGTGAAGTGGGCAAAGGGTTAGGGTTTATTAGGATTTTAGAAATAAAAGTTCCTCCTCTGAAAATGAACTGAAACGAGCAATTTATAAACATCTTTAGCGCACAGCCGGTCGATCGGCTCCTTGAGGAACTCGACTGGCTTAAATTTTCATACTCTGGAGTGGCCGATCGACCTAGCCGGTCAACCGGCTCTTCTTCTAAGTTGACCGGCTGGATCAGAATGCTCCCTTCTTCGTTCCTTTTCTTCCGGTCTTCATCTGTTAGCTTATTTCTTTCTCGTGTAAGCTCGAACCCTTCTAAAACACTCCTAAAACATGGAATACAACACTTAGTGTAGTATTTATGCATCAAAATACATTATGTAAAAATATTAACAAATAAGCATAAACATTATACTAAGTGCACTCTATTATGCTCAAAACACCTTTAAACATGCATGCAAAAACTAGATACAAACACAAATCACACACATCAGGAAGCATAACTAAAGATGAAAGTGAAAGAAAATAAAGTTTGGAGGCTTCCAAACAAAGACTAAGGCAACCGGAAGCAAAACAGAGCCAAAAGGAAGCCAAAAGAGAGCAAATAGGCACTACTGGAGCATTGGCTTTAGAGTACTGGTGCACCGGCTGGCTATTCCGCCAAAAATAGTGAGCAAGCTTCTACTACCAGAATAGAGGTCCCTTGGTACCGGTGCTCTGATTAAGTGTTCCGGTAGTCGCAAAAATTGGCTATATAAGCCCGTTTTTTGCCGTTTTATGTAACAACAAGACATATTCTTTCACACCCATCTCCTAAACCTTGATTCCCCTCTTACCAACCTCTAACACACATACACTCACACACTTTTCCCCTAGATTCAAGCTGGAATTAGGATTTAACACTTGTAATTGCAAGATCAAGACAAGGATTTCAAGAGCAAAGCTAAGCATGAAAAGGAGGTTTTTCTTTCTTCTTTTATACTTTAGTTTTCTCTATACTAGAATAGACCTTTTATGAGTAATTGAAGCTTGCATTATGGGTTGATTGAATACTACTTTGCTATGAGATTTTGATGGTTTAATATATATGTTTGCCTTTAATGCTTCAATGGCTACTTACATACACGTCTATGTGTTTATTGATATGCCTAGGTGAAAGAACATATATACTTGGAGGCTTGATTGCTATTTAACACTTCTAAATTATTGTATGAGCATGTCTAGGAGTTTATGTAGTGATTCCATGAAGTGGGTCTTGTAGCTATGCATGTCTATATGTGTTTTTACATACCTTAATATCAATTTTAGCTTCTATGACACATATGTTGGATTCTAATACGTAAGTTGGCATGACCTAAAAAGGTCTAAGTGTTTAGGACTAGAATAAGCTTTATATTCATTCGTACCATGCTTGAGAACATGTATGATGTGCTCTATTGTCAAATCCTACTTGCGTGATGCTATGGTTGGTGTCTCTTCACTAGTAATTAGGCCTAGTTTAGTCTCCTTTGGCTTTAAACCCAGCCAATAAGTGTCGGGCTAGCTTAATTGACCTTAGAAAGCCTAGTTCTTGGCTTTAAACCCAGCCAATGAGTTAGAACCTAGGGTAAGACCAATTATCATCACCTAGGAACGTAATTAGTTAATCCGTGCCCTAGTTCATAAAGACCACGCTATACTTCTAGGTAGCTAGCACCTAGGGATAGACCCGCATCGAGTCTAGGGATTGTAGGAGATGTTGATTAGATTCCGAGCTTAGAGCACCCTTCTTAGAAAAAACCATCAAAGTTAGTCCCATAGCAAAGTTAGTACCCAAATCATCCATAGTTAAGTGGATTTCACCCATTGCCCTATTTATTGTGTTAATTCCCTTTTTACTTGCTTGTTTTCTCTTACCTTTATTTTATTTAGTTTGTTTAGAATAGTTTAATTTACTTTGAGCTCCCTTCACATCTAAAACAACCAAAAAGAATTCTTAGTTTAGCTTGTTTTCTTTCTAGTTTTCTAGGACACATACTTAGCTTTCATTCCCCATTTCCTGCCTCCCTGAGGGATCAACCCTACTTTTGCACATTAGACTACAAGACTTGTGCACCTGCAGGCTTTTAATTAAGGCTTAGTGCTTAATTAGCCAAGAGAAGCATCAATTGCAACAAGAAGAATATGAATCCCTGTATGCATGAAATGATGCAGAACTATAGGGGTCATATCTAGTACTAGCCTTAGATTGGGGATTTTCATGGGGACCAAAATCGGTTAGATGCACACAACTTCCACATAGGTGACATGCATTGGGAACAAGTTCGGGTGATAAGGAAGAGGATACTAAGGACAACTAAGAAGCATTTGGGTCACTCATATTCAATCAAGCACAAGTAATCCTCTTCTCTAATCATAATACACACGCCCATACACATATATATCATATTTATTCTTTTAAGATTTTCTTTTTTAAGATTTTCTTTTATTGAGCAAATAAAGAAAGCATGAAAAGATAAAACAACATGTAACATGCTAAAACACACAAATCAAAGAAACCAAACAATCATTGCCTCCCCAGTAACAGCGCCAAGAACTTAATTGCTATTTTGTGCATAAGCCCCTATATAGCCCACAAATGCACAGGTTATTTATAGTATAGTGTGCAAATGTGGGGTCAAATCCACTGGGAAACCAAATGTATGCAGTGTCCTAAATTAAGTGCATCCTAAAAGCCTATTGGGCTTCTAAACTATGATCTTTTTGCAATTTTTTTGGTTTAAAGAGAGCTCATAAAAGTAATTCTAACCTAAAGACAAGAAAATAAAAGGGTATGTGTGAGAAATGGGGGAATCAAGAGACCTAAGAGGATTTAAACGTCAAAAATGGGGACTAGGGTGATTAATATTTCTTGTAGGGGTTACTTGATGAATGATGTGTGTCATTTGTGCGTGTTTGCATATAGTTTTTGCATGCACATTTAAGGGTGTCAAGAGTATAATTGAGTGCACTTAGTGTAAAGTTTATGCATTTTGTTAATATTTGTACATAATGTATTTAGATGCATAAATTCTATACTAAGTGTTATATTCCACGTTCTAGGGGTGTTTTGGAAGGGTTCAAGCTTACCCGAGGAAGAAATGAGCTAATGAATGAAGACCGAAAAAAAAGAAATGAAGAATGGATCATTCTGATCCAGTCGGTCAACCTAAAAGAAGAGCCGGTCGACCGATTAGGTAGACCGGCCGCTCCAGAGAATAAAGAATTTAAGCGGTCGAGTTCCTCAAGGAGCTAGTTGGCCATTCCAGAGAGCATCATGATTGAATCCAGTCGAGCAAGAAAGAGGAGCCGGTCGACCTAGCAGGTCGACTGGCTGTGTGCTGAAGAAATCCATAAAAAACTCGTTTCAACTCATTTCAGAGGAGGAACTTTTATTTCTTAAATCCTAATAAACCCTAACCCTTTACCTACTTCACAAAACACTCTAAACCACCATCTAAACTCCATATGAAGCTAGGATTGAAGCATTAAACAAAGATTTGAAGGATTTGTACGAATTTGGAAGAAAGAATTTAGGGAAGTTCTTTTTGTTCTTTCTCTATTTCTTGTAAATATGTTGCTAGATTAGGCTAGGTTTAGGGTTGATTGTTGTTGTATATTAGATTAGGGCTTTGAATAATGGATTTATGTAGATCTTTAGCTCTTAATACATGTTTGTTTACATAAATATATGGCATGATTCAATATGTCTATGTGTTGGAAATCAAACATGTCTATGTGTTTGTTAAAATGCCTAAGTGAATATACATGTGTTATTTGTGCTTCAAATGCTCTTATCTACTTTTATGGGTGATGTGATTATGCTTAATCTCATGGCTTTGCTTAGTAGAGTAGGCTTTAGCTTTAAATCCAGCTAATAGGTTACATGCTATGCTTAGTCGAGTTTAGGTGCTAGTCCTTGGCTTTAAATCCAGCCAAGCGGATAAGTTAACCTAGACTAGAGTATCCCTCACCCACGTTAGTGTTGGTTAATTGAGCCTTAATGTCACGTAGTGTTTAGGTGCTAGTCCTTGGCTTTAAATCCAGCCAAGAGGATAAGTTCTAAGCACGGATTGCGTAGGCTAGGAGGAATTGGCCCTTAGCTTTAAATCCAGCTAACGGGTTAAACCACTAGTATTGGTTAAGAGAGCCCCCGATCAACACAATGACAATAGAAGTCCTGAGCCTTAGATAGACCTCATCCATTATCATAGCCCAAGTCTTGTTGCAATGCAATCGCCCTAGGTCCCCTTCTTCTTGATTAGTGTTTCCTTTCTTAGTTTGGCTCCTTTAAGTTTGGCTCCTTCCATCCTAAAGTAAGCACACACACACACGCCGTAGTTAATTTGAGGCACTCAAGCACATAAAGACCTAGCTAAGGTAGCCTCCTTGTGGAGACGATACCCGCACTCGAATCCGCTATACCATGAATGATCTATACGCTTGCGGGTGTAAAACTCGATATGAATAGCACACATCAAGTTTTTGGCGCCGGTGCCGAGGAGGCATGGTATTGGTTCTTTGTGTGCTTTTATGTTTGCAATTGGTTGCTTGCGTGTGCACTATCTTTACTTACTTTCCATTTTTCAAAAACTAAAAAAAATAAATAAATAAATTTGAAAACAAAAAAAAAAAATTCTCTCGAAAAAACAAATTTGAAAAAAAATAATAAAAAAAATTTTGATTGTGAAGAGGTTTTACTTGTGATTCATTGAATATGACTGATCCTAATGCTTCTTGGTGGTCACTTGTATCCTTTTCCCCACCACCCGAACGTGTCCCTTATGCATGTCACTTGTGTGGAAGTTTCATGCATCTGACCATTTTCTGTCCTTATGAGAATTCCCCACCTAGGGCTAGTGCTACTAATGACCCCTATAGTCATGCAACATCTCATGCATCTTCATTTAGTAATCATGACTATGGGGATGCATGTTCTTGTTATTGCAATCATTGTGGAAGCCGTGCTCACTTTTCTAGTGCTTGTCCCACATTTCATCCCTATCCTCGATTGTATGCAATACCTTATGCCCCTAGCAATCATACGCCAATGCATGCATCTACATCTAGCTATCATGATTCTAGGGAGCAACATCATGCATTTTCATAATTGGGTTAAGATGACTCTTTATTCCATTCACCTTCCAGTTTCGATTGTCCACCTCCAACACCTTCTTTTTCCACCCATTCCTCTCCCAAGTTTTCTTATGGTTATGCGCAAAATGATTTTCAACATGACTACCCTTTTCACTCAGTTGAACCCTCTTCCACAATATCTACACTCTCGGAGCAACTAGATCAAATGCTTGAGCAATCCCAATCTCTTCTCCAATCTAATCAAGAGGAACTAGAGAGTTTTAAGTGAGAATCCAAATCTCTAGGATAGCGCTTGAAGAGAATGGCTGAGAGTATGCAACTCATTGGTGAGACTTTTGAGATACATTTAGAATGAGTTGACGGGATAGAGATGAGACCTAACGATGAGATGACTAGGGGTGGAAATGATGATGTATGGGAGAAATAACTAGAAAGAGAGGTTGATGGAGAGATAACATCTTGTAGTGAGCATAAAGATGAGCTTAATGATAATTTGGTTCTTGATGACTCTTATGGTTATGTTTTAGAGGAAATAGTACCCTATCCTCTTGCGCTTTTGTCGCCACCCAATGAGTCATGTGAACCTAACCTTCCCTTTTTTCCTACATTACGCACACACATGGAGGTTGAGTCTTGTGTCGATAGTACTCAATCGCATTCCGAGTCAGCATTTAGGGAGTTTAGTGCGCATTCTCCCCTTGAGCATTCATGCATACATGATGAGGAATCCGTTGACTCCCTTTTGTCCCCTCCATTTGTACCTACCCCTAGTGAAGAGCATGATGGTGAGATGACACCCATTAGTGATGAATGTATTATTGAATTTAAAGAGACTTTAGCTAGTGAAGGTTTAAAGTCATCCATTTGGGAAAACAAGATATCAATTTCGGAGGTTTTAGATGATAAGTCTTTTGGAGTTAAGAATCACGATGAAGAAAAGAATAACAACTCTAAGAAGACATATAAAAAAGATATTGATGTGCTTAGAAGAATGATCTATGGGTCTTTTTGGATGTTTGATGAATCCATTAAGATCGAATCCACCCCTAGTGAGGAGTTAGAATGTCCTAGGCTTGAAAATTCTATATTTTGTGGAGAAGAAGAGTGTAGTACGTCCAATTCCCTTATCCTTGCTCTTCTTTCTCCCAATGTCATTCTCACTCCTTTTTCCTATTCCATTGAGCCTCCCTCTTCGGAGCTTACGTTTGTGCCTTCTTACATAGAACACTTTCATCTAGGGTTAGAAAACACGTTTCTTATGTTGCATGCATTTGACTTGTCTTTAACCCATGAGGATGGTGTATTTTTAGCCCTTGATTTTGAGAAAAAGGCCATGGGGTGACTAATTAAAGAGCAACCGGGACATGATTTTTCACGTTTGAGCATGCTTCATTCCACACTTGCACCCACATGCTCATTTGATATTTCGGGATGGGATCTTGAAAAAGGGTGCATCATGCATTCATTGCCCCAACCTTTAGTGCATGACCCTTTTCCTTCTATGTTCTGTGCTTTGATGATTATCTGGCAATTTGTTCCATGCAACTTTAAACATGTTTTACTCTAACATTGGCTCTCGGCTAGAGGCGTTAAATCCAACGCTACTAGGAGGCACCCTAGGCTTGTTCATATTTTTCTTGTTTTTCTTGTATTTATTTGCCTTTGCCTTTGTATATAGTAGATTAGTTTTCTTGTACTTATTCTTGCTTTGTCCATAATAGATTTGATTGCTTTTGTTTATCTTACCTTTTGATAGTTTAGGCTTTCTTTTGTTTTCATTCTTAGTAGGTTAGATTTTTGCTCCTTTACTTGTTCTTGCTCCTTTTCTTCATTTACGCATCAATCATTTACCCCTTGTTTACATCCTTGTTTATCATTTCAAATGTCAATGTGAGCTTGCATAGCACTATCTTCTAATCTCTTCTTTGTTTTTTTAGCATTAGTGCTTTCCACAAAAGATAGAGGCTAGTAGATCATTGGATTGTCTTTGGCATTTGTGGACTACATGGCAACAAGGTTGTATCTATCCATCTTTTACTTCTCCTTATCTATCCCTCTCCGCATTCCCCATATGTGTTTCATGTTGATTGCTTGTCGTGTGGCTTTGTGATTTTTGCTTGAGGACAAGCAAAGTTTAGGTTTGGGGGTGTTTGTGGTTGTTCATTTATTGTTCATATCATATATGAGATAGATTTGCTTGCCATATCTTATTTTTGCTTAAAATGTGTTCAAATTTTTCAATTTTTTGTATATTTTGAGTTGGTTTATCTCCACGTTGGTTGGAGAGTTGGCTTTTGCTATTAACTTAATTGATTGGAGAAGATGAGGGTGTATTGTGGGGAGTAAATAGAGTGTGGGGTATGACCTAGACTTCGAAAAGAATTCTTTTGAAAACTGTGGGGAGTGAGTATTTCTAAGAATGCACCTTGTAGTTTCCCCACAACTTGGTTGGAAAAAGGGTTTTTAAAAGGTTGTTGATATGAGTGCTGGTGCGTCTTTCAAGTGCAAGCTCTAAAAGACCCGCAAGCGTACGGATCGTGCAATATAGTGTGTATAAGTGCGAGTGTCGAACCACAGGGAGGCGTGAATAATGTGGGTGAATTCTATGCTTGGTGTTCTAGAAAGTGGCAAAAAGAAAGATCTAAACTAGACATATTTTTTGGGTTTTGGATTATCGGAAGCTTTAGGTAAAGGAAATAAAACCAAACTATGAATATGAAAAATGGGAACACAAGTTGGTCAAGAGGGAACTAACGATTAAGAAGGGGTTAGGGTGACTTCGACTTATGAATTGGTAATTCTATACTCAAATGCTATGGGATTAAGGGATGATGGCTAACTATCATGAGTGCTCTTAACTAGGTTGCTAGTTAGTGTCCTAATTTTCCCCTAGGACTCGGTGCAGGTTCGTCCCTAGGCGGTGCCTCCTAGAGCTATGGCGTGGTCCTTATGACCTAGGGCCTCAAGAGTGACTAACTAACTTCCTAAGTGACTTAGAATGAACCTACCTTAGTACCTAAACCTTTGGTTGGATTTAAAGCCAAGACCTAGTGTTGCTAAGGCCGACTAAACCTATCCGGAAACCTATTGGCTGGATTTAAAGCCAAAGAAGACTTAGTCTAGACCAGCCCTAAATTACACTTCGTCATTCTAAGATCACTACAGCAGGATTTGACTTGCTAGTGCGTTCATGCATGTTCAAGGCCAAGGTGCTCGTGAATAACAGAACCTATTCAACTACCAAACATTGTTATGTTCAGTTCACACCATTAGAAATAATTAACAACCAACACGTATGCATTATTGAAATTATGCTCATTACTAGGCATGCAAATATACATATAGACATGAATAAAAGTATTACCCACTTCATAGAAAACACATATAAACACATAAACATAATTATAACATGGATTAGATGTGTTTAGTAACAAACAACTTCAATTTATACACATGTTACTCATCTAGGCATTTTATCAAACACTTAGACATGAATGAAAAAATATCCATTTGAACAAGAAAATTCGAAACATGTATATATATATTCAGCCATCATATCCCATATCATAAGAGTATATAGTTAACTCATTATATAAGTTAAATCACCCTACACAAGTCTACTAAATCATAATAGGAAATAGAATGAAAGAGAGATAATGAAGCTTCACTTTCATCCTAGCTAATCTTGTACAAAGCTTTTGAGCAAACTTGATTCCAAATGTTTGAACCCTCCAAATCAAGCTTGGTTCTTAGTGAGAAATGTGTGAAAAGTGTGTGTAAAGTGGGTGGGATCTAGGGTTAAGTGTGTGAGAATTTTTAGGCATGAAGTGTGTGTTAATCTTCCAAAAAGTCCTCTTTTTCTGCAGAATCGGGCCCTATTTATATGTTCTCAGCATATTGCCAGTCGACCGGCTCTGAAGGGGTGGCTGTCCGGCTATTTTTGGCATCTCTCTGGAGTGGCCGGTCGACCGGCTCTTTTTCCTTCGTCGTCCGGCTGACTTTCTTCCTCCATTGTTTGTCTTTTTAGCCTCTGGTCTTCTCTCTTAGACCCGTGCATTTCCCATCTTCATCACCTTTCATCGTCCAATCTCGATCTTAACCCAAAGTTTACCTAAATCATTGAAAACAAGCAATTAGTGTAGCAATTTGTCTCTTAAACTCGATATGTACATTTGTTTATGCTTAAGCCTATTCTTATCAAAAGTACTGCACTAATGCATCATTATGAGCACTCAACACCTCTAAAATATAGGTAAATGACAATGCAAACACACACAAAAGCATAACACATCAACACTCCCAAACCTTCTTCTTGCTTGTCCTCAAGCAAGCCCAATCTTAAATTTTATCTCTAAGGCCGATACAATGGATTGCCTAAAGGATTGACTCTCTATCAAAGTTAGTCTAAGAAGCATAAAGGGGGCATTCCTATTATGGAGAGATCCCCAAATCTCTTTGGATCCTCCCTCTACTCATAAGGGGTCTCGTTCCTCATAGGAATTTCCCGAGTAGCCAATCCACCACAAGCCTAGGATTCTAACTCACGCACTCGAGATGTTGATATTTCATTCTCCCTCAACTAACATGGCCTCCCCAGCATGCACCAAGTCTCAAAGACAAGAATAGAGAATATACAAACACAATGGCTTATAAAAAGCCTTATTCACGTATCTACAAAGATGATAACTTGTGCTAAGTTGACATTGTGTCACTTATGCACTTATTCACTAACTTTTTAGTGCCTTTGGCTTTTCCTCTTTTTCACTTCATTTTATATATATATATATATATATATATATTTGCACCTTTTTGCCTTTTTCATTTTCATTTTTTTTTGAACTTTTAATGCTTTGTATTGTATTCACAAAAAGAAAGAAAAAGAAAGGATTAGGCACATCAACAAGAACCAATCAAGGAAAGGGCACTCACAACAACAACCCTTTTTCAACACTCTTTCCTATCAAGCTATGGGGTGGCTACAAGGGTTATTCTTTCAAGGTTCTCACTCCCCAGAACTTTGAAGGGCATCCCCTCCAAGACTTAGTTTTCAAACCACTCTATTCATTTCCCCACAATGTCTCTCATCTTCATAAATCAATAGAGTCAATCACAAAAGCCAACACAATGATCAACAAAGAAATAAATGACTCTATATGCATCAAAATTGAAAAATTTTCACTATTTTTAAATGCATAATGCAATCTACCCTAAACAAGATATATAATAAGAAAAAGAAACTCCCACACCCCCAAACCTAAACTTTGCTTGTCCTCAAGCAAATAGATCAAAACACAACAACAAGCAAATTGTCATTACAAAACAAGTAAGAGTGGTGGGGATAGGGTATAAACATGGGGAACAAGTGAAGAAAGGATAGATACAACCTTGCATTTTCTTCAAAGCTTTCCATGCCAATGATAAATCCATACTACTAATCCTGTGACTCACAATTCATAAACACTCACAAAGAAAACAAGATTAGTAGCATTGGCATGTGCAATAATGAGCAATGGTGTATCTTATGGGACAAAGGATTGGAATTCAACACTTTGGTTTGGGTGCAAGAAAGATAGAAGAAAGAAAATAAAAAGAAAAGAAAGTGAAACAAATGCAAAACTGCAAAATTGAACCTAGGTTGTCTCCTAGTAGCGCTAACCACTATGCCGTCAGCCAGGCAAACACCAACTCATCTTCAACTTCCGTAGATGGGATCCTGAAGCATTAAAACCTTCACACGAGCCATGCTTGGATCATATGTGTGCTTCAGGCGTTGCCCATTCACCGTGAACTCTCGACCATCCTTCAAGTCTTTAATCTTGACTGCTCCGGAAAGATAGGCAACCATCTCCTCATATGGACCATCCCATCTTGTCTTAAGCTTACCTGGAAAGAGTTTCAATCGTGAGTTAAATAACCAAACTTTATCAAAAGGAGAGAATGATTTCTTAATAATGTGTTTATCATGAATTCTCTTCATCCTATCCTTACAAAGTTTAGCGTTCTCATACGCCTCGAATCTAAGCTCTTCCAATTCCGCTAAGTCTAGCTTCCTTTTCTCACCCGCTCTTGCCAAGTCAAAATTTAGGGCTTTGATTGCCCAATAAGTTCTATGTTCAAGTTCTACCGACAAGTGACAAGCTTTACCATAAACCAATCTATATAGAGACATACTAATAGGCATTTTAAAGGCGGTACGATAAGCCCATAAAGCATCATTTAGCCTAATAGACCAATCTCTTCTATCGGGCCTAACCGTTTTCTCTAAAATATGCTTGATCTCCCTATTGGACACATCTACTTGTCCACTAGTTTGTGGGTGATAAGGAGTGGCTCCCTTATAGGTGACCGAATATCTTCTCAACAAAGCCTCTAAAGTCCTATGGCGAAAATGCAAACCCCCATCACTAATTAAGACCCTAGGGATTCCAAATCTATAGAAAATGTTTTCCCTAATGAACTTAACCACTACCCTATGGTCATTAGAGCGTGTTGGAATTGCTTCAACCCATTTGGACACATAATCAACGGCCACTAAAATGTATTGGTACCCAAAAGAAGGTGGAAATGGACCCATGAAATCTATACCCCAAACATCAAACAATTCACAAGGAAGAATAGGGGATAAAGGCATCATGTTTCTTCTGGAGATGGACCCAGATTATTGACATCTAAAGCACTTCTTACAATATTCTTGGGCATCCCTAAAGAGAGTGGGCCAAAATAGTCCACTTTGCAAGACCTTCGCGGCAGTCTTCTTCCCACTAAAATGACCTCTACACCCCTCATCATGACACATACTCAAAACATTCTCAAACTCGTCCTCAGGCACACATCGACGAATCATTTGATCCTCATACACTTTGAAGAGATAGGGATCTTCCCAAAAGAAATGCCTAACTTGTGCTAGGAACCTATCTTTTTCTCTCTTTTCCCAATGGGAAGGAAAATGCCCTGTGGCAAGATAATTGACAATATGAGCAAACCAAGGTATGTGATGAGAGATGGCAAACAATTGCTCATCGGGGAATGAATCATGAAAAGGAGATGGATCACTAAAAGATTCGCTAACAAGACGGGAAAGATGATCCGTAACTAAATTTTCTCTACCTTTCTTATCTCGGATTTCTATGTCAAACTCTTAAAAGAGGAGCAACCACCTAATCAAGCGGGGTTTAGACTCTTTCTTAGACAACAAATACTTCAATGCCGCATGATCGGTGTAGACAATCACTTTGGAACCTATGATGGATGACCTAAACTTGTCAAGGGAGAAAACTATTGCTAGAAGCTCTTTTTCCGTAATGGTATAATTCTTTTGTGCTTCATAAAGAGTCTTGCTAGCATAGTACACAACATAGGGCAACTTATCCTTCCTTTAACCTAAAACAGCTCCTATCGCATAATTGGATGCATCACACATAACCTCAAATGGGAGACTGTAGTTAGATGGTTGGATAATTGGGGATGTAGACAATAAGAATTTAAGCCTATTGAAAGCTCTAACACATTCATCATCAAAGTCAAAAAGGACATCTTGTGCTAGGAGCCTAGACAAGGGGTGTGCAATGTGACTAAAATCCTTAATGAATCTACGGTAAGATCCTGCATGCCCTAAAAAAGATCTAACATCCTTGACACACTTAGGGACAGGCAACATTTCAATTAATTCTACCTTAGCTGGGTCAACTTGAATTCCACTAGATGATACAACATGACCCAACACTATCCCTCGTTGCACCATGAAGTGGGATTTCTCCCAACTTAACACTAGATTCTTCTTTACACATCAGTCTAAGACTAAAGAGAGATGACTTAAGCACTCATCAAAGCTATCTCCAAAGACTAAGAAATCATCCACGAAAATCTCTAAATGCCTCTCAATCATGTCACTAAAAATGGCCATCATACATCTCTGAAAAGTTGTTGGGGCATTACAAAGACCGAAGGGCATTCTCCTATAAGCAAAAGTGCCATAGGATAAGTAAAGGTGGTCTTCTCCTGGTCCTCGGGAAACACAGAGATCTGGTTATAACCCGAATAGCCATCTAGAAAACAATAGTAGCTATGCCCAGCTACTCTATCTAAGATCTAGTCTAAAAAAGGCAATGGGAAATGATCCTTCCTAGTTTTGAAGTTGAGCTTTCTATAGTCAATACAAACTCTCCATCCCATGGGAGTACGTGTAGGGATAAGCTCTCTTCTGTCATTCTCAACAACCGTGATCCCGAACTTTTAAGGACAACTTGGACCGGGCTAACCCACTCACTATCGGAGATTGGATAAATAATGCCTGCATCTAAAAGCTTAATGATCTCTTTCTTAACTACTTCGCTCATGTGTGGGTTTAGCCTCCTTTGTATTTCCCTAGAAGGAATGGCTTCATCCTCAAGGTGAATACGATACATGCAAACCAAAGGGTCTATACCTCTCAAATCATCAATTTTCCACCGTATAGCCTTTCTATGTTTCCTAAGGACCTTTAAGAGACGCTCCTCATGCTCACTAGAAAGATCAGAAGCTATGATGACTGGAAGGGTCTCACTAGGGCCTAGGAATGCATATTTCAAATGAATGAGAAGGCGTTTAAGCTCTAAAGAAGGGCTAGGCTCAACCAAGGGGGACTTAACCTCAATATTATCAATGAGGACATCACTAGAAATGAGACTAGAAGGATTAACCTTAATTGATTTATTAGTTAAATGGCTCTCAATCAAGGAAGTAGAAGCTACACATTTCCGCTCTAAGGTCTCCAAATCAAAACTAGACATCAATTCCTCAAATTGCTTCAATTCTTCTCCATCGGTCATAGTCTTCTCTATAAGATCCTCAATGCAAGAATCAATCACATCCACCCTAAAGCACTCTTCTCCATCCTCTCCTCCTATACTATACCTATTCACTGCATCAGCAACCTTCATAATGGATCTCAAATTCCCAAATTTCATCTCCAATAGCCTCGACCTACAATGGATAATGGCATCTGCAGTGGCAAGGAAGGGGTAACTTAGAAGAATGTGTGTAGAGTATTTAGAGTCATGTCCCAAATCCATATCTAACACTATGAAGTCAACAGGGTACACAAACTCACCTACTTGAACCATAACGTCCTCTATCACACCCCTAGGTCTACGCTCAGACCTATCAACTAGCTAAAGAGTAACATGTGTAGGAGACAACTCACCTAGACCTAGTTGTTGATAGACAGAGTAGGGAATGATATTCACACTAGATCCTAAATCTAACAAGGCATGATCAATCTGGGTCTCACGGATCCTACAAGGAATGGTGAAGGCCCCGGGGTCATTCATCTTAGGCAAAAGGCCCGAAGTACAAATACTACTCACCTTCTCCGTAAGCCTCACATTCTTAGGAATGTTCGATGACCTACGTTTCCTTGTACAAAGATCCTTAAAGAACTTAGAATAAGAGGGGATGGAAAGGATCACATCTATCAAAGGAAGATTGACCTGAAGGTCCTTAAGATGCTCTAAAACCTTGAAGAACCTAGAATCCTCACTAGGTGTAGGCCTCTCTAAGGCAGATGGAAAGGGAACTCTAGGCTCTACACCTCTAGATACATAGGAGTCATCAATAGGCTCTTTTCCCTCCCGATGTGGGCGGGAAGTACTACTTTCTCCATGATCTTTAATGGGCTCATCTCTCTCAACAAGACCTTCTCTAGAATTTCCCTCAACAGGGCTACCATGTGGTGCTCTAGACTCGGAAGGACCACTAGATGCAGGCACTGCAAAGTCAACTCCTATCCTATTATCCACTACTCGACCGCTCCTAAAAGTAGTGACGGCCTCAACCTGGGCCTGAGGGGGATAAGTGGTATCGGTGGAGGAACAGGATTAGACTCTAAGGTTCACCTCCGGCTGAGAAGGCAATTTTCCGGGGTCTCTAGCACTCAACTGACTAGCAATCTGTCCTAACTGTGCCTCAAACCTCGCCATTTGCTGCTTATTTTCTGCCAATTCCTATTGTTGGTTCTAAATGAACTGCATTATCCTCATCATGTCATTACTAGGAGGTTGGCTACTAGAGGGAGCAGGCAAAGCCTGAGATTGAGGAGTACCAGTGAGACGGGGTTGATTAACATGATAGATACCTGGGGGATATTGAGGACGGGGTCACTGTTGGGGTGGAACCTAAGGATGTGAACTAAACTCATGCTGTCCTTGTCTCCAAGAAAATTTCAGGTTGTCCCTCCAACCTGGATTGTATGTGTTCGAGTATAGATTATACTCACAAGAATAACCTTGTGTGGCACACACTTGCTCTTTCATGAATTCAAGAAATTGATATGCTAAAGGGCAAGCTATGGTCTCATGAGATGATTCGGAACACAATGCACAAACTTCAACAACTAATGGAGTGGAGGAAGAACCTAAAGAACTATTCCTATGACCTTGGGATGAAATAGACAAAGAAATGAATTGATCTAGCTTATTCGTCAAAGCCTCAACCTTAGCGGGTAAGTCTAAAGAAACTCCAACCTCACTAACACTTCTCTTGTTGCCTCCCCGACTAGACCTTTCCATTGCAAAATTTTGAAAAGAATTTTCAGCCATCATTTCTATTTTCTCCTATGCCTCAGTCGGTCTCAAAAGATAGAAGCCACCACTGGAGGCGGCATTGACCATCATCCTATTTTGTTCATTTAAGCCTTTAAAGAAGTATTGCATTAGGTCATGATTGCCGTACCCGTGGTGTGGACATTGTCTAAGAAGATCCTTGAACCTCTCCCAAGCCTCATGAAAAGATTCTAGGTCATATTGGGAGAAAGTCATAATGGTGGTCCTAAGGTCAGCTATCTTAGCCATGGGATAAAATTTTTGAAAGAACTTAGATTGAAGCTCAACCCATGTAGTAATGCAACCGTTAGGTAAGCTGTGCAACCAAGTCCTAGCCTTGTCCTTAAGAGAGAAAGGAAACAATCTTAGACGTATGACCTCTTGAGAAACATTGGGGACATGGAGAGTGGAAGTCATCTCAACAAAATCAGTGATATGATCTAGAGGACTCTCATTGCTTCTCCCGTAGAAGGAGGGAAGCATAGCCAACATATTAGGCTTAATCTCAAAGTTCGTTTCCCCCAAACCCCCTGAATTTGAATAGCCAAATTAGGCTCAAACGTTTTTGGGAAGAAAGAATTGCCTAAGAGTGGGTTCCTTATCTATAAGTGGGTCCAGTCTACGGGGCTCTCGTCTGAAATGAGCTTGGGCTTGATGCCAATGTGATCATGAGGTGGAATGAGATTCATTAGGGGATTGGGAGGATTAGGAGGATGATTGGGATCAGCCATCTCCTCAAGAAGATCTCCAAAATTCCTTAAATGTCTAGCAATTCTATCAGGTTCTGGATTAAGAGGAACTAGGGGATTTCTAAGGGATCTCCTACCAAGCATGCACAATCTATCCTAACTCCGGCCACTTCAACCCTCGAAAACTTCAATATTCCTAAACAACAGCAAATAAACCACAATCCTAGTACTAAAAATAAAGACAAAAGTTGAAATAGATAAGCAAGGATCAAAGCAAGATAATATAAACAATAAACAAGATAAGCAAAAACAAAATAAACTATAAAGGAAGAGCAAGAAAGTAAGAAAAGCAACTACCAAAACACACAAACAAAGAATGCAAATCACTGTGCCTCCCAGGCAACGGCGCCAAGAACTTGGCGCATCTTTCAAGTGCAAGCTCTAAAAGACCCGCAAGCGTACGGATCGTGCAATATAGTGTGTAAAAGTATGGGTGTCGAACCACAGGGAGGCGTGAATAATGTGGGTGAATTCTATGCTTGGTGTTCTAGAAAGTGCCAAAAAGAAAGATCTAAACTAGACATATTTTTGGGGTTTTGGATTATCGGAAGCTCTAGGTAAAGGAAATAAAGCCAAACTATGAATATGAAAAATGGGAACACAAGTTGGTCAAGAGGGAACTAATGATTGAGAAGGGGTTAGGGTGGCCATTCCAGACAGCATCATGATTGAAGCCGGTCAAGCAAGAAAGAGGAGCAGGTCGACCAGCTGTGCGCTAAAGAAATCCATAAAAAGCTCGTTTCAGCTCATTTTCAAAGGAGGAACTTTTATTTCTTAAATCCTAATAAACCTTAACCCTTTACCCACTTCACAAAACACCCTAAACCACCATCTAAACTCCATACCAATCTAGGATTGAAGTATTAAACAAAGATTTGAAGGATTTGTACGGATTTGGAAGCAAGAATTTAGGGAAGTTCTTCTTGTTCTTTCTCTATTTCTTGTAAATATGTTGCTAGATTAGGCTAGGTTTAGGGTTGATTGTTGTTGTATATTAGATTAGGGCTTTGAATAATGGATTTGTGCAGATATTTGGCTCTTAATACATGTTTGTTTACATAAATATATGGCATGATTCAATATGTCTATGTATTGGAAATCAAACATGTCTATGTGTTTGTTAAAATGCCTAAGTGAATATGCATGTGTTATTTGTGCTTCAAATGCTCTTATCTACTTTTATGGGTGATGTGATTGTGCTTAATCTCATGGATTTGCTTAGTAAAGTAGGCTTTAGCTTTAAATCCAGCTAATAGGTTACATGCTATGCTTAATTGAGTTTAGGTGCTAGTCCTTGGCTTTAAATCCAGCCAAGCGGATAAGTTAACCTAGACTAGAGTAACTCTCACCCACATTAGTGTTGGTTAATCGAGCCTTAATGTCACGTAGTGTTTAGGTGCTAGTCCTTGGCTTTAAATCCAGCCAAGAGGATAAGTTCTAAGCACGGATTGCGTAGGCTAGGAGGAATTGGCCCCTAGCTTTAAATCCAGCTAACGGGTTAAACCACTAGTATTGGTTAAGAGAGTCCCCGATCAACACAATGACAATAAAAGTCCCGAGCCTTAGATAGACCTCATCCATTATCATAGCCCAAGTCTTGTTGCAATGCAATCGCCCTAGGTCCCCTTCTTCTTTATTAGTGTTTCCTTCCTTAGTTTGGCTCCTTTAAGTTCCTCCATATATTAGTTTTTATTTTCTTTTTTTTTCTGAGCTTCCTTCCATCCTAACGTAAGCACACACACACCATAGCTAATTTGAGACACTCGAGCACATAGAGACCTAGCTAAGGTAGCCTCCTTGTGGAGACGATACCCGTACTCGAATCTACTATACCACGAACGATCCATACGCTTGCGGGTGTAAAACTCGATACGAATAGCACACATCAGTGGATATACTAGGTTTCTCTCATCTGGACTCCTAATTAACCTCTTAATTAATACCCTAAGCCTCAGTGCCAATTTGTCCCTAAGTGATAACTCTTAGAGCTACGGTGTAGTCTTTATGACTTAGGAACTAGGGCTAAATAATTAGGATTCTAGGTGACTTAGATCAATTTCACCCTAACATTTAGTCCACTTATTAGTTCCCTAATCTATCCCTAGGACATGGTGCAAGTCCGTCCCCATGTATCGTCTACCTAGAGCTACGACATAGTCCTTATAACCTAGGGTCTTAAGGCCAACTAGCTAGCTTCCTAGGTGACTAAGGTTGACTAAACCTACCCAAAAACCTGTTGGCTGGATTTAAAGCCAAAGGAGACTCAATCTAGGCTAGTCATTAGTTATGCATCACCGATCTTTATCACAATAGAGGGAATTAACGTTTCAGTGCAAAACATACACATTTAGGGCATGGAATTTGAGAATATATGGACATATCCTACTATTAAACATATAGCCATGCTTAGATTATATCAATTTAAGCTATAGCACCCGGCATGTAAGTAATAGAAGCTATTTTTGCTATTAAG
This sequence comes from Cordia subcordata, assembly GCA_028554755.1. Classification (NCBI taxonomy): domain Eukaryota; kingdom Viridiplantae; phylum Streptophyta; class Magnoliopsida; order Boraginales; family Cordiaceae; genus Cordia; species Cordia subcordata. The sequence continues at coordinate 10,770,805 of JAPTOF010000015.1, forward strand.
CATGCAAAAACACACACATAAACATGTATATAAGTTTATCTACCTCATGTAATCACCACATAAACACATTGTCATGCTCATACAATGATTTTGAAATGGTTAATAGCATAATAGGCTTCAATATATATATATATATATATATGTAACATCATTGAGGCATTTCTACGAACACATAGACATGTATGTAAATTTGCCATTTAAAACCCTAAGTACAAGCATATATATATAGATCCATCAAGTACCCATAACAGTAATATAATGATCATCCATAATATAAGAGTAAATCACCCTACATAGCTCTAATCAAACACAAATTAACTAAGGATAAAAGAGAGACAAAGAGGCTACCTTTTTATCCAAAGCCACATCTTTACAATCCAAGAGCTAATGCCCCAAATCCTTATGTTTGATCCTTTTAGATGCTTGATTCCAAGTGCTAAATGTGTGTGGAAGAGTGTGTGAGAGGTGGGTGATAAAAGGAGTAGGGTTTTAGGAGATGGGTGTGAGAGAATGTGTGACGTCCCCTTTAAATGGCCTAAAAATGGGTTCTTTATAGACAGCTCAGTGGCATAACTGGCTGACCAGTATGGTTAACTGGTTCTTTGGAGAGTTAACTGGTACAAAAAAGAGCTATCTGAATTTACCAGGGGACCCTACCGGGTAGCCAGTACATACCAGGGGACCTTACCAACAAGCCACCAGGTAGCCCTTCTCACTCAACAGCTCAACTTTGAAACTTCATTTTTTGGCTCATTGGTTCATCTTTTCACTTTTGATCTTTAATGTTCAGCTTATTTATTCCTTGTTTACACTTGTCCTATCCCAAAACTTATCTTCAACATTAAATGAGCACTTACTATCATATTTTCTCTTTAAACTCAAGTATGAACATTTATATTCAAGTATGCAAAACTATTGTGTTTATTTTGTTTCTGTTTATGTATTGCATGAATATACTTGTTTTGAGGTGTTTTGACCTTTATTTAGTATATTATTATAGCATTTACATCATACTTGTGCTTATTAAGGTTTATATGTGCATAATAGAACTTAGGACTTAAATACTGCACTAATGTGCATTGTTGCCTGATTTAGGTTAGATTTAGAGAAATGCTCAGAGCTCCAAAGGATGATGATTTTATGATCGAGAAAAAGATAGGGCTGATTTGGATGAGAAGAAATGAAGAAAAAGCTATTTAGAAGCTCCTGGAAGAAAACAAAGCAACCAGGCAAAATTGAGCACAATTGGAACCAAAATTTGGAGCTTGCATCTATAAAGGGAATGGAAAAAGTTTGGACATGTTTATTGGGATGAAAAGATGAAGAGAAATGGCCTTATAGGTGCCCAAAAGCGATACAAGGTTGTAGAAAAAAACTGCACACGAATTGGAGCCAAAATGAGCGATATACGAGAAAACTACTTAAGGTTGGTTGCACCCTTATCCAGGGCCCGCCGATCTACCCAGAGACCGACCCTAACCAGAATGCAACTTATTTTGGTCATTTTCACTTGATTTTGGGCTAGGAGATTGACCCAGCAACCTGATTTTGCAGCAGAATGACCTATTTAAGCCTATTTTGAGCTCATTTTGCATTTCTTTCGCTCCATCTTTCACCCCATACTTACACACCCATTTCCCTAAACCCTAAATCCACCTCTCACACATATTTCTAAACACATTTTAGCACTAGGAATCAAGCCTCTAGGAGGATCAAACATAAGGATTTGGGCATAGTTCTTGGATTGTAAAGATATGGCTTTGAATAAAAGGGTAGCCTCTTTGTCTCTCTTTTATCGTAAGTTAATTTATGTTCGATTAGAGCTATGTAAGGTGATTTAATCTTGTATTTTGGATGATTATTACACTATTGTTATGGGTATTTGATGGATATATATATATATATATATATGTATATGTATATCTATATCTATATATACATATGCTTGTGCCTAGGGGTTTGATTGGAAAATTTACATTTATATCTATATGTTTGTAGAAATGCCTCAATGATGTCATATATATATATATATATATATATTGAAGTCTATTATGCTATTAACCATCTCTAAATCATTGTATGAGCATGTCTATGTGTTTGTGTGATGATTACATGAAGTGGGTATACTTATATACATGTCTATACATGTGTTTACATACTTAATAGCATAAAAAGATTGTATTGCTTACACGTCGGATGCTATTGCTTAAATTGGGGTAATCTAAGTATGTCTATATGCCTAGTAGTAGAATACTCCAGAATATTCTTGAATGCCATGCCCTAAATGTGTTTGCGTTGTGCTCAAACGTTAATACCCGCTATTGTGATGATGATCGGCGGTGCATAACTAGCTAGCCTAGGCCGAGTCTCCCTTAGCTTTAAATCCAGCTAATGGGTTTCAGGGTAGGTTAGTTGACCTTAGATGCACTAGGTCTTGGCTTTAAATCTAGCCAACGGTTTAGATGTCAAGGTTAAATCGATCTAAGTCACCTAGAATCCTAACTAGCTAGCCCTATGGCCTTAAATCATAAAGACCATATGCCATGGCTCTGGGGTTCGACACTTAAGGACGGATTCACACTGAGGCTTAAGGTGTAATTTGAAAGTTAATTAGGAGTCTAGACAAGAGCAACCCAGTTTAATCCATCAAGCAACCCTAACAAGAAGTAGTAATCACCCATTTGTAAACCTTAATCACCCTATTCCCCATTTCCACAGGTTAACATCCTCTTAGATCACTTGATTCCCCGATCACACATATACACACACTATTTTTTACTTTCTTGTCCTTAGCTTTGATTTATCTTTCCCGAGCTCTCCTTAATCTAAATACACCAAAAAGATTATAGTTTATGGATCTAACATCTAGCTTTTTAGGACGCACTTAACTTAGGACACCTTACACATTAGACCTCTCTGTGGATTCGACCCCATACTCACACACACCGTACTACACATGGCCCGTGCACTTACAGGCTATTTAGGCTTGTGACATGAGATAGCGTATCAAGTTTTTTGGTGCCGTTGCTAGCAAAGCAACGGTTGTTTGGTTTCTTTATTTTTGTATGTCTTAGTTTGTTATGTATTGTTCTATCTTTTCTTTTCATGTTTTCTTTACTTTGACTAATGAAAGAAAAAATTCAAAAAAGATTGTTGAGCATCGTGAAGAGATTTACTTATGTCAATTAATCATGAATGATCCTAATGCCTCATGGTGGTCACTTGTATCCTCTTCCCCACCACCCGAACGTGTTCCTTATGCATGTCGATTATGTTGAAGTTTTATGCATCCAACTATTTTCTGTCCCTATGAAAATGCCTCATCTAGGGCTAATGCCAATAATGACCCTCATAGTCATGCATAATCTCATGCATCTTCATTTAGAAATCATGACTATAGGGATGCATATTTATGTTATTGCAATCTATGTGAAACAATGCTCACGATTCTGATGCTTATCCTACTTTCCACCTTTATCCCCGATTGCATGCTACACCCCATGCCCCTAGCAATCATACGCTCATGCCTGCATTCTCATCTAATCATCATGTTGCTAGGGAGCAACATCATGCATTTTCGTATTAGGGTCAAAATGACTCTTCATATTTTCCGCCTCATTGCTTTAGAAATCCATCTCCCGTACCATTGTTTCCCATACACCCTTCTTCCGAGTATTACAATGGTTGTGCTTATGGTGATTCCAATGAAGATGTTTATTATTTTCACTCAGTTGAACCCTCTTCTGTTATGTCTACACTCTCAGAGCAATTAGGTCAAATGCTTGAGCAATCCTAATCTCTTATTCAATCTAATCAAGAGGAACTAGAGTATTTGAAGCGAGACACCAAATCTCTAGGTGGGCGCTTGAAGAGAATGGTTGAAAGTATGCAACTCATTAGCAAGAATTTTGAGATACCTTTAAAACGAGTTGAAGGGATAGAGATGAGACTTAACAATGAGATGACTAGGGGTGAAAGAGATGATGTTTGGGAGAGAAAATTTGAAAGAGAGGTTGATGGAAAGTTCACATGATGTAATGAGGACGAGAATGAACTTGATGACAATTTGGTTCTTGATAACTCTAATAGATATGTTTTAGAGGAAATAGTACCCTATCCTCCTGAGCTTTCAATGCCTTTCATTAAATCACATAAGCCTATCCTTTCTTCTCATCTACACTTTGCACACACTTGGGGGTTAAGTCTCATGATCATAGTACTCATTTGCATTTTGAGTCTTCATTTGTGGAGTCTAGGGTACACACCTCCCTTGAGCATTCATGCACCCATGACCCGAAATCCTTTAAGTCCCTATTGTTCCCTCTATTATGTCTACCCCTTATGAGAAGCATGATGGCAAGATGACACCCACTAGTGATGAATGTAAGGATTGATTTGATAAGACTTTAGCTAGTGAAGATTTAGAGTCATTCATTGGGGAGAACAAGACATCAATTTTAGAGGTTTTAGATGATAAGTCTCTTGGAGTTAATTATTGTGATGAGAAGAATAGAAACTCCAGGAAGATGCCTAAGAAAGAAATCGGTGTGCTTGGAAGATTAATCTATGGGTCTTTTTGGATGTTTGATGATTCTTTATTGAAGAAAGAACCCATTAGGATCAAGTCTACTCGCTTTGAGGAGTTAGAGACCTAGGCTTAATCATGTTATGTCTTATGAAGAAGAAGAGTATAATATATCCATTTCTCTTATCATTGCTCCTCCTTCTCCCAATGTTGTTTCTATTCCCCTTTCCCATTCTGTTGAGCCTCCCTCTTTAGAGCTCACGTTTATGCCTTCATGCATAAAACATTTTCATTTAGGGTTAGATAGCACTTCTTCCGTTGCATGCATTGGACCTATCTTTGACCCATGGGGAGGGTATGTTTCTAGTCCTTGATTGTAAGAAAAAGGTAATGGGATAGCTAGTTAAAAAGCACATGGGGCATGATCTTCCACATTTATGCATGACACCTTCTGCACTTGCACACACATTTTCATTTGATGTTTCGGGGTGGGAGTTAGAAAAGGGGTGCATTATGCATACATTGCCCTATCATATATTTCATGACCCGTTTCCATCTACTGTCTGTGCTTGGTTGAATATCCGACAATTTGTGTCTCTTAATTTTAAACATGTATTGCTCTAACACTAGTGCCCGACTGGAGGCGTTAAATCCAGTACTGCTAGGGACACCCTGGACATGCTCGTATTCCATTTACTTTCCTTGTTTTCCTTTTCTTGTATTTGCTTTTAGTAGTATAGTTCTCTTGATTTTCACTTTCTTTTCCCATGTTTTCTTTTTCACCCTTCCAAATGTTGATTCTTAATTCTATCATTTCCCATTCTTCATACACCTTGTTTATCATTAGATGATGCCAATGCAAGCTCGCATGGCAATGTTACAAATCGTGTGCTTTGAGTGTTTGTAGCTATTGAAAAATAGGATTAGTAGTAAATTCATACATCACTGGCATCAAAGAGCTTCGAAAGAATGCAAGGTTGTATCAATCCTTCCAACACTTGTCCCTTTGTATCTACCCATCCCTACCATCCTTACATGCTTTGTCTCACCTATTTGCTTATTTATGCTTTTGTTCTATTTGCTTGAGGACAAGCAAAGTTTAGGTTTGGGGGTGTGGGAGTTTGGTTTTTATTGTTTATGCTTTGATTGGGGTAGATGAGAATTATGTGCTAAAAATAATGAAAACTTTTTGATTTTTATGTATATTGAGTTGCTTATTTCTTGGTTGATCATTGTGTTAGCTATTGTGATTGGCTCAATTGATTGGTGAATATGAGTTGCATTGTGGGAGTGAATAGAGTGGACTGAAAATCGAGTCTTAGAAGAGATACCCTTGAGAGTTTTAGGGAGTGAGGATCTTCAAGCATGACCCTTGTAGCCACCCCAATGCTTGATAGGAGAGAGTGTTGAAAAAGAGTTGTTGATATGAATGCCTCTTCCTTGATTGGTTCTTTTTAATGTGCCTAAGCCTTTCTTTTTCTTTGTTCTTATGTAAATGCAATGCAAAGTATGAAAAATCCAAAAAAATTTGAAAAAAAGGCAAAAAGGTGCAAAAAGATCAAAAATTTGAAAATTTAAAAAAAAAGGATGAAAAAAAAGAGAAAAAGATCCAAAAGCACCAAAAAGTTTTGTGAATAAATGCATAAGTGACACGTTGTCAACTTAGCACAAGCTATCCTTTTTGTAGATATGTGAATATGACTTTTATAAGCTATTGTGTATGTATATTCTCTCTCTTCTTGTCTTTAAGGCTTTGTGCATGTTAGAAAGGCCATGTTAGTTGAGGGGTCATGAAATATCAACATCCGTGAGCATGCGTTAAAATCCTAGGCTTGTGGTGGTTTGGCTACTCATGAACTTCCCACGAGGTTCGAGGCCTTATATGAGTAGAGAGAGGATTCAAAGAGACTTGAGGATCGCTCCAAAATAGGAATGCCCGCTTCATGCTTCTTAGGCTAACCTTGATAGCGAGTCAATTCCTTACGCAACCATTTAGGCTAACCTTGATAGCGAGTCGATTCCGTAGGCAACCATTTGCATTGACTTTAGAGATAAACATAGGTTTGGGCTTGCTCGAGGACAAGTAAGGAGAAGGCTTGGTGGTGTTTATGTATTGCACGAATATTCTTGTTTTAACATGTTTTACGCATCATTTGGTTTATTAGTCTAGCATTTAGGTCATACTTGTACTTATTAGGGTTTATATATGCATAATTGAACTTAGGACTTAAATACTAACTAATGTGTAGTACTGCTTGATTTAGATGAGATTTAGAGCAATGCTTGGAGCTCTAAAGGATGATGATTTTAAGCAAAAGCTAGGGCTGATTTGGATGAGAAGAAATGAAGAAAAAGCTATTTGAAACTCCTCGAAGAAAAACAAAGCAACCAGACAAAACCAAGCACAATTGGAGCTGGAATTTAGAGTTTGCATCCATAAAGGGAATGGACAAAGCTTGGAAATGTTTATTGGGATGAAAATATGAAGAAAATGGCTTTGGAGGTGCTCAAAAGTGATACGAGGCCATAGAAAAAAAATCGCACGTTAATTGGAGCCAAAATGGGCAAAATATGAGAAAAATTGCTAAAGGCCAGCCGTACCCCTGCCCAAGGCTAGCCAATCAGCCTAGAGACCAACCCTGACCATAATGCAACTTATTTTGGTCGGTCTCACTTGGTTTTGGGCTGGGAGACTGACCCGGCGACCGGCTTTTGAGAATGGCTTATTTAAGCCTATTTTGATCTTATTTTACATATCTTTCACTCTAACTTTCACCCTATACTCACACACCCATTTTCTTAAACCCTAGCTCCACCTAAAACCACCTCTCACACACACTTCTGAACACATTTTAGCACTAGGAATTGAGCCTCTAAAAGGATCAAACATAAGAATTTGGGCATAGCTCTTGGATTGTAAAGATATGGCTTTAGATAAAAGGGTAGCCTCTTAGTCTCTTTTTTATCCTAAGTTAATTTTTGTTTGCTTATAGCTATGTAGGGTGATTTACTCTTGTATTTTGGATGATTATTACACTATTGTTGTGGGTATTTGATGGATATATATATATATATGTATGTGTGTGTGTATATATGCTTGTACTTAGGGTTTTGATTAGCAAATTTACATTTATATCTATGTGTTTGTAGAAATGCTTCAATGGTGTTGTACATGTATATTGAAGTCTATTATGCTATTAACCATCTCTAAGTCATTGTATGAACATGTCTATGTGTTTCTGTGATGATTACATAAAATGGGTATGCTTATATACATGTCTATGTGTGTGTTTACATACTTAATAGCATAAATAGCTTGTATTGCTTACACGTCGAGTGCTGTCGCTTAAATTGGTGTAATCTAAGTATGTCTGTATACTTAGTAGTAGAATACTCTGGAATATTCTCGAACGCCATTCCCTAGATGTGTTTGCTTTGTGCTTAAATGTTAATACCTGCTACTGTGATGATGATCGGTGGTGCATAACTAATGGCTAGCCTAGGTCGAGCCTCCTTTAACTTTAAATCCAGCTAATGGGTTTTAGGGTAGGTTAGTTGACCTTAGGCAGACTATGTCCTGGCTTTAAATCTATTCAACGATTTAGATGCTAAGGTTAGATCAATCTAAGTCACCTAGAATCCTAACTAGTTAGCCTTATAGCCCTAAGTCATAAAGACCATATGTCGTGGCTCTAGGGGTCGACAACTAGGGACGGATTCGCATTGAGGCTTACGGTGTAATTAGGAGGTTAATTAGGATTCTAGATGAGAGAAACCAAGATTAATCCATCAAGCAACCCTAACAAGAAGCAGTAATCACTCATTTTCAAGCCGTAATCACCCTATTCCCCATTTCCACATGTTAGCATCCTTTTAGATCGCTTGATTTCCTCCATCACACACACACCGCCTTTCACTTTCTTGTCCTTAGCTTAGATTTATCTTTTGTGAGCTCTCCTTAATCTAAAAACACTAGAAAGATTATAGTTTAGAGATCCAACACGTAGCTTTTTAGGACGTACATAACTTAGGACATCTTACACATTAGGCCTCCCGTGGATTCGACCCCACACTCATACACACCGTACTACACATGACCCGTGCACTTGTAGGCTATTTAGTCTTGTGCCACGAGATAGCATATCAACTACTATAGTATAAATACCATACTATGGTGATCTAATAAGCACAAATCACCTCCATGTAAGTATAGAAATACGATATATAAACACATACACAAACCCAACATATCAAGCACAAGCCTAAAAACCCCCAAGTACACGAATCGATTTTTGTGCAGTGTGTGTGCGGGGGTGCTGAATCCACGTGGAGGTAAATTGTCGAATGAATCAATGGTGTGTGTCCTAGAAAGGTACCTAAAAGAAAATCCTAAGCTAGCAATCTTTTTGGATTTTGGGGATCAAAGGGAGTTCAAATTAAAGGAACACTAAACCAAACTAAACTAAAAAGAATAGAAAAAAAGGGAAACAAGCAAACCTAGAGGAAATCTAACAAATGGAATGGATTAGGGTCACTTTCGCTTGACTATGGATGATTCTACACTTTAATGCTATAATATTTGGGGTGATAGCTTAATTATGCGGTTTGCTCTTAGCTAGGCTACTAACTACTTCTGTAATTTATCCCTAAGACTTGGTGCGGGTCCATCCCTAGGTAGTGCCTCTTAGAGCCATGGCGTGATCCTTATGACCTAGGGTCTTAAGGTTGACTAATTAGCTTCCTAGGTGACATAGATTGAACCTACCAGAGTGCCTAAACCATTGGTTAGGTTTAAAGAGAAGACCTAGTATTGCTACGGTCAACTAAACCTACCTAAAAACCTTTTGGCTGGGTCTAAAGCCAAAGGAGACTCTATAAGATCGATATTATTAAGTGTGGTGTATCCTAGTCTATATTTTCAAAAATTTAACTAAGAAAACATGCGAGGAAAATAATATATCCACATAACACACACAAGAACATGTTTAAAAATATATAGAATATAACTAGTATTTACAAAATATGCAAAGCTAACCTCTTGAAGCACGGGGCCTTTGATGAAGCTATAACTGTCACGAGCTTAGTTTTTACTCACGAACAAGGCCACGAAAATTTTACTATAAGGCTATGGCAATAGGTAACTCCGTTGTCTTCTTCCCTATGAATGAAGAGACTTGTATTGAGAGATCAATCTCTTGTGTGGGAAGAAGCAAAGTAATATGCTCTTGAAAACTAGAGCAAAAGTCACACAATAAGTGTATACTATGTGTTGTAGTATTTTCTTACCAAAGAGGAAGAAATTAACTACAAAGTGGATTACTTAAAAGGTGTAGGGTCTTGTCTATTTATAGAGAGAACCTTGGCATCCCAAGTTGATAATCTTTTCATGTGGCAGAAAATTTCCATGTAGTAATTTCCTTATACAACTTTCCACTTGTCTTGGAAGACTTATGCAAGTTGTCAACTTGTTTTTGTAGTCTTTTGCAAGTTGTCCACTTGTCTTGGAAGACTTATGCAAGTTGTCCACTCGTTTTTGTAATCTTTTGCAAGTTGTCCACTTGTCTTGAAAGACTTGAGCCAAGCCCACCATCTAAGCCCAACACATAGTCCATAACCCATATGGAGGCCCAAACCTAACAGGAAACCATCTTAGCCCAATTAGGTTATCTTAAACTCTAAAGAAAGCCCAAATCTAATTCCAAGCTTTGGCCCAATAAGACTACTGCCACAATATGGAATTTGCTCTTTCAAGATTACTCTCTCAAAGTCATCTCAACTAGGGAAGGGACCAAGAAGACACAATTAACCTTGGCTTCCAAAAATAATTTAAAATGCCCTTGCCTGATCTAGGCGACGTAATAATTATTTTTAACTCTAATGTATTCCAACATAAGATAAAAGTTGCACTCCAAGAGTAATTGCTATTACCTAGAAGCTTATCACAAAAGAATGTGAACTTTGTCTTTGACCTACTAAATAACCAACCATAATGCCTTTTTATGTATACCCACAGCTAAGACCGGTCCTTTGGCCTGTGTACTATCAACTCCTTAGCTATATTTTTTTTCGTTGGGTTTCTTGTCCTATTACCAACCATCCTTGGTCATGAAATTTCTTAATCTCAGGAGCGACTCTCAAGCCATATGACCGATACATCTATAAAGGTAGTATCACTAGATCTAGATTCGGATGATAAATTTGGACAATCCTAAAGAGGGGACATAGATTCCATATTGCATATGCATGGTCCAATTAATTAGAACTTAGCTCTCAATGCACAAAGCTGTTGATCTTAATAAAGTAAGATCTCACCCACAGTGAATCAAAGTACCAAACCCTAACTTCATTAGTTCATCCACATATACTTAAGATTAAGAGCAATGATCATTTAGTAGTAGTGACTGTCTTATTTTCTTTCTTTGATAGTATGTCTCTAGAAAACATACTCACAATGGTTCTGTCCTATATGTGACATACATGTTATTGAGACAAATCTGAAAAGTCCTCCAATGACCTAGGTAGATCACCCTCAAAGAGGAGACTTGCTCAATATAACCTTATCCCAGTAGAGTGCCCAACACTACTATTTGGTTCTGGATTCAATTTATGAGCTGACCAAATCTGGACTTGGACCTACTATGCATCCAATCTCACTGCGCACCCAAGTCATTAGTTCAAGTTAAAGGACCTTTATACATGCATCAATAAAACATAACAAAGATAATATGTAAGAAACTCATAATGCCATTTACCAAAAAGGATTATACGTTGTTTAACATCCAAAATGTCAAGTACAAGTGAACTTTAGGGCATACTAATCCTAACAAACTCAATCTAAGCTAGCCCTAAGTTGCACGTTGTCAATCTAGGGTCATAAAAGCCGGATTTGATCATTTTAAGCACAATCATACATGTTCTACACTATGGCATTTGTGAATATAAAGACATACTCGACAACCAAACATTGTCATAATCGAATTACATCATCTCATAAGTTGAGAACCAACATGTATGCTATATTGAGGTCATAATTTCTACTAGGCATGCAAACATACACATGGACATAAATATATGTATTACCCACTTCATACAATCCATACACAAACACATAGACATGTTTATATAATGGATTAGAGGTGTTTAGTAGCAAATAGACATCAATTTATATATTTGCTACTTACATAGGCCTATTATTAAACACTTTGATATATATTGAATAATAGCCATTGAACCGATAAAAACAAAGCATATATATATTAAGCCATCAAATCCCATAACAACTAAGTATATAGTCAACCCATAATACAAGCTAAATCACCCTAAATAGATCTACTCAAACATAATTGAAAATACAAGAAAAAGGAAAATAGATAAATTCCCCTTTCATCCTCGAAGTAGCTCTATAATCCTTTGAGCAAATCTTGAAATCCCAAGTGTTAAATCTCTCTAAAAAGCTTGAATCTACATGTTTTAGTACGTGAGAGAGTGTGTGTGAGGTGAGTGAGTTAGGGTTTTGTGTGTGTGAAAATTGGGTGTGAATTGTGTGTGAATATATGATCAAAATGCAAAAGAATCGGGCCTATTTATAGCTGTCTACAGTGCTATTGATCGACCTTACCAATCAGCTGGTAACAAAGGGGATCGACTGGTTATTTTCTCTTCCCTATGGATTAACTAGCTAACCTTACCAGTCATCCGGTAAGCTCAATCGATAGCAGTGGCTTTTCTCTGTATCTATTGGCATACCCTACCAGTCAGCTGGCACCTCAAGGGGGCCTACCAGTTCTTTAATTGACTTCAAATCTCCATCTTCTTTGCTTTTGGCCTTCACCCTATGACCCATACACATCAATTCTTCATCGCCCATCATCTTGCAAGCTCGTCATTAACCCAAGACTCATCTAAATCTTAAAAAATAAGCAATCAGTATAGTGTTTATCTATAAAACTCAAATATATGCAATTATTTATGCTTACGCTTAATTCTACCATATTTACTACACTAATGCCACTTTACAAGCACAAAACACCTCAAAAACATATAGAAAATGCAATGCAAACACACATAAAATCAAGACACATCAGTTATGTTCATTTTCAACAATTCCATAGCATATCTATTATGTACAGTTTGTATTGCACCCATAATTGAGTAAGGGAAATATTTATGTGTAGAAAATACAATGAAGCTGGATAGATTTTAGTATTATCATTCTAGAGAGAAAAATACAGAAGTTGATGTGATGAGTGAATAACAAAGATTCATGGAATACATTAGAAGTCATTTGATTTTAATATAATATATTGTAATTGAAATAATTCAGTATATCAAATGAAGGCATGCTTGCATAGGCTTTTGTCATTGGATCCTATTACAAATTTTCTCGATATATTTGTATTTTTCTCGAGTCACCAAAAAAGTCAATTATTTTATTGGTGACAATTTCTTTTGAATGAAAGGAAGAAACTTATGAATTGTTTGCCTTGCCCTCAACTCGTACTTAGTGGGGCAAAATTATTCCACCTATTATGCTATTAAATGTATTCTAGATATGGCTGTGATAATGGGGAATCACTTTTTTTTAGCATTTTTCAGTTTCATGAATTTCTTTTGTTATACTTTACATATCCAGAATTCTAGAAAGATTTTTCATTTAATCCAAAAATTTTAGCAAAATGTTAAATGCTTTATTTTTAGATTAAGTGAAAAGCCTTGAAGAGATTTGCTCCACATACATATGACAACCAAATGGAGTAACTGTAAAATAGTTTTACACATCTCGGTGTTTGTGCATATTTAGATATGTATAAAGTACACATGTAACTACTAAATAAATACCTGTCTTTAGTTATCTGATTTCGCTTGCTTAGTTGTTTGACTAATCTCATTTTCAAACGAGTGTCACCTAAACATTAAATTTAACACATCTATTTGATCAAAATTAATAAATAAAATGGATATTACAAGTTACAAACAGTGGTAATGTGTTAGTATTGCCATTCAATTAGAAAATTCCTTTTACTATTTCTCACATTATTGTTTTAGCCATCCATACAAACTTCATAAAGCATCACAAAAACTAAAAAATGATACAGTAGCATAATTTAGACTATTCGACATTGGATATCTGTGGAAGTGCCTTTAATCGAAATAGTAAGAGAAATAAACAAATTGAAGTATGACCATATTTTTTTATTTTGAAGAAATATCATCTGAGAGATGTGGATATATTCCTTTCCTATGTGTCATATTATTCCTCCATTTCTTTAACATTATCCAACAGCCATCATTAATAATTTGTTAATGCTTTCGCTATTACGCTGCTAAATGCATTATGGATATGGTTGTGATGATAGTGAATTACTTTTGAGCATTTTTTAGTTTTATGAATTTCTTTAATTATACCTTATGTATCCAGAATTCGAGAAAGATTTTTCACTTAATCTAAAAATTTTAGCAAAATGTTAAATGCTTTATTTTTAGATTATGTGAAAAGCCGTAAGGGGATTTGCTCCACATGCATGTGATGACCAAATGGATTTATTGTAAAATAGTTTTACACATCTCGGCGTTTGTACATGTTTATATATGTATAAAGTATACATGTAACTACTAAATAAATACCTGTATTTAGTTATCTGATTTTGCTTGCCTAGTTATTTGACTAATCTCATTTTCAAACGTGTGTCACCTAAACATTAAATTTGACACATCTATTTGATCAAAGTTAATAAATAAAATGGATATTACATGTTGCGGACAGTGGTAATGTGTTAGTTTTGCCATTCAATCAGAAAATTCTTTTTTACTATTTCTCACATTATTGTTTTAAGCATCCATACAAACTTTTTAAGGCATCACAGAAACTAACAATTGTGATACAATAGCATAGTTCGGACTATTCGACATTCGATATATGTGGAAGTGCCTTCAATCAAAATAGTAAGAGAAATAAACAAGTTGAAGTATGACCATGTTTTTTTATTTCGAAGAAATATCATCTGAGGGATGTGGATATATTCCTTTTCTTTTACATTATCCAACAGCCGTCATGAATAATTTGTCAATGATTTCGCCATTCAAGATTAAGTATTTTACAATTGAAAATAGGAATAAGTCACAAAAACAAAGAACTATCGTTTAGTAGGTTAGAACTGAAAATATTTAGTTTGAATTTAGTGTTAATCAAGTGTGCTGAACATTATGTGATCCAAAGTTGCCTGCTGCTAGTTCTCAAGAAAATTTTCCCCAGCATAAATAAGGACAGACGAAGATAAGAATAGAAGAATATTACACAACTAGGTTCTGTTTAGTTCACTAGTATTTTGCATACGAAAATTTTAACATATAGCAGTAAATGATAAAAAATAAGCAACAATGTAGTTTTCATTCTTTTGTGCGATATGCATAAATTTGCACATGGTCACTTAAGGAAAATATTCACGATGAGTCGTTTACGAAAATCCATCCTGATGCATTCATCTTGTGCTTATGCGCTTTTGGGCAAAGCATCTGCTCCTATTCAATGACCAAGGTAGTAATTGATTTTATCACTTGTCAAATAAAATCTTTAGTCTTCCATATTGGTTAAAATATATTAAACTTTCTGGATGGTAAGATAATATAACATTTGTTTGGGTAATAATTGCAGAACTGCAAGAAATCATTACAATCACAAATTAAATTCTAAACGTAAAAGAGCGAAGTGGTGAGTTTGGATACGTGAGGAGAAAGTGGATTTGAACTATATGGTTCGATATGGGCAACATGTTAGCATAAGGTCAAAATTAGAAACAAGAACCAATTCAAGATAGATCTTGTTTAATATATTATTCTCCATAAAATATTCCTTCCCGATTATTCGAACATGGAACCCTACGGTCAGTACTCTCTTTCACTCAAAATTTGAGAAGAAAGAACAGAATTGCCCTAGTAGAGCTCTTAGCAATACATGGAAAGGGACATCCTAAAAGGAAACTACATGAGAGGAACATTTCTCGGCACGGCAACCGCGGACAAAGGGTATTTCATCTCGCAAGACAGCTTTAGGACTTCATCTAGCTTCACGGGATTAGCGTCATCTTCAACCCACTCGAAGTGCTGCACCAATTTGGCAACCCAGAGTGTCACAGTCACGAGGCCTAAGTTCTTCCCAGGGCATACCCTACGCCTGCTCCAAAGGGTGCGAGTCTCAAATCACCACCTCTAATATCCACGTCCTCACCGCCGTGGCTTACCATAAACCTCTCGGGCTTAAACTCCAATGGGTCTTTCCATACTTGTGAATCGTGCGTGATAGCCCACATATTAACCATCGCCGTTGTCTTGCTGGGATGACCATTCCATTCTTGAGAGATACATCGGATGTAGACAACCTAGCCCATGAGAGGAGTGGACACGGTGGAGTGCAGTCTAAGGGCTTCCTTGATCACAGCTTGTAGGTAGGGTAGCCTTGACACATCAGCATCTGTGACGCTTGTATCCTTCACATTGTTGTCAATCTCTTCTCGCAACGTCTCTTGTGCATCTGGGTGCAGCATCAACTCAGCCATAACCCACTCGGTCAACAATGCTGTTGTATCTGTTCCTCTAAATATCATTTCTGCATTGCAAAACGAAATCATTCCTTCTCGGTGAACCCACACGCACGCGCACACATGGAAATATGTATATAAAGTCATACTTACCCATAAGACAGCGATCATATCATCGCCACGAGCTTCTCAACACCGTCAGAGAAAGTAGAACATTGACAAAGTCCGCATTATCTTGAAGGTTTTGGACTTAGAGAATGTGTTCGTTAATGATGCCTTGGGCGAGTTTTCGACTCGAGGAACAAGGGCTTCGCGGCGTTCAACTATACGGTGAGGGTCATAGAAATTGCCAAGCCATGGGAGATGATCGGACGGTTGAAAGCACCCAAGAGTTCAAAGCCCTCTCTTACCATGTCTTTAAGCTCTCTTAGTTCTTGATTAGGTATGCGAGGTCATATCGTTTGCCAAAAACGCTACCCATTATCTTTGTTGAGCGACTGTAAATGCTTCCTTAAAACAACGGCGCGGCGCCACGCGATTGCTCGTTCCCTATGTTGAGGAGCATGGTAGTACAATCTAGTTGACGACCGGCTTCATGTGCAAGAATGCGCTTAGGAGCAAAAAGGTGCGAGGAAGCAATTCTTCTAAGAAGCCTCCAATATGTTCCGTTAGGAGCGAAACCGATTGCTCGGCTAAACATGAGGCTTTTTGCTGATTGCTTAAGTGGTCGATCAGCAAAGTGAGGCGACGTCAGGATCTCACGTGCCACATGGGGGTCAGAGGCCACCACGACCGGGGTTGAGCCGAGGCTAAAAGCCATTAAGCTTTCGCGTTTTGGCTCCAAGCTATCGAAGCAAGGGAACGATGAGCCAATCCTCGACTGAGGGTGAAGAGGCTTCCTACAATAGGAAGGCCTCGGGGTCCAGGGATAGCGACAGGTCCCTTGTGATTCCTTCCGTTTCTCCAAGCCGCGCCTCCTGACGTAAACGCCCACGTGACGAGAATTAAAGACAATGATGCAAAGAGGAGAGAGAGTATTACATACTCATCGAGGAGATTTTTCGATCCAAGAAACGCTGGTAGTGTAAAGACCCACCAGTTTGTGTCTTTGGTAACCATACCAAACTCCATAGCTGGTACGATGTTTTTCCTTGTGATATATTACCTATGAGAGTTATGAAGGGCATAAGAGAGTTGGTGAACGTGAGAGACGAGCAATAGGAATTTATAAGCATAGTTGTGATGCTTCTACGCAAATGAAGAATGGCATAATAGAGCACAAAATTGCAACTTTTGGTAAGTGAGTAGGACTATGGACCCAAAGCTAAGTGGTTTCTTTGGTAAGTGAATATGATTATGGACCAAAAAAGTGGTTTTTTTGGTAAGTGAGTATGATTACGGATAGAAAGGTGGTTTCTTTGGTAAGTAAATATGATTGCGGGCCAAAAGGCTATTTGTCTGGGCTCGAAGAATTGATTGTTGTAGTATGAGAATGACAGTATGACAAAAAAAAAGAAAAAAAGTATCCATTTGTTATGAGGTTTGGATTATGCAAATTATTAGGGAATTTTGCGACAATACCCTGCAACATCATTCTGGGAAAGGGGCCTTTATGATGCAATCGTTTCGAAAAGATATTTTGATTAATGTAAAAAATCTATAACAAACATACCACACTTCAGGTCATACATTTCATATTCCCTTTTGCTTCGGACCGCTGACGTATAGATTTCACATTTTGAAACTTATGATTATAAGTGACTTTGTGCGTTTCAATCAAATCTAATTATGAAAAGCGAACTCCTTGCGTAAAGGTTTGGGTATTCAAAAAGGGTAGTTTAATCTGAAAGAAGGATTCATTTGCATTACACGTAAAAGAATGTTGCTACTATTTGCCTCATACTTTGCATTATAGCGGGATTGTTACGTTCCATTTTAACTACTCCATAGCATTTCTATTATGTACGTATGTATTGCACCCATTATTGAGTAAGGGATATATTCATCTGTAGAAAATACAATGAAGCTAGACAGATTTTAGTATTATTATTCTAGAGGAAAATACGAAGTTGATGTGATGAGAGAATGACAAAGATTCGTGGAAGACATTGGTAGTCATTTGGTTTTGTAATTGAAATAATTTAGTACATCAAATGAAAGCATGCTTGCGTTGGCTTTCGTCATTGGATCCTATTATAAATTTTGTTGATATACTTTTCATTTTCTCGAGCCACCCAAAAAGTCAATTATTTTATTGGTGACGGTTTCTTTTGAATAAAGGGAAGAAACTAACGAATTGTTTGCTTTGCCCTCAAATCGTGCTTAGTTGTGCAAAACTATTATGCTGCTAAATGTATTATGGATATGGTTGTGATGATAGCGAATTACTTTTTTAGCACTTTTCAGTTTTATGAATTTCTTTAATTATACCTTACGTATCCAGAATTCGAGAAAGATTTTTCACTTAAGCTAAAAACTTTAGCAAAATGTTAAATGCTTTATTTTTAGATTATGTGAAAAGTCGTAAGGAGATCTGCTCCATATGCATATGATGACCAAATGGATTTATTGTAAAATAGTTTTACACATCTCGGCGTTTGTACATGTTTATATATGTATAAAGTATGCATGTAACTACTAAATAAATACACATCTTTAGTTATCTGATTTCGCTTGCCTAGTTATTTGACTAATCTCATTTTCAAACGTGTATCACCTAAACATTAAATTTGACACATCTATATGAACAAAGTTAAAAAATAAAATGGATATTACAAGTTACTGACAGTGGCAATGTGTTAGTTTTGCCATTCAATCAGAAAATTCTTTTTTACTATTTCTCACATTATTGTTTTAAGCATCCATACAAACTTCTTAAGGCATCACAGAAACTAACAATTGTGATACAATAGCATAGTTCGGACTATTCGACATTCGATATATGTGGAAGTGCCTTCAATCGAAATAGTAAGAGAAATAAACAAGTTGAAGTATGACCATGTTTTTATTTCAAGAAATATCGTCGAGGATGTGGATATATTCCTTTCCTGTGTGTCATATTATTCCTCCATTTCTTTTACATTATCCAACAGCCGTCATGAATAATTTGTCAATGATTTCGCCATTCAAGATTAAGTATTTTACAATTGAAAATAGGAATAAGTCACAAAAACAAAGAACTATCGTTTAGTAGGTTAGAACTGAAAATATTTAGTTTGAATTTAGTGTTAATCAAGTGTCTGAACATTATGTGATCCAAAGTTGCTCTGCTAGTTCTCAAGAAAATTTTCCCAGCATAAATAAGATGACGAAGATAAGAATAGAAGAATATTACACAACTAGGTTCTGTTTAGTTCACTAGTATTTTGCATACGAAAATTTTAACATATAGCAGTAAATGATAAAAAATAAGCAACAATGTAGTTTTCATTCTTTTGTGCGATATGCATAAATTTGCACATGGTCACTTAAGGAAAATATTCACGATGAGTCGTTTACGAAAATCCATCCTGATGCATTCATCTTGTGCTTGTACGCTTTTGGGCAAAGCATCTGCTCCAATTCAATGACCAAGGTAGTAATTGATTTTATCACTTGTCAAATAAAATCTTTAGTCTTCCATATTGGTTAAAATATATTAAACTTTCTGGATGGTAAGATAATATAACATTTGTTTGGGTAATAATTGCGAGCGCAAGAAATCATTACAATCACAAATTAAATTCTAAACGTAAAAGAGCGAAGTGGTGAGTTTGGATACGTGAGGAGAAAGTGGATTTGAACTATATGGTTCTGATATGGGCAACATGTTAGCATAAGGTCAAAATTGGAAACAAGAACCAATTCAAGATAGATCTTGTTTAATATATTATTCTCCATAAAATATTCCTTCCCGATTATTCGAACATGGAACCCTACGAAGCTGTACTCCTCTTTCACTCAAAATTTGAGAAGAAAGAACAGAATTGCCCTAGTAGAGCTCTTAGCAATACATGGAAAGGGACATCCTAAAAGGAAACTACATGAGAGGAACATTTCTCGGCACGGCAACCGCGGACAAAGGGTATTTCATCTCGCAAGACAGCTTTAGGACTTCATCTAGCTTCACGGGATTAGCGTCATCTTCAACCCACTCGAAGTGCTGCACCAATTTGGCAACCCAGAGTGTCACAGTCACGAGGCCTAAGTTCTTCCCAGGGCATACCCTACGCCTGCTCCAAAGGGTGCGAGTCTCAAATCACCACCTCTAATATCCACGTCCTCACCGCCGTGGCTTACCATAAACCTCTCGGGCTTAAACTCCAATGGGTCTTTCCATACTTGTGAATCGTGCGTGATAGCCCACATATTAACCATCGCCGTTGTCTTGCTGGGATGACCATTCCATTCTTGAGAGATACATCGGATGTAGACAACCTAGCCCATGAGAGGAGTGGACACGGTGGAGT
Source organism: Cordia subcordata (assembly GCA_028554755.1). Classification (NCBI taxonomy): domain Eukaryota; kingdom Viridiplantae; phylum Streptophyta; class Magnoliopsida; order Boraginales; family Cordiaceae; genus Cordia; species Cordia subcordata. The sequence goes on from JAPTOF010000015.1 coordinate 10,791,312, forward strand.
GCGATCTAAGGGCTTCCTTGATCACGACTTGTAGGTAGGGTAGCCTTGACACATCAGCATCTGTGACGCTTGTATCCTTCACATTGTTGTCAATCTCTTCTCGCAACGTCTCTTGTGCATCTGGGTGCAACATCAACTCAGCCATAACCCACTCGGTCAACAATGCTGTTGTATCTGTTCCTCTAAATATCATTTCCTGCATTGCAAAACGAAATCATTCCTTCTCAGTGAACCCACACGCACGCGCACACATGGAAATATGTATATAAAGTCATACTTACCCATAAGACAGCGATCATATCATCGTCACTGAGCTTCTCAACACTGTCGGAGAAAGTAGAACATTGACAAAGTCCGCATTATCTTGAAGGTTTTGGACTTAGAGAATCGTGTTCGTTAATGATGCCTTGGGCGAGTTTTCGACTCGGGAACAAGGGCTTCGCAGCGTTCAACTATACGGTGAGGTCATAGAAATTGCCAAGCCATGGGAGATGATCGGACCGGTTGAAAGCACCCAAGAGTTCAAAGCCCTCTCTTACCATGTCTTTAAGCTCTCTTAGTTCTTGATGTCGTGTGCGAGGTCATATCGTTTGCCAAAAACGCTACCCATTATCTTTGTTGAGCGTGACTGTAAATGCTTCCTTAAAACAACAGCGCCCCGACGCGATTGCTCGTTCCCTATGTTGAGGAGCATGGTAGTACAATCTAGTTGACGACCGGCTTCATGTGCAGCAATGCGCTTAGGAGCAAAAGGTGCGAGGAAGCAATTCTTCTAAGAAGCCTCCAATATGTTCCGTTAGGAGCGAAACCGATTGCTCGGCTAAACATGAGGCTTTTGCTGATTGCTTAAGTGGTCGATCAGCAAAGTGAGGCGACGTCGAGGATCTCACGTGCCACATGGGGGTCAGAGGCCACCACGACCGGGGTTGAGCCGAGGCTAAAAGCCATTAACTGTTTCGCGTTTTGGCTCCAAGCTATCGAAGCAAGGGAACGATGAGCCAATCCTCGACTGAGGGTGAAGAGGCTTCCTACAATAGGAAGGCCTCGGGGTCCAGGGATAGCGACAGGTCCCTTGTGATTCCTTCCGTTTCTCCAAGCCGCGCCTCCTGACGTAAACGCCCACGTGACGAGAATTAAAGACAATGATGCAAAGAGGAGAGAGAGTGTTACATACTCATCGAGGAGATTTTTCGATCCAAGAAAGCTGGTAGTGTAAAGACCCACCGGTTTGTGTCTTTGGTAACCATACCAAACTCCATAGCTGGTACGATGTTTTTCCTTGTGATATATTACCTATGAGAGTTATGAAGGGCATAAGAGAGTTGGTGAACGTGAGAGACGAGCAATAGGAATTTATAAGCATAGTTGTGATGCTTCTACGCAAATGAAGAATGGCATAATGGAGCACAAAATTGCAACTTTTGGTAAGTGAGTAGGACTATGGACCCAAAGCTAAGTGGTTTCTTTGGTAAGTGAATATGATTATGGACCAAAAAAGTGGTTTTTTTGGTAAGTGAGTATGATTACGGATAGAAAGGTGGTTTCTTTGGTAAGTAAATATGATTGCGGGCCAAAAGGCTATTTGTCAGGCTCGAAGAATTGATTGTTGTAGTATGAGAATGACAAGATGACAAAAAAAGAAAAAAGTATCCATTTGTTATGAGGTTTGGATTATGCAAATTATTAGGAATTTTGCGACAATACCCTGCAACATCATTCTGGGAAAGGGGCCTTTATGATGCAATCGTTTCGAAAAGATATTTTGATTAATGTAAAAAATCTATAACAAACATACCACACTTCAGGTCATACATTTCATATTCCCTTTTGCTTCGGACCGCTGACGTATAGATTTCACATTTTGAAACTTATGATTATAAGTGACTTTGTGCGTTTCAATCAAATCTAATTATGAAAAGCGAACTCCTTGCGTAAAGGTTTGGGTATTCAAAAAGGGTAGTTTAATCTGAAAGAAGGATTCATTTGCATTACACGTAAAAGAATGTTGCTACTATTTGCCTCATACTTTGCATTATAGCGGGGATTGTTACGTTCCATTTTAACTACTCCATAGCATTTCTATTATGTACAGTATGTATTGCACCCATTATTGAGTAAGGGATATATTCATCGTAGAAAATACAATGAAGCTAGACAGATTTTAGTATTATTATTCTAGAGGGGAAAATACAGAAGTTGATGTGATGAGAGAATGACAAAGATTCGTGGAAGACATTGGTAGTCATTTGGTTTTGTAATTGAAATAATTTAGTACATCAAATGAAAGCATGCTTGCGTTGGCTTTCGTCATTGGATCCTATTATAAATTTTGTTGATATACTTTTCATTTTCTCGAGCCACCCAAAAAGTCAATTATTTTATTGGTGACGGTTTCTTTTGAATAAAGGGAAGAAACTAACGAATTGTTTGCTTTGCCCTCAAATCGTGCTTAGTTGTGCAAAACTATTATGCTGCTAAATGTATTATGGATATGGTTGTGATGATAGCGAATTACTTTTTTAGCACTTTTCAGTTTTATGAATTTCTTTAATTATACCTTACGTATCGAATTCGAGAAAGATTTTTCACTTAAGCTAAAAACTTTAGCAAAATGTTAAATGCTTTATTTTTAGATTATGTGAAAAGCCGTATGAGATCTGCTCCATATGCATATGATGACCAAATGGATTTATTGTAAAATAGTTTTACACATCTCGGCGTTTGTACATGTTTATATATGTATAAAGTATGCATGTAACTACTAAATAAATACCTGTCTTTAGTTATCTGATTTCGCTTGCCTAGTTATTTGACTAATCTCATTTTCAAACGTGTGTCACCTAAACATTAAATTTGACACATCTATTTGATCAAAGTTAATAAATAAAATGGATATTACAAGTTACGGACAGTGGCAATGTGTTAGTTTTGCCATTCAATCAGAAAATTCTTTTTTACTATTTCTCACATTATTGTTTTAAGCATCCATACAAACTTCTTAAGGCATCACAGAAACTAACAATTGTGATACAATAGCATAGTTCGGACTATTCGACATTCGATATATGTGGAAGTGCCTTCAATCGAAATAGTAAGAGAAATAAACAAGTTGAAGTATGACCATGTTTTTATTTCAAGAAATATCGTCGAGGATGTGGATATATTCCTTTCCTGTGTGTCATATTATTCCTCCATTTCTTTTACATTATCCAACAGCCGTCATGAATAATTTGTCAATGATTTCGCCATTCAAGATTAAGTATTTTACAATTGAAAATAGGAATAAGTCACAAAAACAAAGAACTATCGTTTAGTAGGTTAGAACTGAAAATATTTAGTTTGAATTTAGTGTTAATCAAGTGTGCTGAACATTATGTGATCCAAAGTTGCCTGCTAGTTCTCAAGAAAATTTTCCCAGCATAAATAAGGACAGACGAAGATAAGAATAGAAGAATATTACACAACTAGGTTCATTTAGTTCACTAGTATTTTGCATACGAAAATTTTAACATATAGCAGTAAATGATAAAAAATAAGCAACAATGTAGTTTTCATTCTTTTGTGCGATATGCATAAATTTGCACATGGTCACTTAAGGAAAATATTCACGATGAGTCGTTTACGAAAATCCATCCTGATGCATTCATCTTGTGCTTGTACGCTTTTGGGCAAAGCATCTGTTCCAATTCAATGACCAAGGTAGTAATTGATTTTATCACTTGTCAAATAAAATCTTTAGTCTTCCATATTGGTTAAAATATATTAAACTTTCTGGATGGTAAGATAATATAACATTTGTTTGGGTAATAATTGCAGAACTGCAAGAAATCATTACAATCACAAATTAAATTCTAAGCGTAAAAGAGCGAAGTGGTGAGTTTGGATACGTGAGGAGAAAGTGGATTTGAACTATATGGTTCTGATATGGGCAACATGTTAGCATAAGGTCAAAATTGGAAACAAGAACCAATTCAAGATAGATCTTGTTTAATATATTATTCTCCATAAAATATTCCTTCCCGATTATTCGAACATGGAACCCTACGAAGCTGTACTCCTCTTTCACTCAAAATTTGAGAAGAAAGAACAGAATTGCCCTAGTAGAGCTCTTAGCAATACATGGAAAGGGACATCCTAAAAGGAAACTACATGAGAGGAACATTTCTCGGCACGGCAACCGCGGACAAAGGGTATTTCATCTCGCAAGACAGCTTTAGGACTTCATCTAGCTTCACGGGATTAGCGTCATCTTCAACCCACTCGAAGTGCTGCACCAATTTGGCAACCCAGAGTGTCACAGTCACGAGGCCTAAGTTCTTCCCAGGGCATACCCTACGCCCTGCTCCAAAGGGTGCGAGTCTCAAATCACCACCTCTAATATCCACGTCCTCACCGCCGTGGCTTACCATAAACCTCTCGGGCTTAAACTCCAATGGGTCTTTCCATACTTGTGAATCGTGCGTGATAGCCCACATATTAACCATCGCCGTTGTCTTGCTGGGATGACCATTCCATTCTTGAGAGATACATCGGATGTAGACAACCTAGCCCATGAGAGGAGTGGACACGGTGGAGTGCGGTCTAAGGGCTTCCTTGATCACGACTTGTAGGTAGGGTAGCCTTGACACATCAGCATCTGTGGCGCTTGTATCCTTCACATTGTTGTCAATCTCTTCTCGCAACGTCTCTTGTGCATCCGGGTGCAACATCAACTCAGCCATAACCCACTCGGTCAACAATGCTGTTGTATCTGTTCCTCTAAATATCATTTCCTGCATTGCAAAACGAAATCATTCCTTCTCAGTGAACCCACACGCACGCGCACACATGGAAATATGTATATAAAGTCATACTTACCCATAAGATAGCGATCATATCATCGTCACTGAGCTTCTCAACACCGTCGGAGAAAGTAGAACATTGACAAAGTCCGCATTATCTTGAAGGTTTTGGACTTAGAGAATCGTGTTCGTTAATGATGCCTTGGGCGAGTTTTCGACTCGAGGAACAAGGGCTTCGCAGCGTTCAACTATACGGTGAGGTCATAGAAATTGCCAAGCCATGGGAGATGATCGGACCAGGTTGAAAGCACCCAAGAGTTCAAAGCCCTCTCTTACCATGTCTTTAAGCTCTCTTAGTTCTTGATTATCGTGCGAGGTCATATCGTTTGCCAAAAACGCTACCCATTATCTTTGTTGAGCGGCGACTGTAAATGCTTCCTTAAAACAACGGCCCGACGCGATTGCTCGTTCCTATGTTGAGGAGCATGGTAGTACAATCTAGTTGACGACCGCTTCATGTGCAGCAATGCGCTTAGGAGCAAAAAGGTGCGAGGAAGCAATTCTTCTAAGAAGCCTCCAATATGTTCCGTTAGGAGCGAAACCGATTGCTCGGCTAAACATGAGGCTTTTGCTGATTGCTTAAGTGGTCGATCAGCAAAGTGAGGCGACGTCGAGGATCTCACGTGCCACATGGGGTCGAGGCCACCACGACCGGGTTGAGCCGAGGCTAAAAGCCATTAACTGTTTCGCGTTTTGGCTCCAAGCTATCGAAGCAAGGGAACGATGAGCCAATCCTCGACTGAGGGTGAAGAGGCTTCCTACAATAGGAAGGCCTCGGGGTCCAGGGATAGCGACAGGTCCCTTGTGATTCCTTCCGTTTCTCCAAGCCGCCTCCTGACGTAAACGCCCACGTGACGAGAATTAAAGACAATGATGCAAAGAGGAGAGAGAGTGTTACATACTCATCGAGGAGATTTTTCGATCCAAGAAAGCGGTAGTGTAAAGACCCACCGGTTTGTGTCTTTGGTAACCATACCAAACTCCATAGCTGGTACGATGTTTTTCCTTGTGATATATTACCTATGAGAGTTATGAAGGGCATAAGAGAGTTGGTGAACGTGAGAGACGAGCAATAGGAATTTATAAGCATAGTTGTGATGCTTCTACGCAAATGAAGAATGGCATAATGGAGCACAAAATTGCAACTTTTGGTAAGTGAGTAGGACTATGGACCCAAAGCTAAGTGGTTTCTTTGGTAAGTGAATATGATTATGGACCAAAAAAGTGGTTTTTTTGGTAAGTGAGTATGATTACGGATAGAAAGGTGGTTTCTTTGGTAAGTAAATATGATTGCGGGCCAAAAGGCTATTTGTCTGGGCTCAAGAATTGATTGTTGTAGTATGAGAATGACAGATGACAAAAATAAAAAAAGTATCCATTTGTTATGAGGTTTGGATTATGCAAATTATTAGGGAATTTTGCGACAATACCCTGCAACATCATTCTGGGAAAGGGGCCTTTATGATGCAATCGTTTCGAAAAGATATTTTGATTAATGTAAAAAATCTATAACAAACATACCACACTTCAGGTCATACATTTCATATTCCCTTTGCTTGGACGACGTATAGATTTCACATTTTGAAACTTATGATTATAAGTGACTTTGTGCGTTTCAATCAAATCTAATTATGAAAAGCGAACTCCTTGCGTAAAGGTTTGGGTATTCAAAAAGGGTAGTTTAATCTGAAAGAAGGATTCATTTGCATTACACGTAAAAGAATGTTGCTACTATTTGCCTCATACTTTGCATTATAGCGGGATTGTTACGTTCCATTTTAACTACTCCATAGCATTTCTATTATGTACGTATGTATTGCACCCATTATTGAGTAAGGGATATATTCATCTGTAGAAAATACAATGAAGCTAGACAGATTTTAGTATTATTATTCTAGAGGAAAATACGAAGTTGATGTGATGAGAGAATGACAAAGATTCGTGGAAGACATTGGTAGTCATTTGGTTTTGTAATTGAAATAATTTAGTACATCAAATGAAAGCATGCTTGCGTTGGCTTTCGTCATTGGATCCTATTATAAATTTTGTTGATATACTTTTCATTTTCTCGAGCCACCCAAAAGTCAATTATTTTATTGGTGACGGTTTCTTTTGAATAAAGGGAAGAAACTAACGAATTGTTTGCTTTGCCCTCAAATCGTGCTTAGTTGTGCAAAACTATTATGCTGCTAAATGTATTATGGATATGGTTGTGATGATAGCGAATTACTTTTTTAGCACTTTTCAGTTTTATGAATTTCTTTAATTATACCTTACGTATCCGAATTAGAAAGATTTTTCACTTAAGCTAAAAACTTTAGCAAAATGTTAAATGCTTTATTTTTAGATTATGTGAAAAGCCGTAGGAGATCTGCTCCATATGCATATGATGACCAAATGGATTTATTGTAAAATAGTTTTACACATCTCGGCGTTTGTACATGTTTATATATGTATAAAGTATGCATGTAACTACTAAATAAATACTGTCTTTAGTTATCTGATTTCGCTTGCCTAGTTATTTGACTAATCTCATTTTCAAACGTGTGTCACCTAAACATTAAATTTGACACATCTATTTGATCAAAGTTAATAAATAAAATGGATATTACAAATTCTGGACGGTGGCAATGTGTTAGTTTTGCCATTCAATCAGAAAATTCTTTTTTACTATTTCTCACATTATTGTTTTAAGCATCCATACAAACTTCTTAAGGCATCACAGAAACTAACAATTGTGATACAATAGCATAGTTCGGACTATTCGACATTCGATATATGTGGAAGTGCCTTCAATCGAAATAGTAAGAGAAATAAACAAGTTGAAGTATGACCATGTTTTTATTTCAAGAAATATCGTCGAGGATGTGGATATATTCCTTTCCTGTGTGTCATATTATTCCTCCATTTCTTTTACATTATCCAACAGCCGTCATGAATAATTTGTCAATGATTTCGCCATTCAAGATTAAGTATTTTACAATTGAAAATAGGAATAAGTCACAAAAACAAAGAACTATCGTTTAGTAGGTTAGAACTGAAAATATTTAGTTTGAATTTAGTGTTAATCAAGTGTGCTGAACATTATGTGATCCAAAGTTGCTGCTAGTTCTCAAGAAAATTTTCCCAGCATAAATAAGGACAGACGAAGATAAGAATAGAAGAATATTACACAACTAGGTTCATTTAGTTCACTAGTATTTTGCATACGAAAATTTTAACATATAGCAGTAAATGATAAAAAATAAGCAACAATGTAGTTTTCATTCTTTTGTGCGATATGCATAAATTTGCACATGGTCACTTAAGGAAAATATTCACGATGAGTCGTTTACGAAAATCCATCCTGATGCATTCATCTTGTGCTTGTACGCTTTTGGGCAAAGCATCTGTTCCAATTCAATGACCAAGGTAGTAATTGATTTTATCACTTGTCAAATAAAATCTTTAGTCTTCCATATTGGTTAAAATATATTAAACTTTCTGGATGGTAAGATAATATAACATTTGTTTGGGTAATAATTGCAGAACTGCAAGAAATCATTACAATCACAAATTAAATTCTAAACGTAAAAGAGCGAAGTGGTGAGTTTGGATACGTGAGGAGAAAGTGGATTTGAACTATATGGTTCTGATATGGGCAACATGTTAGCATAAGGTCAAAATTGGAAACAAGAACCAATTCAAGATAGATCTTGTTTAATATATTATTCTCCATAAAATATTCCTTCCCGATTATTCGAACATGGAACCCTACGGTGTACTCCTCTTTCACTCAAAATTTGAGAAGAAAGAACAGAATTGCCCTAGTAGAGCTCTTAGCAATACATGGAAAGGGACATCCTAAAAGGAAACTACATGAGAGGAACATTTCTCGCACGGCAACCGGACAAAGGGTATTTCATCTCGCAAGACAGCTTTAGGACTTCATCTAGCTTCACGGGATTAGCGTCATCTTCAACCCACTCGAAGTGCTGCACCAATTTGGCAACCCAGAGTGTCACAGTCACGAGGCCTAAGTTCTTCCCAGGGCATACCCTACGCCATGCTACCATGGGTGCGAGTCTCAAATCACCACCTCTAATATCCACGTCCTCACCGCCGTGGCTTACCATAAACCTCTCGGGCTTAAACTCCAATGGGTCTTTCCATACTTGTGAATCGTGCGTGATAGCCCACATATTAACCATCGCCGTTGTCTTCTGGGATGACCATTCCATTCTTGAGAGATACATCGGATGTAGACAACCTAGCCCATGAGAGGAGTGGACACGGTGGGTGCGATCTAAGGGCTTCCTTGATCACGACTTGTAGGTAGGGTAGCCTTGACACATCAGCATCTGTGGACGCTTGTATCCTTCACATTGTTGTCAATCTCTTCTCGCAAGCGTCTCTTGTGCATCCGGGTGCAACATCAACTCAGCCATAACCCACTCGGTCAACAATCTTTGTTGTATCTGTTCCTCTAAATATCATTTCTGCATTGCAAAACGAAATCATTCCTTCTCAGTGAACCCACACGCACGCGCACACATGGAAATATGTATATAAAGTCATACTTACCCATAAGACAGCGATCATATCATCGTCACTGAGCTTCTCAACACCGTCCTGAGAAAGTAGAACATTGACAAAGTCCGCATTATCTTGAAGGTTTTCAGACTTAGAGAATCTGTGTTCGTTAATGATGCCTTGGACGAGTTTTCTGACTCGGGGAACAAGGGCTTCGCAGCGTTCAACTATACGGTGAGGGTCATAGAAATTGCCAAGCCATGGGAGATGATCAGACCAGTTGAAAGCACCCAAGAGTTCAAAGCCCTCTCTTACCATGTCTTTAAGCTCTCTTAGTTCTTCAGTGTCGTGTGCAGGGTCATATCGTTTGCCAAAAACGCTACCCATTATGCTGTTCAGAGCAGCAGCCTGTAAATGCTTCCTTAAAACAACAGCGCCCCGACGCGATTGCTCGTTCCCTATGTTGAGGAGCATGGTAGTACAATCTAGTTGACGACCGGCTTCATGTGCAGCAATGCGCTTAGGAGCAAAAAGGTGCGAGGAAGCAATTCTTCTAAGAAGCCTCCAATATGTTCCGTTAGGAGCGAAACCGATTGCTCGGCTAAACATGAGGCTTTTTGCTGATTGCTTAAGTGGTCGATCAGCAAAGTGAGGCGACGTCAGGATCTCACGTGCCACATGGGGGTCAGAGGCCACCACGACCGGGGTTGAGCCGAGGCTAAAAGCCATTAACTGTTTCGCGTTTTGGCTCCAAGCTATCGAAGCAAGGGAACGATGAGCCAATCCTCGACTGAGGGTGAAGAGGCTTCCTACAATAGGAAGGCCTCGGGGTCCAGGGATAGCGACAGTCCCTTGTGATTCCTTCCGTTTCTCCAAGCCGCGCCTCACGTAAACGCCCACGTGGCGAGAATTAAAGACAATGATGCAAAGAGGAGAGAGAGTGTTACATACTCATCGAGTAGAATTTTCGATCCAAGAAACGCTGGTAGTGTAAAGACCCACCAGTTTGTGTCTTTGGTAACCATACCAAACTCCATAGCTGGTACGATGTTTTTCCTTGTGATATATTACCTATGAGAGTTATGAAGGGCATAAGAGAGTTGGTGACCGTGAGAGACGAGCAATAGGAATTTATAAGCATAGTTGTGATGCTTCTACGCAAATGAAGAATGGCATAATGGAGCACAAAATTGCAACTTTTGGTAAGTGAGTAGGACTATGGACCCAAAGCTAAGTGGTTTCTTTGGTAAGTGAATATGATTATGGACCAAAAAAGTGGTTTTTTTGGTAAGTGAGTATGATTACGGATAGAAAGGTGGTTTCTTTGGTAAGTAAATATGATTGCGGGCCAAAAGGCTATTTGTCTGGGCTCGAAGAATTGATTGTTGTAGTATGAGAATGACAGTATGACAAAAAAAAAGAAAAAAAGTATCCATTTGTTATGAGGTTTGGATTATGCAAATTATTAGGAATTTTATGCGACAATACCTGCAACATCATTCAGGAAAGGGGCCTTTATGATGCAATCGTTTGAAAAGATATTTTGATTAATGTAAAAATCTATAACAAACATACCACACTTGGTCATACATTTCATATTCCCTTTTGCTTGGACGACGTATAGATTTCACATTTTGAAACTTATGATTATAAGTGACTTTGTGCGTTTCAATCAAATCTAATTATGAAAAGCGAACTCCTTGCGTAAAGGTTTGGGTATTCAAAAAGGGTAGTTTAATCTGAAAGAAGGATTCATTTGCATTACACGTAAAAGAATGTTGCTACTATTTGCCTCATACTTTGCATTATAGCGGGATTGTTACGTTCCATTTTAACTACTCCATAGCATTTCTATTATGTACGTATGTATTGCACCCATTATTGAGTAAGGGATATATTCATCTGTAGAAAATACAATGAAGCTAGACAGATTTTAGTATTATTATTCTAGAGGGGAAAATACAGAAGTTGATGTGATGAGAGAATGACAAAGATTCGTGGAAGACATTGGTAGTCATTTGGTTTTGTAATTGAAATAATTTAGTACATCAAATGAAAGCATGCTTGCGTTGGCTTTCGTCATTGGATCCTATTATAAATTTTGTTGATATACTTTTCATTTTCTCGAGCCACCCAAAAGTCAATTATTTTATTGGTGACGGTTTCTTTTGAATAAAGGAAGAAACTAACGAATTGTTTGCTTTGCCCTCAAATCGTGCTTAGTTGTGCAAAACTATTATCTGCTAAATGTATTATGGATATGGTTGTGATGATAGCGAATTACTTTTTAGCACTTTTCAGTTTTATGAATTTCTTTAATTATACCTTACGTATCCAGAATTAGAAAGATTTTTCACTTAAGCTAAAAACTTTAGCAAAATGTTAAATGCTTTATTTTTAGATTATGTGAAAAGCCGTAAGGAGATCTGCTCCATATGCATATGATGACCAAATGGATTTATTGTAAAATAGTTTTACACATCTCGGCGTTTGTACATGTTTATATATGTATAAAGTATGCATGTAACTACTAAATAAATACCTGTCTTTAGTTATCTGATTTCGCTTGCCTAGTTATTTGACTAATCTCATTTTCAAACGTGTGTCACCTAAACATTAAATTTGACACATCTATTTGATCAAAGTTAATAAATAAAATGGATATTACAAGTTACGGACAGTGGCAATGTGTTAGTTTTGCCATTCAATCAGAAAATTCTTTTTTACTATTTCTCACATTATTGTTTTAAGCATCCATACAAACTTCTTAAGGCATCACAGAAACTAACAATTGTGATACAATAGCATAGTTCGGACTATTCGACATTCGATATATGTGGAAGTGCCTTCAATCGAAATAGTAAGAGAAATAAACAAGTTGAAGTATGACCATGTTTTTATTTGAAGAAATATCGTCGAGGATGTGGATATATTCCTTTCCTGTGTGTCATATTATTCCTCCATTTCTTTTACATTATCCAACAGCCGTCATGAATAATTTGTCAATGATTTCGCCATTCAAGATTAAGTATTTTACAATTGAAAATAGGAATAAGTCACAAAAACAAAGAACTATCGTTTAGTAGGTTAGAACTGAAAATATTTAGTTTGAATTTAGTGTTAATCAAGTGTGCTGAACATTATGTGATCCAAAGTTGCTGCTAGTTCTCAAGAAAATTTCCCCAGCATAAATAAGGACAGACGAAGATAAGAATAGAAGAATATTACACAACTAGGTTCTGTTTAGTTCACTAGTATTTTGCATACGAAAATTTTAACATATAGCAGTAAATGATAAAAAATAAGCAACAATGTAGTTTTCATTCTTTTGTGCGATATGCATAAATTTGCACATGGTCACTTAAGGAAAATATTCACGATGAGTCGTTTACGAAAATCCATCTGATGCATTCATCTTGTGCTTATGCGCTTTTGGGCAAAGCATCTGTTCCAATTCAATGACCAAGGTAGTAATTGATTTTATCACTTGTCAAATAAAATCTTTAGTCTTCCATATTGGTTAAAATATATTAAACTTTCTGGATGGTAAGATAATATAACATTTGTTTGGGTAATAATTGCAGAACTGCAAGAAATCATTACAATCACAAATTAAATTCTAAACGTAAAAGAGCGAAGTGGTGAGTTTGGATACGTGAGGAGAAAGTGGATTTGAACTATATGGTTCTGATATGGGCAACATGTTAGCATAAGGTCAAAATTGGAAACAAGAACCAATTCAAGATAGATCTTGTTTAATATATTATTCTCCATAAAATATTCCTTCCCGATTATTCGAACATGGAACCCTACGAAGCTGTACTCTCTTTCACTCAAAATTTGAGAAGAAAGAACAGAATTGCCCTAGTAGAGCTCTTAGCAATACATGGAAAGGGACATCCTAAAAGGAAACTACATGAGAGGAACATTTCTCGCACGGCAACGCGGACAAAGGGTATTTCATCTCGCAAGACAGCTTTAGGACTTCATCTAGCTTCACGGGATTAGCGTCATCTTCAACCCACTCGAAGTGCTGCACCAATTTGGCAACCCAGAGTGTCACAGTCACGAGGCCTAAGTTCTTCCCAGGGCATACCCTACGCCCGCTCCTATGGGTGCGAGTCTCAAATCACCACCTCTAATATCCACGTCCTCACCGCCGTGGCTTACCATAAACCTCTCGGGCTTAAACTCCAATGGGTCTTTCCATACTTGTGAATCGTGCGTGATAGCCCACATATTAACCATCGCCGTTGTCTTGGGATGACCATTCCATTCGAGAGATACATCGGATGTAGACAACCTAGCCCATGAGAGGAGTGGACACGGTGGAGTGCGATCTAAGGGCTTCCTTGATCACACTTGTAGGTAGGGTAGCCTTGACACATCAGCATCTGTGGCGCTTGTATCCTTCACATTGTTGTCAATCTCTTCTCGCAACGTCTCTTGTGCATCCGGGTGCAACATCAACTCAGCCATAACCCACTCGGTCAACAATGCTGTTGTATCTGTTCCTCTAAATATCATTCCTGCATTGCAAAACGAAATCATTCCTTCTCAGTGAACCCACACGCACGCGCACACATGGAAATATGTATATAAAGTCATACTTACCCATAAGACAGCGATCATATCATCGTCACTGAGCTTCTCAACACCGTCCAGAGAAAGTAGAACATTGACAAAGTCCGCATTATCTTGAAGGTTTTCAGACTTAGAGAATCTGTGTTCGTTAATGATGCCTTGGACGAGTTTTCTGACTCGGGGAACAAGGGCTTCGCAGCGTTCAACTATACGGTGAGGGTCATAGAAATTACCAAGCCATGGGAGATGATCAGACCAGTTGAAAGCACCCAAGAGTTCAAAGCCCTCTCTTACCATGTCTTTAAGCTCTCTTAGTTCTTGATGTAGGTGCGAGGTCATATTGTTTGCCAAAAACGCTACCCATTATGCTGTTCAGAGCAGTAGCCTGTAAATGCTTCCTTAAAACAACAGCGCCCCGACGCGATTGCTCGTTCCCTATGTTGAGGAGCATGGTAGTACAATCTAGTTGACGACCGGCTTCATGTGCAGCAATGCGCTTAGGAGCAAAAAGGTGCGAGGAAGCAATTCTTCTAAGAAGCCTCCAATATGTTCCGTTAGGAGCGAAACCGATTGCTCGGCTAAACATGAGGCTTTTGCTGATTGCTTAAGTGGTCGATCAGCAAAGTGAGGCGACGTCGGATCTCACGTGCCACATGGGGTCGAGGCCACCACGACCGGGGTTGAGCCGAGGCTAAAAGCCATTAAGCGTTTCGCGTTTTGGCTCCAAGCTATCGAAGCAAGGAACGATGAGCCAATCCTCGATCGAGGTGAAGAGGCTTCCTACAATAGGAAGGCCTCGGGGTCCGTGGATAGCGACAGTCCCTTGTGATTCCTTCCGTTTCTCCAAGCGCGCCTCGACGTAAACGCCCACGTGGCGAGAATTAAAGACAATGATGCAAAGAGGAGAGAGAGTGTTACATACTCATCGAGGAGATTTTTCGATCCAAGAAACGCTGGTAGTGTAAAGACCCACCAGTTTGTGTCTTTGGTAACCATACCAAACTCCATAGCTGGTACGATGTTTTCCTTGTGATATATTACCTATGAGAGTTATGAAGGGCATAAGAGAGTTGGTGAACGTGAGAGACGAGCAATAGGAATTTATAAGCATAGTTGTGATGCTTCTACGCAAATGAAGAATGGCATAATGGAGCACAAAATTGCAACTTTTGGTAAGTGAGTAGGACTATGGACCCAAAGCTAAGTGGTTTCTTTGGTAAGTGAATATGATTATGGACCAAAAAAGTGGTTTTTTTGGTAAGTGAGTATGATTACGGATAGAAAGGTGGTTTCTTTGGTAAGTAAATATGATTGCGGGCCAAAAGGCTATTTGTCCGCAGGCTCGAAGAATTGATTGTTGTAGTATGAGAATGACAGATGACAAAAAAAGAAAAAGTATCCATTTGTTATGAGGTTTGGATTATGCAAATTATTAGGGAATTTTGCGACAATACCCTGCAACATCATTCTGGGAAAGGGGCCTTTATGATGCAATCGTTTCGAAAAGATATTTTGATTAATGTAAAAAATCTATAACAAACATACCACACTTCAGGTCATACATTTCATATTCCCTTTTGCTTCGGACCGCTGACGTATAGATTTCACATTTTGAAACTTATGATTATAAGTGACTTTGTGCGTTTCAATCAAATCTAATTATGAAAAGCGAACTCCTTGCGTAAAGGTTTGGGTATTCAAAAAGGGTAGTTTAATCTGAAAGAAGGATTCATTTGCATTACACGTAAAAGAATGTTGCTACTATTTGCCTCATACTTTGCATTATAGCGGGATTGTTACGTTCCATTTTAACTACTCCATAGCATTTCTATTATGTACAGTATGTATTGCACCCATTATTGAGTAAGGGATATATTCATCTGTAGAAAATACAATGAAGCTAGACAGATTTTAGTATTATTATTCTAGAGGGGAAAATACGAAGTTGATGTGATGAGAGAATGACAAAGATTCGTGGAAGACATTGGTAGTCATTTGGTTTTGTAATTGAAATAATTTAGTACATCAAATGAAAGCATGCTTGCGTTGGCTTTCGTCATTGGATCCTATTATAAATTTTGTTGATATACTTTTCATTTTCTCGAGCCACCCAAAAAGTCAATTATTTTATTGGTGACGGTTTCTTTTGAATAAAGGAAGAAACTAACGAATTGTTTGCTTTGCCCTCAAATCGTGCTTAGTTGTGCAAAACTATTATGCTGCTAAATGTATTATGGATATGGTTGTGATGATAGCGAATTACTTTTTTAGCACTTTTCAGTTTTATGAATTTCTTTAATTATACCTTACGTATCCAGAATTCGAGAAAGATTTTTCACTTAAGCTAAAAACTTTAGCAAAATGTTAAATGCTTTATTTTTAGATTATGTGAAAAGCCGTAAGGAGATCTGCTCCATATGCATATGATGACCAAATGGATTTATTGTAAAATAGTTTTACACATCTCGGCGTTTGTACATGTTTATATATGTATAAAGTATGCATGTAACTACTAAATAAATACCTGTCTTTAGTTATCGATTTCGCTTGCCTAGTTATTTGACTAATCTCATTTTCAAACGTGTGTCACCTAAACATTAAATTTGACACATCTATTTGATCAAAGTTAATAAATAAAATGGATATTACAAGTTACGGACAGTGGCAATGTGTTAGTTTTGCCATTCAATCAGAAAATTCTTTTTTACTATTTCTCACATTATTGTTTTAAGCATCCATACAAACTTCTTAAGGCATCACAGAAACTAACAATTGTGATACAATAGCATAGTTCGGACTATTCGACATTCGATATATGTGGAAGTGCCTTCAATCGAAATAGTAAGAGAAATAAACAAGTTGAAGTATGACCATGTTTTTTTATTTCGAAGAAATATCGTCTGAGGGATGTGGATATATTCCTTTCTGTGTCATATTATTCCTCCATTTCTTTTACATTATCCAACAGCCGTCATGAATAATTTGTCAATGATTTCGCCATTCAAGATTAAGTATTTTACAATTGAAAATAGGAATAAGTCACAAAAACAAAGAACTATCGTTTAGTAGGTTAGAACTGAAAATATTTAGTTTGAATTTAGTGTTAATCAAGTGTGCTGAACATTATGTGATCCAAAGTTGCCTGCTGCTAGTTCTCAAGAAAATTTTCCCCAGCATAAATAAGGACAGACGAAGATAAGAATAGAAGAATATTACACAACTAGGTTCTGTTTAGTTCACTAGTATTTTGCATACGAAAATTTTAACATATAGCAGTAAATGATAAAAAATAAGCAACAATGTAGTTTTCATTCTTTTGTGCGATATGCATAAATTTGCACATGGTCACTTAAGGAAAATATTCACGATGAGTCGTTTACGAAAATCCATCCTGATGCATTCATCTTGTGCTTGTACGTTTTTGGGCAAAGCATCTGGTCCAATTCAATGACCAAGGTAGTAATTGATTTTATCACTTGTCAAATAAAATCTTTAGTCTTCCATATTGGTTAAAATATATTAAACTTTCTGGATGGTAAGATAATATAACATTTGTTTGGGTAATAATTGCAGAACTGCAAGAAATCATTACAATCACAAATTAAATTCTAAACGTAAAAGAGCGAAGTGGTGAGTTTGGATACGTGAGGAGAAAGTGGATTTGAACTATATGGTTCTGATATGGGCAACATGTTAGCATAAGGTCAAAATTGGAAACAAGAACCAATTCAAGATAGATCTTGTTTAATATATTATTCTCCATAAAATATTCCTTCCCGATTATTCGAACATGGAACCCTACGAAGCTGTACTCCTCTTTCTCTCAAAATTTGAGAAGAAAGAACAGAATTGCCCTAGTAGAGCTCTTAGCAATACATGGAAAGGGACATCCTAAAAGGAAACTACATGAGAGGAACATTTCTCGGCACGGCAACCGCGGACAAAGGGTATTTCATCTCGCAAGACAGCTTTAGGACTTCATCTAGCTTCACGGGATTAGCGTCATCTTCAACCCACTCGAAGTGCTGCACCAATTTGGCAACCCAGAGTGTCACAGTCACGAGGCCTAAGTTCTTCCCAGGGCATACCCTACGCCTGCTCCAAAGGGTGCGAGTCTCAAATCACCACCTCTAATATCCACGTCCTCACCGCCGTGGCTTACCATAAACCTCTCGGGCTTAAACTCCAATGGGTCTTTCCATACTTGTGAATCGTGCGTGATAGCCCACATATTAACCATCGCCGTTGTCTTCGCTGGGATGACCATTCCATTACTGAGAGATACATCAGATGTAGACAACCTAGCCCATGAGAGGAGTGGACCTGGTGGGTGCAGTCTAAGGGCTTCCTTGATCACAGCTTGTAGGTAGGGTAGCCTTGACACATCAGCATCTGTGACGCTTGTATCCTTCACATTGTTGTCAATCTCTTCTCGCAACGTCTCTTGTGCATCTGGGTGCAACATCAACTCAGCCATAACCCACTCGGTCAACAATGCTGTTGTATCTGTTCCTCTAAATATCATTTCCTGCATTGCAAAACGAAATCATTCCTTCTCGGTGAACCCACACGCACGCGCACACATGGAAATATGTATATAAAGTCATACTTACCCATAAGACAGCGATCATATCATCGCCATCGAGCTTCTCAACACCGCCCGAGAAAGTAGAACATTGACAAAGTCCGCATTATCTTGAAGGTTTTCAGACTTAGAGAATCTGTGTTCGTTAATGATGCCTTGGACGAGTTTTCTGACTCGGGGAACAAGGGCTTCGCAGCGTTCAACTATACGGTGAGGGTCATAGAAATTGCCAAGCCATGGGAGATGATCAGACCGGTTGAAAGCACCCAAGAGTTCAAAGCCCTCTCTTACCATGTCTTTAAGCTCTCTTAGTTCTTGATTATCGTGTGCGAGGTCATATCGTTTGCCAAAAACGCTACCCATTATCTTTGTTGAGCGGACTGTAAATGCTTCCTTAAAACAACGGCGCCCACGCGATTGCTCGTTCCCTATGTTGAGGAGCATGGTAGTACAATCTAGTTGACGACCGGCTTCATGTGCAGCAATGCGCTTAGGAGCAAAAAGGTGCGAGGAAGCAATTCTTCTAAGAAGCCTCCAATATGTTCCGTTAGGAGCGAAACCGATTGCTCGGCTAAACATGAGGCTTTTTGCTGATTGCTTAAGTGGTCGATCAGCAAAGTGAGGCGACGTCAGGATCTCACGTGCCACATGGGGGTCAGAGGCCACCACGACCGGGGTTGAGCCGAGGCTAAAAGCCATTAAGCGCTTTCGCGTTTTGGCTCCAAGCTATCGAAGCAAGGAACGATGAGCCAATCCTCGACCGAGGTGAAGAGGCTTCCTACAATAGGAAGGCCTCGGGGTCCGTGGATAGCGACAGTCCCTTGTGATTCCTTCCGCTTTCTCCAAGCCGCGCCTCGACGTAAACGCCCACGTGTCGATAATTAAAGACAATGATGCAAAGAGGAGAGAGAGTGTTACATACTCATCGAGGAGATTTTTCGATCCAAGAAACGCTGGTAGTGTAAAGACCCACCAGTTTGTGTCTTTGGTAACCATACCAAACTCCATAGCTGGTACGATGTTTTTCCTTGTGATATATTACCTATGAGAGTTATGAAGGGCATAAGAGAGTTGGTGAACGTGAGAGACGAGCAATAGGAATTTATAAGCATAGTTGTGATGCTTCTACGCAAATGAAGAATGGCATAATGGAGCACAAAATTGCAACTTTTGGTAAGTGAGTAGGACTATGGACCCAAAGCTAAGTGGTTTCTTTGGTAAGTGAATATGATTATGGACCAAAAAAGTGGTTTTTTTGGTAAGTGAGTATGATTACGGATAGAAAGGTGGTTTCTTTGGTAAGTAAATATGATTGCGGGCCAAAAGGCTATTTGTCTGGGCTCGAAGAATTGATTGTTGTAGTATGAGAATGACAGTATGACAAAAAAAAAGAAAAAAAGTATCCATTTGTTATGAGGTTTGGATTATGCAAATTATTAGGGAATTTTGCGACAATACCCTGCAACATCATTCTGGGAAAGGGGCCTTTATGATGCAATCGTTTCGAAAAGATATTTTGATTAATGTAAAAAATCTATAACAAACATACCACACTTCAGGTCATACATTTCATATTCCCTTTGCTTGGACCGACGTATAGATTTCACATTTTGAAACTTATGATTATAAGTGACTTTGTGCGTTTCAATCAAATCTAATTATGAAAAGCGAACTCCTTGCGTAAAGGTTTGGGTATTCAAAAAGGGTAGTTTAATCTGAAAGAAGGATTCATTTGCATTACACGTAAAAGAATGTTGCTACTATTTGCCTCATACTTTGCATTATAGCGGGGATTGTTACGTTCCATTTTAACTACTCCATAGCATTTCTATTATGTACAGTATGTATTGCACCCATTATTGAGTAAGGGATATATTCATCTGTAGAAAATACAATGAAGCTAGACAGATTTTAGTATTATTATTCTAGAGGGGAAAATACGAAGTTGATGTGATGAGAGAATGACAAAGATTCGTGGAAGACATTGGTAGTCATTTGGTTTTGTAATTGAAATAATTTAGTACATCAAATGAAAGCATGCTTGCGTTGGCTTTCGTCATTGGATCCTATTATAAATTTTGTTGATATACTTTTCATTTTCTCGAGCCACCCAAAAAGTCAATTATTTTATTGGTGACGGTTTCTTTTGAATAAAGGGAAGAAACTAACGAATTGTTTGCTTTGCCCTCAAATCGTGCTTAGTTGTGCAAAACTATTATGCTGCTAAATGTATTATGGATATGGTTGTGATGATAGCGAATTACTTTTTTAGCACTTTTCAGTTTTATGAATTTCTTTAATTATACCTTACGTATCCGAATTCGAGAAAGATTTTTCACTTAAGCTAAAAACTTTAGCAAAATGTTAAATGCTTTATTTTTAGATTATGTGAAAAGCCGTAAGGAGATCTGCTCCATATGCATATGATGACCAAATGGATTTATTGTAAAATAGTTTTACACATCTCGGCGTTTGTACATGTTTATATATGTATAAAGTATGCATGTAACTACTAAATAAATACCTGTCTTTAGTTATCTGATTTCGCTTGCCTAGTTATTTGACTAATCTCATTTTCAAAGCGTGTGTCACCTAAACATTAAATTTGACACATCTATTTGATCAAAGTTAATAAATAAAATGGATATTACAAGTTACTGGACGGTGGCAATGTGTTAGTTTTGCCATTCAATCAGAAAATTCTTTTTTACTATTTCTCACATTATTGTTTTAAGCATCCATACAAACTTCTTAAGGCATCACAGAAACTAACAATTGTGATACAATAGCATAGTTCGGACTATTCGACATTCGATATATGTGGAAGTGCCTTCAATCGAAATAGTAAGAGAAATAAACAAGTTGAAGTATGACCATGTTTTTTTATTTCGAAGAAATATCGTCTGAGGGATGTGGATATATTCCTTTCCTGTGTGTCATATTATTCCTCCATTTCTTTTACATTATCCAACAGCCGTCATGAATAATTTGTCAATGATTTCGCCATTCAAGATTAAGTATTTTACAATTGAAAATAGGAATAAGTCACAAAAACAAAGAACTATCGTTTAGTAGGTTAGAACTGAAAATATTTAGTTTGAATTTAGTGTTAATCAAGTGTGCTGAACATTATGTGATCCAAAGTTGCCTGCTGCTAGTTCTCAAGAAAATTTTCCCCAGCATAAATAAGGACAGACGAAGATAAGAATAGAAGAATATTACACAACTAGGTTCTGTTTAGTTCACTAGTATTTTGCATACGAAAATTTTAACATATAGCAGTAAATGATAAAAAATAAGCAACAATGTAGTTTTCATTCTTTTGTGCGATATGCATAAATTTGCACATGGTCACTTAAGGAAAATATTCACGATGAGTCGTTACGAAAATCCATCTGATGCATTCATCTTGTGCTTGTACGCTTTTGGGCAAAGCATCTGTTCCAATTCAATGACCAAGGTAGTAATTGATTTTATCACTTGTCAAATAAAATCTTTAGTCTTCCATATTGGTTAAAATATATTAAACTTTCTGGATGGTAAGATAATATAACATTTGTTTGGGTAATAATTGCAGAACTGCAAGAAATCATTACAATCACAAATTAAATTCTAAACGTAAAAGAGCGAAGTGGTGAGTTTGGATACGTGAGGAGAAAGTGGATTTGAACTATATGGTTCGATATGGGCAACATGTTAGCATAAGGTCAAAATTGGAAACAAGAACCAATTCAAGATAGATCTTGTTTAATATATTATTCTCCATAAAATATTCCTTCCCGATTATTCGAACATGGAACCCTACGGTTGTACTCTCTTTCACTCAAAATTTGAGAAGAAAGAACAGAATTGCCCTAGTAGAGCTCTTAGCAATACATGGAAAGGGACATCCTAAAAGGAAACTACATGAGAGGAACATTTCTCGCACGGCAACCGCGGACAAAGGGTATTTCATCTCGCAAGACAGCTTTAGGACTTCATCTAGCTTCACGGGATTAGCGTCATCTTCAACCCACTCGAAGTGCTGCACCAATTTGGCAACCCAGAGTGTCACAGTCACGAGGCCTAAGTTCTTCCTGTGGCATACCCTACGCCCGCTCCAAAGGGTGCGAGTCTCAAATCACCACCTCTAATATCCACGTCCTCACCGCCGTGGCTTACCATAAACCTCTCGGGCTTAAACTCCAATGGGTCTTTCCATACTTGTGAATCGTGCGTGATAGCCCACATATTAACCATCGCCGTTGTCTTCGCTGGGATGACCATTCCATTACTGAGAGATACATCAGATGTAGACAACCTAGCCCATGAGAGGAGTGGACCTGGTGGGTGCGATCTAAGGGCTTCCTTGATCACGACTTGTAGGTAGGGTAGCCTTGACACATCAGCATCTGTGACGCTTGTATCCTTCACATTGTTGTCAATCTCTTCTCGCAACGTCTCTTGTGCATCTGGGTGCAACATCAACTCAGCCATAACCCACTCGGTCAACAATGCTGTTGTATCTGTTCCTCTAAATATCATTTCCTGCATTGCAAAACGAAATCATTCCTTCTCAGTGAACCCACACGCACGCGCACACATGGAAATATGTATATAAAGTCATACTTACCCATAAGACAGCGATCATATCATCGTCACTGAGCTTCTCAACACCGTCCAGAGAAAGTAGAACATTGACAAAGTCCGCATTATCTTGAAGGTTTTCAGACTTAGAGAATCTGTGTTCGTTAATGATGCCTTGGACGAGTTTTCTGACTCGGGGAACAAGGGCTTCGCAGCGTTCAACTATACGGTGAGGGTCATAGAAATTGCCAAGCCATGGGAGATGATCAGACCAGTTGAAAGCACCCAAGAGTTCAAAGCCCTCTCTTACCATGTCTTTAAGCTCTCTTAGTTCTTCAGTGTCGTGTGCAGGGTCATATCGTTTGCCAAAAACGCTACCCATTATGCTGTTCAGAGCAGCAGCCTGTAAATGCTTCCTTAAAACAACAGCGCCCCGACGCGATTGCTCGTTCCCTATGTTGAGGAGCATGGTAGTACAATCTAGTTGTCGTGCGGCTTCATGTGCAGCAATGCGCTTAGGAGCAAAAAGGTGCGAGGAAGCAATTCTTCTAAGAAGCCTCCAATATGTTCCGTTAGGAGCGAAACCGATTGCTCGGCTAAACATGAGGCTTTTTGCTGATTGCTTAAGTGGTCGATCAGCAAAGTGAGGCGACGTCAGGATCTCACGTGCCACATGGGGGTCAGAGGCCACCACGACCGGGGTTGAGCCGAGGCTAAAAGCCATTAATCGCTTTCGCGTTTTGGCTCCAAGCTATCGAAGCAAGGGAACGATGAGCCAATCCTCGACTGAGGGTGAAGAGGCTTCCTACAATAGGAAGGCCTCGGGGTCCAGGGATAGCGACAGGTCCCTTGTGATTCCTTCCGTTTCTCCAAGCCGCGCCTCCTGACGTAAACGCCCACGTGACGAGAATTAAAGACAATGATGCAAAGAGGAGAGAGAGTGTTACATACTCATCGAGGAGATTTTTCGATCCAAGAAACGCTGGTAGTGTAAAGACCCACCAGTTTGTGTCTTTGGTAACCATACCAAACTCCATAGCTGGTACGATGTTTTTCCTTGTGATATATTACCTATGAGAGTTATGAAGGGCATAAGAGAGTTGGTGAACGTGAGAGACGAGCAATAGGAATTTATAAGCATAGTTGTGATGCTTCTACGCAAATGAAGAATGGCATAATGGAGCACAAAATTGCAACTTTTGGTAAGTGAGTAGGACTATGGACCCAAAGCTAAGTGGTTTCTTTGGTAAGTGAATATGATTATGGACCAAAAAAGTGGTTTTTTTGGTAAGTGAGTATGATTACGGATAGAAAGGTGGTTTCTTTGGTAAGTAAATATGATTGCGGGCCAAAAGGCTATTTGTCCGGCTCAAGAATTGATTGTTGTAGTATGAGAATGACAAGATGACAAAAAAAGAAAAAGTATCCATTTGTTATGAGGTTTGGATTATGCAAATTATTAGGGAATTTTGCGACAATACCCTGCAACATCATTCTGGGAAAGGGGCCTTTATGATGCAATCGTTTCGAAAAGATATTTTGATTAATGTAAAAAATCTATAACAAACATACCACACTTCAGGTCATACATTTCATATTCCCTTTTGCTTCGGACCGCTGACGTATAGATTTCACATTTTGAAACTTATGATTATAAGTGACTTTGTGCGTTTCAATCAAATCTAATTATGAAAAGCGAACTCCTTGCGTAAAGGTTTGGGTATTCAAAAAGGGTAGTTTAATCTGAAAGAAGGATTCATTTGCATTACACGTAAAAGAATGTTGCTACTATTTGCCTCATACTTTGCATTATAGCGGGATTGTTACGTTCCATTTTAACTACTCCATAGCATTTCTATTATGTACAGTATGTATTGCACCCATTATTGAGTAAGGGATATATTCATCTGTAGAAAATACAATGAAGCTAGACAGATTTTAGTATTATTATTCTAGAGGGGAAAATACAGAAGTTGATGTGATGAGAGAATGACAAAGATTCGTGGAAGACATTGGTAGTCATTTGGTTTTGTAATTGAAATAATTTAGTACATCAAATGAAAGCATGCTTATGCGTTGGCTTTCGTCATTGGATCCTATTATAAATTTTGTTGATATACTTTTCATTTTCTCGAGCCACCCAAAAAGTCAATTATTTTATTGGTGACGGTTTCTTTTGAATAAAGGGAAGAAACTAACGAATTGTTTGCTTTGCCCTCAAATCGTGCTTAGTTGTGCAAAACTATTATGCTGCTAAATGTATTATGGATATGGTTGTGATGATAGCGAATTACTTTTTTAGCACTTTTCAGTTTTATGAATTTCTTTAATTATACCTTACGATCCAGAATTCGAGAAAGATTTTTCACTTAAGCTAAAAACTTTAGCAAAATGTTAAATGCTTTATTTTTAGATTATGTGAAAAGCCGTAAGGAGATCTGCTCCATATGCATATGATGACCAAATGGATTTATTGTAAAATAGTTTTACACATCTCGGCGTTTGTACATGTTTATATATGTATAAAGTATGCATGTAACTACTAAATAAATACCTGTCTTTAGTTATCTGATTTCGCTTGCCTAGTTATTTGACTAATCTCATTTTCAAACGTGTGTCACCTAAACATTAAATTTGACACATCTATTTGATCAAAGTTAATAAATAAAATGGATATTACAAGTTACGGACGGTGGCAATGTGTTAGTTTTGCCATTCAATCAGAAAATTCTTTTTTACTATTTCTCACATTATTGTTTTAAGCATCCATACAAACTTCTTAAGGCATCACAGAAACTAACAATTGTGATACAATAGCATAGTTCGGACTATTCGACATTCGATATATGTGGAAGTGCCTTCAATCGAAATAGTAAGAGAAATAAACAAGTTGAAGTATGACCATGTTTTTTTATTTCGAAGAAATATCGTCTGAGGGATGTGGATATATTCCTTTCCTGTGTGTCATATTATTCCTCCATTTCTTTTACATTATCCAACAGCCGTCATGAATAATTTGTCAATGATTTCGCCATTCAAGATTAAGTATTTTACAATTGAAAATAGGAATAAGTCACAAAAACAAAGAACTATCGTTTAGTAGGTTAGAACTGAAAATATTTAGTTTGAATTTAGTGTTAATCAAGTGTGCTGAACATTATGTGATCCAAAGTTGCCTGCTGCTAGTTCTCAAGAAAATTTTCCCCAGCATAAATAAGGACAGACGAAGATAAGAATAGAAGAATATTACACAACTAGGTTCTGTTTAGTTCACTAGTATTTTGCATACGAAAATTTTAACATATAGCAGTAAATGATAAAAAATAAGCAACAATGTAGTTTTCCTCACGATTAAGCATTTAGAGTACCATTAAGCATAAGGGAACAAGGCAAAAGCCGAGGACTTGAAGAAGCCCCAATTTGTCAAGAAGGCGACGAAGCTTTATCCGCAAGCTCACGATTTGCTTCGAAAACATTTTGCTGCTCACGATTTATTTTCGTTAACCTTTGGACCAACTGTTGCTTAGGATTTATGAGATTTTCCTCAAGCTTTTGCATACTCAAAAAGTGTTTGGAGAGGAAACCACCTCAACCGATGAAAGAGAAACCATAGTGAGCTCCAAGTTCTTGCTTTTTTGGCATAGTCTTTGCACAAGTTGTTTTTTTGAGATATTGAAGTTCTTTTCCAGAAACTCCCCTAAGCCGACCGAAGGGGACACAACTTCCTAGCCTTTTCAATTGTCAAATCCACATCTAAGAAGTTTAAAGGAGGGGAACAAGCATTAAGCTCTAGATTGTGCACATTTGGACTTGTGTTAGAAGTGATTTCTCAAGGGAGCTTGAGAGGGCTTCATGTCCTAGAAATGAAGAAGAAGGTAGCTTGAATCCTATGTTACAAACAGTATCACGTGCCATTTTAAGCTTTAATATTGATTCGGATGTGTATTCTTCTTCTTCTTCTTCAAAGTTTTGAGAATCATATTTTGAAGCTAACTTGCACTTTTTCTTGCTTTCGATGCACTAGATCTCTTCTTTTTGCCCATAATTGGTGGTAATGATGGTGGTCAATGGTGGTGTAGGGTGGTCAAAGGTAGAGGATTTTACAGAGAGGTCAGAGCACATAAGCTAGAGAGAGAAAGCATTTTGAAAATCAATTAAAACTAGGTATGGAGTGTTAAGTTTCCAAATTATTTCTTGCGTGCACTTTTGCTCCTAATCATTCAATTCTGTTGAATGTGACCTATATTCTTGGGCAACAAGAATAGTAAATTATCTTGTGTGCATATTATCATATAGTTTGTTACCTTTTTTAGCACATAAATAATTAGTTGCCTTTTCTACTTAATAGGTTTTAGGAAACCTTTACACTATAAATATGTGTCAATACTCATTGTGTTAGGAGTGTGAGAGAAACCAGAGTAAGCCTTGTAGTATTCGTGATGAATAGTAAATTATTCTCTACTATTTGTGGACGTAGGCTTTAAGACCGAACCACGTAATTCTCTTGTGTCTGTATTTCTTGTCGTATTCTTCGCTTTTTGCATGTTTTTTCCCCCAACAAAATGGTATTGGAGCTTAGGTACTAATCCGCTACTTGAGGGAAAAATGAAAAATCAAAACTCACTGTAAAACCAAAATTGCTCAAACCAAACAGTGTCTAACCAAACAAAGGTCTTTACTCAGCGAGAAGTACTCTAGTGTTGTCTACGTTGAATGTTGGTGGCTAGAGCAGAAGCTTACATCGGTAGGTCATGGTTCGTGTTTGGGTTTGAAGAACAAGCAAAGAAGAAAGAGTTCACGTGCTCTTGAGGTTGGTTTTGGATATTCAAGTATATATTTTTTTTTTAGAAATTAGTTCAAATTTGTAAACCAGGTTTAGGGTTTGGGTTTTGGGTTGTGGGTCTGGGTTTTTTGGATTAGGCTTGGGTAGTAGCCGTATCCAACTTGGCTCGGTCTTGGGTTTTGGGTTAATTAACTCTTTTTTTTTTTTTGGAGCTTGGGTTCTAGGCTAGAAAAATATTAAAATTCTTTTTTTGGGTTTGGGCTTGGGTTAGTCCAAAAGAATTAAAAAAGGGAGGATATTTTCTATTTGGACTTAGATTTAGTCCAAAAAAAAAAAATGACCAGTTGACCTGTTTGACCCTGTTGACCGGGGTTGACCGGGGTTAACCGGGGTTTGACTTTGACCCTTAACCATTAACCAAGAGTTGATCGGGTTTGATAAGAGCCTTACCCCATGTTTTTCGACATGCTGAGTCCATTTTTAGGCTCTATTTTTCCAGATTCTGGTCCAAAGTGTGTGTTTAGGGATGGTGTTGACTTTGACCAACAGGTTAGACTTTGACTGGTGTTGACCAAAGTTGACCGGGGGTGTTTCTAAGGTTTTTTGACGTGTTAAATCCATTTGTGTGGTCCGTTGAGCCAAATTGTATCCCAAAGTATGAGTTTTGTGCAAACGAAGATGTCTTCCACAGGTGGAAAGTTTGAAATCGAGAAGTTTGATGAGAGAATGAGTTTCAATCTAAGGAGGATCAGATTCAAGATATTTATGACAATGCAAAGACTTTAGAAAGTCATTGAAGAAGTGATCCCGAAGAAGACAGAATCAGCAGCAAGACAAGAACTCGAAAAGAAAGCCTTAAGTGCAATACATATATTCGTGACGAATGAAGTATTGATAGAGATTGCTGGGAAAACGACAGCAGTTGAGGCTTGGAATACTTTGGTGGAATTGTACACATCTAAATCTCTCACAAATTGCCTCTACTTGAAGAAGCGATTATATCATCTTAGAATGAAAGAAAGTACAACACTAAAGCAACATCTTGATGAGTTTACCTCTTGTATTATTGTTTTGAAGGATGTAGGTGTTAAAATTGATGACGAAGACCAAGCTATGATCCTATTATGCTCCTTATCGCTTTCATATATGAACTTTGTGGATACTGTGTTGTACGAGAGGGATAAAGTTAGTTTTGAAGATGTGATTGCTTCATTAAAATCGAAGGATCTTTAAACATATATTCCGGGACATGGGGAAGAAGTTAATGGGAAGGGTTTAGTGAGTACAGGGAGATCGGAGAATAGAGGGAGATCTTTAGGTATAGAGAAAAGCAAGTCAAGGTCAAAATCAAGAGCAAGAAAACTACGTTATTTCGAGTGTGATGAGAAAGGTCACATTAAGAAAGAATGTTCAAAACTAAAAAAGGAAAAGAAAAAGGTTGAGAATTCAGCAATATGGTGAAAAGTGCTGACAGTGATGGGGAGAACTCGAGTAGTACTGGGGATGTTTTGACTGTGAGTGCATCATAGCGGCATAATCAATGGATTCTTGATACTGGTGCAACATTCCATATGTGTCCTAGGCGAGACTGGTTCTCTTCCTATCCAAAAAAGAAGGGGAAGTCTTTCTAAGCAATGATCTTTCGTTGAAGGTGAAGGGAATGGGCATCGTAAATATCAAGATGTTTGATGGTATTACAAGATCTCCCGAGTGTTGGCATGTATTGGAGTTGAAGAAAAACTTGATTTCTCTTAGACATTTGGATTCTCATGGGTACAAATTTCGAAGTGAGAATAGTGTCTCAAAAGTGACCAAAGATGCAATTATGCTCTTGAAAAGAAACTTAACTGACGGCCTATATATTTTTCAAGGTAGTACAGTTACAGGTGTTGTAGCTGTTGCATTCGAGGAGAGTGATAATGACACCACGCAGTTATGGCACAAAATGTTGGGCTATATGAGCGAGAGAGGACTGACCGAGCTGAGCAAGAGGGATTTGCTTTGTGAGCAAAGAAGGGGAAAGCTTGAATTTTGCGAGCATTGTGTTTTTGGAAAGCAAACCAGGGTGAAGTTCAGCAAAGGGCAGGAGAATACCAAAGGTACACTTGATTACATTTATTCCGATCTTTGGGGTCTTAATAAAGTTCTTTCCAAGAAGGGTGCTAGGTATTGCATCACTTTTATTGATGCATACTCTCGAATGGTGTGGGTATACTTCTTGAAAACTAAAGATGAGGCGTTTCCAACATTTGTTGAGTGGAAGACGTTGATTGAGAAGCAGACTGGTAAATAGATCAAGTGTCTTAGGACTAACAATGGGTTGGAATACTGCAATAAAGAGTTTGATGAGTTCTGCAGGAAACATGGCATTGTGAGACACCACACATGTGTAGGGACACCACAATAGAATGGAGTTGCAGAACGCATTAATAGAACTCTGGTGGAGAGAGCTCATTGTATGCTCTCCCATTCTAGCTTGAGTCAAGACTTTTGGGCTGAAGTTATTAATACGGCGTGCTATTTGGTGAATAGGTCTCCATCCAAAGCTATTCAATTAAAAACTCCTTTTGAGTTGTGGTCTGGTGAGCCTGCTGACTACTCTCGATTGAGGGTGTTCGGTTGCCCACATACGCTCACGTGAAGGATGGCAAGTTGAAGCCGAGGACAAAGAAATGCATATTCCTAGGCTATGCATTCGAGAGGAAAGGTTATAGGTTATGGTGCACAGATTTAAAGTCTCCAGGTTTCCTCGTCAGTAGGGATGTCACATTCAATGAGTCTGCTTCATTAGACCAAGAAAAGGAGAAAGCGGTGGTTGGTTTAGACCACAGTGTCAAAGAGCAGGTGGAGGTATTTGCTGATGTTTCAAATGTTTCATCTAGTAGTAGTAGCAGTCCAATTCAGCTGACTCGACCAATTGAGGTGCATGATCAAAATGTGTCTGAGCAATAGAAGTACAGCAGTGCTACTGGGCGAGAAAGGAGACAGATTAGAGAGCCTCAAAGGTATGGATACGCTGATCTTCTTGCTTATGCCTTGACAATTGCTGAAACAATTGAAGGATATGAGCTGAATTCGTACAAAGAGGTTATATCTAGAAAAGATTCTGCTCAGTAGGCAGGTGCCATGAGTGAAGAGATTAAGTCTCTTCAGAAGAATCAAACATGGGAGCTTATTGAATTACCTAAGGGACAGCAAGTTATCGATTGCAAATGGGTTTACAAGAAAAAGAAAGGTACTCTAGGGGTTAAAGGTCTTTGATACAAGGTGCAATTGGTGGCAAAAAGCTATACACAAAGGGAGGGTGTTGACTTCAATGAAGTGTTATCTCCAGTTGTGAAACATAGTTCTATCAGTGTTTTACTTGCCTTGGTTGCTTTTCATGACTTAGAGCTTGAGTAGCTAGATGTGAAAACGATGTTTTTTGCATGGTGATCTTGAAGAGCAAATTTACATGAGTCAATCGGAGGGGTGTGTAGTTCCTATTAAGGAGAACCATGTTTACAAACTGAAGAAGTCCTTGTATGGGTTGAAACAATCGCCTCGGTAGTGGTATAAGAGATTTGACACATTCATGGTTGGCGCTAGATACACAAGAAGTGCCTATGATAGTTATGTGTATCTCAAGAAGCTTCTAGATGGTTCATTTACGTACTTGTTGTTGTATATTGATGATATGCATATTGCTGCTAAAAGCATGTTTGCCATCGACGAATTAAAGAAGTAGCTAAGTGATGAGTTTGAGATGAAAGATCTTGGAGCAGTGAAGAAGACTCTTGGCATGAAGATTCGTAGGGATAGAAATGTTGGGAAGCTATTCTTGCCTCAACAGAGTTATATTGAGAAGATGCTGGAGTGTTTCGGGATGCTTAAAGCAAAGCCTGTAAGTGTGTCACTTGCTGCTCATTTTAAGTTGTCTGTAGATTTGTCACCTAAAACCGAGGTGGAGATAGAGCATATGTCTCATGTTCCATACTCGAGTGCTATTGGTACCTTGATGTATACTATGGTGTACACTCGTCTTGACATTTCACATGCAATTAGTGTTGTGAGCGGGTATATGGCATCACCTGGGAAAGCACACTGGGAAGCGGTGAAATGGATAATAAGATATTTGCGTGGCACTGCGAGTATAAGTTTGTTGTTTAGCAAGATAATCAGAGATTGCACGAGATTGGTGAGTTATTGTGATTTAGACTTTGTGGGTGACCTTGATAAGAGAAGATCTTTGACGGGTTACATGTTTACTCTCTCTAGATGTGCTATCAATTGGAAAGCAACATTATAGTTTACTGTGGCATTGTTGACTACTGAGGTGGAGTACATGGCAATTGTAGAAGCTGTAAAGGAGGCCATATGGTCACAAGGCCTGGTTCGTGATCTTGGACGGCAGCAAGATACAAGTACAGTCTTTTGTAATAGCCAGAATGTAATCCATCTAACGAAGAATTAGATGTATCATGAGAGGACTAAACACATTGATATCATATATCACTTTATCGAAGATGTTGTATCACAAGGGATTATATCGGTGCAGAAGATTTCTACCCATAAGAATCTAGCAGATATGATGACCAAGGTGGTTCCAGTCAGCAAGTTCAAGTATTGCTTGGACTTGGTTGCTATTTACGGTGCAGAGCATTGAGCTCTTAGGGGCAGTTGGGAGCAGAGACGATGGTGTGTTGATTGGAGCAAATACGTGCCAAGGTGGAGATTTGTTCAATGTGGCCTGTATTCTTGGGCAACAAAAATAGCAAATTACCTTATGTGCATATTACCTTATAGCTTGTTACCTTTTCTAACACATAATTAATTAGTAGTCTTTTCTGTTTAATAGGTTTTAGGAAACCTTTGCACTATAAATATATGGCAATACTCATTGTGTTAGGAGTGTGAGAGAAACCAGAGTAAGCCTTGTAGTATTCGTGATCAATAATAAATTATTCTCTACTACCCGTGGACGTAAGCTTTAAGACCAAACCACGTAATTCTCTTGTGTCCGTATTTCTTCTCGTATTCTTCATTTTTTGCATGTTTTTTCCCCAACAAATTCTTTTTAATTATCCTTAAAAAAATCTTAAAATTATTTAAAATTTTCCATTTTCTCAAAAAACTAAAGGTTCACTAAATTTATTTTGAATTCCTCATAAGTTTTCTCAATATAAATAAAATCTTCAAAATTCCTTTTAATTTTTTCTAGGCACCGGAAAGATAATGTTGCAAACCACTCTCCTTTCACAATCTAAGCACTTATGCATCATATATGAAATGCAAAATACAAATTATATACATGTTATTAGTTATTTTATTTTTATTTTTAATCATAAATGTTTAAAATTTGTGTTTTTTGCTTTATTTTATTTTTAATTCAGTATACTTTACTATGAATGATTTTGATAATAACTATATTGATAGAGGGAAGATCTGGGAAAGAGGAAATGGGGAAAACTCCTAAGGAGGTTAGGGTTCAAAAACCCCCTGAACAAAGCTTGAAGATGAATGATTAGAGAGGAGAGAGAGAATTTTAGGGTAAAAAGCAGTTTTATTTCTTCTTGTCATTTGTGCGTACATCAGTGTGTATATATACATCAGGTGAGGACGATGATTAGCTGAGCTCCAATAATGACTTTGTTAACTCAGCTTAACCGCCTAACCACTTCAACTACCTAGAAAGTGGGGTAAATTCCCCTACATACCCTTATTTATACAAAACGAAAGATAAGAATGCCCTTATTTTAATAGCTACCTGTCGACCAGGTACAATTGACGACTAAGTCCTCACTTATTAGCGTAAAATGACATCTTTATCCTTTTATTTCCATAAATTTCCAAAATCTACCTATAACAATTCCCCCCTGTAAAAGATCCTTGTTCTTAAGGATCGAAGTGAGGAAATTGTTATTGCAGTTGGAACAAATCAACCAACATGCAATCTTAAAGGGAATAGTTGAGCCACTTGACAAGCATCTACGTGATTGCTCTGTTGTTTCAAATGATTGTTCTTTGCTCAATGATGGCTTCAAGCTCTAGCAGGACATAACCATGGGAAGAGAGGACTACAGGCAGGTTAGGAATTGAGGGATGGGACCCTATTTTCAACTTCAGCTGGGAAACATGAAAAGTGTTATGAATCTTGGCATTTGGTGGGAGCTATAGGCAATATGCTACGTTACCAACTCACTGCAGGATCTGAAAAGGTCCAAAATATTTGGGACTAAGCTTTTGATAAGCATGGTAATGGAAGGAATGCTATCTGTATGGTTGCAGTTTGACAAACACCTAATCACCCACCTAGATTTCTCATTCAGACCTCTTATTATCAGCCTGGTTCTTTATGTGGACTCGTACTGCAGTAAGATGCTACTTAAGAAGCCTTAATGTAGCCTCTCTAGCCTGTAAGCTCCTGTCTACTTCCTCAACCATGGAATGATGAGAGATATATGGTAAAAGTAGTGGTTGTTTCTACCCATACACCACCTCATATCGAGTTGTATGAGTGGCAGTATGAAAGACGGTGTTATACCATTCAGATAGTGGTAGCCACCAAAGCTACTTCTTGGGTCTATCAAAGGGCTTGCATCTTAGATATGCTTCAAGGCACCTATTGACCACTTCCATTTGCCTATCAAATTGTGCGTGATATGCCTTGAGATAAGAAGAGCTTTTGCCAGAATTTGCTAAGAAAGACTGTGTCTCAGTCACTAACAATTTTTTGGGGAAGTTCATGTAATTTGTATACACTATCCAAGTATGTTTATGCCACTATTGCAGCTATATAAGGATATGAAAATGCCATGATGTGAGCATTTCTGCTCAGTCTATCAACTACTACCAAGATCACAGACTTGTATGATTTTAGTAGTCCCTCAATAAAGTATTGGCTTATATCTTGCCAAATCCTTTGTGGAATTGGTAATGGCTGTAGAAAACTAGGACTGAGTACATTCTCTTCTTTACATCTCTGACAAATATCACACTTCTTAATATACTTATAAACATCATTTTTCATCTTCTTCCAGTAAAAATTTTGTCTCAATCTTTGCAATGTAGCTTCAATCCCTAAGTGGCCTCCAATTGCACTGGCATGAAAGATTTCCAATAATTTTGTCCTGATTACAGTGTCTTTGCCCATAATTAGCTTGCTTTTTCTGAATAATAATCCTTCTTGATATTTGAATGTAGGTTTGGCCTTCTGGTTCTATTGTAATTGTTGAATGATAGTCTACAATGATTGATCATTCACATAAGTAGCCTAAACCTCTTGGACCAAATTGCCTTAAATAATAGTGAGAGTTGATAGGTGACTTATAGCATGAGGTATTCTAAATAAGGCATTTGCTGCAATATTGTCTTTGCCATTTTGGTAAGATATAGTGTAGTCATACCCCTTAACTTGGCCAACCATTTTTGTTGACTAGGAGTAGACAGTCTTAGCTCCATCATACATTCCAAATTTTGATGATCAGCCTTGATTGTAAAGTGCCTTCCTATTAGATATAGTATCTATTTCTGCATTGCTGACACAATTGCCATCATTTCTCTTTCATAGACAAACATCTTTTGATGCCTATCACTAATGCCCTTACTCATGTACGTTAGTGAATCTCCATTCTGCATAAGGATGGCACCAATGCCTTAACCACTAGCATCTGTTTCCAGCACACACTCTTGAGAGAAATTAGGAAAAGCTAGTACAAACATAGAAACCATAACCTTTTTAAGTTGGGTGACAGCTTCCTATGCTGCAGTAGTCCAAGTAAAAGCATTCTTTTTTAGTAAATCAATCAGTGGTTTTGCTATAACACCATAACGGCTTACAAACGTTCTATAATATCCAGTTAAGCCCAAAAATCCCCTCAATTCCTTCACTGTCTTAGGTGTAGGCCAATTCTACACTACTTGAAGCTTGTTAGGATCTATAGCAGCCTGTCCTGGAGCAATTATATGTCACAAATATTCACCTTCTGGTCTCCAAAGCAACATTTGGTTCTTTTTGCATATAAGTTGTTGTGCTACAAAACCTGTAGAGCTTTTTCTAAGTGTTGTAGATGACTAGACCATGTAGGACTATATACTAGTATGTCATCAAAGAAAAATAGTATGAATTTCTTGAGATGAGCTTGGAATATGTGCTTCATGAGGCTTTGAAAAATAGAAAGGACATTGGTAAAGCCAAATGGCATCAACACATACTCATAGTTGACCTAAAA
Source organism: Cordia subcordata (assembly GCA_028554755.1). Taxonomy (NCBI): domain Eukaryota; kingdom Viridiplantae; phylum Streptophyta; class Magnoliopsida; order Boraginales; family Cordiaceae; genus Cordia; species Cordia subcordata. The sequence continues at coordinate 10,827,393 of JAPTOF010000015.1, forward strand.
GTAGTATTTTCAATGTCTTTCTCTACCATTCTTATCTAATGGTATCCAGATCTAAGGTCCAGCTTGAAAAAATACCTGGCTGTAACCAATTCGCCCAACAGTTTCTCTATAACTGGGATTCAGAATTTATCTTTCACAATATGAGCATTGAGTGCCCTATAGTCCACACCGAGTCTCCAAGTACCATCTTTTTTCTTTACCATCACAATTGGGGAAGAGTAGGGGCTTGTACTATGCTTGATTACTCCACTGTCTAACATTTCCTGCACCATTTTCTCAATCTCATCTTTCTAAGTAGCAGGATATCTATAAGGCCTCACGTTCAAAAGAGCAGTTCTAGGTTTTAAGGGGATCCCATGATCATGGCTTCTTTTGGGAGGTAAGTCCTTAGGTTCCTCAAAGAGATTGGAATATTTATCCAGGAGCAGTTGCAAATATAAAGGAATGGTTATTTCCAACGAGGATAATGCAAGTTGGCCTAGGTTCCATTGACAGTCCTAGTCAGGTGAATAGACAATAGTAAGTGACGTAAGTGCCAATTGAGTAGACTTATGTACCACTTTACACATTTTCTTCCTAGGAATGACTTTTGGATCCTTAAGTTGGCTACCCCTTAAGGATACTTTTTGAGCCCCAACCCTAAACTCCATTTTTAGTTGATTGAAGTTCCACATAATATCTCTAAGTGTAACCAACCATTGTACTCCTAAAATCACATCACAACCTTCTATAGGTAAGATTAACATATCTGATGTAAAATCCATCCTTTGCATTCGCCAACAGAATCCCTCACACATATATGAGCTATTAATTTTATTGCCATTAGCTACAGATATAAAGAAAGGGGGTATGGTTTTGATATGATAACCAATTCTTTTTGCTGCCTTTTAATCCAAGAAATTATTAGTGCCACTTGTATCCATAAAAATGTACATAAGTTTTCCCCTAACTAAACCTTTGACCCTCATTGTTCTGTAGTCTAAGGCTCCTACCATGGCATGCATAGATACTTATGGGGTTAAAAGATGGTCCTCACTAGCTGTACCATCCTTAAACACTGTTTTATTACAAGTATCCTCAATAGTATCCTCTAAGTCCTCTTTTTCCAAATCCATGATATAAAGTTGTTTCTTTCTCTTACATTGATGAGTAGGGGTATATTTCTCATCGCACCAATAGTATAAACCCTTTATGCTCTTAGCATCAATTTATGCTATGGTAAGGACTCTAAGGCCTTTACTTGTTCCAATTATTTAGGATGAAATAGTAGAAAGACCAATACTTTTAGGGGTAAAATTACTGCTACCAAACTGATTTTGAGAGGGTGTTAGAAGAATACTGATGTGTTTGTTTTGTGTGTTTATGTATTGCAAGTATATACTTGTTTTGAGGTGTTTTGAGCTTCATTTGGTGTATTAGTATAGCATTTACGTCATACATTGGCATATTAGAGTTGACATGTTCATAGTTGAAGTTAAGACTTAAATGCTACACTAATGCATGTTTATTGGTTGTTTTAGGTGTGACTTGGAGAGATAATTGGAGCTCAATTGAGGGTGTTTGAAGTGTGTAACAAATCCAAGGGTGTTATAGACGTAAAGGAATGAAGAAAAGTGCTTTTGGAAGTAGCCGGACGAAAGAAGGAGCGACCGAGGCAAAACCGAGCGCAACATGAGCCAAATTTGGATCTTGCAACCTAAAAAGGACATGGAAAAATTCTGGATATGTTTTAGGGTGCAAAATATGGCTTGGGAGATCCCCCACGATGATACGAAGCCATAAAAAAAATGGCACGCGAATCAGAGCTAAAACGAGTAAGATATGACCATTTTACTGGCAAGATCGGTTAGCCTCTGTCTAGGCCGGACGATACGGTCGACCGGCTGGATCAAAATCTGGGCCAATTTTGGCCTGAAAACTTAGCCCCAAAGCCAGTCAACTGGCTGGGTCCCCGGCTGGACGCGTTAACATCTCTATTTAAGCCACTTTTCAGCCCTTTTTTAAGAGAACAACACCCAAATCAAACACCTATTTCCATAAACCTAAAATCCACTAAAAATCCACCTTACACTATAAATCCCACATCAATTCGATCCATAAACAAGCTTGGATTTGAAGATCAAACGAGCATTTTGAGGGTTTTGGAGCAAGATTTGCAAAGAGCAAGCAAGGATAATGAGGGAGCTCTATATTGTTCTCTTTATTCTTATCTATAATATGTTAGATTAGCTCTAGATTAGGGAGGATTGATATTTTTGTAATGGATTAAGGATTTTAACACTTGTTTTGAGATATTTATGGTTCTATATACATGCTTTGTTCTTTTATTTTTATGGCTCGAAATTGAACATGTCAGGTGTTTGATGAAATGCCTCTATGAGTTTGCATGTGTAATTTGTGCTTAGATTCTGATGGCAGTGGCCTCACCTTAGCCTTAATCCATGCTAATGGCATAAGCCCTACTTGCAACTATATTTGTGTTGATTAATTGTGCCCTTAATGCCTTTAATATAGTAGGTAATCACCTCTAGTATGAAACATGGCTAAAAGGGTACCGCTATCACTTGCTTAACCTAGAAGACTTAATCGCTAGTTTGAAACATAACTAAAAGGTTAGACTCCCTATTAGGACACTAATCAACACCCAAGGGACTTAGAACTAGACCCAAAAGCCATAGCTAGCTAGGACAAACCTATACTTCTAATTGGACCCAATTTGGAATAGGATTGCACTGATTGTTAGAGATGGTAAGTCTAGTAATCTAAGCCCACAATTAGAGTAATAAAACCATCAATAATCTCAAAACAATGTTAATAACCCAAATCCATTCCGAATGAGCAATCACCCCTAAGTTCCCCCAAAAACTTTGCAGATCCTCACTTCCATAGCTTGTTTAATCCACAATTCCCAATAGTCAAGTTTATTTTCCCTTAGTTTAGGTTTAAATTAGAGCTCTAATCAATAAAAAAACCTAAAAAAGTATAGGTAGGACCACACGTAGCTAGTGCAAGACGAACTTTTACATTAGAACCGCACTTGGATAGCCTCCCCGTGGACATAGCCCCGTACTCGCACACATTATACTACCGCGACACGTGCGCTAGCGAGTAACACTCTTAAAGATTTACGATCAAATACCTAATGCTTTGGATTGAGTGGACAAAGAAGATTTCCTTTGCAAAGCCAAGGATTGCTCCACGAGTTGAGCCATGCTGCAAGCTTTCACCAAACTTTTGGGGCCAAACAATCGAACCTATATTGCAATCTCAAGTTTGAGGCCTGCTAATAGGCAACTTATTTCATACTCTTCAGGGAGATCCACATAGCCTAGCAATTCATCAAATTTGTCTAAGAAATCATGAACTGAGCCTATTTCCTTCAAGTTCATCAATTCACTCATAGGGTCATCATAGAGAAGTTCTCCAAATCTTTGATATAATGCCTTTGTATATGAAGGATCTAATGGAGCATGCAAGACTAACCCTAGGTCAAATTTTAAATTATTAACCATAGGTATAGCGAAAAAATAAATACTTGCATACAGTAATACCAAACAAGCATGGAATAAACAAGAACACAAAGTAAAATTGTTAGAACAAATTTATCTCCTAGAGCTGAAAAATGACCAGAAACTTTTATTGATTATCAGACTACCTTTTAGACCTCTAATCGACAATGTAACCATTGAATTTGAAGCCCTAGAAGTGTAAAATGTCTTTCTAAAATTTCAACATGATCCGATAAGTGATTGACACCCGATTAAGCCCAGATCTAAGATTGCACAGGCTGTGACAAGAAAAAATAGTTTTTGTCCTCTTGTGCTTTTCTCTTCAAAACCCTCTATAAGAACAACCCAAAAAGCTTTTGATCTTCCCTACAGTGACCAAGAAGATGTTATAAATAAACAAGAACCAAATTCTTGGTGAAAGAGTTGGTTTTAGAATTATAGAAGTCTCTTTTTGTCGTTGGTCAGTCAAGAGAAGAAGAGAATACTTTCTTTTCTAAATTTTTCCAAGAATGTACGTGTCTCCAATATTTTTTGACGTACAAAAACTTTTGCATTTTATCAAACTTAGTTTAACCCCTTTAAGATTCTCTTAGAAATTGAACTCTTAGGTAGACTAGGATTTTATCTTTAGGAGTTTAAATTCAAGTGGAAGATATTTAGGTGATAAGAGTTTCAAATTAAAACCAACTCTTAACCTAATCTTCTAGAATTTAAATCCCAACAAATCTTCTGGAATATGCAGGGCCCACTATCTCTTTCTTCTTTCCAAATTTGGACGTTTCCCTACAAAACAACTTGACAAATTGAATATTCCAATATAGAAAACTTAAAGTTCAAGATATTTGAATTATCTTGTAAAAATATAGCAACTCCATCCTATTTTGGAAACCTTACTTAAAAGTCACGTCTCGCATACCTAGAAGCTTTAGGAAAGAGATTAAGACACATTCTAAATATCTACATTAAAACTTGGACCAATAAGAATTAAGAACAAATCTTATTTCCTATTTCCAAGAATCCTAATGCAATTAGAACTTTTATGAAAAACACATATTTAGCAATCGACCAATAAGGAAATATTCAAGAAAAGACTTCTACTGCTTAAAACAATATCCGGCTAGTAGAGGGACCAAAAGACATAACTACCCTTAGCTCCCAAAATGACCAAAATGCCCTTGCCTCCCCTTGGGCGACATAATGGCCATTTTGACTTTAGTCTATTTCACCACATGACTAAATTCGTAGTCCAAGAATAATTATTGGATGCCAGAAGCTTGTCACAACAATAAGTGACCTTTGTCTTTGACCGACTACGCAAAATGACCAAAACGCCCCTCTATGTACGCCCGTAGTCAAGGTTGGTCCTTCGACTGTACCATCACCTCCTTAACTATCTCTAAACCTTGGCATAACTTGTCCAACATATCAATCATCTTCTGGTCACATTACTATTGATCTTGGGAGCGACCCATAAGTTAAATGACCGATATACCTTTGAAGGGCTATACCACTAGATCTAGATTTAGATGATCATACGGACAAGACCAAGGCATCATATAGAATCTACTGCTATATATGCACGTCCCAACTAAGCAGAACTCAACACCTAATGCACAGAGCTATTGACCCTAGCCAAGCATGGTCTTACTCATAGTGGATCAAAGTGCTGAACCCTGACTCCATCAGTTCATCCACATATGCTCAAGATTGAGAGCATTGGCCACTTAGCAGCAGTAAGTATTATGTTTTTTGACTTTGATAGTACAGTTATGAGAAAACTAACTCACAGAGGTCAGGTCCAATGTGTTGCCCACGTACTAGCGAAACAAGTCTGGAAAGGCCTTCAATGACCTAAGTAAGTCACCCTTACAAGGAGACTTGCTCACTATAACTTTATCTTGGTAGAGTGCCCAGCACTACCATATGGTTATAGACTTATTTATGACATTACTAAATCTAGACTTGGACCTGCTGTGCATCTAGCCTCTCTGTGCACCCAAGTCTTTAGTTAATGTTGCTAGGTCTTTACTAATGTGCCACATAATCATACATCAATGTACGAAATTGAAATTCAAAAATAATTATAACAATATCCAGAAAACAATGTCCAAGTGGTCTTTATGGCATACCAATTCCAACAGACTCCCACTTGCACTAAAAATCATTGTCTCTAAACCTAACTCCTATAGACTCTACATGAGTGTTAAACACTTTCTCTATTAGAGTCTTTGTAAATGGGTCTACTAAGTTCTCTGCAGAAGTAATCTTTTCTACCACTATATCTCATCTCTGAATGAATTCACAGATCAAGTGACATTGCCTTTCTATGTGCTTCCTTTTTTTATGATTTATGGGCTCCTTGCACTATGCTATAGTAACAGCATTGTCACAGTACAATACTATAGGCCTCTGGATTGCAAGTACAACTTCTATATCAGACAGATATTTTCTTAACCATACTACCTCTTTTGCAACCTCAGATGCTGCTACATACTTTGATTCCATGGTCGAATTAGCAATGCAATTTTGCTTCACACTTCTCCATGAAATTGCTCCACTTGACAGAGTAAAGATGTAGCCAGAAGTAGACTTCTTGGAATCTCTATTAGTCTGGAAATCTGGGTCTGTATAGGCCAATGATGTCAGATTGTCTACATAGTACTCTAGCACATATCTTTCGTTCTCCGAAGATACTTGATAATGCGCTTGACTATGATCTAATGCTCTGGTCTAGGATTTTACTGATATCTACTAACTAAGCCAATAGCAAAACAGATATTTGGTATAGTACATAACATGACATACATGAGACTACCCACTACTGAAGCATATGGTATCTTCTTCATGTGTTCTATCTCTTCAGGTGTCTTAGGACATTAATCTCAAGATAGAGTGATTCTATGTCTAAAAAGTAACTTACCCTTCTTGGAATCTGCCATTTTAAACTTGACCACTAATTTCTCAATGTAGGGAGCTTGGGACAATGCTAGCCTTCTATTTTTGCGATCTTGCAGGAGCTTGATCCCTATAACATAACTAGCTTCACCAAATCCTTCATTTGAAATTCAGTTGACAGCTAAACCTTTATGGATGTTAACATACCCACATCATTACCAATAAGCAGGATATCATCCATATATAATACTAAGAAAGCTACAGTATTTTCATTACCCTTCTTATACACACATAGTTCATCAATATTTTGATCAAAGCCAAAAGATTTGACCACATGATCAAACTTGATGTTCCATGCATGAAATGCCTGGTTAAGCCCATAAATGGACTTCATTAGCTTACAAACCATATGGTCTTGACCTTTTGCAACGTATCTATCTGGTTGAGTCATATAGATGGTCTCGTCAAGCTCTCCATTAACGAAAACTATCTTGACATCTATTTGCCATATCTCGTAGTCATAGTGACACGCAATGGCAAGAAGTATCTTAATGGATTTTAGTATAGCTACTGTGAGAATGTTTCTTCATAATCGATCTCTTCTTTCTGAGAATAACCCTTTGCCACCAACCTAACTTTAAAGGTTTCCACCTTTCCATTAGGTCCTATTTTTCTCTTATAGATCCACTTGCACTTTATAGGTTTAACCCCTTCAGGTGCTTCTATAAGCTCTCAGACTTTATTAGAGTACATAGACTCTAATTCCGAATCCATTGCCTTATGCCATTGGCTAGCATCTACATCGGCAACTGCTTTGTCATAAATAGTATCCTATACCTGATCTTTTAAAGTAGTCTGAAATGACTCTCCATAGTACCCATCAAGTTGCCTTGGCATCTTCCCACTATGACGAGGCTCTGGTGCAACTGAAGTAATTTGCTATTTTTTCTTTTTTAAACTAGTTACAGAGATACTAGGAGATTCTTGAACAATCTTCTCTAGAGCTATTCCCGATTTTGATGTCTTCTAGATCACTATATCTTCTTCCAAGAATTTAGCATGAGTGCTTATCAGCACTTTTTGCTCCTTGGGATTGAAAAAGATTCCACCTCTAGTACCCTTAGTATACCCAATAAAATAGGATATTCTGATCTTGGTTCCAACTGCAAAAGGTTGTTACTCAGTACATACCCTGGACATCCCCAAATATGTACATGACTCAAACTAGGTTTGTGCCCTGTCGAGATCTGATGTGGAGTCCTAAGTAATGACTTCGATGGTACCAAATTTAGAATATATGCTGCTGTTTTTAGGACCACGTACATCTGTATGTACCAATTTTAACATTTCTTTGGCACCCAATCCCTTAGATGAAAAAAAAAAAAAAAACCTTTTGGTCAGGTTACCTTTCAGGCATGACTTACATTAAGGTAGATCCTTGAGCAATAATGAACCTAAAGGTCCATCATTGACTAACCTCGCTATATGTTTATGACTAATGTGTCCTAAACGCAAGTGCCATAAATATGTGTCATTGGTTTGAGAAACTTTCCTTTTAAACGGGTTATTTGTTTGCTCTACATTAAATGCCGCAGTTGTAATAGGGTATAGGAAAAATAAATTATCAAGCATTCTATCTAAACAAATTAAATTTCCATATCTACTGATGTCAACACTAGCATGGAAAACTAACTGAAAAACGATTCATTATTAACTAACTAACAGAAATAAGGTTTTTTCGAGATCCAGGAACATAATAAATATTGTTTAAAACTAATTGCCTATTGCATGAAAAATTTAAAGAAACTTTTTCAACTGCAGCTGCCTAGAGCTTCACTTCAGTCCCAACACGAAAGGCAAATTCTCCTCTACTGAGCTCCCTCATTTCCTGAAACCCATGCATAGAATTGCAAATATGGTTAATTGCTCCAGAATCTACAATCCATGAATATGTATATTCAACCATTAAACAAGTTTCAATATAGAGTGCTCGAGGTACACTTGCTTGCCCTTGTGCTTGAATCTTAGGGTAGTCTTTCTTCAAGTGGCCCTTTTTTCCATGCTTGAAACACTTCCCTTTGGACTTCTCTTTGGCCTTAGCTACTTGGAGCTCCATAGTTAGCTCCATTAAGTTCAAGTTCAGCTGAATAAAAGGCCCTTCACCCAAAGCAGCTTGCCATGTAAGCCTACTTTGATCAGAAAACATTTTAGATAGAAAGGTCATGATCTACTTTGCTATCGTCATTCCTTGATACAAGACTTGTAGAACATCCGACATAAAGGCCAACAAATAGCACTTGCTATATGTTGGCCTCGTACCATTTCTGCTCAGCTTCATAGATAGCGTTATTAGAGTTGGCCCTAACAACTGGACAAGGAGTCGTGAGGATATAATTGTACTCTTCTGCAGAGAGTACTATGTCCAGATTCCTCTTCCACTCAACGAAATTCTTTCTAATGAGCTTATGCTTTTGGAGATTCATGGTGAGTGGACTAAAGAAAGGCATTTGATTTCTGGATAATAATTGCTTTTGATTAATGAATATAAATTAAAACATGGGTGCAAAATTAATATGTATGTAACAGTGGAAAGAAAAACTAACATACACTTATCTTGTCACATTTATGCCTTTTTGTAGATAAACCCTTAAAACTACAATTGTGACAGTGTCCCAGTCCTATCACGTGAACTCCATCGATAGGATGGCCGAACTAATGAATAACTAAGTTAAGTCGTGCTTATTTGAATGTCACTTATCTAGGTAGACACTACCTAAGTGAGATTCAATCACTGTTTGGTTTGGCTTCTTAAACCTTATAGAGAACTCCATCGATAGGATGGCTGAACCTACTATTTGAGTTGAGTATTTTGACCAATCCCTAGTCATTCCTTGTTATGTTCTGGATATGAGCCCTCCGATGGGGTAGTGACTCTCACCCACATACCATGAGATGGTCTATAGTAGAGAACTTCACCGATGGGGTAGCCAAACTCTCTAACACCCTTATTAATGCACACTTTGAGTTCATCTTACTAAACTAAGTAGGGTGACACCCTCCGATGGGGAGGTTAATGTCTCCTACTCTTAGCATGAACTGGAATTAGAAAGCCGTGGGGTTCTTTCCTTTCCCCTCTCTCATTCAATCTTTTAACTTAAGGGTTTTTAAACTTCTCTATTTTGTCTTGATACAATTTGTTTTCGATCTTAATACCCTTTGGAAGTAAATCCTCTTTGTGCTACAAAATTAGCCATTTGTATCAAAATAGAGTTTAAATCTAAATCTTGTCTTCAAGAAACCTTTAAGTAGGCATTACAAAGTTATCTAGTTAAGTCTTATATGGTTCTTAGGATTTAAAGTCCACCAATTAAATCATAACCAATTTGGCCATCTTAGTTTGCATCTTTAGACTTAATTGTTTTGCAATTATCTAGTCTAAGCAACTTAGATTATTAAGACTTAACCAACTTTGTTTTTAAAAAATTAATTCTAAGGGTTTTACCAATTTTAAACCTTATTAGGTGGACAATGTGACTATGTGATGTTGGTTATACTCATAATCATACATGTAAGCAACCATATAATAAAAAAAATAAAACATCTACAGCACATGGTTCTCTCATAATGGCTCCCTGTTCAATGCTTTAGGCCATAATGGCCCAAAACCAAAACTTAAGCTTGGCCAATGTTTTGCTTCACGGAACTCAGTCCCAAATTTGGCCTCTTTGATTGGTTGGACCTCCCTTGGCTATTCCAAGCCCTTGAACGCCTCTCTCCATGGATCTTGATCATCTTCTTCTCCATGAATGCTTGTGACGCTCTCTGATGGAAAGGGATATTACATGAAATTTTGTTAGAAAACCTATACAAGCTTCTAATACTAAAAGAAATATAAATTGGCCCAAAAACACATACCATATAATTCCTATGCTTCTTTTAAAGAGAAGTTACAAAATTTTCCAGCAAACTAATTACATGTAAAAACATCTTATGATCATACGATGATGACCGTACATTAATTCTAAACAAAATACATACGAATCATCATGAGAGAACATTAAATCCCTACATGGTAGGCAATATTCCAGTAAGCAACACATTGAAAAATGAACCTATTATCACCACCTATGAGACAATTATTACTGTTCTTTTCAATTCTAGTGTTCTAGATCAATTATCTTAAGCATATGCAGTGGTGACCTACTTTGATACCACTTTAAGGATCTAATAGAGCATATAAGAGTAACCCTAGGTCAATTTTTATATTATTAACCCTAGGTGCAATGGAAAAATAAATACTTGCATACAATAATACCACACATGCATAGAATGAACAAGAACATAAAGTAAAATTGTCAGAACAAATTTACCTCTTGAAGCAGAAAAATAACAAGAAATTTTTATTGAGTAGCAGACTGCCTTCTGGATCTCTGATCGACAATCTAACGATTGGATATGAAGCCCTGAAAGTGTGGAACATCCTCCTAAAATTTCAGTACGATCCAATGAGTGATGGATACCCAATCAAGCCCAGATCTAAAATTGCGTAGGCTGTGACGGGAAAAAGCAGTTTCTATCCTCTTGTGTTTTTCTCTCCAAAAACCTCTATAAGAACAACCCAAAAAGCTTTTGATCTTCCCTACTATGACCGGGGAGATGTTACCAATAAGCAAGAACCAAATTCTTGGTGAAAGAATTGGTTTTAGAATTGTAGAAGTCTCTTTTTGTTTTTGGTCGATCAAGAGAAGAAGAGAATACTTTCTTTTCTAAACTTCTCCAAGAATGTATGTGTCTCCAAGATTTTTTGACATACAAAAACTTCTGCATTTTATCAGACTTAGTTGAACTCCTTTAAGGTTCTCTTAGCAATAGAACTCCTAAGTAGACTAGGATTTTATCTTTAGGAGTTTAAATTCAAGTGGAAGATCTTTAGGTGATAAGAGTTTCAAATTAAAACCAACTCTTGACCTAATCTTCTTGAATTTAAATCCCAACAAATCTTCTAGAATATATGGGACCCACTATCTATTTCTTCTTTCCAAATTTGGACGCCTCCTTACAAAATAACTTGACAAATTGAAAATTCCAATATAGAAAACTTGGAGTTCAAGATATTTGAATTATCTTGTAAAACTATAACAACTCCATCCTAATTTGGAAACCTTACTCAAAAGTCACATTCTGCATACCTAGAAACTTTGGGAAAGAGATTACGACACATTCTAATTATCTACATTAAACCTTGGACTAATAAGAATTAAGAACAAATCTTATTTCCTATTTCCAAGAATCCTAATGCAATTAGAACTCTTATGAAAACACATATTTAGCAATCAACCAATAAAGAAATAATCAAGAAAAGACTTCTCATGCTTAAAATAATATCCGGTTAGCAAAGGGACCAAAAGACGTAACTACCTTTAGCTTCCAAAATGACCAAAATGTCCTTGCCTCCCCTTAGGCGACATAATGACCATTTTGACCCTAGTCTATTTCACCACAAGACTAAAGCCGCACTCCAAGGATAATTATTGGATGCCAGAAGCTTGTCACAACAATAAGTGACCTTTGTCTTTGATCGACTAAGCAAAATGACCAAAACGCCCCTCTACGTACGCCCGTAGTCAAGATTGGTCCTTCGACTGTACCATCACCTCCTTAACTATCTCTAAACCTTGGCATAACTTGTCCAAGATATCAATCATCTTCTAGTCACATTACTATTGATCTTGGGAGCGACCCATAAGTTAAATGACCGATATACCCTTGAAGGGCTATACTACTAGATCTAGATTTAGATGATCATACGGACAAGACCAAGGGGGCACGTAGAATCTACTACTGTATATGCATGTCCCAACTGATCAAAACTCAACACCCAATGCACAGAGCTGTTGACCTTAGCCAAGCAAGGTCTGACTCATAGTAGATCAAAGTACTGAACCCTGACTCCATCAGTTCATCTATATATGCTCAAGATTGAGAGCATTGGCCACTTAGCAGCAACGAGTATTATGTTTTTTGACTTTGATAGTAAAGTTATGAGAAAACTAACTCATAGAGGTCCGATCCAATGTGTTGCGCACGCACTAGCGAGACAAGTTTGGAAAGGCCTTCAATGACCTAAGTAGGTTACCCTTACAAGGAGACTTGCTCACGATAACCTTATCTTGGTAGAGTATCCAGTACTACCATATGGTTATGGACTTATTTATGACATTACTAAGTCTAGACTTGGACCTATTGTGCATTTAGCCTTACTACGCATCTAAATCCTTAATTAATGTCATTGGGCCTTTACTGATGCGCCACATAATCATACACTATAAACAATGTACGAAATTGAAATTAAAAAATAATTATAACAATATCCAAAAAAACAGTGTCCAAGTGGTCTTTAGGACGTACCAATCCCAACAGTATACTCTTCCAATCTAGGGTATTCCCTTGTCAATCTACTTTTCATATAAGTTTGATGCCACCGCAAAGCCTTACCTTCAGATGCCAGTTTGTCCTTAGCACCCGACGGTGTCCCATCAACAGCAAAGTATTGTTCACAGCGATAGGGAATTCTACTCGACAACATTGAGTTGGAATTTGATAATGGTGAGAAGGTGGAAGATCTTGCATCATTGGGGCAACATTACCTGCTCTGTCGGCGTCACCGTCAGGTCTAGCGGCAGCTACCATAGTGACTATCATGTATTGCAGCTCCTCTGTTGTTCGTTCTTACTGCTTCGCCATGGTATGGATGGTATGTACTTGTTGCTCCGCTATAGCTCGAACTTGATCTCACAGAGCATCTACATCTCTGCACAACTTCGTCACTTGTGTTCCATCAGCCATTGTCGATTGAGGATCGAGCCTAAATATGATACCCTAATAGAGGGAAGATCTTGGGGAAAGCTTCTAAGGAGATTAGGGTTCGAAAACCCCCTAAACAGAGCTTGAAGGTGGAAGATCAGAGAAGAGCGAGAGAACAAGGGAGAGAATTTTAACGTAATGAGCAATTTTTTTTCTTGTTCTCATTTGTGCATACGTCAGTGTGTATATGTACATTAGGTGAAGACAATGATCAGCTGAGCTCCAATAATGGCTTTGCCAACTCAGCTTAACCACCTAACCACTTCGATTACTGGAATGTGGGGTAAATTCCCCTATATACCCTCACTTATACAAAACGAAAGACAAGAATGCGCTCATTTTAGCAGCTAATTGCCGACCATGTACAATTGGTGACTAAGTCCTCACTTATTAACGCAAAATGGCATCTTTACCCTTTTATTTCCATAAATTTTCAAAATATGCCTATAACATACATATTTTTGTCTCTTTTGATTTTTGCTTTGATTTTGATGGATAATGTACAGAGTTTATTCAAATAGCTGGAAATAAAGTGGATTTGATTTAACATCTAATGCTTTTATTCATTTTGAAATTTTGATGACTTTTTGGTTGTTTATAGTTGATTTAACCTATTCAATTAAAAATGGAAATTTTAGAAATTTTATCAATTTAAAAAAAATAAAATTTTTTTTTAAGTAAGTAGGACTAATTGATAATTTAGTGACCTCTCAAATAATTTAAGTAAAGAATATTAAAAAAATTAATCTTGTAAAAATAATAATAATAATAACAATAACAACAATAATAAAAGCCTGTTTGAATTAATTAAAAAAATACTTTTTTAAAAAAAATTATATCAAATTTATAATAATTATTTAATTTAGCTTTTAAAAAACTAAACTTCTAAAAAAAATTCAAAAATAACTTTTTTTTTAAAAACCAAAATTTTCAAATCTAAAAAACAAATTATTTTTTAAAAACTGATAAAAAAAAAAAAACACTTAACCAATCCAAAAGTGCTCTAACAATAATCATCAAAACACTGGTACAGAAGGTTTACTCATCACTCGTACACGCACAACACACACATGGCGGACACAGCCGCTGACGCCGCACCACAACCACCTCAGCTCCTCCCAGGCCTTCCAGACGACGTCGCTTTACAGTGCTTAGCTCGAGTGCCGCGCGCTTACCACGCAACACTCTCGCTTGTGTGCAAATCCTGGCGCTCCACCGTACGCTCCCCTGCACTATTCACCACCCGATCCCTCCTCCGCACCACCCAAACCTTCCTCTACCTCAACCTTCGAATTGACTCCTCTTTCCAATGGTATTTTCTCAGTCAAAACTCTACCGGAAACTGCCTCTCCCCTCTCCCACAAATACCCTCTCGGCCTGTCGGGCCGGCCTTCGCGGCCCTCGGCCCGAAAATATACGTGATTGGTGGGTCAGTTAATGATGTACCCTCGAATTCCATGTGGGTTTTTGATTGTAGGTTTAATAAGTGGGAGGCCGGGCCGAGAATGAGGGTTGGGAGAGAGTTTTCTGCTGCTGGTGTGGTGGAGGGGAAGATTTATGTGATGGGTGGTTGTGTGATTGATAACTGGGCGCGGTCGATGAATTGGGCGGAGGTTTTTGACCCGGTGAAAGGGTTGTGGGGCCCGGTCCCAAGCCCTATTGAAGTCAGGGATAAGTGGATGCATGCTAGTGCGGTGATAGGTGGGAAGGTGTATGCCATGGCAGATAGGGGAGGGGTGGTGTATGATGTTGGGGTGGGAGGGTGGGGGAGTGTGCCAAAGAGGCTGGATTTAGGGTGGAGAGGGCGGGCTGCAGTGATCGGGGAGATTCTGTATTGTTATGATTATCTGGGGAAGATTAGAGGGTATGATGTGGTGGAGGATCAGTGGAAGTTGTTGAAAGGGGTGGAGAAAGGGTTGCCCAAGTTCTTGTGTGGTGCAACGATGGTGAACTTCGATGGGAGGTTGTGTGTGGTGTGGGAAGGGAAGGGAAGTGGGAAGGAGGTGGACATTATGTGTGCGGAGATAGAGGTGAGGAAGGAGGATGACGGTGGGTTGACTGGAACAATTTTGTGGTCTGATGTCATTCTCGTGGTTCCTAACCAGGCTTCAATTGTGCATTGCCTGGCAGTTGAGTTGTAGTCTTCTCGGTCATTATGTTGTGTTGATTACCTCGTGTCGAGCTTGGTAAGGATTAAGTAATGTATTCGCACTTTTGCCCTTATGATGCTTTGCTATTGAACTAGGACACATTTCTTCTGGATGAGAGAAATTTAGTTATTAAGCACCTTATCACCAGGCTACGATAAAGTTTGACTCTCCAATCATTCTATATTTTGGTATATTTGACGTAGTTATTGATGATTTATACATTGGTACATTTCTTTTCTCTTTAACTTACATTCGTAGATGGCAACTTTAGGGTACATAAGATATGATTAGATTACTAATTTGAGGTTGCCTGAGTCATATGAAATTGCTTCTGAGATCTTATATGCATTGAAAAGATATGATTTTCAAAAATTCTTTCAAAGCAACTTTTAAGCAAGCCTTGGAAAGGGCTGATATTCAGTATGTAGAAATCTCTTTCTTCATACCGAAATCCTTTTCCTTCAGTTATTATGTTGTCGGTGGCGCTCAACAGCTTGTTCTGGCTTCACATTATTGCATAGACTTGCTTGGAAACATTTAGGGCTCGTTTGACATGCTGGAATGGCTTAAAAAGGAATGGCTATTCTAGGTTGTGATCCCTTCTCTATTGTTCGTTAAGACTAATTGAAGGTGGAATGTGCATCTGAATTCCATGGAATGGTGTTTTTCAGGGGGGAAAAAAGAAAAAGAAAACCCATCTTTATCCCCAAATTAAGGGATAACTATTCCAACTTAAACAGGAATCATAAAAAATAAAATAAAATCACAAAAATAACTTATCTTTCATCTATTCTCTCATGAATTCTCAAACGTTATTAAAAAAATTAAAAATTTTGAAAAGAAAAAAATGTAAAAGTTTTTAAAAATTAAACAATTAAAAAATTTAAAATACAAGTCTCTCTTTAGTTTTGACTCCTTTCTAGTTAGAAGACGTGTATTTTCTATTGGATGCTTAACTTTTCTTTCTCAAATATGTCAAAGAGTAAATGAATTGAAATATGGTGTTAAAATAAAACATGACAGAATAAGTAATGTTACATCTTATTGTTAGTTAAAAGACTGGAAGGAGTATTTTAATTTATGTTAATATTGTATGGAATTGATTGTCATGCATAAATTTAAATTTATGCCAAATTAAAGAACAAGGACATTTTTGGTAATTGAATTGATCTTCATTCCATTCTAACTTGTTAAAATAATTTTACCAAACATATGAAATTAAATAGACATTTCATTCTAACTCTTTTCATGGTTTTCACCAAATACAAGAAAAAGATATAGTATTTCATTAGCATTTTGTCTTGAATGATCATTACTTTTTAAGTCACTCCATCATGCCAAACAAGCCCCTAGTTCATCATGTCATTTTCCAACTGCTTTGTATTGATGATGTTTTGACTTTGCCTTGGGACATTGGCCGAACTTCATCCACTATTGTTTCGTTTGATCAATAATTGATAGTGCTTATATAAGCTGAGGCTCCTTTAAACATGGTCTTCGGTTTTGTTTCATGGACCTTGTTTGGGTGATAGTCATTCTAATATTTGATGTTAGAAGAGTTACCCTAGGATGAACTCTAGAAACTAGCTTCCCTGACACTTATTGCTAATCTGGAGGTGGTACTGCTTTCCTAATAAAATGCTCTTTGTAACTTTCTCTTTTTTCTTGTTCATTTTATTTTTAGGTATGAGTTATTTTATTTGTCCTTGTGAAAAATAGCCACCTGAAAGGAACAAGGTTTACTGTTATATTCTCCATCCTGTAGAACTGTGATATTTACACTGGCAATCACCCTCCTACATAGAGAGGTCTATTTGCACAACTCTCCTTATTCATTAATGTATGAGAGTCTGAAAACCCGCTGATCTGCACTATGAACCTCCCCGAGGGACATGAGAAGAACCTTCCTTTATGATACCGACTGAAATTTCCTCTCTCCTTCTACCCCTTCCCTTAATAATGTTCCATCAAGAAACCAACACCCGTAATGAGGAGGTTGTGGGAAAAGACTTTAGTGAGAACCTTATAGAGAAAGTTTTGTAAAGTCTTAATGAAGCTTGACTTGTAACATAGATAAAGCTTGCTGTAGAGCAAGAACAAAATTTCAGGGTGACTAGTAGATAGAGATGTAGGGCTAAGGAGTAATCCACAAAGCTTTTGTATAGTGGTGGATGAAATGGCAATATTTTGGCCTGCCTTATGACTTTGGGAGTCTTGGAAGGTACTGACTACAGTGGTTTTCACAATAAACAGAAAGTTTTTAGTGGGATGGATAATTAGATGAAATGGAGAACTGACAAATTGTGACCTTCTCTTTGGTAATCTAATTAGTGTTTTGTCTATAGGGGTGAATATGGGTTGGTTAAACTGACCAAACCAACTCAAACCAGCCGAAGATTTTGGGTTGGTTTGGTTGTTTTACATGTTTAAAACCATACTGGATAGTTTCAAATGAAAACCAACTAGTTTTTGATTTGGTTCAAAATAGGTCCACAAATCAAGCCAAACCAAACTGAACCGAATTTTATTCATCTCTAATTTATGTGTATATTAGTTAAACTTTTATGAATTATATGTGCCCCTAATTTTATTTGTGCATTAGTTAAACTTGTAATATGGAAGGTACATCAAAGTTGATCTATTAGTAATTAGTTCATGTTTTTTCCCCCTTGAAATTATTGCATAAAATTTTATTTTCTTTGCTTTTCTGAATTTGATCAAATTTAATTTTTTTTTATAAAAACCGAAACCAAACCAAACTTATTTTAGAGATGATGGTTTGGTTTGGTTATCTTATATAACTAGAATCCAAATGGTTAGTTTCTAATGAAAACCAACTAGTTTAGTTTGGTTTGAAATAGGTCCAAAATCAAACTAAACCACCCCATGTATACCCCTACTTATCTAGTAACCTTGGGCCTAAATATATGTGGAAAGTCATCTCTAAGCAAGACTATCAAAAAAGGTCCTTTTCCAACTTCAAGAGCTGCATGGAAAGTACTTCCTAATGTAGTTTTTGAAGAGCTGCTTTCTGATGCAGTTTTGAAGAAAGAGATGTGAAATTTACATAACTGGGGCTTTGTTGGTAAGGAAGCTGGAAAGGATGTAAAGCATGTACCACTTACATTTTGAAGTGGCCATAGAATATTGGATAATACTTTTCATTTGATCATGCTTGTAAACTATTTAAGAATCTGCTGAGTGGGTTAGAGGAATGGCTTTGGGGGAGTGCAATGTTGTATTTATTTCGAAATTCTGGATATGAAGGGATGTAAATCTGTTGATAGTGTAGTCATTGTTCACAGCCTGATATTTCATGTTTTTGGCACCATCATCTAGGCTGAGAGGTTTTTTGGCAAGTCAAACTTGTTTAAGAGCAGAAAAATGAAAGGTCCACGTTTGGTAAATTCTACTTATAAGTAAAAGTGACTTGTAAGCAAAAGAAAATAAGAGCAGCACCCCTACTAAGTTTGACCAAGTGAAAGACTTTTCTGACCCTTAGAAACATAGGAAAAGTATAGCATTTATTAATAAATGTCCGTTTTAGTCATTTTAACAATCATTACCACTTATAAGGACATATTTACCAAACTAGTCAATAGCTTATAAGCTCATTTTTATTGAAACACATCTTTACTTGCTTATAAGCATAAAAAGCTGCTTACAGCTTATAAGCAGCTTAGAATAAGCAAACCCAAACAGGCTCTGAGATCAGATTTCATTTTATCTTTTTGGCTGATGTAGTATTACGTGCAAAAAATGGGCAGGCCTTTTGTGATTCATATAATGGTGTAAGATACTTGATTTTGTTGTAGACCTTGTAACTGTAATGCTGCATCTTTAAGAAATAAGACTGTGAACCATGCCACCACTGATTGTATCTTTTTTTTTTTTTTTTTTGGGGTCAACCACTGATTGTATCTTGCCATGTACTTTTTGGTTCCTCAAATTTAATTTTGAGATTCATGGAGTTATTTAACAGGTTATGCTTGATCTCGTGAATGAGTTTTTTACCAGATTATCCTAATTTGGTCTTGAATATTATAGGATGATTGTTAATCTGATAAGTGATGCTACTGGTGCTCTCGTCTCATTGATTCAAAAGAGAATGTTAAACCACTGCCTCAGTCCAGTTTGTATCTCTGTGGCTTGACAGTGTATTATAATGGAAGACTACTCCAGTATGCAAACCAAAGTTTTCATTTTTAACATTTTATGTCAGCTTCATTCCCTCCCAATTCTTAAATAATGTTATTGCTTTGATATTGAAGACTTATATTTATCAAAAGGAGTAGTGAAAAGAAGATGGTAATTCTGGTAGAGTGGCAAATTGTTGGATGCCAGTATTTGTCTCTTTCAATGTCTCTTCATGTTTTCTTTCTATGATTAAATCGTTATTGGTATTGGTGTTTGATTTAATTGCATCATCTTTCTCTTTTCAGTCCTTTAGATATATCATAGAGGTGCTGTAATGCTTGATATGGTGGACCTATGTGTCTCCAGGGTCTGCCCTCGCTTACTAAGGTAGCCCTTGGTTTCAAAGTACTTTGTGAGGCCCAATGTATAGGAGATGAGAAACAACCCACACGATTGAGTGCTACTTTCCACGACTAAGATCTCAGGTTTCGTTCTTTTGGATGGGGGTTTTACGTGAGTAATTATCTAATGTCAAAATATAAATTGTTCCAAAGCAGGGGCTTAGAGTTCTTTAGTTTGTTCTTCATTGTGTATCTTCGATATCTCTGTTATTTATATTTTAACCTTTTCTCTGATTTAGTTGATTGCTTTCAGCTCTGGTTGAAGAATAATGTCTTGAAACAAAAAGTTTTGCTCTTCAGTAGACATAAGATCCGGATAATTAGTTCCTTGGATGGTATAGTGATATTTATGTGACTTCAGGTTTTATATTGAATCCTTTGCTTTGAACTATTTTTCTGTTTCTTCATATTACAATTTTCAATTGCAGAAACATTATCCAAATGCCAGGTGTCTACAAGGGATCTTGGCTGCTCTTGGTGGATTCTCCTCCTCAAAAATGCAATATGTATCTTAGTAATGTCTCAAGAGTGAATTCATACTTGTAATCGATCCAAAGTCCAGGTTCGGGCCAGCTCATAAGCCATCCTAATATGCAGGTTCTTCTTTTATATTTCTTCTGCTGTCCGTGGCAGTGCTCCAAGCAGCATCGACTATACAACTTTGTAGTTAAATAAGGATTCAGTCTGGTGCGCAAGTTCACTGGTGCCTGTTCGTATACAAGTGTGTTCACTGGATCACCTTACGCTGGTACCTTTGTTGGCTGAAGTCATTGATATTTGTATTGTATACATATTGCAAAATGTTTGTTGAATGAATTTAATTATGTAAACATTCTTCAAGGATCGATGAGCCATAGAGCCTCTTTGGCTCTGCTGGCTCTGCTTAGTTTGCAGTTTATAAGCTCCAAGGCCCAATAGATGAGGTAGATTGGTTGGGGTGCAGCTTATAAGCCCCAAATAAGCTTAGCCAAACAGGCTGATAGTTCGAAGTGATTGTTTGTGTGTTAATATTACAGTTGTCTTAGTAGTTAACGCTTCTAGTGAACTGGCTTCTTATTCTGTTTAAGGCAGCAGGATTGCACTCATACTACCGAAAATATGAGAGAAGAGGCTATAGATGCATAACATAATAACTAATTTTCTAGTTGGGTAAAATTCACATTATCTTATGTGGTTTGTTTAATTAGTTAATTATTTTTCTGTGTTTTAAAATTTATAGCATTACTTTCTGTATACATGACCTTACTCTATTTTGTTGAATTAATTAATTACCCCTTTGTGTTTTTTAAGCTTACTACATTACCCTTACATTTTTCAAAAGTTGCCCCAATTACTTCTTTCTTTTTGTTATTATTTGCACACTGTTAATTGAAAATAAGGGCATTTTGTGAAAGTATATAGAATATTATAAGTTTCAACACTCGTAGATAGAAAAATAGTGTTTATAGTTTACAGTAAGTTAATTTGGACAGAGAAAGTTAAAATAAAAAATTATGTGCTATCTTTTGAAAAACATAAGTGATTTAAGGTTTTTTAGTTTAAATTCAGCTGTTGTATGGAGACTATCAAACTCAATAATTCTGCCAAAATCATTTCTCTACCCTTTCTATTCATTTTCCGTGTCTGTTTGTGTCCATACGTGATGGTGTGTGTCAAGAAATCAGTCTCTAATTAATCGCTCATTGTTACTTGTATCCAAACAAGGACGGTAAACTTTCTTCCTTGGGGTGTTCTAAGTGAGGATTTCCCGTATCATCATTAAGGTACTAATGGCTATAGACTATTTAAATTATTTCACTATAATTGTATTAATTAATTGTGTTATCAGTTTATGGTCATTAAATTCTGAATCATGCATTATACTGCAAGAGATTAAAGATTATAACTAAATTATGATGTGTTTAAATAATATGTGTTTATAAGTTATTGATATATTTAGTAAATAAGTGTTTTTAAGTAACAATGATAGTTAAAATGATTAAAAAGGACATGTTATTAATTAATGTGGTCCTTTCTTAAGGGTAAATTGGTTTTTTTATTGGTTTGACCAATAAGCTTATAAAAATTGGATAATCCGATATCCGATTGGATAGTCCGATATATAGGAAAATGGTATCTATTATTGAGTCCAAAAATCCGAAATAAAATCGGATAGTGGATACAGATTTATCTGTATTAAAAAAAATTGATAGTTTTCTTATCCGTTCGAATATGGATGTAGATGCGAATTTGGATTTGGATAGGATATTTCCACCTTTTGAAATTGGATTTAAAAGGTTCAAATAGATTGTCTTCAAAAAATTGAATAGTGGATGAACTTATATAGGCAGGTGCTATTCGTGAGGGTCGACCAAACATAAATTGCATATCAACATTTAATTTAATGCCTGACTTCGAGTAAAAGATTTTATAGGTAATTAAATTATCTGTCGAGTTCTATTTAGTCATCTAACTGTTTTTGTCTTAAAAAGACCATCAGA
Source organism: Cordia subcordata (assembly GCA_028554755.1). Lineage (NCBI taxonomy): Eukaryota > Viridiplantae > Streptophyta > Magnoliopsida > Boraginales > Cordiaceae > Cordia > Cordia subcordata. The sequence goes on from JAPTOF010000015.1 coordinate 10,849,829, forward strand.
TTATTAATTGAGATTTATTTTAACCATTCCATCCATTTTTACGTTAAAATAAATTAATGGTTAGGGTAAAATTGTAAAAGTATTTATTATAATTATAATTTTATCAAAAAAAACTTATTTATAATTCAAACCACATTACTTAAAAGTGAAAAAAATGAAATTAGTAAGGCCTGAAAATGGTATCGACCTAGTTAGGTCTCACTTTCATCCCATGCGGCTTCACCTTACTCAAAAGTTGGGTTCGAGTATTTTGGGGATATTACCCTAGTCCTTCAACATAAAACTCTTAGTAGGATTTCATCAATAATTTCTATTGGGACTCTATCATTAAATCGCTTGTTCAATTAGTTTAAGGATTCAGTTATTATCCAAACTCTATTCTATCCGGGTAAACCAGAAGATTCAATGTATGCAATTTAGACATACTCAGCATACACAATTCTCTTTTTTGATAGACTTTGTCATTGACTTGAGTATCAAAGAATTTTTAGCGAATACAGTAACGATATCCTAGAGACAACCTGACTTTGAATCGAGAGTACCGAGTTCGGACAAACATCAATAGCGGATAATTTTGCATTATTAAAGGCAATCTTCTTTTGTATTTCCTAGAAAACACCTATCATGCTCTCTATCATTTTCTATGTATCATCTTCCTTTCCTTTGTTTGATGGGTGTGGGTGTAAATATCTTAAGATGAGAGGTGAATTAAGATATTAATACTAATTTTTTTTTTTTTTTAAATTTACAGAAAATTTTTAACTTCTAACAATTAATATATCAAACACAAGATAAGCAAGGTAAGTAGGAATGAAAATAGAAGTGTAAGAAAAAGAGAAACAAACGATTTTAAGGTGGTTCGGCCAAACCCACGTCCACCGCCCAAGGAAGCTCCCCTTAGGACTTCAAAGATCTCCACTAATAGTGTGTTTGTAATGATCTTATTGTAAGATGCTTATCCTATTGAAATTTGGAGATATTTTACAAGATATAAGATATTTTATCACATGTACCATTCATTCTATAGTTGTAAAAAATAAGATAGGATGGATTGCTTATTTCTTATAAGATAAAAAGTATGGTTTTGGTTTAAATTTACATAGGATGCATGATAAGATTTCTTAAATCTTATAAGATTTACCCTCATTTCAATAGGATAAGTATCTTAAAATAAGACTATAACAAACAGAGCATAAGATGCTTCTTCAAAACTAGGTAAAGCACAAACCAAGTTCTTTACAACCGCTTTGAAGCCTAACTTCAAAGAACCCAAGAGATTTACTCTATAGAATTTCCCCACACTTTACAAGCTTTAATGAATAAATCTCACAAAGATTAAAGCTCTCAAAGTGTGTATGTACTCAAGAATAAGAAAAGATTGAATCTGAGATTTTCTTCAAGAAGAAGATGAATACGCTCTTGAAAGCTCAAATATATTGCAAGAATGGCTCAAAGATGGATTGAATGATGATAAACACTTTAGCACACTTCAATATTGTAATTAGAAAGTGTATTGAATGAGTATTTATAGAGATTTGGGGGTTAGGGTTTATGGTAGGTGAAGAGGAAGTGATTTTTTCAGCAGAACGGTAATAAACGGCTAGTGCATTTATTACAGCACCCGTTTAGCCGGTCGACCGGCTGGGTCGTCCGGCTTACCCTTCTCCTTCTCTGACTAGGCCGAACGCCTTAGCCGGTCGACCGGCTAGGGGGTCCGGCTTTTACCATAACCAAACTGTTTTTGACGGGCGACCCACTGTGTCACCGGCCGACTACTGGGGTCCGCCACTCGAATGTGAAGTAAAGCCAGATTTTTGCAAGGATCATTTAAAGTGCAAATTTCACAACTCCAAATCATTTTGAATAATTTTGTAAACATAAGTTGTGAATTGAAACGCCCCAAAAACTCATTATAACTTTACGTGTGCAATCAAATACACTTGTGCATATGTTATTTTAAATGTGCAAGACTTGAAAATTTTTGCTATGAGTAAGGAAAAGATTTTGAGCCAAGTCCACACAATATATAGGCATTTCACAAAAAGAGCAAGAAGAAAAAAACAAATCCAATACCCCTTATGGCTTCTCTTCTCTTCCTTATGCCTTCTCATCTTTTCTTCCTTCAAATAAGGCTTTTTGCACATCTTCATATCTTTCAAAGCTTCATATTGATATCATCTCATTTTCACAAGAAGCTTTTTAGTCAAATAATGCATATATATATTTTCATCATCAAAATCAATAATAAATATATAGCTAACAATCTCCCCCTTTTTGATGATGACAAAAAAATTTTAAAATAAGAGGCAAAAATACTCCCCCTTAATATATGCATTTCTTTAAAAAGTGCATTTTTGAAAAAATGCTTTGACTATCAAATTTAAACTCATTTGCAAAGACAACCAAGTAAACATAAACTCATTTGCAGGAACAAGTAAACATCTCAACAAAGCATACCATTCACCATTTTACTTCTCCAAATAGAGCTTATGCATCCACCATTTAAACTAATGCAAATAGACAAAACCATTCACCAAGGCATATATCACCAAAGCATAAATACCACACCTTATGCATCTTGCTTTTCTCCCCCTTTGGCATCATCAAAATCAATATAAAGGCAGGAAAAGAAATGTATAAAAGAAATAACTTGGTAACCAAAGTCAAGAATG